>CM051242.1:111936478-112536478 GCA_027917425.1 Gastrophryne carolinensis | reverse complement strand
TAAATTAGCATTGTTCATCCTCAGCTTAATCAATCTATTCCGTTTTGAATTGGTTTTTGGTCTGCTGCCAAAGCACTAGGCCGCAGGGTATCCCAAACCTGCACGTAGCACCCTGTTATACTAAATAAGCGTTGTTCATCCTCAGCTTAATCAAGCTATTGTATTTTGAATTGGTTTTTGGTCTGCTGCCAAAACACTAGGCCGCAGGGTATCCCAAACCTGCACGTAGCACCCTATCTGTTATACTAAATAAGCTTTGTTCATCCTCAGCTTAATCAAGCTATTGCATTTTGAATTGGATTTTGTCTGGTTTAAATACGCCAGCCCACATGGGCATTCCAAACCTGCACGTAGCACCCTATCTGTTATACTAAATAAGCGTTGTTCATCCTCAGCTTAATCAAGCTATTGCATTTTGAATTGGTTTTCAGTCTGCTGCCACAGCACTAGGCCGCAGGGTATCCCAAACCTGCACGTAGCACCCTGTTATACTAAATAAGCGTTGTTCATCCTCAGCTTAATAAAGCTATTGTTTTTTGAATTGGTTTTTGGTCTGCTTCCAAAACACTAGGCCGCAGGGTATCCCAAACCTGCACTTGGCACCCTATCTGTTATACTAAATAAGCGTTGTTCATCCTCAGCTTAATCAAGCTATTGTATTTTGAATTGGTTTTTGGTCTGCTGCCAAAACACTAGGTCACAGAGTATCCCAAATCTGCACGTTTCACCCTATCTGTTATACTAAACTAGCATTGTTCATCCTCAGCTTAATCAATCTATTCCGTTTTGAATTGGTTTTTGGTCTGCTGCCAAAGCACTAGGCCGCAGGGTATCCCAAACCTGCATGTATCACCCTATCTGTTATACTAAACTAGCATTGTTCATCCTCAGCTTAATCAATCTATTCCGTTTTGAATTGGTTTTTGGTCTGCTGCCAAAGCACTAGGCCGCAGGGTATCCCAAACCTGCATGTAGCACCCTATCTGTTATACTAAATAAGCGTTGTTCATCCTCAGCTTAATCAAGCTAGTGCATTTTGAATTGGTTTTTGGTCTGCTGCCAAAACACTAGGCCGCAGGGTATCCCAAACCTGCACGTAGCACCCTATCTGTTATACTAAATAAGCATTGTTCATCCTCAGCTTAATCAAGCTATTGCATTTTGAATTGGTTTTTGTCTGGTTTAAATACACCAGCCCACATGGGCATCCCAAACCTGCACGTAGCACCCTATCTGTTATACTAAATATGCGTTGTTCATCCTCAGCTTAATCAAGCTATTGTATTTTGATTTCGTTTTTGGTCTGCTGCCAAAACACTAGGCCGCAGGGTATTCCAAACCTGCACTTGGCACCCTATCTGTTATTCTAAATAAGCGTTGTTCATCCTCGGCTTAATCAAGCTATTGCATTTTGAATTGTTTTTTTGGTCTGCTGCCAAAACACTAGGCCGCAGGGTATCTCAAACCTGCACGTAGCACCCTATCTGTTATACTAAATAAGCGTTGTTCATCCTCATCTTAATCAAGCTAGTGCATTTTGAATTGGTTTTTGGTCTGCTGCCAAAACACTAGGCCGCAGGGTATCCCAAACCTGCATGTATCACCCTAGCTGTTATACTAAATTAGCATTGTTAATCCTCAGCTTAATCAATCTATTGCATTTTGAATTGGTTTTCGGTCTGCTGCCACAGCACTAGGCCGCAGGGTATCCCAAACCTGCACGTAGCACCCTGTTATACTAAATAAGCGTTGTTCATCCTCAGCTTAATAAAGCTATTGTTTTTTGAATTGGTTTTTGGTCTGCTTCCAAAACACTAGGCCGCAGGGTATCCCAAACCTGCACTTGGCACCCTATCTGTTATACTAAATAAGCGTTGTTCATCCTCAGCTTAATCAAGCTATTGTATTTTGAATTGGTTTTTGGTCTGCTGCCAAAACACTAGGCCACAGAGTATCCCAAATCTGCACGTTTCACCCTATCTGTTATACTAAATTAGCATTGTTCATCCTCAGCTTAATCAATCTATTCCGTTTTGAATTGGTTTTTGGTCTGCTGCCAAAGCACTAGGCCGCAGGGTATCCCAAACCTGCACGTAGCACCCTGTTATACTAAATAAGCGTTGTTCATCCTCAGCTTAATCAAGCTATTGTATTTTGAATTGGTTTTTGGTCTGCTGCCAAAACAGTAGGCCGCAGGGTATCCCAAACCTGCACGTAGCACCCTATCTGTTATACTAAATAAGCGTTGTTCATCCTCAGCTTAATCAAGCTATTGCATTTTGAATTGGATTTTGTCTGGTTTAAATACGCCAGCCCACATGGGCATTCCAAACCTGCACGTAGCACCCTATCTGTTATACTAAATATGCGTTGTTCATCCTCAGCTTAATCAATCTATTGCATTTTGAATTGGTTTTTGGTCTGCTGCCAAAACACTAGGCCGCAGGGTATCCCAAACCTGCATGTATCACCCTATCTGTTATACTAAACTAGCATTGTTCATCCTCAGCTTAATCAATCTATTCCGTTTTGAATTGGTTTTTGGTCTGCTGCCAAAGCACTAGGCCGCAGGGTATCCCAAACCTGCATGTAGCACCCTATCTGTTATACTAAATAAGCATTGTTCATCCTCAGCTTAATCAAGCTAGTGCATTTTGAATTGGTTTTTGGTCTGCTGCCAAAACACTAGGCCGCAGGGTATCCCAAACCTGCACGTAGCACCCTGTTATACTAAATAAGCGTTGTTCATCCTCAGCTTATTAAAGCTATTGTTTTTTGAATTGGTTTTTGGTCTGCTTCCAAAACACTAGGCCGCAGGGTATACCAAACCTGCACTTGGCACCCTATCTGTTATACTAAATAAGCGTTGTTCATCCTCAGCTTAATCAAGCTAGTGCATTTTGAATTGGTTTTTGGTCTGCTGCCAAAACACTAGGCCACAGAGTATCCCAAATCTGCACGTTTCACCCTATCTGTTATACTAAATTAGCATTGTTCATCCTCAGCTTAATCAATCTATTCCGTTTTGAATTGGTTTTTGGTCTGCTGCCAAAGCACTAGGCCGCAGGGTATCCCAAACCTGCACGTAGCACCCTGTTATACTAAATAAGCGTTGTTCATCCTCAGCTTAATTAAGCTATTGTATTTTGAATTGGTTTTTGGTCTGCTGCCAAAACACTAGGCCGCAGGGTATCCCAAACCTGCACGTAGCACCCTATCTGTTATACTAAATAAGCGTTGTTCATCCTCAGCTTAATCAAGCTATTGCATTTTGAATTGGATTTTGTCTGGTTTAAATACACCAGCCCACATGGGCATCCCAAACCTGCACGTAGCACCCTATCTGTTATACTAAATAAGCGTTGTTCATCCTCAGCTTAATCAAGCTATTGTATTTTGAATTGGTTTTTGGTCTGCTGCCAAAACACTAGGCCACAGAGTATCCCAAATCTGCACGTTTCACCCTATCTGTTATACTAAATTAGCATTGTTCATCCTCAGCTTAATCAATCTATTCCGTTTTGAATTGTTTTTTGGTCTGCTGCCAAAGCACTAGGCGGCAGGGTATCCCAAACCTGCACGTAGCACCCTGTTATCCTAAATAAGCGTTGTTCATCCTCAGCTTAATCAAGCTATTGTATTTTGATTTCGTTTTTGGTCTGCTGCCAAAACACTAGGCCGCAGGGTATCCCAAACCTGCACTTGGCACCCTATCTGTTATTCTAAATAAGCGTTGTTCATCCTCGGCTTAATCAAGCTATTGCATTTTGAATTGTTTTTTTGGTCTGCTGCCAAAACACTAGGCCGCAGGGTATCCCAAACCTGCACGTAGCACCCTATCTGTTATACTAAATAAGCGTTGTTCATCCTCATCTTAATCAAGCTAGTGCATTTTGAATTGGTTTTTGGTCTGCTGCCAAAACACTAGGCCGCAGGGTATCCCAAACCTGCATGTATCACCCTATCTGTTATACTAAATTAGCATTGTTAATCCTCAGCTTAATCAATCTATTGCATTTTGAATTGGTTTTCGGTCTGCTGCCACAGCACTAGGCCGCAGGGTATCCCAAACCTGCACGTAGCACCCTGTTATACTAAATAAGCGTTGTTCATCCTCAGCTTAATAAAGCTATTGTTTTTTGAATTGGTTTTTGGTCTGCTTCCAAAACACTAGGCCGCAGGGTATCCCAAACCTGCACTTGGCACCCTATCTGTTATACTAAATAAGCGTTGTTCATCCTCAGCTTAATCAAGCTATTGTATTTTGAATTGGTTTTTGGTCTGCTGCCAAAACACTAGGCCACAGAGTATCCCAAATCTGCACGTTTCACCCTATCTGTTATACTAAATTAGCATTGTTCATCCTCAGCTTAATCAATCTATTCCGTTTTGAATTGGTTTTTGGTCTGCTGCCAAAGCACTAGGCCGCAGGGTATCCCAAACCTGCATGTAGCACCCTATCTGTTATACTAAATAAGCGTTGTTCATCCTCAGCTTAATCAAGCTAGTGCATTTTGAATTGGTTTTTGGTCTGCTGCCAAAACACTAGGCCGCAGGGTATCCCAAACCTGCATGTATCACCCTATCTGTTATACTAAACTAGCATTGTTCATCCTCAGCTTAATCAATCTATTCCGTTTTGAATTGGTTTTTGGTCTGCTGCCAAAGCACTAGGCCGCAGGGTATCCCAAACCTGCACGTAGCACCCTGTTATACTAAATAAGCGTTGTTCATCCTTAGCTTAATCAAGCTATTGTATTTTGAATTGGTATTTGGTCTGCTGCCAAAACACTAGGCCGCAGGGTATCCCAAACCTGCATGTAGCACCCTTTCTGTTATACTAAATAAGCGTTGTTCATCCTCAGCTTAATCAAGCTAGTGCATTTTGAATTGGTTTTTGGTCTGCTGCCAAAACACTAGGCCGCAGGGTATCCCAAACCTGCACGTAGCACCCTATCTGTTATACTAAATAAGCGTTGTTCATCCTCCGCTTAATCAAGCTATTGCATTTTGAATTGGTTTTTGTCTGGTTTAAATACACCAGCCCACATGGGCATCCCAAACCTGCACGTAGCACCCTATCTGTTATACTAAATTAGCATTGTTCATCCTCAGCTTAATCAATCTATTGCATTTTGAATTGGTTTTTGGTTTGCTGCCAAAGCACTAGGCCGCAGGGTATCCCAAACCTGCACGTAGCACCCTGTTATACTAAATAAGCGTTGTTCATCCTCAGCTTAATAATGCTATTGTTTTTTTAATTGGTTTTTGGTCTGCTTCCAAAACACTGGGCCGCAGGGTATCCCAAACCTGCACTTGGCACCCTATCTGTTATACTAAATAAGCGTTGTTCATCCTCAGCTTAATCAAGCTATTGCATTTTGAATTGGTTTTTGGTCTGCTGCCAAAACACTAGGCCACAGAGTATCCCAAACCTGCATGTATCACCCTATCTGTTATACTAAATAAGCGTTGTTCATCCTCAGCTTAATCAAGCTATTGCATATTGAATTGGTTTTTGTCTGCTTAAATACACCAGCCCACATGGGCATCCCAAACCTGCACGTAGCACCCTATCTGTTATACTAAATTAGCATTGTTCATCCTCAGCTTAATCAATCTATTGCGTTTTGAATTGGTTTTTGGTCTGCTGCCAAAGCACTAGGCCGCAGGGTATCCCAAACCTGCACGTAGCACCCTGTTATACTAAATAAGCGTTGTTCATCCTCAGCTTAATCAAGCTATTGTATTTTGATTTGGTTTTTGGTCTGCTGCCAAAACACTAGGCCGCAGGGTATCCCAAACCTGCACTTGGCACCCTATCTGTTATACTAAATATGCGTTGTTCATCCTCAGCTTAATCAAGCTAGTGCATTTTGAAATGGTTTTTGGTCTGCTGCCAAAACACTAGGCCGCAGGGTATCCCAAACCTGCATGTATCACCCTATCTGTTATGCTAAACTAGCATTGTTCAACCTCAGCTTAATCAATCTATTCCGTTTTGAATTGGTTTTTGGTCTGCTGCCAAAGCACTAGGCCGCAGGGTATCCCAAACTTGCACTTAGCACCCTGTTATACTAAATAAGCGTTGTTCATCCTCAGCTTAATCAAGCTATTGTATTTTGAATTGGTATTTGGTCTGCTGCCAAAACACTAGGCCGCAGGGTATCCCAAACCTGCATGTAGCACCCTATCTGTTATACTAAATAAGCGTTGTTCATCCTCAGCTTAATCAAGCTAGTGCATTTTGAATTGGTTTTTGGTCTGCTGCCAAAACACTAGGCCGCAGGGTATCCCAAACCTGCACGTAGCACCCTATCTGTTATACTAAATAAGCGTTGTTCATCCTCAGCTTAATCAAGCTATTGCATTTTGAATTGGTTTTTGTCTGGTTTAAATACACCAGCCCACATGGGCATCCCAAACCTGCATGTATCACCCTATCTGTTATACTAAATTAGCATTGTTCATCCTCAGCTTAATCAATCTATTGCATTTTGAATTGGTTTTTGGTCTGCTGCCAAAGCACTAGGCCGCAGGGTATCCCAAACCTGCACGTTTCACCCTATCTGTTATACTAAATTAGCATTGTTCATCCTCAGCTTAAACAATCTATTGCATTTTGAATTGGTTTTTCGTCGGCTGCCAAAACACTAGGCCGTAGGGTTTCCCAACCCAGCACGTATCACCTTATCTGTTATACTAAATAAGCGTTGTTCATCCTCAGCTTAATTAAGCTATTGCATTTAAATTGGATTTTGGTCTGCAGTCAAAACACTAGGCCGCAGGGTATCCCAAACCTGCACGTAGCACCCTATCTGTTATACTAAATATGCGTTGTTCATCCTCAGCCTAATCAAGCTAGTGCATTTTGAATTCGTTTTTGGTCTGCTGCCAAAACACTAGGCCACAGGGTATCCCAAACCTACACGTATCACCCTATCTGTTATACTAAACTAGCATTGTTCATCCTCAGCTTAATCAATCTATTCCGTTTTGAATTGGTTTTTGGTCTGCTGCCAAAGCACTAGGCTGCAGGGTATCCCAAACCTGCACGTAGCACCGTGTTATACTAAATAAGCGTTGTTCATCCTCAGCTTAATCAAGCAATTGTATTTTGAATTGGTATTTGGTCTGCTGCCAAAACACTAGGCCGCAGGGTATCCCAAACCTGCATGTAGCACCCTATCTGTTATACTAAATAAGCGTTGTTCATCCTCAGCTTAATCAAGCTAGTGCATTTTGAATTGGTTTTTGGTCTGCTGCCAAAACACTAGGCCGCAGGGTATCCCAAACCTGCACGTAGCACCCTATCTGTTATACTAAATAAGCGTTGTTCATCCTCAGCTTAATCAAGCTATTGCATATTGAATTGGTTTTTGTCTGGCTTAAATACACCAGCCCACATGGGCATCCCAAACCTGCATGTAGCACCCTATCTGTTATACTAAATAAGCGTTGTTCATCCTCAGCTTAATCAAGCTAGTGCATTTTGAATTGGTTTTTGGTCTGCTGCCAAAACACTAGGCCACAGAGTATCCCAAACCTGCACGTTTCACCCTATCTGTTATACTAAATTAGCATTGTTCATCCTCAGCTTAATCAATCTATTGCGTTTTTAATTGGTTTTTGGTCTGCTGCCAAAGCACTAGGCCGCAGGGTATCCCAAACCTGCACGTAGCACCCTGTTATCCTAAATAAGCGTTGTTCATCCTCAGCTTAATCAAGCTATTGTATTTTAATTTCGTTTTTGGTCTGCTGCCAAAACACTAGGCCGCAGGGTATCCCAAACCTGCACTTGGCACCATATCTGTTATTCTAAATAAGCGTTGTTCATCCTCTGCTTAATCAAGCTATTGCATTTTGAATTGTTTTTTTGGTCTGCTGCCAAAACACTAGGCCGCAGGGTATCCCAAACCTGCACGTAGCACCCTATCTGTTATACTAAATAAGCGTTGTTCATCCTCATCTTAATCAAGCTAGTGCATTTTGAATTGGTTTTTGGTCTGCTGCCAAAACACTAGGCCGCAGGGTATCCCAAACGTGCATGTATCACCCTATCTGTTATACTAAATTAGCATTGTTAATCCTCAGCTTAATCAATCTATTGCATTTTGAATTGGTTTTTGGTCTGCTGCCAAAGCACTAGGCCGCAGGGTATCCCAAACCTGCACGTAGCACCCTGTTATACTAAATAAGCGTTGTTCATCCTCAGCTTAATAAAGCTATTGTTTTTTGAATTGGTTTTTGGTCTGCTTCCAAAACACTAGGCCGCAGGGTATCCCAAACCTGCACTTGGCACCCTATCTGTTATACTAAATAAGCGTTGTTCATCCTCAGCTTAATCAAGCTAGTGCATTTTGAATTGGTTTTTGGTCTGCTGCCAAAACACTAGGCCACAGAGTATCCCAAATCTGCACGTTTCACCCTATCTGTTATACTAAATTAGCATTGTTCATCCTCAGCTTAATCAATCTATTCCGTTTTGAATTGGTTTTTGGTCTGCTGCCAAAGCACTAGGCCGCAGGGTATCCCAAACCTGCACGTAGCACCCTGTTATACTAAATAAGCGTTGTTCATCCTCAGCTTAATCAAGCTATTGTATTTTGAATTGGATTTTGTCTGGTTTTAATACACCAGCCCACATGGGCATCCCAAACCTGCACGTAGCACCCTATCTGTTAAACTAAATAAGCGTTGTTCATCCTCAGCTTAATCAAGCTATTGTATTTTGAATTGGCTTTTGGTCTGCTGCCAAAACACTAGGCCACAGAGTATCCCAAATCTGCATGTTTCACCCTATCTGTTATACTAAATTAGCATTGTTCATCCTCAGCTTAATCAATCTATTCCGTTTTGAATTGGTTTTTGGTCTGCTGCCAAAGCACTAGGCGGCAGGGTATCCCAAACCTGCACGTAGCACCCTGTTATCCTAAATAAGCGTTGTTCATCCTCGGCTTAATCAAGCTATTGTATTTTGAATTGGTATTTGGTCTGCTGCCAAAACACTAGGCCGCAGGGTATCCCAAACCTGCATATAGTACCCTATCTGTTATACTAAATAAGCGTTGTTCATCCTCAGCATAATCAAGCTAGTGCATTTTGAATTGGTTTTTGGTCTGCTGCCAAAACACTAGGCCGCAGGGTATCCCAAACCTGCACGTAGCACCCTATCTGTTATACTAAATAAGCGTTGTTCATCCTCAGCTTAATCAAGCTATTGCATTTTGAATTGGTTTTTGTCTGGTTTAAATACACCAGCCCACATGGGCATCCCAAACCTGCACGTAGCACCCTATCTGTTATACTAAATTAGCATTGTTCATCCTCAGCTTAATCAATCTATTGCATTTTGAATTGGTTTTTGGTCTGCTGCCAAAACACTAGGCGACAGAGTATCCCAAACCTGCATGTATCACCCTATCTGTTATACTAAATTAGCATTGTTCATCCTCAGCTTAATCAATCTATTGCATTTTGAATTGGTTTTTGGTCTGCTGCCAAAGCACTAGGCCGCAGGGTATCCCAAACCTGCACGTTTCACCCTATCTGTTATACTAAATTAGCATTGTTCATCCTCAGCTTAAACAATCTATTGCATTTTGAATTGGTTTTTCGTCTGCTGCCAAAACACTAGGCCATAGGGTTTCCCAACCCTGCACGTATCACCTTATCTGTTATACTAAATAAGCGTTGTTCATCCTCAGCTTAATTAAGCTATTGCATTTAAATTGGATTTTGGTCTGCTGTCAAAACACTAGGCCGCAGGGTATCCCAAACCTGCACGTAGCACCCTATCTGTTATACTAAATAAGCATTGTTCATCCTCAGCTTAATCAAGCTATTGCATTTTGAATTGGTTTTTGTCTGGTTTAAATACACCAGCCCACATGGGCATCCCAAACCTGCACGTAGCACCCTATCTGTTATACTAAATATGCGTTGTTCATCCTCAGCCTAATCAAGCTAGTGCATTTTGAATTTGTTTTTGGTCTGCTGCCAAAACACTAGGCCACAGGGTATCCCAAACCTACACGTATCACCCTATCTGTTATACTAAACTAGCATTGTTCATCCTCAGCTTAATCAATCTATTCCGTTTTGAATTGGTTTTTGGTCTGCTGCCAAAGCACTAGGCTGCAGGGTATCCCAAACCTGCACGTAGCACCCTGTTATACTAAATAAGCGTTGTTCATCCTCAGCTTAATCAAGCAATTGTATTTTGAATTGGTATTTGGTCTGCTGCCAAAACACTAGGCCGCAGGGTATCCCAAACCTGCATGTAGCACCCTATCTGTTATACTAAATAAGCGTTGTTCATCCTCAGCTTAATCAAGCTAGTGCATTTTGAATTGGTTTTTGGTCTGCTGCCAAAACACTAGGCCGCAGGGTGTCCCAAACCTGCACGTAGCACCCTATCTGTTATACTAAATAAGCGTTGTTCATCCTCAGCTTAATCAAGCTATTGCACATTGAATTGGTTTTTGTCTGGCTTAAATACACCAGCCCACATGGGCATCCCAAACCTGCACGTAGCACCCTATCTGTTATACTAAATAAGCGTTGTTCATCCTCAGCTTAATCAATCTATTGCATTTTGAATTGGTTTTTGGTCTGCTGCCAAAGCACTAGGCCGCAGGGTATCCCAAACCTGCACGTAGCACCCTGTTATACTAAATAAGCATTGTTCATCCTCAGCTTATTAAAGCTATTGTTTTTTGAATTGGTTTTTGGTCTGCTTCCAAAACACTAGGCCGCAGGGTATCCCAAACCTGCACTTGGCACCCTATCTGTTATACTAAATAAGCGTTGTTCATCCTCAGCTTAATCAAGCTAGTGCATTTTGAATTGGTTTTTGGTCTGCTGCCAAAACACTAGGCCACAGAGTATCCCAAATCTGCACGTTTCACCCTATCTGTTATACTAAATTAGCATTGTTCATCCTCAGCTTAATCAATCTATTCCGTTTTGAATTGGTTTTTGGTCTGCTGCCAAAGCACTAGGCCGCAGGGTATCCCAAACCTGCACGTAGCACCCTGTTATACTAAATAAGCGTTGTTCATCCTCAGCTTAATTAAGCTATTGTATTTTGAATTGGTTTTTGGTCTGCTGCCAAAACACTAGGCCGCAGGGTATCCCAAACCTGCACGTAGCACCCTATCTGTTATACTAAATAAGCGTTGTTCATCCTCAGCTTAATCAAGCTATTGCATTTTGAATTGGATTTTGTCTGGTTTAAATACACCAGCCCACATGGGCATCCCAAACCTGCACGTAGCACCCTATCTGTTATACTAAATAAGCGTTGTTCATCCTCAGCTTAATCAAGCTATTGTATTTTTAATTGGTTTTTGGTCTGCTGCCAAAACACTAGGCCACAGAGTATCCCAAATCTGCACGTTTCACCCTATCTGTTATACTAAATTAGCATTGTTCATCCTCAGCTTAATCAATCAATTCCGTTTTGAATTGGTTTTTGGTCTGCTGCCAAAGCACTAGGCGGCAGGGTATCCCAAACCTGCACGTAGCACCCTGTTATCCTAAATAAGCGTTGTTCATCCTCAGCTTAATCAAGCTATTGTATTTTGATTTCGTTTTTGGTCTGCTGCCAAAACACTAGGCCGCAGGGTATCCCAAACCTGCACTTGGCACCCTATCTGTTATTCTAAATAAGCGTTGTTCATCCTCGGCTTAATCAAGCTATTGCATTTTGAATTGTTTTTTTGGTCTGCTGCCAAAACACTAGGCCGCAGGGTATCCCAAACCTGCACGTAGCACCCTATCTGTTATACTAAATAAGCGTTGTTCATCCTCATCTTAATCAAGCTAGTGCATTTTGAATTGGTTTTTGGTCTGCTGCCAAAACACTAGGCCGCAGGGTATCCCAAACCTGCATGTATCACCCTATCTGTTATTCTAAATTAGCATTGTTAATCCTCAGCTTAATCAAGCTATTGCATTTTGAATTGGTTTTCAGTCTGCTGCCACAGCACTAGGCCGCAGGGTATCCCAAACCTGCACGTAGCACCCTGTTATACTAAATAAGCGTTGTTCATCCTCAGCTTAATAAAGCTATTGTTTTTTGAATTGGTTTTTGGTCTGCTTCCAAAACACTAGGCCGCAGGGTATCCCAAACCTGCACTTGGCACCCTATCTGTTATACTAAATAAGCGTTGTTCATCCTCAGCTTAATCAAGCTATTGTATTTTGAATTGGTTTTTGGTCTGCTGCCAAAACACTAGGCCACAGAGTATCCCAAATCTGCACGTTTCACCCTATCTGTTATACTAAATTAGCATTGTTCATCCTCAGCTTAATCAATCTATTCCGTTTTGAATTGGTTTTTGGTCTGCTGCCAAAGCACTAGGCCGCAGGGTATCCCAAACCTGCACGTAGCACCCTGTTATACTAAATAAGCGTTGTTCATCCTCAGCTTAATCAAGCTATTGTATTTTGAATTGGTTTTTGGTCTGCTGCCAAAACACTAGGCCGCAGGGTATCCCAAACCTGCACGTAGCACCCTATCTGTTATACTAAATAAGCTTTGTTCATCCTCAGCTTAATCAAGCTATTGCATTTTGAATTGGATTTTGTCTGGTTTAAATACGCCAGCCCACATGGGCATTCCAAACCTGCACGTAGCACCCTATCTGTTATACTAAATAAGCGTTGTTCATCCTCAGCTTAATCAAGCTATTGCATTTTGAATTGGTTTTCAGTCTGCTGCCACAGCACTAGGCCGCAGGGTATCCCAAACCTGCACGTAGCACCCTGTTATACTAAATAAGCGTTGTTCATCCTCAGCTTAATAAAGCTATTGTTTTTTGAATTGGTTTTTGGTCTGCTTCCAAAACACTAGGCCGCAGGGTATCCCAAACCTGCACTTGGCACCCTATCTGTTATACTAAATAAGCGTTGTTCATCCTCAGCTTAATCAAGCTATTGTATTTTGAATTGGTTTTTGGTCTGCTGCCAAAACACTAGGTCACAGAGTATCCCAAATCTGCACGTTTCACCCTATCTGTTATACTAAACTAGCATTGTTCATCCTCAGCTTAATCAATCTATTCCGTTTTGAATTGGTTTTTGGTCTGCTGCCAAAGCACTAGGCCGCAGGGTATCCCAAACCTGCATGTATCACCCTATCTGTTATACTAAACTAGCATTGTTCATCCTCAGCTTAATCAATCTATTCCGTTTTGAATTGGTTTTTGGTCTGCTGCCAAAGCACTAGGCCGCAGGGTATCCCAAACCTGCATGTAGCACCCTATCTGTTATACTAAATAAGCGTTGTTCATCCTCAGCTTAATCAAGCTAGTGCATTTTGAATTGGTTTTTGGTCTGCTGCCAAAACACTAGGCCGCAGGGTATCCCAAACCTGCACGTAGCACCCTATCTGTTATACTAAATAAGCATTGTTCATCCTCAGCTTAATCAAGCTATTGCATTTTGAATTGGTTTTTGTCTGGTTTAAATACACCAGCCCACATGGGCATCCCAAACCTGCACGTAGCACCCTATCTGTTATACTAAATATGCGTTGTTCATCCTCAGCCTAATCAAGCTAGTGCATTTTGTATTCGTTTTTGGTCTGCTGCCAAAACACTAGGCTGCAGGGTATCCCAAACCTACACGTATCACCCTATCTGTTATACTAAACTAGCATTGTTCATCCTCAGCTTAATCAATCTATTCCGTTTTTAATTGGTTTTTGGTCTGCTGCCAAAGCACTAGGCTGCAGGGTATCCCAAACCTGCACGTAGCACCCTGTTATACTAAATAAGCGTTGTTCATCCTCAGCTTAATCAAGCAATTGTATTTTGAATTGGTATTTCGTCTGCTGCCAAAACACTAGGCCGCAGGGTATCCCAAACCTGCATGTAGCACCCTATCTGTTATACTAAATAAGCGTTGTTCATCCTCAGCTTAATCAAGCTAGTGCATTTTGAATTGGTTTTTGGTCTGCTGCCAAAACACTAGGCCGCAGGGTATCCCAAACCTGCACGTAGCACCCTATCTGTTATACTAAATAAGCGTTGTTCATCCTCAGCTTAATCAAGCTATTGCATATTGAATTGGTTTTTGTCTGGCTTAAATACACCAGCCCACATGGGCATCCCAAACCTGCACGTAGCACCCTATCTGTTATACTAAATAAGCGTTGTTCATCCTCAGCTTAATCAAGCTATTGTATTTTGAATTGGTTTTTGGTCTGCTGCCAAAACACTAGGCCACAGAGTATCCCAAATCTGCACGTTTCACCCTATCTGTTATACTAAATTAGCATTGTTCATCCTCAGCTTAATCAATCTATTCCGTTTTGAATTGGTTTTTGGTCTGCTGCCAAAGCACTAGGCTGCAGGGTATCCCAAACCTGCACGTAGCACCCTGTTATACTAAATAAGCGTTGTTCATCCTCAGCTTAATCAAGCAATTGTATTTTGAATTGGTTTTTGGTCTGCTGCCAAAACACTAGGCCACAGAGTATCCCAAACCTGCATGTTTCACCCTATCTGTTATACTAAATTAGCATTGTTCATCCTCAGCTTAATCAATCTATTGCGTTTTGAATTGGTTTTTGGTCTGCTGCCAAAGCACTAGGCCGCAGGGTATCCCAAACCTGCACGTAGCACCCCGTTATCCTAAATAATCGTTGGTTATCCTCAGCTTAATCAAGCTATTGTATTTTGATTTCGTTTTTGGTCTGCTGCCAAAACACTAGGCCGCAGGGTATCCCAAACCTGCACTTGGCACCCTATCTGTTATTCTAAATAAGTGTTGTTCATCCTCGGCTTAATCAAGCTATTGCATTTTGAATTCTTTTTTTAGTCTGCTGCCAAAACACTAGGCCGCAGGGTATCCCAAACCTGCACGTAGCACCCTATCTGTTATACTAAATAAGCGTTGTTCATCCTCATCTTAATCAAGCTAGTTCATTTTGAATTGGTTTTTGGTCTGCTGCCAAAACACTAGGCCGCAGGGTATCCCAAACCTGCATGTATCACCCTATCTGTTATACTAAATTAGCATTGTTAATCCTCAGCTTAATCAATCTATTGCATTTTGAATTGGTTTTTGGTCTGCTGCGAAAGCACTAGGCCGCAGGGTATCCCAAACCTGCACGTAGCACCCTGTTATACTAAATAAGCGTTGTTCATCCTCAGCTTAATAAAGCTATTGTTTTTTGAATTGGTTTTTGGTCTGCTTCCAAAACACTAGGCCGCAGGGTATCCCAAACCTGCACTTGGCACCCTATCTGTTATACTAAATAAGCGTTGTTCATCCTCAGCTTAATCAAGCTAGTGCATTTTGAATTGGTTTTTGGTCTGCTGCCAAAACACTAGGCCACAGAGTATCCCAAATCTGCACGTTTCACCCTATCTGTTATACTAAATTAGCATTGTTTATCCTCAGCTTAATCAATCTATTCCGTTTTGAATTGGTTTTTGGTCTGCTGCCAAAGCACTAGGCCGCAGGGTATCCCAAACCTGCACGTAGCACCCTGTTATACTAAATAAGCGTTGTTCATCCTCAGCTTAATCAAGCTATTGTATTTTGAATTGGTTTTTGGTCTGCTGCCAAAACACTAGGCCGCAGGGTATCCCAAACCTGCACGTAGCACCCTATCTGTTATACTAAATAAACGTTGTTCATCCTCAGCTTAATCAAGCTATTGCATTTTGAATTGGATTTTGTCTGGTTTAAATACACCAGCCCACATGGGCATCCCAAACCTGCACATAGCACCCTATCTGTTATACTAAATAAGCGTTGTTCATCCTCAGCTTAATCAAGCTATTGTATTTTGAATTGGTTTTTGGTCTGCTGCCAAAACACTAGGCCACAGAGTATCCCAAATCTGCACGTTTCACCCTATCTGTTATACTAAATTAGCATTGTTCATCCTCAGCTTAATCAATCTATTCCGTTTTGAATTGGTTTTTGGTCTGCTGCCAAAGCACTAGGCCGCAGGGTATCCCAAACCTGCATGTAGCACCCTATCTGTTATACTAAATAAGCGTTGTTCATCCTCAGCTTAATCAAGCTAGTGCATTTTGAATTGGTTTTTGGTCTGCTGCCAAAACACTAGGCCGCAGGGTATCCCAAACCTGCATGTATCACCCTATCTGTTATACTAAACTAGCATTGTTCATCCTCAGCTTAATCAATCCATTGCATTTTGAATTGGTTTTTGGTCTGCTGCCAAAGCACTAGGCCGCAGGGTATCCCAAACCTGCACGTAGCACCCTGTTATACTAAATAAGCGTTGTTCATCCTCAGCTTAATAATGCTATTGTTTTTTTAATTGGTTTTTGGTCTGCTTCCAAAACACTGGGCCGCAGGGTATCCCAAACCTGCACTTGGCACCCTATCTGTTATTCTAAATAAGCGTTGTTCATCCTCGGCTTAATCAAGCTATTGCATTTTGAATTGTTTTTTTGGTCTGCTGCCAAAACACTAGGTCGCAGGGTATCCCAAACCTGCACGTAGCACCCTATCTGTTATACTAAATAAGCGTTGTTCATCCTCATCTTAATCAAGCTAGTGCATTTTGAATTGGTTTTTGGTCTGCTGCCAAAACACTAGGCCGCAGGGTATCCCAAACCTGCATGTATCACCCTATCTGTTATACTAAATTAGCATTGTTCATCCTCAGCTTAATCAATCTATTGCATTTTGAATTGGTTTTTGGTCTGCTGCCAAAGCACTAGGCCGCAGGGTATCCCAAACCTGCACGTAGCACCCTGTTATCCTAAATAAGCGTTGTTCATCCTCAGCTTAATCAAGCTATTGTATTTTGATTTCGTTTTTGGTCTGCTGCCAAAACACTAGGCCGCAGGGTATCCCAAACCTGCACTTGGCACCCTATCTGTTATTCTAAATAAGCGTTGTTCATCCTCGGCTTAATCAAGCTATTGCATTTTGAATTGTTTTTTTGGTCTGCTGCCAAAACACTAGGTCGCAGGGTATCCCAAACCTGCACGTAGCACCCTATCTGTTATACTAAATAAGCGTTGTTCATCCTCATCTTAATCAAGCTAGTGCATTTTGAATTGGTTTTTGGTCTGCTGCCAAAACACTAGGCCGCAGGGTATCCCAAACCTGCATGTATCACCCTATCTGTTATACTAAATTAGCATTGTTAATCCTCAGCTTAATCAATCTATTGCATTTTGAATTGGTTGTCGGTCTGCTGCCACAGCACTAGGCCGCAGGGTATCCCAAACCTGCACGTAGCACCCTGTTATACTAAATAAGCGTTGTTCATCCTCAGCTTAATAAAGCTATTGTTTTTTGAATTGGTTTTTGGTCTGCTTCTAAAACACTAGGCCGCAGGGTATCCCAAACCTGCACTTGGCACCCTATCTGTTATACTAAATAAGCGTTGTTCATCCTCAGCTTAATCAAGCTATTGTATTTTGAATTGGTTTTTGGTCTGCTGCCAAAACACTAGGCCACAGAGTATCCCAAATCTGCACGTTTCACCCTATCTGTTATACTAAATTAGCATTGTTCATCCTCAGCTTAATCAATCTATTCCGTTTTGAATTGGTTTTTGGTCTGCTGCCAAAGCACTAGGCCGCAGGGTATCCCAAACCTGCACGTAGCACCCTGTTATACTAAATAAGCGTTGTTCATCCTCAGCTTAATCAAGCTATTGTATTTTGAATTGGTTTTTGGTCTGCTGCCAAAACACTAGGCCGCAGGGTATCCCAAACCTGCACGTAGCACCCTATCTGTTATACTAAATAAGCTTTGTTCATCCTCAGCTTAATCAAGCTATTGCATTTTGAATTGGATTTTGTCTGGTTTAAATACGCCAGCCCACATGGGCATTCCAAACCTGCACATAGCACCCTATCTGTTATACTAAATATGCGTTGTTCATCCTCAGCTTAATCAAGCTAGTGCATTTTGAATTGGTTTTTGGTCTGCTGCCAAAACACTAGGCCGCAGGGTATCCCAAACCTGCATGTATCACCCTATCTTTTATACTAAACTAGCATTGTTCATCCTCAGCTTAATCAATCTTTTCCGTTTTGAATTGGTTTTTGGTCTGCTGCCAAAGCACTAGGCCGCAGGGTATCCCAAACCTGCATGTAGCACCCTATCTGTTATACTAAATAAGCGTTGTTCATCCTCAGCTTAATCAAGCTAGTGCATTTTGAATTGGTTTTTGGTCTGCTGCCAAAACACTAGGCCGCAGGGTATCCCAAACCTGCACGTAGCACCCTGTTATACTAAATAAGCGTTGTTCATCCTCAGCTTAATCAAGCTATTGCATTTAAATTGGATTTTGGGCTGCTGTCAAAACACTAGGCCGCAGGGTATCCCAAACCTTCACGTAGCACCCTATCTGTTATACTAAATAAGCATTGTTCATCCTCAGCTTAATCAAGGTATTGCATTTTGAATTGGTTTTTGTCTGGTTTAAATACACCAGCCCACATGGGCATCCCAAACCTGCACGTAGCACCCTATCTGTTATACTAAATATGCGTTGTTCATCCTCAGCCTAATCAAGCTAGTGCATTTTGTATTCGTTTTTGGTCTGCTGCCAAAACACTAGGCCGCAGGGTATCCCAAACCTACACGTATCACCCTATCTGTTATACTAAACTAGCATTGTTCATCCTCAGCTTAATCAATCTATTCCGTTTTTAATTGGTTTTTGGTCTGCTGCCAAAGCACTAGGCTGCAGGGTATCCCAAACCTGCACGTAGCACCCTGTTATACTAAAAAAGCGTTGTTCATCCTCAGCTTAATCAAGCAATTGTATTTTGAATTGGTATTTGGTCTGCTGCCAAAACACTAGGCCGCAGGGTATCCCAAACCTGCATGTAGCACCCTATCTGTTATACTAAATAAGCGTTGTTCATCCTCAGCTTAATCAAGCTAGTGCATTTTGAATTGGTTTTTGGTCTGCTGCCAAAACACTAGGCCGCAGGGTATCCCAAACCTGCACGTAGCACCCTATCTGTTATACTAAATAAGCGTTGTTCATCCTCAGCTTAATCAAGCTAGTGCATTTTGAATTGGTTTTTGGTCTGCTGCCAAAACACTAGGCCACAGAGTATCCCAAACCTGCACGTTTCACCCTATCTGTTATACTAAATTAGCATTGTTCATCCTCAGCTTAATCAATCTATTGCGTTTTGAATTGGTTTTTGGTCTGCTGCCAAAGCACTAGGCCGCAGGGTATCCCAAACCTGCACGTAGCACCTTGTTATCCTAAATAATCGTTGGTTATCCTTAGCTTAATCAAGCTATTGTATTTTGATTTCGTTTTTGGTCTGCTGCCAAAACACTAGGCCGCAGGGTATCCCAAACCTGCACTTGGCACCCTATCTGTTATTCTAAATAAGTGTTGTTCATCCTCGGCTTAATCAAGCTATTGCATTTTGAATTGTTTTTTTAGTCTGCTGCCAAAACACTAGGCCGCAGGGTATCCCAAACCTGCACGTAGCACCCTATCTGTTATACTAAATAAGCGTTGTTCATCCTCATCTTAATCAAGCTAGTGCATTTTGAATTGGTTTTTGGTCTGCTGCCAAAACACTAGGCCGCAGGGTATCCTAAACCTGCATGTATCACCCTATCTGTTATACTAAATTAGCATTGTTAATCCTCAGCTTAATCAATCTATTGCATTTTGAATTGGTTTTTGGTCTGCTGCCAAAGCACTAGGCCGCAGGGTATCCCAAACCTGCACGTAGCACCCTGTTATACTAAATAAGCGTTGTTCATCCTCAGCTTAATAAAGCTATTGTTTTTTGAATTGGTTTTTGGTCTGCTTCCAAAACACTAGGCTGCAGGGTATCCCAAACCTGCACTTGGCACCCTATCTGTTATACTAAATAAGCGTTGTTCATCCTCAGCTTAATCAAGCTAGTGCATTTTGAATTGGTTTTTGGTCTGCTGCCAAAACACTAGGCCACAAAGTATCCCAAATCTGCACGTTTCACCCTATCTGTTATACTAAATTAGCATTGTTTATCCTCAGCTTAATCAATCTATTCCGTTTTGAATTGGTTTTTGGTCTGCTGCCAAAGCACTAGGCCGCAGGGTATCCCAAACCTGCACGTAGCACCCTGTTATACTAAATAAGCGTTGTTCATCCTCAGCTTAATCAAGCTATTGTATTTTGAATTGGTTTTTGGTCTGCTGCCAAAACACTAGGCCGCAGGGTATCCCAAACCTGCACGTAGCACCCTGTCTGTTATACTAAATAAGCGTTGTTCATCCTCAGCTTAATCAAGCTATTGCATTTTGAATTGGATTTTGTCTGGTTTAAATACACCAGCCCACATGGGCATCCCAAACCTGCACATAGCACCCTATCTGTTATGCTAAATAAGCGTTGTTCATCCTCAGCTTAATCAAGCTATTGTATTTTGAATTGGTTTTTGGTCTGCTGCCAAAACACTAGGCCACAGAGTATCCCAAATCTGCACGTTTCACCCTATCTGTTATACTAAATTAGCATTGTTCATCCTCAGCTTAATCAATCTATTCCGTTTTGAATTGGTTTTTGGTCTGCTGCCAAAGCACTAGGCCGCAGGGTATCCCAAACCTGCATGTAGCACCCTATCTGTTATACTAAATAAGCGTTGTTCATCCTCAGCTTAATCAAGCTAGTGCATTTTGAATTGGTTTTTGGTCTGCTGCCAAAACACTAGGCCGCAGGGTATCCCAAACCTGCATGTATCACCCTATCTGTTATACTAAACTAGCATTGTTCATCCTCAGCTTAATCAATCTATTCCGTTTTGAATTGGTTTTTGGTCTGCTGCCAAAGCACTAGGCCGCAGGGTATCCCAAACCTGCACGTAGCACCCTGTTATACTAAATAAGCGTTGTTCATCCTCAGCTTAATCAAGCTATTGTATTTTGAATTGGTATTTGGTCTGCTGCCAAAACACTAGGCCGCAGGGTATCCCAAACCTGCATGTAGCACCCTATCTGTTATACTAAATAAGCGTTGTTCATCCTCAGCTTAATCAAGCTAGTGCATTTTGAATTGGTTTTTGGTCTGCTGCCAAAACACTAGGCCGCAGGGTATCCCAAACCTGCACGTAGCACCCTATCTGTTATACTAAATAAGCGTTGTTCATCCTCCGCTTAATCAAGCTATTGCATTTTGAATTGGATTTTGTCTGGTTTAAATACACCAGCCCACATGGGCATCCCAAACCTGCACGTAGCACCGTATCTGTTATACTAAATTAGCATTGTTCATCCTCAGCTTAATCAATCTATTGCATTTTGAATTGGTTTTTGGTCTGCTGCCAAAGCACTAGGCCGCAGGGTATCCCAAACCTGCACGTAGCACCCTGTTATACTAAATAAGCGTTGTTCATCCTCAGCTTAATAATGCTATTGTTTTTTTAATTGGTTTTTGGTCTGCTTCCAAAACACTGGGCCGCAGGGTATCCCAAACCTGCACTTGGCACCCTATCTGTTATACTAAATAAGCGTTGTTCATCCTCAGCTTAATCAAGCTATTGCATTTTGAATTGGTTTTTGGTCTGCTGCCAAAACACTAGGCCACAGAGTATCCCAAACCTGCATGTATCACCCTATCTGTTATACTAAATTAGCATTGTTCATCCTCAGCTTAATCAATCTATTGCATTTTGAATTGGTTTTTGGTCTGCTGCCAAAGCACTAGGCCGCAGGGTATCCCAAACCTGCACGTAGCACCCTGTTATCCTAAATAAGCGTTGTTCATCCTCAGCTTAATCAAGCTATTGTATTTTGATTTCGTTTTTGGTCTGCTGCCAAAACACTAGGCCGCAGGGTATCCCAAACCTGCACTTGGCACCCTATCTGTTATTCTAAATAAGCGTTGTTCATCCTCGGCTTAATCAAGCTATTGCATTTTGAATTGTTTTTTTGGTCTGCTGCCAAAACACTAGGTCGCAGGGTATCCCAAACCTGCACGTAGCACCCTATCTGTTATACTAAATAAGCGTTGTTCATCCTCATCTTAATCAAGCTAGTGCATTTTGAATTGGTTTTTGGTCTGCTGCCAAAACACTAGGCCGCAGGGTATCCCAAACCTGCATGTATCACCCTATCTGTTATACTAAATTAGCATTGTTCATCCTCAGCTTAATCAATCTATTGCATTTTGAATTGGTTTTTGGTCTGCTGCCAAAGCACTAGGCCGCAGGGTATCCCAAACCTGCACGTAGCACCCTGTTATCCTAAATAAGCGTTGTTCATCCTCAGCTTAATCAAGCTATTGTATTTTGATTTCGTTTTTGGTCTGCTGCCAAAACACTAGGCCGCAGGGTATCCCAAACCTGCACTTGGCACCCTATCTGTTATTCTAAATAAGCGTTGTTCATCCTCGGCTTAATCAAGCTATTGCATTTTGAATTGTTTTTTTGGTCTGCTGCCAAAACACTAGGTCGCAGGGTATCCCAAACCTGCACGTAGCACCCTATCTGTTATACTAAATAAGCGTTGTTCATCCTCATCTTAATCAAGCTAGTGCATTTTGAATTGGTTTTTGGTCTGCTGCCAAAACACTAGGCCGCAGGGTATCCCAAACCTGCATGTATCACCCTATCTGTTATACTAAATTAGCATTGTTAATCCTCAGCTTAATCAATCTATTGCATTTTGAATTGGTTTTCGGTCTGCTGCCACAGCACTAGGCCGCAGGGTATCCCAAACCTGCACGTAGCACCCTGTTATACTAAATAAGCGTTGTTCATCCTCAGCTTAATAAAGCTATTGTTTTTTGAATTGGTTTTTGGTCTGCTTCCAAAACACTAGGCCGCAGGGTATCCCAAACCTGCACTTGGCACCCTATCTGTTATACTAAATAAGCGTTGTTCATCCTCAGCTTAATCAAGCTATTGTATTTTGAATTGGTTTTTGGTCTGCTGCCAAAACACTAGGCCACAGAGTATCCCAAATCTGCACGTTTCACCCTATCTGTTATACTAAATTAGCATTGTTCATCCTCAGCTTAATCAATCTATTCCGTTTTGAATTGGTTTTTGGTCTGCTGCCAAAGCACTAGGCCGCAGGGTATCCCAAACCTGCACGTAGCACCCTGTTATACTAAATAAGCGTTGTTCATCCTCAGCTTAATCAAGCTATTGTATTTTGAATTGGTTTTTGGTCTGCTGCCAAAACACTAGGCCGCAGGGTATCCCAAACCTGCACGTAGCACCCTATCTGTTATACTAAATAAGCTTTGTTCATCCTCAGCTTAATCAAGCTATTGCATTTTGAATTGGATTTTGTCTGGTTTAAATACGCCAGCCCACATGGGCATTCCAAACCTGCACATAGCACCCTATCTGTTATACTAAATATGCGTTGTTCATCCTCAGCTTAATCAAGCTAGTGCATTTTGAATTGGTTTTTGGTCTGCTGCCAAAACACTAGGCCGCAGGGTATCCCAAACCTGCATGTATCACCCTATCTGTTATACTAAATAAGCGTTGTTCATCCTCAGCTTAATCAAGCTAGTGCATTTTGAATTGGTTTTTGGTCTGCTGCCAAAACACTAGGCCGCAGGGTATCCCAAACCTGCACGTAGCACCCTGTTATACTAAATAAGCGTTGTTCATCCTCAGCTTAATCAAGCTATTGCATTTAAATTGGATTTTGGGCTGCTGTCAAAACACTAGGCCGCAGGGTATCCCAAACCTTCACGTAGCACCCTATCTGTTATACTAAATAAGCATTGTTCATCCTCAGCTTAATCAAGCTATTGCATTTTGAATTGGTTTTTGTCTGGTTTAAATACACCAGCCCACATGGGCATCCCAAACCTGCATGTAGCACCCTATCTGTTATACTAAATATGCGTTGTTCATCCTCAGCCTAATCAAGCTAGTGCATTTTGTATTCGTTTTTGGTCTGCTGCCAAAACACTAGGCCGCAGGGTATCCCAAACCTACACGTATCACCCTATCTGTTATACTAAACTAGCATTGTTCATCCTCAGCTTAATCAATCTATTCCGTTTTTAATTGGTTTTTGGTCTGCTGCCAAAGCACTAGGCTGCAGGGTATCCCAAACCTGCACGTAGCACCCTGTTATACTAAATAAGCGTTGTTCATCCTCAGCTTAATCAAGCAATTGTATTTTGAATTGGTATTTGGTCTGCTGCCAAAACACTAGGCCGCAGGGTATCCCAAACCTGCATGTAGCACCCTATCTGTTATACTAAATAAGCGTTGTTCATCCTCAGCTTAATCAAGCTAGTGCATTTTGAATTGGTTTTTGGTCTGCTGCCAAAACACTAGGCCGCAGGGTATCCCAAACCTGCACGTAGCACCCTATCTGTTATACTAAATAAGCGTTGTTCATCCTCAGCTTAATCAAGCTAGTGCATTTTGAATTGGTTTTTGGTCTGCTGCCAAAACACTAGGCCACAGAGTATCCCAAACCTGCACGTTTCACCCTATCTGTTATACTAAATTAGCATTGTTCATCCTCAGCTTAATCAATCTATTGCGTTTTGAATTGGTTTTTGGTCTGCTGCCAAAGCACTAGGCCGCAGGGTATCCCAAACCTGCACGTAGCACCCTGTTATCCTAAATAATCGTTGGTTATCCTCAGCTTAATCAAGCTATTGTATTTTGATTTCGTTTTTGGTCTGCTGCCAAAACACTAGGCCGCAGGGTATCCCAAACCTGCACTTGGCACCCTATCTGTTATTCTAAATAAGTGTTGTTCATCCTCGGCTTAATCAAGCTATTGCATTTTGAATTGTTTTTTTAGTCTGCTGCCAAAACACTAGGCCGCAGGGTATCCCAAACCTGCACGTAGCACCCTATCTGTTATACTAAATAAGCGTTGTTCATCCTCATCTTAATCAAGCTAGTGCATTTTGAATTGGTTTTTGGTCTGCTGCCAAAACACTAGGCCGCAGGGTATCCTAAACCTGCATGTATCACCCTATCTGTTATACTAAATTTGCATTGTTAATCCTCAGCTTAATCAATCTATTGCATTTTGAATTGGTTTTTGGTCTGCTGCCAAAGCACTAGGCCGCAGGGTATCCCAAACCTGCACGTAGCACCCTGTTATACTAAATAAGCGTTGTTCATCCTCAGCTTAATAAAGCTATTGTTTTTTGAATTGGTTTTTGGTCTGCTTCCAAAACACTAGGCCGCAGGGTATCCCAAACCTGCACTTGGCACCCTATCTGTTATACTAAATAAGCGTTGTTCATCCTCAGCTTAATCAAGCTAGTGCATTTTGAATTGGTTTTTGGTCTGCTGCCAAAACACTAGGCCACAGAGTATCCCAAATCTGCACGTTTCACCCTATCTGTTATACTAAATTAGCATTGTTTATCCTCAGCTTAATCAATCTATTCCGTTTTGAATTGGTTTTTGGTCTGCTGCCAAAGCACTAGGCCGCAGGGTATCCCAAACCTGCACGTAGCACCCTGTTATACTAAATAAGCGTTGTTCATCCTCAGCTTAATCAAGCTATTGTATTTTGAATTGGTTTTTGGTCTGCTGCCAAAACACTAGGCCGCAGGGTATCCCAAACCTGCACGTAGCACCCTATCTGTTATACTAAATAAGCGTTGTTCATCCTCAGCTTAATCAAGCTATTGCATTTTGAATTGGATTTTGTCTGGTTTAAATACACCAGCCCACATGGGCATCCCAAACCTGCACATAGCACCCTATCTGTTATGCTAAATAAGCGTTGTTCATCCTCAGCTTAATCAAGCTATTGTATTTTGAATTGGTTTTTGGTCTGCTGCCAAAACACTAGGCCACAGAGTATCCCAAATCTGCACGTTTCACCCTATCTGTTATACTAAATTACCATTGTTCATCCTCAGCTTAATCAATCTATTGCGTTTTGAATTGGTTTTTGGTCTGCTGCCAAAGCACTAGGCCGCAGGGTATCCCAAACCAGCACGTAGCACCCTGTTATACTAAATAAGCGTTGTTCATCCTCAGCTTAATCAAGCTATTGTATTTTGAATTGGTATTTGGTCTGCTGCCAAAACACTAGGCCGCAGGGTATCCCAAACCTGCATGTAGCACCCTATCTGTTATACTAAATAAGCGTTGTTCATCCTCAGCTTAATCAAGCTAGTGCATTTTGAATTGGTTTTTCGTCTGCTGCCAAAACACTAGGCCGCAGGGTATCCCAAACCTGCACGTAGCACCCTATCTGTTATACTAAATAAGCGTTGTTCATCCTCCGCTTAATCAAGCTATTGCATTTTGAATTGGTTTTTGTCTGGTTTAAATACACCAGCCCACATGGGCATCCCAAACCTGCACGTAGCACCCTATCTGTTATACTAAATTAGCATTGTTCATCCTCAGCTTAATCAATCTATTGCATTTTGAATTGGTTTTTGGTCTGCTGCCAAAGCACTAGGCCGCAGGGTATCCCAAACTTGCACGTAGCACCCTGTTATACTAAATAAGTGTTGTTCATCCTCAGCTTAATAATGCTATTGTTTTTTTAATTGGTTTTTGGTCTGCTTCCAAAACACTGGGCCGCAGGGTATCCCAAACCTGCACTTGGCACCCTATCTGTTATACTAAATAAGCGTTGTTCATCCTCAGCTTAATCAAGCTATTACATTTTGAATTGGTTTTTGGTCTGCTGCCAAAACACTAGGCCACAGAGTATCCCAAACCTGCATGTATCACCCTATCTGTTATACTAAATTAGCATTGTTCATCCTCAGCTTAATCAATCTATTGCATTTTGAATTGGTTTTTGGTCTGCTGCCAAAGCACTAGGGCGCAGGGTATCCCAAACCTGCACGTTTCACCCTATCTATTATACTAAATTAGCATTGTTCATCCTCAGCTTAAACAATCTATTGCATTTTGAATTGGTTTTTCGTCTGCTGCCAAAACACTAGGCCGCAGGGTTTCCCAAACCTGCACGTATCACCTTATCTGTTATACTAAATAAGCGTTGTTAATCCTCAGCTTAATCAAGCTATTGCATTTAAATTGGATTTTGGTCTGCTGTCAAAACACTAGGCCGCAGAGTATCCCAAACCTGCACGTAGCACCCTATCTGTTATACTAAATAAGCATTGTTCATCCTCAGCTTAATCAAGCTATTGCATTTTGAATTGGTTTTTGTCTGGTATAAATTCACCAGCCCACATGGGCATCCCAAACCTGCACGTAGCACCCTGTTATACTAAATAAGCGTTGTTCATCCTCAGCTTAATAAAGCTATTGTTTTTTTAATTGGTTTTTGGTCTGCTTCTAAAACACTAGGCCGCAGGGTATCCCAAACCTGCACTTGGCACCCTATCTGTTATACTAAATAAGCGTTGTTCATCCTCAGCTTAATCAAGCTAGTGCATTTTGAATTGGTTTTTGGTCTGCTGCCAAAACACTAGGCCACAGAGTATCCCAAATCTGCACGTTTCACCCTATCTGTTATACTAAATTAGCATTGTTCATCCTCAGCTTAATCAATCTATTCCGTTTTGAATTGGTTTTTGGTCTGCTGCCAAAGCACTAGGCCGCAGGGTATCCCAAACCTGCACGTAGCACCCTGTTATACTAAATAAGCGTTGTTCATCCTCAGCTTAATCAAGCTATTGTATTTTGAATTGGTTTTTGGTCTGCTGCCAAAACACTAGGCCGCAGGGTATCCCAAACCTGCACGTAGCACCCTATCTGTTATACTAAATAAGCGTTGTTCATCCTCAGCTTAATCAAGCTATTGCATTTTGAATTGGATTTTGTCTGGTTTAAATACACCAGCCCACATGGGCATCCCAAACCTGCACGTAGCACCCTATCTGTTATACTAAATAAGCGTTGTTCATCCTCAGCTTAATCAAGCTAGTGCATTTTGAATTGGTTTTTGGTCTGCTGCCAAAACACTAGGCCGCAGGGTATCCCAAACCTGCATGTAGCACCCTGTTATACTAAATAAGCGTTGTTCATCCTCAGCTTAATCAAGCTATTGTATTTTGAATTGGTTTTTGGTCTGCTGCCAAAACACTAGGCCGCAGGGTATCCCAAACCTGCACGTAGCACCCTATCTGTTATACTAAATAAGCGTTGTTCATCCTCAGCTTAATCAAGCTATTACATTTTGAATTGGATTTTGTCTGGTTTAAATACACCAGCCCACATGGGCATCCCAAACCTGCACGTAGCACCCTATCTGTTATACTAAATAAGCGTTGTTCATCCTCTGCTTAATGAAGCTAGTGCATTTTGAATTGGTTTTTGGTCTGCTGCCAAAACACTAGGCCGCAGGGTATCCCAAACCTGCACGTAGAGCCCTGTTATACTAAATAAGCGTTGTTCATCCTCAGCTTAATCAAGCTATTGTATTTTGAATTGGTTTTTGGTCTGCTGCCAAAACACTAGGCCGCAGGGTATCCCAAACCTGCACGTAGCACCCTATCTGTTATACTAATTAAGCGTTTTTCATCCTCAGCTTAATCAAGCTATTGCATTTTGAATTGGATTTTGTCTGGTTTAAATACACCAGCCACATGGGCATCCCAAACCTGCACGTAGCACCCTATCTGTTATACTAAATATGCGTTGTTCATCCTCAGCTTAATCAAGCTAGTGCATTTTGAATTGGTTTTAGGTCTGCTGCCAAAACACTAGGCCGCAGGGTAGCCCAAACCTGCATGTATCACCCTATCTGTTATACTAAACTAGCATTGTTCATCCTCAGCTTAATCAATCTATTCCGTTTTGAATTGGTTTTTGGTCTGCTGCCAAAGCACTAGGCCGCAGGGTATCCCAAACCTGCACGTAGCACCCTGTTATACTAAATAAGCGTTGTTCATCCTCAGCTTAATCAAGCTATTGTATTTTGAATTGGTATTTGGTCTGCTGCCAAAACACTAGGCCGCAGGGTATCCCAAACCTGCATGTAGCACCCTATCTGTTATACTAAATAAGCGTTGTTCATCCTCAGCTTAATCAAGCTAGTGCATTTTGAATTGGTTTTTGGTCTGCTGCCAAAACACTAGGCCGCAGGGTATCCCAAACCTGCACGTAGCACCCTATCTGTTATACTAAATAAGCGTTGTTCATCCTCAGCTTAATCAAGCTATTGCATTTTGAATTGGTTTTTGTCTGGTTTAAATACACCAGCCACCATGGGCATCCCAATCCTGCACGTAGCACCCTATCTGTTATACTAAATTAGCATTGTTCATCCTCAGCTTAATCAATCTATTGCATTTTGAATTGGTTTTTGGTCTGCTGCCAAAGCACTAGGCAGCAGGGTATCCTAAACCTGCACGTAGCACCCTGTTATACTAAATAAGCGTTGTTCATCCTCAGCTTAATAAAGCTATTGTTTTTTTAATTGGTTTTTGGTCTGCTTCCAAAACACTGGGCCGCAGGGTATCCCAAACCTGCACTTGGCACCCTATCTGTTATACTAAATAAGCGTTGTTCATCCTCAGCTTAATCAAGCTATTGCATTTTGAATTGGTTTTTGGTCTGCTGCCAAAACACTAGGCCACAGAGTATCCCAAACCTGCATGTATCACCCTATCTGTTATACTAAATTAGCATTGTTCATCCTCAGCTTAATCAATCTATTGCATTTTGAATTGGTTTTTGGTCTGCTGCTAAAGCACTAGGCCGCAGGGTATCCCAAACCTGCACGTTTCACCCTATCTGTTATACTAAATTAGCATTGTTCATCCTCAGCTTAAACAATCTATTGCATTTTGAATTGGTTTTTCGTCTGCTGCCAAAACACTAGGCCGCAGGGTTTCCCAAACCTGCACGTATCACCTTATCTGTTATACTAAATAAGCGTTGTTCATCCTCAGCTTAATCAAGCTATTGCATTTAAATTGGATTTTTGTCTGCTGTCAAAACACTAGGCCGCAGGGTATCCCAAACCTGCACGTAGAACCCTATCTGTTATACTAAATAAGCATTGTTCATCCTCAGCTTAATCAAGCTATTGCATTTTGAATTGGTTTTTGTCTGGTTTAAATACACCAGCCCACATGGGCATCCCAAACCTGCACGTAGCACCCTATCTGTTATACTAAATATGCGTTGTTTATCCTCAGCCTAATCAAGCTAGTGCATTTTGAATTCGTTTTTGGACTGCTGCCAAAACACTAGGCCACAGGGTATCCCAAACCTACACGTATCACCCTATCTGTTATACTAAACTAGCATTGTTCATCCTCAGCTTAATCAATCTATTCCGTTTTGAATTGGTTTTTGGTCTGCTGCCAAAGCACTAGGCCGCAGGGTATCCCAAACCTGCACGTAGCACCCTGTTATACTAAATAAGCGTTGTTCATCCTCAGCTTAATCAAGCAATTGTATTTTGAATTGGTATTTGGTCTGCTGCCAAAACACTAGGCCGCAGGGTATCCCAAACCTGCATGTAGCACCCTATCTGTTATACTAAATAAGCGTTGTTCATCCTCAGCTTAATCAAGCTAGTGCATTTTGAATTGGTTTTTGGTCTGCTGCCAAAACACTAGGCCGCAGGGTATCCCAAACCTGCACGTAGCACCCTATCTGTTATACTAAATAAGCATTGTTCATCCTCAGCTTAATCAAGCTATTGCATATTGAATTGGTTTTTGTCTGGCTTAAATACACCAGCCCACATGGGCATCCCAAACCTGCACGTAGCACCCTATCTGTTATACTAAATAAGCGTTGTTCATCCTCAGCTTAATCAAGCTAGTGCATTTTGAATTGGTTTTTGTCTGGCTTAAATACACCAGCCCACATGGGCATCCCAAACCTGCACGTAGCACCCTATCTGTTATACTAAATAAGCGTTGTTCATCCTCAGCTTAATCAAGCTAGTGCATTTTGAATTGGTTTTTGTCTGGCTTAAATACACCAGCCCACATGGGCATCCCAAACCTGCACGTAGCACCCTATCTGTTATACTAAATAAGCGTTGTTCATCCTCAGCTTAATCAAGCTAGTGCATTTTGAATTGGTTTTTGGTCTGCTGCCAAAACACTAGGCCACAGAGTATCCCAAACCTGCACGTTTCACCCTATCTGTTATACTAAATTAGCATTGTTCATCCTCAGCTTAATCAATCTATTGCGTTTTGAATTGGTTTTTGGTCTGCTGCCAAAGCACTAGGCCTCAGGGTATCCCAAACCTGCACGTAGCACCCTGTTATCCTAAATAAGCGTTGTTCATCCTCAGCTTAATCAAGCTATTGTATTTTGACTTGGTTTTTGGTCTGCTGCCAAAACACTAGGCCGCAGGGTATCCCAAACCTGCACTTGGCACCCTATCTGTTATTCTAAATAAGCGTTGTTCATCCTCGGCTTAATCAAGCTATTGCATTTTGAATTGGTTTTTGTCTGGTTTAAATACACCAGCCCACATGGGCATCCCAAACCTGCACGTAGCACCCTATCTGTTATACTAAATAAGCGTTGTTCATCCTCAGCTTAATCAAGCTAGTGCATTTTGAATTGGTTTTTGGTCTGCTGTCAAAACACTAGGCCGCAGGGTTTCCCAAACCTGCACGTATCACCTTATCTGTTATACTAAATAAGCGTTGTTCATCCTCAGCTTAATCAAGCTATTGCATTTAAATTGGTTTTTGGTCTGCTGTCAAAAAACTAGGCCGCAGGGTATCCCAAACCTGCACGTAGCACCCTATTTGTTATACTAAATAAGCATTGTTCATCCTCAGCTTAATCAAGCTATGGCATTTTGAATTGTTTTTTGTCTGGTTTAAATACACCAGCCCACATGGGCATCCCAAACCTGCACGTAGCACCCTATCTGTTATACTAAATATGCGTTGTTCATCCTCAGCCTAATCAAGCTAGTGCATTTTGAATTGGTTTTTGGTCTGCTGCCAAAACACTAGGCCGCAGGGTATCCCAAACCTGCACGTAGCACCCTATCTGTTATACTAAAAAAGCATTGTTCATCCTCAGCTTAATCAAGCTATTGCATTTTGAATTGGATTTTGTCTGGTTTAAATACACCAGCCCACATGGGCATCCCAAACCTGCACGTAGCACCCTATCTGTTATACTAAATATGCGTTGTTCATCCTCAGCCTAATCAAGCTAGTGCATTTTGAATTCGTTTTTGGTCTGCTGCCAAAACACTAGGCCGCAGGGTATCCCAAACCTACACGTATCACCCTATCTGTTATACTAAACTAGCATTGTTCATCCTCAGCTTAATCAATCTATTCCGTTTTGAATTGGTTTTTGGTCTGCTGCCAAAGCACTAGGCCGCAGGGTATCCCAAACCTGCACGTAGCACCCTGTTATACTAAATAAGCGTTGTTCATCCTCAGCTTAATCAAGCAATTGTATTTTGAATTGGTATTTGGTCTGCTGCCAAAACACTAGGCCGCAGGGTATCCCAAACCTGCACTTGGCACCCTATCTGTTATACTAAATTAGCGTTGTTCATCCTCAGCTTAATCAAGCTATTGCATTTTGAATTGGTTTTTGGTCTGCTGCCAAAACACTAGGCCACAGAGTATCCCAAACCTGCACGTTTCACCCTATCTGTTATACTAAATTAGCATTGTTCATCCTCAGCTTAATCAATCTATTGCATTTTGAATTGGTTTTTGGTCTGCTGCCAAAACACTAGGCCGCAGGGTTTCCCAAACCTGCACGTATCACCTTATCTGTTATACTAAATAAGCGTTGTTCATCCTCAGCTTAATCAAGCTATTGCATTTAAATTGGTTTTTGGTCTGCTGTCAAAAAACTAGGTCGCAGGGTATCCCAAACCTGCACGTAGCACCCTATTTGTTATACTAAATAAGCATTGTTCATCCTCAGCTTAATCAAGCTATTGCATTTTGAATTGTTTTTTGTCTGGTTTAAATACACCAGCCCACATGGGCATCCCAAACCTGCACGTAGCACCCTATCTGTTATACTAAATATGCGTTGTTCATCCTCAGCCTAATCAAGCTAGTGCATTTTGAATTGGTTTTTGGTCTGCTGCCAAAACACTAGGCCGCAGGGTATCCCAAACCTGCACGTATCACCCTATCTGTTATACTAAACTAGCATTGTTCATCCTCAGCTTAATCAATGTATTCCGTTTTGAATTGGTTTTTGGTCTGCTGCCAAAGCACTAGGCCGCAGGGTATCCCAAACCTGCACGTAGCACCCTGTTATACTAAATAAGCGTTGTTCATCCTCAGCTTAATCAAGCAATTGTATTTTAAATTGGTATTTGGTCTGCTGCCAAAACACTAGGCCGCAGGGTATCCCAAACCTGCACTTGGAACCCTATCTGTTATTCTAAATAAGCGTTGTTCATCCTCGGCTTAATCAATCTATTCCGTTTTGAATTGGTTTTTGGTCTGCTGCCAAAGCACTAGGCCGCAGGGTATCCCAAACCTGCACGTAGCACCCTGTTATACTAAATAAGCGTTGTTCATCCTCAGCTTAATCAAGCTATTGTATTTTGAATTGGTTTTTGGTCTGCTGCCAAAACACTAGGCCGCAGGGTATCCCAAACCTGCACATAGCACCCTATCTGTTATACTAAATAAGCGTTGTTCATCCTCAGCTTAATCAAGCTATTGCATTTTGAATTGGATTTTGTCTGGTTTAAATACACCAGCCCACATGGGCATCCCAAACCTGCACGTAGCACCCTATCTGTTATACTAAATAAGCGTTGTTCATCCTCAGCTTAATCAAGCTAGTGCATTTTGAATTGGTTTTTGGTCTGCTGCCAAAACACTAGGCCGCAGGGTATCCCAAACCTGCACGTAGCACCCTGTTATACTAAATAAGCGTTGTTCATCCTCAGCTTAATCAAGCTATTCCCCTCGATTCAAAGAGCAAAAGTTAATTGATTTCGTATCGAGAATCGTAAGTTTGGGTGGGTGTTAGTCATTTTTTCCTGTTTTTTTGGCCATTTACGACTCGCACGAGCCTACGTACGAATGCGTATATGCTCTTACGATCAGCGGAAGTTCGTTCCTAAATTTTAGGATCAAAACGTAAAACTTAGGATCAAATCCTAAAACTTACGATCAAAACGTAAAACTTAGGTTAATTGGATGTGTTTAGGTGTGATTCAGAGAAACCTCTAAACGCGTTTTAAAAGAAAGCCACAGCCGACACCTTTTAGCAGCCGGATTGCTGTTCGTGAACAGGTTTTTTGGCTATGTGGAGGAGTCTGCGCGTCTTGTGCTCCAATGAACTGCATGTATCAGCATGGCCGAGGCCATAAATTGTATGGCAATGCATACCTGATTCATGTATGCCTTATAAAAGCATTTTAATGTGGACCTTAATTAGTCCTTTGCATGTAAACCTTTATTTTGCAATATATTTGCGTTAATTAAAGAAACTTATGTCCTTTGTTATTTATTTTAAAATTGAGGTACTAGAATAATATTTTTAGATTGCATTTATTGGTGTAGTTGTTTACCTTTGCTTTGTTTAATTATTTAAGCACATCTTTGGTCAGATGCATCACACTTACTGAGGAGAGGAGAGCGGGATAAAGTGCAGGATGTGGGTTACTGCTGTATTTTGCACAGACACAGCAGAGCTGGGGGCATGGAAAGGTCAGAAATCAAAGAATCCAGAGCAACACAGTCACAAGGCCCTTTCTGTTTGCAGGCTGCCCGATAATACCTGAGCCGCCATCTTGGCTGTTTCTAGGCTCATAACATGCAGAAGTTGCTGGGTGTTTTTTAATATTTGTGAGCAATCTGTATGTAGAGGGTGTGGGTAACCACACTAAAAATTTAAAGTTGTACCATTTGAAGCATAAATATTAAAATTAAATCCACAAGTAAAAAATGCAAGTTACCTACAAATTAAACAAAGTAAGATTTACTTATGCAAATGCATTCATTAATGGTTGGTTACTACAAAATGAATGAAATAAAGAAAAATAAAAGACCAAATATTTAGAATGCACTTTAATGAGGTAAGTTTGTAGTGCGGAGCCGCAAGATCAGAAGGATTTACGTCCAGACAAAAAAGGAAAAAGGAAAAAGGGCAAAACCAATGTTGCAACCTGAGAAATGAAACGGAAAATTCAGGATGGAAACTGACATAGGTCTGATTCCCGAACTGCCATACGAACGGACGTATCTTTTAGGATAGAAACGTATTTGCTTATTGAATCACTCGCAAGTTCATACGAACGCACGAGCGGACGTGAAAAATAGGATGATCGTGAGCCAAATCCAAGCTGTTACATGTTTCTTTGAATCAACCCAATTGTATTTTGAATTGGTTTTTGGTCTGCTGCCAAAACACTAGGCCGCAGGGTATCCCAAACCTGCACGTAGCACCCTATCTGTTATACTAAATAAGCGTTGTTCATCCTCAGCTTAATCAAGCTGTTACATTTTGAATTGGATTTTGTCTGGTTTAAATACACCAGCCCACATGGGCATCCCAAACCTGCACGTAGCACCCTATCTGTTATACTAAATAAGCGTAGTTCATCCTCTGCTTAATCAAGCTAGTGCATTTTGAATTGGTTTTTGGTCTGCTGCCAAAACACTAGGCCGCAGGGTATCCCAAACCTGCACGTAGCACCCTGTTATACTAAATAAGCGTTGTTCATCCTCAGCTTAATCAAGCTATTGTATTTTGAATTGGTTTTTGGTCTGCTGCCAAAACACTAGGCCGCAGGGTATCCCAAACCTGCACGTAGCACCCTATCTGTTATACTAAATAAGCGTTGTTCATCCTCAGCTTAATCAAGCTATTGCATTTTGAATTGGATTTTGTCTGGTTTAAATACACCAGCCCACATGGGCATCCCAAACCTGCACGTAGCACCCTATCTGTTATACTAAATATGCGTTGTTCATCCTCAGCTTAATCAAGCTAGTGCATTTTGAATTGGTTTTTGGTCTGCTGCCAAAACACTAGGCCGCAGTGTATCCCAAACCTGCATGTATCACCCTATCTGTTATACTAAACTAGCATTGTTCATCCTCAGCTTAATCAATCTATTCCGTTTTGAATTGGTTTTTGGTCTGCTGCCAAAGCACTAGGCCGCAGGGTATCCCAAACCTGCACGTAGCACCCTGTTATACTAAATAAGCGTTGTTCATCCTCAGCTTAATCAAGCTATTGTATTTTGAATTGGTATTTGGTCTGCTGCCAAAACACTAGGCCGCAGGGTATCCCAAACCTGCATGTAGCACCCTATCTGTTATACTAAATAAGCGTTGTTCATCCTCAGCTTAATCAAGCTAGTGCATTTTGAATTGGTTTTTGGTCTGCTGCCAAAACACTAGGCCGCAGGGTATCCCAAACCTGCACGTAGCACCCTATCTGTTATACTAAATAAGCGTTGTTCATCCTCAGCTTAATCAAGCTATTGCATTTTGAATTGGTTTTTGTCTGGTTTAAATACACCAGCCCACATGGGCATCCCAAACCTGCACGTAGCACCCTATCTGTTATACTAAATTAGCATTGTTCATCCTCAGCTTAATCAATCTATTGTATTTTGAATTGGTTTTTGGTCTGCTGCCAAAGCACTAGGCCGCAGGGTATCCTAAACCTGCACGTAGCACCCTGTTATACTAAATAAGCGTTGTTCATCCTCAGCTTAATAAAGCTATTGTTTTTTTAATTGGTTTTTGGTCTGCTTCCAAAACACTGGGCCGCAGGGTATCCCAAACCTGCACTTGGCACCCTATCTGTTATACTAAATAAGCGTTGTTCATCCTCAGCTTAATCAAGCTATTGCATTTTGAATTGGTTTTTGGTCTGCTGCCAAAACACTAGGCCACAGAGTATCCCAAACCTGCATGTATCACCCTATCTGTTATACTAAATTAGCATTGTTCATCCTCAGCTTAATCAATCTATTGCATTTTGAATTGGTTTTGGTCTGCTGCCAAAGCACTAGGCCGCAGGGTATCCCAAACCTGCACGTTTCACCCTATCTGTTATACTAAATTAGCATTGTTCATCCTCAGCTTAAACAATAGGGTCGATTCAAAGAAACATGTAACAGCTTGGATTTGGTTGCCGATCATCCTATTTTTCACGTCCGCTCGTGCGTTCGTATGAACTTGCGAGTGATTCCATAAGCAAATACGTTTCTATCCTAAAATATACGTCCGTTCGTATGTTATCTCCCGAACTTGCCTCAGTCAGTTGTCAATCGTAAAAAACACGTTGATGTGATCACTTGTTGCGGCGGCAGCCTGTTTTTTCATCCGCTTCCATCGTCCACCTCTTCTAATTACTTGCGTTTGCCTCTGGTTTTCAATGGTTTTGGGCCTCTTATATTCGTTCGTTCGTATGTATCTAGGGTCTTGCGCATGCGCGATCCAAGCTACACTCTACAAACCAATATGTGTGCCCTATCTGACACTACCAATCTCACCACTACTGCCTCGCGCCAGGCTAACACTTACCTTTAGGAACCATAAAACTTACCCAAACCCCTTAGCGCTTGCATCCTTCTTCATTTGGACGACCCTAAAACTTACCCAAACCCCTTAGCGCTTGCATCCTTCTTCATTTGGACGACCCTAAAACTTACCCAAACCCCTTAGCGCTTGCATCCTTCTTCATTTCTCGGACCCTAAAACTTACCCAAACCCCTTAGCGCTTGCATCCTTCTTCATTTGGACGACCCTAAAACTTACCCAAACCCCTTAGCGCTTGCATCCTTCTTCATTTCTCGGACCCTAAAACTTACCCAAACCCCTTAGCGCTTGCATCCTTCTTCATGTTGACGACCCTAAAACTTACCCAAACCCCTTAGCGCTTGCATCCTTCTTCATTTCTCGGACCCTAAAACTTACCCAAACCCCTTAGCGCTTGCATCCTTCTTCATTTCTCGGACCCTAAAACTTACCCAAACCCCTTAGCGCTTGCATCCTTCTTCATTTGGACGACCCTAAAACTTACCCAAACCCCTTAGCGCTTGCATCCTTCTTCATTTGGACGACCCTAAAACTTACCCAAACCCCTTAGCGCTTGCATCCTTCTTCATTTGGACGACCCTAAAACTTACCCAAACCCCTTAGCGCTTGCATCCTTCTTCATTTCTCGGACCCTAAAACTTACCCAAACCCCTTAGCGCTTGCATCCTTCTTCATTTCTCGGACCCTAAAACTTACCCAAACCCCTTAGCGCTTGCATCCTTCTTCATTTGGACGACCCTAAAACTTACCCAAACCCCTTAGCGCTTGCATCCTTCTTCATGTTGACGACCCTAAAACTTACCCAAACCCCTTAGCGCTTGCATCCTTCTTCATGTTGACGACCCTAAAACTTACCCAAACCCCTTAGCGCTTGCATCCTTCTTCATTTCTCGGACCCTAAAACTTACCCAAACCCCTTAGCGCTTGCATCCTTCTTCATTTGGACGACCCTAAAACTTACCCAAACCCCTTAGCGCTTGCATCCTTCTTCATTTGGACGACCCTAAAACTTACCCAAACCCCTTAGCGCTTGCATCCTTCTTCATGTTGACGACCCTAAAACTTACCCAAACCCCTTAGCGCTTGCATCCTTCTTCATTTCTCGGACCCTAAAACTTACCCAAACCCCTTAGCGCTTGCATCCTTCTTCATTTGGACGACCCTAAAACTTACCCAAACCCCTTAGCGCTTGCATCCTTCTTCATTTGGACGACCCTAAAACTTACCCAAACCCCTTAGCGCTTGCATCCTTCTTCATTTGGACGACCCTAAAACTTACCCAAACCCCTTAGCGCTTGCATCCTTCTTCATGTTGACGACCCTAAAACTTACCCAAACCCCTTAGCGCTTGCATCCTTCTTCATTTCTCGGACCCTAAAACTTACCCAAACCCCTTAGCGCTTGCATCCTTCTTCATTTCTCGGACCCTAAAACTTACCCAAACCCCTTAGCGCTTGCATCCTTCTTCATTTCTCGGACCCTAAAACTTACCCAAACCCCTTAGCGCTTGCATCCTTCTTCATTTCTCGGACCCTAAAACTTACCCAAACCCCTTAGCGCTTGCATCCTTCTTCATTTCTCGGACCCTAAAACTTACCCAAACCCCTTAGCGCTTGCATCCTTCTTCATTTGTACGACCCTAAAACTTACCCAAACCCCTTAGCGCTTGCATCCTTCTTCATTTGGACGACCCTAAAACTTACCCAAACCCCTTAGCGCTTGCATCCTTCTTCATTTGGACGACCCTAAAACTTACCCAAACCCCTTAGCGCTTGCATCCTTCTTCATTTCTCGGACCCTAAAACTTACCCAAACCCCTTAGCGCTTGCATCCTTCTTCATGTTGACGACCCTAAAACTTACCCAAACCCCTTAGCGCTTGCATCCTTCTTCATTTGGACGACCCTAAAACTTACCCAAACCCCTTAGCGCTTGCATCCTTCTTCATGTTGACGACCCTCAAACTTACCCAAACCCCTTAGCGCTTGCATCCTTCTTCATGTTGACGACCCTCAAACTTACCCAAACCCCTTAGCGCTTGCATCCTTCTTCATTTCTCGGACCCTAAAACTTACCCAAACCCCTTAGCGCTTGCATCCTTCTTCATTTGGACGACCCTAAAACGTACCCAAACCCCTTAGCGCTTGCATCCTTCTTCATTTGGACGACCCTAAAACTTACCCAAACCCCTTAGCGCTTGCATCCTTCTTCATGTTGACGACCCTCAAACTTACCCAAACCCCTTAGCGCTTGCATCCTTCTTCATTTCTCGGACCCTAAAACTTACCCAAACCCCTTAGCGCTTGCATCCTTCTTCATTTGGACGACCCTAAAACTTACCCAAACCCCTTAGCGCTTGCATCCTTCTTCATTTGGACGACCCTAAAACTTACCCAAACCCCTTAGCGCTTGCATCCTTCTTCATGTTGACGACCCTAAAACTTACCCAAACCCCTTAGCGCTTGCATCCTTCTTCATTTCTCGGACCCTAAAACTTACCCAAACCCCTTAGCGCTTGCATCCTTCTTCATTTCTCGGACCCTAAAACTTACCCAAACCCCTTAGCGCTTGCATCCTTCTTCATTTGGACGACCCTAAAACTTACCCAAACCCCTTAGCGCTTGCATCCTTCTTCATTTGGACGACCCTAAAACTTACCCAAACCCCTTAGCGCTTGCATCCTTCTTCATTTGGACGACCCTAAAACTTACCCAAACCCCTTAGCGCTTGCATCCTTCTTCATGTTGACGACCCTAAAACTTACCCAAACCCCTTAGCGCTTGCATCCTTCTTCATTTCTCGGACCCTAAAACTTACCCAAACCCCTTAGCGCTTGCATCCTTCTTCATTTCTCGGACCCTAAAACTTACCCAAACCCCTTAGCGCTTGCATCCTTCTTCATTTGGACGACCCTAAAACTTACCCAAACCCCTTAGCGCTTGCATCCTTCTTCATTTGGACGACCCTAAAACTTACCCAAACCCCTTAGCGCTTGCATCCTTCTTCATTTCTCGGACCCTAAAACTTACCCAAACCCCTTAGCGCTTGCATCCTTCTTCATTTCTCGGACCCTAAAACTTACCCAAACCCCTTAGCGCTTGCATCCTTCTTCATTTGGACGACCCTAAAACTTACCCAAACCCCTTAGCGCTTGCATCCTTCTTCATTTGGACGACCCTAAAACTTACCCAAACCCCTTAGCGCTTGCATCCTTCTTCATTTGGACGACCCTAAAACTTACCCAAACCCCTTAGCGCTTGCATCCTTCTTCATTTCTCGGACCCTAAAACTTACCCAAACCCCTTAGCGCTTGCATCCTTCTTCATGTTGACGACCCTAAAACTTACCCAAACCCCTTAGCGCTTGCATCCTTCTTCATTTGGACGACCCTAAAACTTACCCAAACCCCTTAGCGCTTGCATCCTTCTTCATGTTGACGACCCTCAAACTTACCCAAACCCCTTAGCGCTTGCATCCTTCTTCATGTTGACGACCCTCAAACTTACCCAAACCCCTTAGCGCTTGCATCCTTCTTCATTTCTCGGACCCTAAAACTTACCCAAACCCCTTAGCGCTTGCATCCTTCTTCATTTGGACGACCCTAAAACGTACCCAAACCCCTTAGCGCTTGCATCCTTCTTCATTTGGACGACCCTAAAACTTACCCAAACCCCTTAGCGCTTGCATCCTTCTTCATGTTGACGACCCTCAAACTTACCCAAACCCCTTAGCGCTTGCATCCTTCTTCATTTCTCGGACCCTAAAACTTACCCAAACCCCTTAGCGCTTGCATCCTTCTTCATTTGGACGACCCTAAAACTTACCCAAACCCCTTAGCGCTTGCATCCTTCTTCATTTGGACGACCCTAAAACTTACCCAAACCCCTTAGCGCTTGCATCCTTCTTCATGTTGACGACCCTAAAACTTACCCAAACCCCTTAGCGCTTGCATCCTTCTTCATTTCTCGGACCCTAAAACTTACCCAAACCCCTTAGCGCTTGCATCCTTCTTCATTTCTCGGACCCTAAAACTTACCCAAACCCCTTAGCGCTTGCATCCTTCTTCATTTGGACGACCCTAAAACTTACCCAAACCCCTTAGCGCTTGCATCCTTCTTCATTTGGACGACCCTAAAACTTACCCAAACCCCTTAGCGCTTGCATCCTTCTTCATGTTGACGACCCTAAAACTTACCCAAACCCCTTAGCGCTTGCATCCTTCTTCATTTCTCGGACCCTAAAACTTACCCAAACCCCTTAGCGCTTGCATCCTTCTTCATTTCTCGGACCCTAAAACTTACCCAAACCCCTTAGCGCTTGCATCCTTCTTCATTTGGACGACCCTAAAACTTACCCAAACCCCTTAGCGCTTGCATCCTTCTTCATTTCTCGGACCCTAAAACTTACCCAAACCCCTTAGCGCTTGCATCCTTCTTCATTTCTCGGACCCTAAAACTTACCCAAACCCCTTAGCGCTTGCATCCTTCTTCATTTGGACGACCCTAAAACTTACCCAAACCCCTTAGCGCTTGCATCCTTCTTCATTTGGACGACCCTAAAACTTACCCAAACCCCTTAGCGCTTGCATCCTTCTTCATTTCTCGGACCCTAAAACTTACCCAAACCCCTTAGCGCTTGCATCCTTCTTCATTTGGACGACCCTAAAACTTACCCAAACCCCTTAGCGCTTGCATCCTTCTTCATTTCTCGGACCCTAAAACTTACCCAAACCCCTTAGCGCTTGCATCCTTCTTCATTTCTCGGACCCTAAAACTTACCCAAACCCCTTAGCGCTTGCATCCTTCTTCATTTCTCGGACCCTAAAACTTACCCAAACCCCTTAGCGCTTGCATCCTTCTACATTTGGACGACCCTAAAACTTACCCAAACCCCTTAGCGCTTGCATCCTTCTTCATTTGGACGACCCTAAAACTTACCCAAACCCCTTAGCGCTTGCATCCTTCTTCATTTCTCGGACCCTAAAACTTACCCAAACCCCTTAGCGCTTGCATCCTTCTTCATGTTGACGACCCTAAAACTTACCCAAACCCCTTAGCGCTTGCATCCTTCTTCATTTCTCGGACCCTAAAACTTACCCAAACCCCTTAGCGCTTGCATCCTTCTTCATTTGGACGACCCTAAAACTTACCCAAACCCCTTAGCGCTTGCATCCTTCTTCATGTTGACGACCCTCAAACTTACCCAAACCCCTTAGCGCTTGCATCCTTCTTCATGTTGACGACCCTCAAACTTACCCAAACCCCTTAGCGCTTGCATCCTTCTTCATTTCTTGGACCCTAAAACTTACCCAAACCCCTTAGCGCTTGCATCCTTCTTCATTTGGACGACCCTAAAACGTACCCAAACCCCTTAGCGCTTGCATCCTTCTTCATTTGGACGACCCTAAAACTTACCCAAACCCCTTAGCGCTTGCATCCTTCTTCATGTTGACGACCCTCAAACTTACCCAAACCCCTTAGCGCTTGCATCCTTCTTCATTTCTCGGACCCTAAAACTTACCCAAACCCCTTAGCGCTTGCATCCTTCTTCATTTGGACGACCCTAAAACTTACCCAAACCCCTTAGCGCTTGCATCCTTCTTCATTTGGACGACCCTAAAACTTACCCAAACCCCTTAGCGCTTGCATCCTTCTCCATGTTGACGACCCTAAAACTTACCCAAACCCCTTAGCGCTTGCATCCTTCTTCATTTCTCGGACCCTAAAACTTACCCAAACCCCTTAGCGCTTGCATCCTTCTTCATTTCTCGGACCCTAAAACTTACCCAAACCCCTTAGCGCTTGTATCCTTCTTCATTTGGACGACCCTAAAACTTACCCAAACCCCTTAGCGCTTGCATCCTTCTTCATTTGGACGACCCTAAAACTTACCCAAACCCCTTAGCGCTTGCATCCTTCTTCATGTTGACGACCCTAAAACTTACCCAAACCCCTTAGCGCTTGCATCCTTCTTCATTTCTCGGACCCTAAAACTTACCCAAACCCCTTAGCGCTTGCATCCTTCTTCATTTCTCGGACCCTAAAACTTACCCAAACCCCTTAGCGCTTGCATCCTTCTTCATTTGGACGACCCTAAAACTTACCCAAACCCCTTAGCGCTTGCATCCTTCTTCATTTCTCGGACCCTAAAACTTACCCAAACCCCTTAGCGCTTGCATCCTTCTTCATTTCTCGGACCCTAAAACTTACCCAAACCCCTTAGCGCTTGCATCCTTCTTCATTTGGACGACCCTAAAACTTACCCAAACCCCTTAGCGCTTGCATCCTTCTTCATTTGGACGACCCTAAAACTTACCCAAACCCCTTAGCGCTTGCATCCTTCTTCATGTTGACGACCCTAAAACTTACCCAAACCCCTTAGCACTTGCATCCTTCTTCATTTGGACGACCCTAAAACTTACCCAAACCACCTAATGTACATATGTGTATATGTTTCTAAGCATCTATTTTCGTGTTTGTGTAAATGTCTTTTTGGGCGCATATTAGAAATGACACATTTATAAAGGCTTAAAAGATTATTTATTAAATTTTTTTTTTGGTTGTGGTGCTTTGCCTTTGTAAAAAACTTTGAAAATTTAAAATTTTTTTTTTTTTGGTTTTTTAAAAATATAAAATTAGGTCCAATAAAAAGAACATTAAAACTATTTTACAAAATTAGCCAGGACCAAGGGCACTAATCCTCCTCCTCTTCTTCGTCTGTTGGCCCCAACGTCGCCTGTATGGCCAGCAGCTCGGCCACCAACTCCTTAATTCGTTTTTTTTTTCCCGGCCAAGGTTTTTGGGATCATCCCTGTAACCAATAGAGAAATAAACATAAATAGGAGTACCAGACCGGTTTGTATGCTGGGAATAGATTTAGTGTTAATCAAATACATGTAAATGCATGACATATGTCATTCTTCTAAGGGATAAAGTAAATGCATTTCCCACTGGTAAGTATTGAAACTCCTTAAACCGTACCTTCAACATTATTTAATGAAAATCAATAACTATTCCCAAATGATTCTGCACCAGATAAAAGTACATTTTGGTGCATTTTTTATTACTGCGCCGCCATCTGGACTCAGAAGCATAACACTTAATGAGGAGAGGAGAGTGGGATAAAGTACAGGGGAGTAGGTTACAGTTGTGCTTTGGTAATACAGAGCATAGCTGGGATCAGGGAAAGGTCAGCAGTCCCACAATGCATGGCAGCACCTTACTTTTTAAAATCTGTATGCCATGCTGCCTGTAAATATTGCGCATTCCATATGCCGCCATCTTGGATGTTTAAAGGCTCCTAACATGCAGTAGATGCCGGTATCCTGTTTTGGAATGTTCGCAATCTGTATGTACAGTGTGTGGGATACTTATTAGCTAGGCTCTTAATACAAGTTATGGTCCGCTTTAAGCTAACGAAGTGCCCACATGAAAGTGTTAACTATACATTGGCTAGGCCTTTAGTTATGTGTGTGTTATTAGCTAAAAACACATAAATATGAATAATGGCATGGCTACTTACTTTGTTGGTGGCCGACAGATGGCAGGTTGGGGCCAACAGGATGCCCTTGGTCCTGGCTATGCTGTGAAGAAGTCCCTGGAGAAACATGTGGCATTTGGTTAGTAGTTGTATAGAGTCACTATTCCCAACATATCTGGCTCCCAGTCTGGCTGACATCACTCACCTTCGCCAGGATCAACTTCCAGCATCTCTGCTGCCTCCTCCTCCACTATCTCACCCGCTCCCGAAGATTCTACAAATACATAATAAAGGAGCACTTAGTTTTTGGCCTGCCATGTATATCTTTGTGCATATACATGAAGAGTGACATACCAGAGCCTTCCCCATGCCTGGCCGGGCATGACTCCACGCCCACGCGGTTGGGCCCCTCCTCTGTGGTAAGGTCCAGGGGCTGGTCTGAGGAGGCCACAGAGGAGGGGTAGGTCCGTCGCCCGGGAGATCCACCACCTTCACTCACAGATGCAGAATCATGCAGCACTGGTCGGCCTGTGCGCCTCCGGGTGCGGCGAATTCTGAAATCCATTTCCAACACTAACAAAGAAAAGTCATTATAAATAAAGGCATAACTTATACATTTGGAACATATACCATGCAATTGCTTTGTACTTACTTGGGAAATGGATTCCAAAAAACCTCCGCACCCGGGGCATGTGCAGACGTTTCAGGTCCGACCAATGCTGCATTATCTGGGTGTGAGTGAAGGTGGTGCTGGTCACACGGTGGATTTCCGCGATGATCTCCCGGGCGATGTCCCTTTTTTCGCACACATTGGGCGCGAAGTCATACCGGCGCTGAAGCATGATCTGAAAAACATAATGGACACAGAGATTTTACTTTTACACACAGAGCCATATGTGTTGCATCACAAGTAGCGAATGTCATGTCATTAACACACACATTTAGAGTGCCAGCCATTTTTGGGGAGTGCCTTAAAGCGGACGTTCACTCTGATTCAGAGTCTGGTCTTATGTTATATGTTTCACACACCATGTACATACAGATAGCCAACATTACAAATCAGGCCACCTGCCTGGCATGTTATGATGGTTTGAACCTCCAAGATGTCGGCTTATGTAAAATGCCTTCTTTGCAGGCAGCCTGCAAACAGGAAGTTCATGCAAACTGTAAGTGTGTGTGCTGCTCGGCATTCTTGGACTGATGACCTTCCCATGACCACAGCTCTGCTGTGTCTGAACAAAGCACAGCTATAACCCACCCCCCTGTACCTTATCCCACTCACCTCTCCTCAGTAAGTGTGATGCTTCTGAGTACAGATGGCTGCGCGCATCTCTTAAATTCTTGAGCACAGTTTCAGGCCAGTGGAGGCAAGACTAATAAGTTATTGCCTTCAAATGGACCATTTGGAAATGTCATAGGCTGTGTACTGGTTTTTTAGGTTTTATTGCTTTTTAGTCAATCAGGCTGAAGGCCCGGTTTCTGTCTTTTTGCCCGCGTGTGTTGCTTGCCGTTGTGTTTTGATGTCTTAGGCAAACAGTGGTCCTCAAACATCCGCATCAAGGTCCGAGACAGGCCAGGTTTGACAGCTAGCCACGCTACTCCACAGGTTAATTAACTGTTGCTAAGCCAGAGCAATTGCCCGAATTAGGACATCAGCATAGAGAGGTGAAAACGTGGCCTGGCTCGGCCCTTGAGGATGAAGTGTGAGGAGTCTGTTCTAAAAGATTAAGATCCCCAAAACTAGTTCCAACCGCATCATTTACATTTAGTACATCAGTCAGTATTAGCTTAAAAGGCAGAGCAAGGCACTTACCAGCATGAGGATCTCTTCCTGTTGACGGGTGAAGATAGTGGGCGCCATCTTTATGCTTCTTCAAGGCAGCAGATAAGTGAAACCCCAGCGGTTTCCTGGTTCCGCACGAACGTACGTCCGTACGAGCGCGTAGTCGTGCGCATAGGCGTCAGACGCTGGGCACATGATTTAAAGGTCCCTGCACCCAAAGCTCATTCTCTTTGAGCTTTTGGACAAAATGGCACCAAAAAAGGCAGCAGCTAAACGTGCCCAGCAAAGCCAGACCTCTGAGGGCCCAACCACCAGGTCCCAGCAACGACCGAAGAAGCTAAGGGCCCAGAAGGCCCAGAAGGCAAGTACCACCTCGGCCCCACCAAGGGACACTGGACCCTCCCTTTCCCAAAAAAGGGCCCCAAAGGCACGTGCCCCTGCGGCCAAAAAACAGGCCACAGCAGCCACCACCACCTCTGCCCCCAAAAGAGGCCGCCCAAGGGAGCCCACACCACCCATGCTTTCAAGCCAGGCACTTAGCCAACCCAGGCCCCGCAGCAGGCCCAGAAGCACATCCAGGCCCCACAGCAGGGCCCGAAGCCCATCCAGCCCGCACAGAAGGGCCCAGAAGCCCATCCAGCCCGCACAGCAGGGCCCAAAGACCATCCAGCCCGCACAGCAGGGCCCAAAGACCATCCAGCCCGCACAGCAGGGCCCAAAGACCATCCAGCTTGCACAGAAGGGCCCAAAGACCATCCAGGCCCCACAGCAGTGCCCGAAGCACATCCAGCCCGCACAGAAGGGCCCGAAGCCCATCCAGCCCGCACAGCAGGGCCCAAAGACCATCCAGCCCGCACAGAAGGGCCCAAAGACCATCCAGGCCCCACAGCAGTGCCCGAAGCACATCCAGCCCGCACAGAAGGGCCCGAAGCCCATCCAGCCCGCGCAGAAGGGCCCGAAGCCCATCCAGCCCGTGCAGAAGGGCCCAAAGACCATCCAGCCCGCACAGCAGGGCCCAAAGCCCATCCAGCCCGCACAGCAGGGCCCAAAGACCATCCAGCCCGCACAGCAGGGCCCAAAGACCATCCAGCCCGCACAGAAGGGCCCGGAGCCCATCCAGCCCGCACAGCAGGGCCCAAAGACCATCCAGCCCGCGCAGAAGGGCCCAAAGACCATCCAGCCCGCACAGCAGGGCCCGAAGCCCATCCAGCCCGCACAGAAGGGCCCAAAGACCATCCAGGCCCCACAGCAGTGCCCGAAGCACATCCAGCCCGCACAGAAGGGCCCGAAGCCCATCCAGCCCGCGCAGAAGGGTCTGAAGCCCATCCAGGCCGCTCAGAAGGGCCCGAAGCCCATCCAGGCCGCGCAGAGGGGCCCGAAGCCCATCCAGCCCGCGCAGAAGGGCCCGAAGCCCATCCAGGCCGCGCAGAGGGGCCCGAAGCCCATCCAGCCCGCGCAGAAGGGCCCGAAGCCCCCGACCTGGCACCAGCCGGGAACATAGCCCCCGACCTGGCACCAGCCGGGAACATAGCCCCCGACCTGGCACCAGCCGGGAACAGAGCCCCCCAAGAGGCCAAAGAATGGACACCCGGACCACATCTACACCTGGAAGTTCGGTGGCCAGCCACGCAAGAACACCCAGTCCCTTGGCCAGTCCAGTCCAGTCATTGGGAAGCCAGCAATCCTTCCATTCCCCTACCCAGCCCCAGGCCATAATGTCACCACATGTGTCTGCACACATGGAGGAGCACCCAAGCCAACCATCTGTCCGCACATTGCGGCGCGGACATTTGAGTGGGAGATTCTCCCATGACCAAAATATGGCATTGGCTAGTGGCCTTACATTATACTATGACGAGCTCTATGGGAGCAAATCAAAACACACCACTAAGCAGCGCAAGATGGAATTGTTTGAAACCATCCTACGACAAGTAAATGCAGAGGGGGAAGAGAGGAAAGATGTTGGACAAATCCAGAAGAAAATTTCGGATCTCAAATATGCTGTACGTCAAAAAGAAATTAAAAGGCATAATTACAGGTAAATAAATGATGTCTCCAAATGTAATGATTAGGATGTACTGTATGCACCTTTTCTGGGTACCAAACTATTTTTTCATTTCAGCATGAAAACTGGAGGTGGCTTTCCAACCAAACTGGAGTTTACACCTGCTGAGGAGATTGTGCTGGGCCTTCTCCATCCTGTGGCGGTCGGTGGCCATGCGGGTCTAAGGGACACAGACTCACCGACCCGTACACAAGGTGAGTACTCTTAATCTGCATGTTTGCCTGTTTGCCAAGAAAATTAAAGTTCACTAGTACCAAGATGACGGTATGGCCCTATGGTGTGGCTTGCTTGGCCTCGCACTACTGTGCCTGTTTGTGTCCAGTTTTGGTCCCTGTGAATCATGCATTTTGGAACACAGACATTATGTAAAAGAACAATTAACACTAATTATGTGTGAAGGAAGGAAGTTTATGAAGAAAAGTGATATATTTTGACTCAATCACAAAACACACATCATTAGGGATGTGTTGGCTATTTGTTGTGTGAGTTGTGTTTGAGGTATCAATTTAATTCAACACCCCCAAACATATCTGACCTAGAGCAGCGAGACTCAACTGGCGTGCCGGGGTCCCAATGCGGACCTTGGCACCAGATTCCCAGACCCCTGCCCAGACAGCCCTGCACTCAATTACTTCTGTGTTGACGTGCTCAGAGCTGCCCCCTTGATCGGCGATGTAGTGGTTGGTCTCCTGGCCAATGTCATGGCTCCATGAAACCTAGCATTGCAATATGAAGTACTGCACAGGAAGTGGCATTGCAAGGTACACACTAACTTGGTGCATCATTATCTTTGTCCAATCCTGTCCCGCTGCCCCAGCTCTGCCCCATCTGCCCCTGTCCCACCATCTGCCCCCCCCCCACATCAGCCCCATCCATTCCTAACAGATTTGCTCCATCCATCCCATCACCATCCATTCCTGTCCTCCCAGCTTTATACATCCAATCCCTGTCCCCTCAACTCTGCCCCATCCAGCCCAGCAAGGGCAAGCAGCCTTTATTAGTTTGCACTTGGAAATCTCTAGCCCCTCCCCCAGTGTGCTGATTTCTAACTAGACACCCCCTGCGCCAGCCCCATGCCCGGACCTTCACCTCTCGCCGGATACCTTTAAATGGACCTTTCCAAGAAGTGGTTGAGTACCCCTGACCTAGAGAATGGTAGTCAAACTCTAAATAGTTGCTCTGCAAGTTGTATGCTGACTGGGTACACTTCCTGACTTCAAACTGAGGTCAGTTAGCAGTTTAGTCGATCCATTGCACATATGTTAAATTGAGTGTCTTTTACCAATTGGACCCATTGCTGTAGAGTTGCTTAATATTAGAAATAGTGGCTTGTTTTAGTACGTACCCAAACAATGCTTATGTGTGTGTTTACCTTGTTTTGTTTTCTCTTCTTCAGCCCAGCATGACCCCTCAGCAAGTGTAAACTCACCCCCCAGTTTGATTATGCCGACCAGGTCCGTACAGCATAGGAGCCCAGATCCGAGTTTTCCGGTAAGTTGATTTAGTACCCAAAATACTAACAATTGCTTAAGCATGTGTTAAACTGATGTAATCCTAATTTGGGACGCCAACTTAACCTTTTTTTTTCTATGTCCCTACAGACCCACACACTCATGGAAGAGATCCAGGAAATGGAGGAAGATGATGGATCCCTGCTGGCCACGTCAGATGACCTCCCCCTGGGTCCCAATCTGCAACTGCTCCCTAATGTTTCTCTGGCCAATCCTCAGCAGCAGAGTGAATCTGCATCCATTGTGCATGCACATGGGGAGACTGACACAACAGTCCCCAGTGTTCACTCTGCTGCTGAGGATTTGCCAAGCATGCCTGTTGCTGTTGAGGGGACGACACAACGCGGCAGGGCACGCCCAAGAGCCAGGGTAATTGTGCGGCGGACTCCATTACGCCGCCGCACAATTCCCCAGGGGAGGCACAGTGCCCTGCTTGATTTATGGAACCAAGAGAGGGACTCTTTTGAGGCACAGCTCGTAACTGAGCGGGAGGAAAGGCATGCCGATATGGTGAACCTAACTACCACCTTACAGGGCATCCTCGCGGAGTTTCGCACCCTCAACAGCAACATGGTCACTGCAAGTAATGGCATCCAGTCAGCCATGGCTGAGATGACCAATATGCAGAGAAACATTATGGAGCAGTTGCAAATTCACAATGCAACCATGGCCCAGGTTAGGTCCCATCCCCACGGACCTCCACCTGGGTTTTATGGGCAGCCACCCTATTAATCCATGATTGTGTGGGACATCTTTTCTCTTCTCCCCCACTGTATTTACTTGTCCTTTGAGGTTTCAAACAATCCATTTTGTGTTTCACATGCAGGTTGTGTTTTGTATTTGCTCCCATAGAGCTCCTTAGAGTAATGATTAAGGCCACTAGCCAATGCCATAGGTCTAGGTGCAGTCTAGTTGGCAACTATCATGTGCCAATTATGGCTTTTGACATTTGTTTGGTTTGTGCTCCTCCTGTTTGCAGACATGTTTGTGTGACATTATGGCCATGCCCTAATATCCCTTGCCACAGGCAATATTAATGACTGGACTAGGCTGGCCTTTGGACTGGGTGTCCTTGTTTGGTTGTGCCACTCTCTTCCAGGTGTAGATGTGGTAGATTTAATGTTAATACCTTATTTTTTTGGGAGACCTTGCAGATCAGCAAGGGAATGACTTCTTTGCATTTTTTCAGACTTCAAAGTTTATTCAATTGTATATGAGCCCTGGTACTAGTGCAATCAGTGCCAATCGCATAGTCTTCACATACATAGTACCTCAGGGTCTCAAGCCATGTTTGTATATAATATGTATATAGTTTGACTATTTCTGTGTGCCCTACCAGAATTGTGGGTTGGATGACTTTAGTTATTGTACATAAATAAATTGTGACTTCACTTTTTGCATCTTGAAAAACCACAGTTGTCAGGTGTGCATTCATATTTGTTCTTGATTATTGGGGAGACTTCATTGTCTCATGATCTATGAAAATTGCACCCACTACAAAGTAACTTTAACTATTACAAGTGTGCTTACCAGTTCTCTTTAATCTTATTTTTTTTGGAGCCACAGTTGTATGTGGATTTTTATTTGTTATGCACCACCAATCAAAGTGCAAAAAGTAAAAAAAAAACAAACTTACTATACTTGTTGCATTTTGAGTTGAAACACATTTAACATCACCTTGGGCTAAAGCAGATACATTTTTGGTTAAGAGGTGTAAAAATGCAAAGATCAATCTAAGTAAACACCAGGAAAAACATTAGGCAACAATTAAGGTAAATTGTGTATTTATTTAAGGTAATGCCACATTACGGCCAAACAAATATTTGAAAATAAAGGCAAATACACACACACAGACTGGGAAACAAAAAAAAGGCTTTAACTAAAATGCTGCAAGATCAAATTTGATCGCACTGATTGGCCAGACTCACTGGGTGGCCCAACATAATTGTCACCATCATCTTCTCGGGCTGTAGAGGGCAGAACATCAACATAACGGGGGACACGTTCTTGAATGGCAAAATTATGCAGAACAGCACATGCCATTATGATGTCTATCACTTTGTCAGGAGCATATTGCAGGGCGCCCCCGGTATGGTCCAAACAACGAAAACGTGTCTTCAACAGTCCAAATGCCCTCTCAACAACAGCCCTGGTCTTGCGGTGCGCACGATTATAGGCTTCCTGAGAGGCATCCTGGGGCCGCAGCACAGGCGTCATGAGCCAGGGGAGAAGTGGGTAACCGGAATCACCTTAACAAGACAATTAAATAACTAAAATTAACACATTGCAAGACAACAAACACAAACAATTTGCCATATATCAAAATGAGGTAAGCTAAAGGGCCAAAAAAGACACCCAGGGTACATTAGAAAAAACACTATTGGCCCAAATGTAGTACATAACTAAAAATGCAGCTTAAATAAAGTCAAAAATTAAAAAACATCTGCACGGACAAGGCTGTTTAGAAATATGTTTTAGATTCTGCCTTCGCAAATGTTACAATTAGGATGCTGCTGAGGGGCCCACACCATTTAGATAAAGAATGCACTGTATGCAGTTGAAGTCCACTTTGGCGTTGCAAGACCAATACTACAAAAGGGCAAAAAAATAGCAGATACTTCGGGACAATCTGCTAGCCAATATATTTTGGGACATGGAAGTTACAGACATCCTAACCAAAGTTATCAAAAAAACAGAAGCACAAAGGGAGCAAAGCGTTTGGTTGAAAACCAAAATACAATCCACAAAAGCCCCCCCCTAAAAATGCTGGTTCGTTTTCCTGACAAGAATTATAAAGCTAAAATAGGCAAACAATACAGATTCCTGGGAAATATCGGTAACCAAAAATAGGACACACTTACCAAGCAGCCATGCACCCGAAAATTCCCCAGACTCAAATCTCCTAAACAATCCAGATCGTCTCAGGATATAGGAGTCGTGCGACGATCCAGGGTAGCCGGCAAGGACACTCAGGAAACGCATGTCCGGCCCCACCACGGCCTGGACATTAAGGGAGTGTCCCATTTTTCGATTCCTTAAGGCAAAAAAAAAAGGGTAAGTGATAAGGGCCCCAAAATTTTGGAAAAAAAACAGGTCTGCACACAAAATCAAACTACAAATGAGAAGCCTAAATAAAGCATGTACACAAAAGTCCCAAAAAAAATATGCTGCCGCAAAGGAAAATAGGTTACATTACACGTTGGGCCCCATAATAACCCAAACCCAAAATATATACCTATATATATATTCGTCGGATGCCCTAGGTACGAGTGCCACATGTGTGCAGTCAACAGCACCAATGACGTTGGGCATGTCGGCCACATTATAAAAACCAAGCTTAATGGCGTTTCTGGCTGCCATATCATCCGGGAAAAAAATATATTTGGGAGTTATGGCAGCCATGCCTTCCAAAAATTTAGAGAGTGCGCGGCTCAGCGTAGGCTGGGACATCCCCACGGAGAGGGCACCCAGCCTCTGGAACGAGCCGTTCGCCAAAAATTGCAGGCAGCCAAGCATCTTGGTCATACCTGAAATTGCATGCCCCTTCCTTGTGGTGCGGGCTAACCATGGCCGCAGCTCACTATATAATTTATGGAGGGAAGCGCGATTAAGCCTGGTCAGCTCAAACAGCTCAACATCATTCGTGCTATCGATGTTCATGCGACGACGCAGGGGCAATCTGCTCTCAGACATCCGGATCAAATCGATGCCAAAAAGCATAAGCCCTTGATGTGCCACAAACTCGCTCCTCTCCATCCTACTCCCGAGGCCAAATAGCTGCCGGCAAACATTTCGGGAAGCAGCTCTTTAATGGGCTTCAAAACAATTAGCAATCACCTCTCTGAATTGGTCGCAAGCCCATGTGAAGCACGTAAAAAATAGGATCGGACCTAAAAAATACGATTTGGACGGGAAAAACACACGAACTAACGCAAAATATACGATTGGCGTCCGGAAAGCGTATGTTCATATACGTCTATGCGCGAACGTTCGTGCGAATACGAAATGGCCAAAAAAAAAGGAAAAAATGACAAACACCCACCCAAACTTACGATTCTCGATACGAAATCAATTAACTTTTGCTCTTTGAATCGAGGGGAATCTATTGCATTTTGAATTGGTTTTTCGTCTGCTGCCAAAACACTAGGCCGCAGGGTTTCCCAAACCTGCACGTATCACCTTATCTGTTATACTAAATAAGCGTTGTTCATCCTCAGCTTAATCAAGCTATTGCATTTAAATTGGATTTTGGTCTGCTGTCAAAACACTAGGCCGCAGGGTATCCCAAACCTGCACGTAGCACCCTATCTGTTATACTAAATAAGCATTGTTCATCCTCAGCTTAATCAAGCTATTGCATTTTGAATTGGTTTTTGTCTGGTTTAAATACACCAGCCCACATGGGCATCCCAAACCTGCACGTAGCACCCTATCTGTTATACTAAATATGCGTTGTTCATCCTCAGCCTAATCAAGCTAGTGCATTTTGAATTCGTTTTTGGTCTGCTGCCAAAACACTAGGCCGCAGGGTATCCCAAACCTACACGTATCAACCTATCTGTTATACTAAACTAGCATTGTTCATCCTCAGCTTAATCAATCTATTCCGTTTTGAATTGGTTTTTGGTCTGCTGCCAAAGCACTAGGCCGCAGGGTATCCCAAACCTGCACGTAGCACCCTGTTATACTAAATAAGCGTTGTTCATCCTCAGCTTAATCAAGCAATTGTATTTTGAATTGGTATTTGGTCTGCTGCCAAAACACTAGGCCGCAGGGTATCCCAAACCTGCATGTAGCACCCTATCTGTTATACTAAATAAGCGTTGTTCATCCTCAGCTTAATCAAGCTAGTGCATTTTGAATTGGTTTTTGGTCTGCTGCCAAAACACTAGGCCGCAGGGTATCCCAAACCTGCACGTAGCACCCTATCTGTTATACTAAATAAGCATTGTTCATCCTCAGCTTAATCAAGCTATTGCATATTGAATTGGTTTTTGTCTGGCTTAAATACACCAGCCCACATGGGCATCCCAAACCTGCACGTAGCACCCTATCTGTTATACTAAATAAGCGTTGTTCATCCTCAGCTTAATCAAGCTAGTGCATTTTGAATTGGTTTTTGTCTGGCTTAAATACACCAGCCCACATGGGCATCCCAAACCTGCACGTAGCACCCTATCTGTTATACTAAATAAGCGTTGTTCATCCTCAGCTTAATCAAGCTAGTGCATTTTGAATTGGTTTTTGGTCTGCTGCCAAAACACTAGGCCACAGAGTATCCCAAACCTGCACGTTTCACCCTATCTGTTATACTAAATTAGCATTGTTCATCCTCAGCTTAATCAATCTATTGCGTTTTGAATTGGTTTTTGGTCTGCTGCCAAAGCACTAGGCCGCAGGGTATCCCAAACCTGCACGTAGCACCCTGTTATCCTAAATAAGCGTTGTTCATCCTCAGCTTAATCAAGCTATTGTATTTTGATTTCGTTTTTGGTCTGCTGCCAAAACACTAGGCCGCAGGGTATCCCAAACCTGCACTTGGCACCCTATCTGTTATTCTAAATAAGCATTGTTCATCCTCGGCTTAATCAAGCTATTGCATTTTGAATTGGTTTTTGTCTGGTTTAAATACACCAGCCCACATGGGCATCCCAAACCTGCACGTAGCACCCTATCTGTTATACTAAATAAGCGTTGTTCATCCTCAGCTTAATCAAGCTAGTGCATTTTGAATTGGTTTTTGGTCTGCTGCCAAAACACTAGGCCACAGAGTATCCCCAACCTGCACGTTTCACCCTATCTGTTATACTAAATTAGCATTGTTCATCTTCAGCTTAATCAATCTATTGCATTTTGAATTGGTTTTTGGTCTGCTGCCAAAGCACTAGGCCGCAGGGTATCCCAAACCTGCACGTAGCACCCTGTTATCCTAAATAAGCGTTGTTCATCCTCAGCTTAATCAAGCTATTGTATTTTGATTTGGTTTTTGGTCTGCTGCAAAAACACTAGGCCGCAGGGTATCCCAAACCTGCACTTGGCAACCTATCTGTTATACTAAATTAGCATTGTTCATCCTCAGCTTAAACAATCTATTGCATTTTGAATTGGTTTTTCGTCTGCTGCCAAAACACTAGGCCGCAGGGTTTCCCAAACCTGCACGTATCACCTTATCTGTTATACTAAATAAGCGTTGTTCATCCTCAGCTTAATCAAGCTATTGCATTTAAATTGGATTTTGGTCTGCTGTCAAAACACTAGGCCGCAGGGTATCCCAAACCTGCACGTAGCACCCTATCTGTTATACTAAATAAGCATTGTTCATCCTCAGCTTAATCAAGCTATTGCATTTTGAATTGGTTTTTGTCTGGTTTAAATACACCAGCCCACATGGGCATCCCAAACCTGCACGTAGCACCCTATCTGTTATACTAAATATGCGTTGTTCATCCTCAGCCTAATCAAGCTAGTGCATTTTGAATTTGTTTTTGGTCTGCTGCCAAAACACTAGGCCGCAGGGTATCCCAAACCTACACGTATCACCCTATCTGTTATACTAAACTAGCATTGTTCATCCTCAGCTTAATCAATCTATTCCGTTTTGAATTGGTTTTTGGTCTGCTGCCAAAGCACTAGGCCGCAGGGTATCCCAAACCTCCACGTAGCACCCTGTTATACTAAATAAGCGTTGTTCATCCTCAGCTTAATCAAGCAATTGTATTTTGAATTGGTATTTGGTCTGCTGCCAAAACACTAGGCCGCAGGGTATCCCAAACCTGCACTTGGCACCCTATCTGTTATACTAAATAAGCGTTGTTCATCCTCAGCTTAATCAAGCTATTGCATTTTGAATTGGTTTTTGGTCTGCTGCCAAAACACTAGGCCACAGAGTATCCCAAACCTGCACGTTTCACCCTATCTGTTATACTAAATTAGCATTGTTCATCCTCAGCTTAATCAATCTATTGCATTTTGAATTGGTTTTTGGTCTGCTGCCAAAACACTAGGCCGCAGGGTTTCCCAAACCTGCACGTATCACCTTATCTGTTATACTAAATAAGCGTTGTTCATCCTCAGCTTAATCAAGCTATTGCATTTAAATTGGTTTTTGGTCTGCTGTCAAAAAACTAGGCTGCAAGGTATCCCAAACCTGCACGTAGCACCCTATTTGTTATACTAAATAAGCATTGTTCATCCTCAGCTTAATCAAGCTATTGCATTTTGAATTGTTTTTTGTCTGGTTTAAATACACCAGCCCACATGGGCATCCCAAACCTGCACGTAGCACCCTATCTGTTATACTAAATATGCGTTGTTCATCCTCAGCCTAATCAAGCTAGTGCATTTTGAATTGGTTTTTGGTCTGCTGCCAAAACACTAGGCCGCAGGGTATCCCAAACCTGCACGTATCACCCTATCTGTTATACTAAACTAGCATTGTTCATCCTCAGCTTAATCAATCTATTCCGTTTTGAATTGGTTTTTGGTCTGCTGCCAAAGCACTAGGCCGCAGGGTATCCCAAACCTGCACGTAGCACCCTGTTATACTAAATAAGCGTTGTTCATCCTCAGCTTAATCAAGCAATTGTATTTTTAATTGGTATTTGGTCTGTTGCCAAAACACTAGGCCGCAGGGTATCCCAAACCTGCACTTGGCACCCTATCTGTTATTCTAAATAAGCGTTGTTCATCCTCGGCTTAATCAAGCTATTGCATTTTGAATTGTTTTTTGGTCTGCTGCCAAAACACTAGGCCGCAGGGTATCCCAAACCTGCACGTAGCACCCTATCTGTTATACTAAATAAGCGCTGTTCATCCTCATTTTAATCAAGCTAGTGTATTTTGAATTGTTTTTGGTCTGCTGCCAAAACAATAGGCCGCAGGGTATCCCAAACCTGCATGTATCACTCTATCTGTTATACTAAATTAGCATTGTTCATCCTCAGCTTAATCAATCTATTGCATTTTGAATTGGTTTTTGGTCTGCTGCCAAAGCACTAGGCCGCAGGGTATCCCAAACCTGCACGTAACACCCTGTTATACTAAATAAGCATTGTTCATCCTCAGCTTAATAAAGCTATTGCTTTTTTGAATTGGTTTTTGGTCTGCTTCCAAAACACTAGGCCGCAGGGTATCCCAAACCTGCACGTAGCACCCTGTTATACTAAATAAGCGTTGTTCATCCTCAGCTTAATCAAGCTATTGTATTTTGAATTGGTTTTTGGTCTGCTGCCAAAACACTAGGCCGCAGGGTATCCCAAACCTGCACGTAGCACCCTATCTGTTATACTGAATAAGCGTTGTTCATCCTCAGCTTAATCAAGCTATTGCATTTTGAATTGGATTTTGTCTGGTTTAAATACACCAGCCCACATGGGCATCCCAAACCTGCATGTAGCACCCTATCTGTTATACTAAATAAGCGTTGTTCATCCTCAGCTTAATCAATCTATTGTATTTTGAATTGGTTTTTGGTCTGCTGCCAAAACACTAGGCCACAGAGTATCCCAAATCTGCACGTTTCACCCTATGTGTTATACTAAATTACCATTGTTCATCCTCAGCTTAATCAATCTATTCCGTTTTGAATTGGTTTTTGGTCTGCTGCCAAAGCACTAGGCCGCAGGGTATCCCAAACCTGCATGTAGCACCCTATCTGTTATACTAAATAAGCGTTGTTCATCCTCAGCTTAATCAAGCTAGTGCATTTTGAATTGGTTTTTGGTCTGCTGCCAAAACACTAGGCCGCAGGGTATCCCAAACCTGCACGTAGCACCCTGTTATACTAAATAAGCGTTGTTCATCCTCAGCTTAATCAATCTATTGCATTTTGAATTGGATTTTGTCTGGTTTAAATACACCAGCCACATGGGCATCCCAAACCTGCACGTAGCACCCTATCTGTTATACTAAATATGCGTTGTTCATCCTCAGCTTAATCAAGCTAGTGCATTTTGAATTGGTTTTTGGTCTGCTGCCAAAACACTAGGCCGCAGGGTATCCCAAACCTGCATGTATCACCCTATCTGTTATACTAAATAAGCGTTGTTCATCCTCAGCTTAATCAAGCTAGTGCATTTTGAATTGGTTTTTGGTCTGCTGCCAAAACACTAGGCCACAGAGTATCCCCAACCTGCACGTTTCACCCTATCTGTTATACTAAACTAGCATTGTTCATCCTCAGCTTAATCAATCTATTCCGTTTTGAATTGGTTTTTGGTCTGCTGCCAAAGCACTAGGCCGCAGGGTATCCCAAACCTGCACGTAGCACCCTGTTATACTAAATAAGCGTTGTTCATCCTCAGCTTAATCAAGCTATTGCATTTTGAATTGGTATTTGGTCTGCTGCCAAAACACTAGGCCGCAGGGTATCCCAAACCTGCATGTAGCACCCTATCTGTTATACTAAATAAGCGTTGTTCATCCTCAGCTTAATCAAGCTAGTGCATTTTGAATTGGTTTTTGGTCTGCTGCCAAAACACTAGGCCACAGAGTATCCCCAACCTGCACGTTTCACCCTATCTGTTATACTAAATTAGCATTGTTCATCTTCAGCTTAATCAATCTATTGCATTTTGAATTGGTTTTTGGTCTGCTGCCAAAGCACTAGGCCGCAGGGTATCCCAAACCTGCACGTAGCACCCTGTTTTCCTAAATAAGCGTTGTTCATCCTCAGCTTAATCAAACTATTGTATTTTGATTTGGATTTTGGTCTGCTGCCAAAACACTAGGCCGCAGGGTATCCCAAACCTGCACTTGGCAACCTATCTGTTATTCTAAATAAGCGTTGTTAATCCTCGGCTTAATCAAGCTATTGCATTTTGAATTTTTTTTGGTCTGCTGCCAAAACACTAGGCCGCAGGGTATCCCAAACCTGCACGTAGCACCCAATCTGTTATACTAAATAAGCGTTGTTCATCCTCATTTTAATCAAGCTAGTGCATTTTGAATTGGTTTTTGGTCTGCTGCCAAAACACTAGGCCGCAGGGTATCCCGAACCTGCATGTATCACCCTATCTGTTATACTAAATAAGCATTGTTCATCCTCAGCTTAATCAATCTATTGCATTTTGAATTGGTTTTTGGTATGCTGCCAAAGCACTAGGCCGCAGGGTGTCCCAAACCTGCACGTAGCACCATGTTATACTAAATGAGCGTTGTTCATCCTCAGCTTAATAAAGCTATTGTTTTTTTAATTGTTTTTTGGTCTGCTTCCAAAACACTAGGCCGCAGGGTATCCGAAACCTGCTCTTGGCACCCTATCTGTTATACTAAATAAGCGTTGTTCATCCTCAGCTTAATCAAGCTATTGCATTTTGAATTGGTTTTTGGTCTGCTGCCAAAACACTAGGCCACAGAGTATCCCAAACCTGCACGTTTCACCCTATCTGTTATACTAAATTAGCATTGTTCATCCTCAGCTTAATCAATCTATTGCATTTAGAATTGGTTTTTAGTCTGCTGCCAAAACACTAGGCCGCAGGGTTTCCCAAACCTGCACGTATCACCTTACCTGTTATACTAAATAAGCGTTGTTCATCCTCAGCTTAATCAAGCTATTGCATTTAAATTGGATTTTGGTCTGCTGTCAAAACACTAGGCCGCAGGGTATCCCAAACCTGCACGTAGCACCCTATCTGTTATACTAAATAAGCATTGTTCATCCTCAGCTTAATCAAGCTATTGCATTTTGAATTGGTTTTTGTCTGGTTTAAATACACCAGCCCACATGGGCATCCCAAACCTGCACGTAGCACCCTATCTGTTATACTAAATATGCGTTGTTCATCCTCAGCCTAATCAAGCTAGTGCATTTTGAATTTGTTTTTGGTCTGCTGCCAAAACACTAGGCCGCAGGGTATCCCAAACCTACACGTATCACCCTATCTGTTATACTAAACTAGCATTGTTCATCCTCAGCTTAATCAATCTATTCCGTTTTGAATTGGTTTTTGGTCTGCTGCCAAAGCACTAGGCCGCAGGGTATCCCAAACCTCCACGTAGCACCCTGTTATACTAAATAAGCGTTGTTCATCCTCAGCTTAATCAAGCAATTGTATTTTGAATTGGTATTTGGTCTGCTGCCAAAACACTAGGCCGCAGGGTATCCCAAACCTGCACTTGGCACCCTATCTGTTATACTAAATAAGCGTTGTTCATCCTCAGCTTAATCAAGCTATTGCATTTTGAATTGGTTTTTGGTCTGCTGCCAAAACACTAGGCCACAGAGTATCCCAAACCTGCACGTTTCACCCTATCTGTTATACTAAATTAGCATTGTTCATCCTCAGCTTAATCAATCTATTGCATTTTGAATTGGTTTTTGGTCTGCTGCCAAAACACTAGGCCGCAGGGTTTCCCAAACCTGCACGTATCACCTTATCTGTTATACTAAATAAGCGTTGTTCATCCTCAGCTTAATCAAGCTATTGCATTTAAATTGGTTTTTGGTCTGCTGTCAAAAAACTAGGCTGCAAGGTATCCCAAACCTGCACGTAGCACCCTATTTGTTATACTAAATAAGCATTGTTCATCCTCAGCTTAATCAAGCTATTGCATTTTGAATTGTTTTTTGTCTGGTTTAAATACACCAGCCCACATGGGCATCCCAAACCTGCACGTAGCACCCTATCTGTTATACTAAATATGCGTTGTTCATCCTCAGCCTAATCAAGCTAGTGCATTTTGAATTGGTTTTTGGTCTGCTGCCAAAACACTAGGCCGCAGGGTATCCCAAACCTGCACGTATCACCCTATCTGTTATACTAAACTAGCATTGTTCATCCTCAGCTTAATCAATCTATTCCGTTTTGAATTGGTTTTTGGTCTGCTGCCAAAGCACTAGGCCGCAGGGTATCCCAAACCTGCACGTAGCACCCTGTTATACTAAATAAGCGTTGTTCATCCTCAGCTTAATCAAGCAATTGTATTTTTAATTGGTATTTGGTCTGTTGCCAAAACACTAGGCCGCAGGGTATCCCAAACCTGCACTTGGCACCCTATCTGTTATTCTAAATAAGCGTTGTTCATCCTCGGCTTAATCAAGCTATTGCATTTTGAATTGTTTTTTGGTCTGCTGCCAAAACACTAGGCCGCAGGGTATCCCAAACCTGCACGTAGCACCCTATCTGTTATACTAAATAAGCGCTGTTCATCCTCATTTTAATCAAGCTAGTGTATTTTGAATTGTTTTTGGTCTGCTGCCAAAACAATAGGCCGCAGGGTATCCCAAACCTGCATGTATCACTCTATCTGTTATACTAAATTAGCATTGTTCATCCTCAGCTTAATCAATCTATTGCATTTTGAATTGGTTTTTGGTCTGCTGCCAAAGCACTAGGCCGCAGGGTATCCCAAACCTGCACGTAACACCCTGTTATACTAAATAAGCGTTGTTCATCCTCAGCTTAATAAAGCTATTGCTTTTTTGAATTGGTTTTTGGTCTGCTTCCAAAACACTAGGCCGCAGGGTATCCCAAACCTGCACGTAGCACCCTGTTATACTAAATAAGCGTTGTTCATCCTCAGCTTAATCAAGCTATTGTATTTTGAATTGGTTTTTGGTCTGCTGCCAAAACACTAGGCCGCAGGGTATCCCAAACCTGCACGTAGCACCCTATCTGTTATACTGAATAAGCGTTGTTCATCCTCAGCTTAATCAAGCTATTGCATTTTGAATTGGATTTTGTCTGGTTTAAATACACCAGCCCACATGGGCATCCCAAACCTGCATGTAGCACCCTATCTGTTATACTAAATAAGCGTTGTTCATCCTCAGCTTAATCAATCTATTGTATTTTGAATTGGTTTTTGGTCTGCTGCCAAAACACTAGGCCACAGAGTATCCCAAATCTGCACGTTTCACCCTATGTGTTATACTAAATTACCATTGTTCATCCTCAGCTTAATCAATCTATTCCGTTTTGAATTGGTTTTTGGTCTGCTGCCAAAGCACTAGGCCGCAGGGTATCCCAAACCTGCATGTAGCACCCTATCTGTTATACTAAATAAGCGTTGTTCATCCTCAGCTTAATCAAGCTAGTGCATTTTGAATTGGTTTTTGGTCTGCTGCCAAAACACTAGGCCGCAGGGTATCCCAAACCTGCACGTAGCACCCTGTTATACTAAATAAGCGTTGTTCATCCTCAGCTTAATCAATCTATTGCATTTTGAATTGGATTTTGTCTGGTTTAAATACACCAGCCACATGGGCATCCCAAACCTGCACGTAGCACCCTATCTGTTATACTAAATATGCGTTGTTCATCCTCAGCTTAATCAAGCTAGTGCATTTTGAATTGGTTTTTGGTCTGCTGCCAAAACACTAGGCCGCAGGGTATCCCAAACCTGCATGTATCACCCTATCTGTTATACTAAATAAGCGTTGTTCATCCTCAGCTTAATCAAGCTAGTGCATTTTGAATTGGTTTTTGGTCTGCTGCCAAAACACTAGGCCACAGAGTATCCCCAACCTGCACGTTTCACCCTATCTGTTATACTAAACTAGCATTGTTCATCCTCAGCTTAATCAATCTTTTCCGTTTTGAATTGGTTTTTGGTCTGCTGCCAAAGCACTAGGCCGCAGGGTATCCCAAACCTGCACGTAGCACCCTGTTATACTAAATAAGCGTTGTTCATCCTCAGCTTAATCAAGCTATTGCATTTTGAATTGGTATTTGGTCTGCTGCCAAAACACTAGGCCGCAGGGTATCCCAAACCTGCATGTAGCACCCTATCTGTTATACTAAATAAGCGTTGTTCATCCTCAGCTTAATCAAGCTAGTGCATTTTGAATTGGTTTTTGGTCTGCTGCCAAAACACTAGGCCACAGAGTATCCCCAACCTGCACGTTTCACCCTATCTGTTATACTAAATTAGCATTGTTCATCTTCAGCTTAATCAATCTATTGCATTTTGAATTGGTTTTTGGTCTGCTGCCAAAGCACTAGGCCGCAGGGTATCCCAAACCTGCACGTAGCACCCTGTTTTCCTAAATAAGCGTTGTTCATCCTCAGCTTAATCAAACTATTGTATTTTGATTTGGATTTTGGTCTGCTGCCAAAACACTAGGCCGCAGGGTATCCCAAACCTGCACTTGGCAACCTATCTGTTATTCTAAATAAGCGTTGTTAATCCTCGGCTTAATCAAGCTATTGCATTTTGAATTTTTTTTGGTCTGCTGCCAAAACACTAGGCCGCAGGGTATCCCAAACCTGCACGTAGCACCCAATCTGTTATACTAAATAAGCGTTGTTCATCCTCATTTTAATCAAGCTAGTGCATTTTGAATTGGTTTTTGGTCTGCTGCCAAAACACTAGGCCGCAGGGTATCCCGAACCTGCATGTATCACCCTATCTGTTATACTAAATAAGCATTGTTCATCCTCAGCTTAATCAATCTATTGCATTTTGAATTGGTTTTTGGTATGCTGCCAAAGCACTAGGCCGCAGGGTGTCCCAAACCTGCACGTAGCACCATGTTATACTAAATGAGCGTTGTTCATCCTCAGCTTAATAAAGCTATTGTTTTTTTAATTGTTTTTTGGTCTGCTTCCAAAACACTAGGCCGCAGGGTATCCGAAACCTGCTCTTGGCACCCTATCTGTTATACTAAATAAGCGTTGTTCATCCTCAGCTTAATCAAGCTATTGCATTTTGAATTGGTTTTTGGTCTGCTGCCAAAACACTAGGCCACAGAGTATCCCAAACCTGCACGTTTCACCCTATCTGTTATACTAAATTAGCATTGTTCATCCTCAGCTTAATCAATCTATTGCATTTAGAATTGGTTTTTTGTCTGCTGCCAAAACACTAGGCCGCAGGGTTTCCCAAACCTGCACGTATCACCTTACCTGTTATACTAAATAAGCGTTGTTCATCCTCAGCTTAATCAAGCTATTGCATTTAAATTGGTTTTTGGTCTGCTGTCAAAAAACTAGGCCGCAGGGTATCCCAAACCTGCACGTAGCTCCCTATCTGTTATACTAAATAAGCATTGTTCATCCTCAGCTTAATCAAGCTATTGCATTTTGAATTGTTTTTTGTCTGGTTTAAATACACCAGCCCACATGGGCATCCCAAACCTGCACGTAGCACCCTATCTGTTATACTAAATATGCGTTGTTCATCCTCAGCCTAATCAAGCTAGTGCATTTTGAATTGGTTTTTGGTCTGCTGCCAAAACACTAGGCCGCAGGGTATCCCAAACCTGCATGTATCACCCTATCTGTTATACTAAATAAGCGTTGTTCATCCTCAGCTTAATCAAGCTAGTGCATTTTGAATTGGTTTTTGGTCTGCTGCCAAAACACTAGGCCACAGAGTATCCCCAACCTGCACGTTTCACCCTATCTGTTATACTAAACTAGCATTGTTCATCCTCAGCTTAATCAATCTATTCCGTTTTGAATTGGTTTTTGGTCTGCTGCCAAAGCACTAGGCCGCAGGGTATCCCAAACCTGCACGTAGCACCCTGTTATACTAAATAAGCGTTGTTCATCCTCAGCTTAATCAAGCTATTGCATTTTGAATTGGTATTTGGTCTGCTGCCAAAACACTAGGCCGCAGGGTATCCCAAACCTGCATGTAGCACCCTATCTGTTATACTAAATAAGCGTTGTTCATCCTCAGCTTAATCAAGCTAGTGCATTTTGAATTGGTTTTTGGTCTGCTGCCAAAACACTAGGCCACAGAGTATCCCCAACCTGCACGTTTCACCCTATCTGTTATACTAAATTAGCATTGTTCATCTTCAGCTTAATCAATCTATTGCATTTTGAATTGGTTTTTGGTCTGCTGCCAAAGCACTAGGCCGCAGGGTATCCCAAACCTGCACGTAGCACCCTGTTTTCCTAAATAAGCGTTGTTCATCCTCAGCTTAATCAAACTATTGTATTTTGATTTGGATTTTGGTCTGCTGCCAAAACACTAGGCCGCAGGGTATCCCAAACCTGCACTTGGCAACCTATCTGTTATTCTAAATAAGCGTTGTTAATCCTCGGCTTAATCAAGCTATTGCATTTTGAATTTTTTTTGGTCTGCTGCCAAAACACTAGGCCGCAGGGTATCCCAAACCTGCACGTAGCACCCTATCTGTTATACTAAATAAGCGTTGTTCATCCTCATTTTAATCAAGCTAGTGCATTTTGAATTGGTTTTTGGTCTGCTGCCAAAACACTAGGCCGCAGGGTATCCCAAACCTGCATGTATCACCCTATCTGTTATACTAAATAAGCATTGTTCATCCTCAGCTTAATCAATCTATTGCATTTTGAATTGGTTTTTGGTATGCTGCCAAAGCACTAGGCCGCAGGGTGTCCCTAACCTGCACGTAGCACCATGTTATACTAAATGAGCGTTGTTCATCCTCAGCTTAATAAAGCTATTGTTTTTTTAATTGTTTTTTGGTCTGCTTCCAAAACACTAGGCCGCAGGGTATCCGAAACCTGCTCTTGGCACCCTATCTGTTATACTAAATAAGCGTTGTTCATCCTCAGCTTAATCAAGCTATTGCATTTTGAATTGGTTTTTGGTCTGCTGCCAAAACACTAGGCCACAGAGTATCCCAAACCTGCACGTTTCACCCTATCTGTTATACTAAATTAGCATTGTTCATCCTCAGCTTAATCAATCTATTGCATTTTGAATTGGTTTTTGGTCTGCTGCCAAAACACTAGGCCGCAGGGTTTCCCAAACCTGCACGTATCACCTTACCTGTTATACTAAATAAGCGTTGTTCATCCTCAGCTTAATCAAGCTATTGCATTTAAATTGGTTTTTGGTCTGCTGTCAAAAAACTAGGCCGCAGGGTATCCCAAACCTGCACGTAGCTCCCTATCTGTTATACTAAATAAGCATTGTTCATCCTCAGCTTAATCAAGCTATTGCATTTTGAATTGTTTTTTGTCTGGTTTAAATACACCAGCCCACATGGGCATCCCAAACCTGCACGTAGCACCCTATCTGTTATACTAAATATGCGTTGTTCATCCTCAGCCTAATCAAGCTAGTGCATTTTGAATTGGTTTTTGGTCTGCTGCCAAAACACTAGGCCGCAGGGTATCCCAAACCTGCACGTATCACCCTATCTGTTATACTAAACTAGCATTGTTCATCCTCAGCTTAATCAATCTATTCCGTTTTGAATTGGTTTTTGGTCTGCTGCCAAAGCACTAGGCTGCAGGGTATCCCAAACCTGCACGTAGCACCCTGTTATCCTAAATAAGCGTTGTTCATCCTCAGCTTAATCAAGCTATTGTATTTTGATTTGGTTTTTGGTCTGCTGCAAAAACACTAGGCCGCAGGGTATCCCAAACCTGCACTTGGCAACCTATCTGTTATACTAAATTAGCATTGTTCATCCTCAGCTTAAACAATCTATTGCATTTTGAATTGGTTTTTGGTCTGCTGCCAAAACACTAGGCCGCAGGGTTTCCCAAACCTGCACGTATCACCTTATCTGTTATACTAAATAAGCGTTGTTCATCCTCAGCTTAATCAAGCTATTGCATTTAAATTGGATTTTGGTCTGCTGTCAAAACACTAGGCCGCAGGGTATCCCAAACCTGCACGTAGCACCCTATCTGTTATACTAAATAAGCATTGTTCATCCTCAGCTTAATCAAGCTATTGCATTTTGAATTGGTTTTTGTCTGGTTTAAATACACCAGCCCACATGGGCATCCCAAACCTGCACGTAGCACCCTATCTGTTATACTAAATATGCGTTGTTCATCCTCAGCCTAATCAAGCTAGTGCATTTTGAATTCGTTTTTGGTCTGCTGCCAAAACACTAGGCCGCAGGGTATCCCAAACCTACACGTATCACCCTATCTGTTATACTAAACTAGCATTGTTCATCCTCAGCTTAATCAATCTATTCTGTTTTGAATTGGTTTTTGGTCTGCTGCCAAAGCACTAGGCCGCAGGGTATCCCAAACCTCCACGTAGCACCCTGTTATACTAAATAAGCGTTGTTCATCCTCAGCTTAATCAAGCAATTGTATTTTGAATTGGTATTTGGTCTGCTTCCAAAACACTAAGCCGCAGGGTATCCCAAACCTGCACTTGGCACCCTATCTGTTATAATAAATAAGCGTTGTTCATCCTCAGCTTAATCAAGCTATTGCATTTTGAATTGGTTTTTGGTCTGCTGCCAAAACACTAGGCCACAGAGTATCCCAAACCTGCACGTTTCACCCTATCTGTTATACTAAATTAGCATTGTTCATCCTCAGCTTAATCAATCTATTGCATTTTGAATTGGTTTTTGGTCTGCTGCCAAAACACTAGGCCGCAGGGTTTCCCAAACCTGCACGTATCACCTTATCTGTTATACTAAATAAGCGTTGTTCATCCTCAGCTTAATCAAGCTATTGCATTTAAATTGGTTTTTGGTCTGCTGTCAAAAAACTAGGCCGCAGGGTATCCCAAACCTGCACGTAGCACCCTATCTGTTATACTAAATAAGCATTGTTCATCCTCAGCTTAATCAAGCTATTGCATTTTGAATTGTTTTTTGTCTGGTTTAAATACACCAGCCCACATGGGCATCCCAAACCTGCACGTAGCACCCTATCTGTTATACTAAATATGCGTTGTTCATCCTCAGCCTAATCAAGCTAGTGCATTTTGAATTGGTTTTTGGTCTGCTGCCAAAACACTAGGCCGCAGGGTATCCCAAACCTGCACGTATCACCCTATCTGTTATACTAAACTAGCATTGTTCATCCTCAGCTTAATCAATCTATTCCGTTTTGAATTGGTTTTTGGTCTGCTGCCAAAGCACTAGGCTGCAGGGTATCCCAAACCTGCACGTAGCACCCTGTTATACTAAATAAGCGTTGTTCATCCTCAGCTTAATCAAGCAATTGTATTTTGAATTGGTATTTGGTCTGCTGCCAAAACACTAGGCCGCAGGGTATCCCAAACCTGCACTTGGCACCCTATCTGTTATTCTAAATAAGCGTTGTTCATCCTCGGCTTAATCAAGCTATTGCATTTTGAATTGTTTTTTGGTCTGCTGCCAAAACACTAGGCCGCAGGGTATCCCAAACCTGCACGTAGCACCCTATCTGTTATACTAAATAAGCGTTGTTCATCCTCATTTTAATCAAGCTAGTGTATTTTGAATTGGTTTTTGGTCTGCTGCCAAAACAATAGGCCGCAGGGTATCCCAAACCTGCATGTATCACTCTATCTGTTATACTAAATTAGCATTGTTCATCGTCAGCTTAATCTATTGCATTTTGAATTGGTTTTTGGTCTGCTGCCAAAGCACTAGGCCGCAGGGTATCCCAAACCTGCACGTAGCACCCTGTTATACTAAATAAGCGTTGTTCGTCCTCAGCTTAATAAAGCTATTGTATTTTGAATTGGTTTTTGGTCTGCTTCCAAAACACTAGGCCGCAGGGTATCCCAAACCTGCACTTGGCACCCTATCTGTTATACTAAATAAGCGTTGTTCATCCTCAGCTTAATCAAACTATTGCATTTTGAATTGGTTTTTGGTCTGCTGCCAAAACACTAGGCCACAGAGTATCCCAAATCTGCACGTTTCACCCTATCTGTTATACTAAATTAGCATTGTTCATCCTCAGCTTAATCAATCTATTCCGTTTTGAATTGGTTTTTGGTCTGCTGCAAAAGCACTAGGCCGCAGGGTATCCCAAACCTGCACGTAGCACCCTGTTAAACTAAATAAGCGTTGTTCATCCTCAGCTTAATCAAGCTATTGTATTTTGAATTGGTTTTTGGTCTGCTGCCAAAACACTAGGCCGCAGGGTATCCCAAACCTGCACGTAGCACCCTATCTGTTATACTAAATAAGCGTTGTTCATCCTCAGCTTAATCAAGCTATTGCATTTTGAATTGGATTTTGTCTGGTTTAAATACACCAGCCACATGGGCATCCCAAACCTGCACGTAGCACCCTATCTGTTATACTAAATATGCGTTGTTCATCCTCAGCTTAATCAAGCTAGTGCATTTTGAATTGGTTTTTGGTCTGCTGCCAAAACACTAGGACGCAGGGTATCCCAAACCTGCATGTATCACCCTATCTGTTATACTAAACTAGCATTGTTCATCCTCAGCTTATTCAATCTATTGCGTTTTGAATTGGTTTTTGGTCTGCTGCCAAAGCACTAGGCCGCAGGGTATCCCAAACCTGCACGTAGCACCATGTTATCCTAAATAAGCGTTGTTCATCCTCAGCTTAATCAAGCTATTGTATTTTGATTTGGTTTTTGGTCTGCTGCCAAAACACTAGGCCGCAGGGTATCCCAAACCTGCACTTGGCACCCTATCTGTTATTCTAAATAAGCGTTGTTCATCCTCGGCTTAATCAAGCTATTGCATTTTGAATTGTTTTTTGGTCTGCTGCCAAAACACTAGGCCGCAGGGTATCCCAAACCTGCACGTAGCACCCTATCTGTTATACTAAATAAGCGTTGTTCATCCTCATCTTAATCAAGCTAGTGCATTTTGAATTGGTTTTTGGTCTGCTGCCAAAACACTAGGCCGCAGGGTATCCCAAACCTGCATGTATCACCCTATCTGTTATACTAAATTAGCATTGTTCATCCTCAGCTTAATCAATCTATTGCATTTTGAATTGGTTTTTGGTCTGCTGCCAAAGCACTAGGCCGCAGGGTATCCCAAACCTGCACGTAGCACCCTGTTATACTAAATAAGCGTTGTTCATCCTCAGCTTAATAAAGCTATTGTTTATTTAATTGTTTTTTGGTCTGCTTCCAAAACACTAGGCCGCAGGGTATCCCAAACCTGCACTTGGCACCCTATCTGTTATAATAAATAAGCGTTGTTCATCCTCAGCTTAATCAAGCTATTGCATTTTGAATTGGTTTTTGGTCTGCTGCCAAAACACTAGGCCACAGAGTATCCCAAACCTGCACGTTTCACCCTATCTGTTATACTAAATTAGCATTGTTCATCCTCAGCTTAATCAATCTATTGCATTTTGAATTGGTTTTTGGTCTGCTGCCAAAACACTAGGCCGCAGGGTTTCCCAAACCTGCACGTATCACCTTATCTGTTATACTAAATAAGCGTTGTTCATCCTCAGCTTAATCAAGCTATTGCATTTAAATTGGTTTTTGGTCTGCTGTCAAAAAACTAGGCCGCAGGGTATCCCAAACCTGCACGTAGCACCCTATCTGTTATACTAAATAAGCATTGTTCATCCTCAGCTTAATCAAGCTATTGCATTTTGAATTGTTTTTTGTCTGGTTTAAATACACCAGCCCACATGGGCATCCCAAACCTGCACATAGCACCCTATCTGTTATACTAAATATGCGTTGTTCATCCTCAGCCTAATCAAGCTAGTGCATTTTGAATTGGTTTTTGGTCTGCTGCCAAAACACTAGGCCGCAGGGTATCCCAAACCTGCACGTATCACCCTATCTGTTATACTAAACTAGCATTGTTCATCCTCAGCTTAATCAATCTATTCCGTTTTGAATTGGTTTTTGGTCTGCTGCCAAAGCACTAGGCTGCAGGGTATCCCAAACCTGCACGTAGCACCCTGTTATACTAAATAAGCGTTGTTCATCCTCAGCTTAATCAAGCAATTGTATTTTGAATTGGTATTTGGTCTGCTGCCAAAACACTAGGCCGCAGGGTATCCCAAACCTGCACTTGGCACCCTATCTGTTATTCTAAATAAGTGTTGTTCATCCTCGGCTTAATCAAGCTATTGCATTTTGAATTGTTTTTTGGTCTGCTGACAAAACACTAGGCCGCAGGGTATCCCAAACCTGCACGTAGCACCCTATCTGTTACACTAAATAAGCGTTGTTCATCCTCATTTTATTCAAGCTAGTGTATTTTGAATTTGTTTTTGGTCTGCTGCCAAAACAATAGGCCGCAGGGTATCCCAAACCTGCATGTATCACTCTATCTGTTATACTAAATTAGCATTGTTCATCCTCAGCTTAATCAATCTATTGCATTTTGAATTGGTTTTTGGTCTGCTGCCAAAGCACTAGGCCGCAGGGTATCCCAAACCTGCACGTAGCACCCTGTTATACTAAATAAGCGTTGTTCATCCTCAGCTTAATCAAGCTATTGTATTTTGAATTGGTTTTTGGTCTGCTGCCAAAACACTAGGCCGCAGGGTATCCCAAACCTGCACGTAGCACCCTATCTGTTATACTAAATAAGCGTTGTTCATCCTCAGCTTAATCAAGCTATTGCATTTTGAATTGGATTTTGTCTGGTTTAAATACACCAGCCCACATGGGCATCCCAAACCTGCACGTAGCACCCTATCTGTTATACTAAATATGCGTTATTTATCCTCAGCTTAATCAAGCTAGTGCATTTTGAATTGGTTTTTGGTCTGCTGCCAAAACACTAGGCCGCAGAGTATCCCAAACCTGCATGTATCACCCTATCTGTTATACTAAACTAGCATTGTTCATCCTCAGCTTAATCAATCTATTGCGTTTTGAATTGGTTTTTGGTCTGCTGCCAAAGCACTAGGCCGCAGGGTATCCCAAACCAGCACGTAGCACCATGTTATCCTAAATAAGCGTTGTTCATCCTCAGCTTAATCAAGCTATTGTATTTTGATTTGGTTTTTGGTCTGCTGCCAAAACACTAGGCCGCAGGGTATCCCAAACCTGCACTTGGCATCCTATCTGTTATTCTAAATAAGCGTTGTTCATCCTCGGCTTAATCAAGCTATTGCATTTTGAATTGTTTTTTGGTCTGCTGCCAAAACACTAGGCCGCAGGGTATCCCAAACCTGCACGTAGCACCCTATCTGTTATACTAAATAAGCGTTGTTCATCCTCATCTTAATCAAGCTAGTGCATTTTGAATTGGTTTTTGGTCTGCTGCCAAAACACTAGGCCGCAGGGTATCCCAAACCTGCATGTATCACCCTATCTGTTATACTAAATTAGCATTGTTCATCATCAGCTTAATCAATCTATTGCATTTTGAATTGGTTTTTGGTCTGCTGCCAAAGCACTAGGCCGCAGGGTATCCCAAACCTGCACGTAGCACCCTGTTATACTAAATAAGCGTTGTTCATCCTCAGCTTAATAAAGCTATTGTTTTTTGAATTGGTTTTTGGTCTGCTTCCAAAACACTAGGCCGCAGGGTATCCCAAACCTGCACTTGGCACCCTATCTGTTATACTAAATAAGCGTTGTTCATCCGCAGCTTCATCAAGCTATTGTATTTTGAATTGGTTTTTGGTCTGCTGCCAAAACACTAGGCCACAGAGTATCCCAAATCTGCACGTAGCACCCTATCTGTTATACTAAATAAGCGTTGTTCATCCTCAGCTTAATCAAGCTAGTGCATTTTGAATTGGTTTTTGGTCTGCTGCCAAAACACTAGGCCGCAGGGTATCCCAAACCTGCACGTAGCACCCTATCTGTTATACTAAATAAGCATTGTTCATCCTCAGCTTAATCAAGCTATTGCATTTTGAATTGGTTTTTGTCTGGTTTAAATACACCAGCCCACATGGGCATCCCAAACCTGCACGTTTCACCCTATCTGTTATACTAAATTAGCATTGTTCATCCTCAGCTTAATCAATCTATTGCATTTTGAATTGGTTTTTGTCTGCTGCCAAAACACTAGGCCGCAGGGTATCCCAAACCTACACGTATCACCCTATCTGTTATACTAAACTAGCATTGTTCATCCTCAGCTTAATCAATCTATTCCGTTTTGAATTGGTTTTTGGTCTGCTGCCAAAGCACTAGGCCGCAGGGTATCCCAAACCTGCACGTAGCACCCTGTTATACTAAATAAGCGTTGTTCATCCTCAGCTTAATCAAGCAATTGTATTTTGAATTGGTACTTGGTCTGCTGCCAAAACACTAGGCCGCAGGGTATCCCAAACCTGCATGTAGCACCCTATCTGTTATACTAAATAAGCGTTGTTCATCCTCAGCTTAATCAAGCTAGTGCATTTTGAATTGGTTTTTTGTCTGCTGCCGAAACACTAGGCCGCAGGGTATCCCAAACCTGCACGTAGCACCTTATCTGTTATACTAAATAAGCGTTGTTCATCCTCAGCTTAAGCAAGCTATTGCAATTTGAATTGGATTTTGTCTGGTTTAAATACACCAGCCCACATGGGCATCCCAAACCTGCACGTAGCACCCTATCTGTTATACTAAATATGCGTTATTTATCCTCAGCTTAATCAAGCTAGTGCATTTTGAATTGGTTTTTGGTCTGCTGCCAAAACACTAGGCCGCAGAGTATCCCAAACCTGCACGTATCACCCTATCTGTTATACTAAACTAGCATTGTTCATCCTCAGCTTAATCAATCTATTGCGTTTTGAATTGGTTTTTGGTCTGCTGCCAAAGCACTAGGCCGCAGGGTATCCCAAACCTGCACGTAGCACCATGTTATCCTAAATAAGCGTTGTTCATCCTCAGCTTAATCAAGCTATTGTATTTTGATTTGGTTTTTGGTCTGCTGCCAAAACACTAGGCCGCAGGGTATCCCAAACCTGCACTTGGCATCCTATCTGTTATTGTAAATAAGCGTTGTTCATCCTCGGCTTAATCAAGCTATTGCATTTTGAATTGTTTTTTGGTCTGCTGCCAAAACACTAGGCCGCAGGGTATCCCAAACCTGCACGTAGCACCCTATCTGTTATACTAAATATGCGTTGTTCATCCTCATCTTAATCAAGCTAGTGCATTTTGAATTGGTTTTTGGTCTGCTGCCAAAACACTAGGCCGCAGGGTATTCCAAACCTGCATGTATCACCCTATCTGTTATACTAAATTACCATTGTTAATCCTCAGCTTAATCAATCTATTGCATTTTGAATTGGTTTTTGGTCTGCTGCCAAAGCACTAGGCCGCAGGGTATCCCAAACCTGCACGTAGCACCCTGTTATACTAAATAAGCGTTGTTCATCCTCAGCTTAATAAAGCTATTGTTTTTTGAATTGGTTTTTGGTCTGCTTCCAAAACACTAGGCCGCAGGGTATCCCAAACCTGCACTTGGCACCCTATCTGTTATACTAAATAAGCGTTGTTCATCCTCAGCTTAATCAAGCTATTGTATTTTGAATTGGTTTTTGGTCTGCTGCCAAAACACTAGGCCGCAGGGTATCCCAAACCTGCACGTAGCACCCTATCTGTTATACTAAATAAGCGTTGTTCATCCTCAGCTTAATCAAGCTATTGCATTTTGAATTGGATTTTGTCTGGTTTAAATACACCAGCCCACATGGGCATCCCAAACCTGCACGTAGCACCCTATCTGTTATACTAAATATGCGTTGTTCATCCTCAGCTTTATCAAGCTAGTGCATTTTGAATTGGTTTTTGGTCTGCTGCCAAAGCACTAGGCCGCAGGGTATCCCAAACCTGCATGTATCACCCTATCTGTTATACTAAACTAGCATTGTTCATCCTCAGCTTAATCAATCTATTCCGTTTTGAATTGGTTTTTGGTCTGCTACCAAAGCACTAGGCCGCAGGGTATCCCAAACCTGCACGTAGCACCCTGTTATTCTAAATAAGTGTTGTTCGTCCTCAGCTTAATCAAGCTAGTGCATTTTGAATTGGTTTTTGGTCTGCTGCCAAAACACTAGGCCACAGAGTATCCCAAACCTGCACGTTTCACCTTATCTGTTATACTAAATAAGCGTTGTTCATCCTCATCTTAATCAAGCTAGTGCATTTTGAATTGGTTTTTGGTCTACTGCCAAAGCACTAGGCCGCAGGGTATCCCAAACCTGCACGTAGCACCCTGTTATACTAAATAAGCGTTGTTCATCCTCAGCTTAATCAATCTATTGCGTTTTGAATTGGTTTTTGGTCTGCTGCCAAAACACTAGGCCGCAGGGTATCCCAAACCTGCACTTGGCACCCTATCTGTTATTCTAAATAAGCGTTGTTCATCCTCGGCTTAATCAAGCTATTGCATTTTGAATTGTTTTTTTGTCTGCTGCCAAAACACTAGGCCGCAGGGTATCCCAAACCTGCACGTAGCACCCTATCTGTTATACTAAATAAGCGTTGTTCATCCTCATCTTAATCAAGCTGGTGCATTTTGAATTGGTTTTTGGTCTGCTGCCAAAACACTAGGCAGCAGGGTATCTTAAACCTGCATGTATCACCCTATCTGTTATACTAAATTAGCATTGTTCATCCTCAGCTTAATCAATATATTGCATTTTGAATTGGTTTTTGGTCTGCTGTCAAAGCACTATGCCGCAGGGTATCCCAAACCTGCACGTAGCACCCTGTTATACTAAATAAGCGTTGTTCATCCTCAGCTTAATAAAGCTATGGTTTTTTTAATTGGTTTTTGGTCTGCTTCCAAAACACTAGGCCGCAGGGTATCCCAAACCTGCACTTGGCACCCTATCTGTTATACTACATAAGCGTTGTTCATCCTCAGCTTAATCAAGCTATTGCATATTGAATTGGTTTTTGGTCTGCTGCCAAAACACTAGGCCACGGAGTATCCCAAACCTGCACGTTTCACCCTATCTGTTATACTAAATTAGCATTGTTCATCCTCAGCTTAATCAATCTATTGCATTTTGAATTGGTTTTTGGTCTGCTGCCAAAACACTAGGCCGCAGGGTTTCCCAAACCTGCACGTATCACCTTATCTGTTATACTAAATAAGCGTTGTTCATCCTCAGCTTAATCAAGCTATTGCATTTAAATTTGTTTTTGGTCTGCTGTCAAAACACTAGGCCGCAGGGTATCCCAAACCTGCACGTAGCACCCTATCTGTTATACTAAATAAGCATTGTTCATCCTCAGCTTAATCAAGCTATTGCATTATGATTTGTTTTTTGTCTGGTTTAAATACACCAGCCCACATGGGCATCCCAAACCTGCACGTAGCACCCTATCTGTTATACTAAATATGCATTGTTCATCCTCAGCTTAATCAAGCTAGTGCATTTTGAATTGGTTTTTGGTCTGCTGCCAAAACACTAGGCCGCAGGGTATCCCAAACCTGCACGTATCACTCTATCTGTTATACTAAATTAGCGTTGTTCATCCTCAGCTTAATCAATCTATTCCATTTTGAATTGGTTTTTGGTCTGCTGCCAAAGCACTAGGACGCAGGGTATCCCAAACCTGCACGTAGCACCCTGTTATACTAAATAAGCGTTGTTCGTCCTAAGCTTAATCAAGCTATTGTACTTTGAATTGGTTTTTGGTCTGCTGCCAAAGCACTAGGCCGCAGGGTATCCCAAACCTGCACGTAGCACCCTGTTATACTAAATAAGCGTTGTTCATCCTCGGCTTAATCAAGATTTTGCATTTTGAATTGTTTTTTTGGTCTGCTGCCAAAACACTAGGCCGCAGGGTATCCCAAACCTGCACGTAGCACCCTATCTGTTATACTAAATAAGCATTGTTCATCCTCAGCTTAATCAATCTATTGCATTTTGAATTGGTTTTTGGTCTGCTGCCAAAGCACTAGGCCGCAGGGTATCCCAAACCTGCACGTAGCACCCTATCTGTTATACTAAATAAGCGTTGTTCATCCCCAGCTTAATCAAGCTAGTGCATTTTTTATTGGTTTTTGGTCTGCTGCCAAAACACTAGGCCGCAGGGTATCCCAAACCTGCACGTATCACTCTATCTGTTATACTAAATTAGCGTTGTTCATCCTCAGCTTAATCAATCTATTCCATTTTGAATTGGTTTTTGGTCTGCTGCCAAAGCACTAGGACGCAGGGTATCCCAAACCTGCACGTAGCACCCTGTTATACTAAATAAGCGTTGTTCGTCCTAAGCTTAATCAAGCTATTGTACTTTGAATTGGTTTTTGGTCTGCTGCCAAAGCACTAGGCCGCAGGGTATCCCAAACCTGCACGTAGCACCCTGTTATACTAAATAAGCGTTGTTCATCCTCGGTTTAATCAAGATATTGCATTTTGAATTGTTTTTTTGGTCTGCTGCCAAAACACTAGGCCGCAGGGTATCCCAAACCTGCACGTAGCACCCTATCTGTTATACTAAATAAGCATTGTTCATCCTCAGCTTAATCAATCTATTGCATTTTGAATTGTTTTTTTGGTCTGCTGCCAAAACACTAGGCCGCAGGGTATCGCAAACCTGCACGTAGCACCCTGTTATACTAAATAAGTGTTGTTCATCCTCAGCTTAATAAAGCTATTGTATTTTGAATTGGTTTTTGGTCTGCTTCCAAAACACTAGGCCGCAGGGTATCCCAAACCTGCACTTGACACCCTATCTGTTATACTAAATAAGCGTTGTTCATCCTCAGCTTAATCAAGCTATTGCATTTTGAATAGTTTTTTGGTCTGCTGCCAAAACACTAGGCCGCAGGGTATCCCAAACCTGCACGTAGCACCCTATCTGTTATACTAAATAAGCGTTGTTCATCCCCAGCTTAATCAAGCTAGTGCATTTTTTATTGGTTTTTGGTCTGCTGCCAAAACACTAGGCTGCAGGGTATCCCAAACCTGCACGTAGCACCCCATCTGTTATACTAAATAAGCGCTGTCCATCCTCAGCTTAATCAAGCTATTGCATTTTGAATTGGTTTTTCTCTGGTTTAAATACACCAGCCCACATGGGCATCCCAAACCAGCACATGGCACCCTATCTGTTTTACTAAATAAGCGTTGTTCATCCTCAGCTTAATCAAGCTATCGCATTTTTAATTGTTTTTTAGTCTGCTGCCAAAACACTAGGCCGCAGGGTATTCCAAACCTGCACGTAGCACCCTATCTGTTATTCTAAATAAGCGTTGTTCATCCTCGTCTTAATCAAACTATTGCATTTTGAATTGTTTTTTGGTCTGCTGCCAAAACACTAGGCCGCAGGGTATCCCAAACCTGCACGTAGCACCCTATCTGTTATACTAAATAAGCGTAGTTCATCCTCATCTTAATCAAGCTAGTGCATTTTGAATTGGTTTTTGGTCTGCTGACAAAACACTAGGCCGCAGGATATCCCAAACCTGCACGTTTCACCCTATCTATTATACTAAATAAGCGTTGTTCATCCTCAGCTTAATAAAGCTATTGTTTTTTTAATTGGTTTTTGGTCTGCTTCAAAAACACTAGGCCGCTGGGTATCCCAAACCTGCACTTGGCACCCTATCTGTTATACTAAATAAGCGTTGTTCATCCTCAGCTTAATCAAGCTATTGCATTTTGAATTGGTTTTTGGTCTGCTGCCAAAACACGAGGCCACAGAGTATCCCAAACCTGCACGTTTCACCCTATCTATTATACTAAATTAGCATTGTTCATCCTCAGCTTAATCAATCTATTGCATTTTGAATGGGTTTTTGGTCTGCTGCCAAAACACTAGGCCGCAGGGTTTCCCAAACCTGCACGTATCACCTTATCTGTTATACTAAATAAGCGTTGTTCATCCTCAGCTTAATCAAGCTATTGTATTTAAATTGGTTTTTGGTCTGCTGTCAAAACACTAGGCCGCAGGGTATCCCAAACCTGCACGTAGCACCCTATCTGTTATACTAAATAAGCATTGTTCATCCTCAGCTTAATCAAGCTAGTGCATTTTGAATTGGTTTTTGTCTGGTTTAAATACACCAGCCCACATGGGCATCCCAAACCTGCACGTAGCACCCTATCTGTTATACTAAATATGCGTTGTTCATCCTCAGCTTAATCAAGCTAGTGCATTTTGAATTGGTTTTTGGTCTGCTGCCAAAACACTAGGCCGCAGGGTATCCCAAACCTGCACATATCACCCTATCTGTTATACTAAATTAGCGTTGTTCATTCTCAGCTTAATCAATCTATTCCATTTTGAATTGGTTTTTGGTCTGCTGCCAAAGCACTAGGCCGCAGGGTATCCCAAACCTGCACGTAGCACCCTGTTATACTAAATAAGCGTTGTTCATCCTCAGCTTAATCAAGCTATTGTACTTTAAATTGGTTTTGGTCTGCTGCCAAAGCACTAGGCCGCAGGGTATCCCAAACCTGCACGTCGCACCCTGTTATACTAAATAAGCATTGTTCATCCTTGGCTTAATCAAGATATTGCATTTTGAATTGTTTTTGTGTCTGCTGCCAAAACACTAGGCCGCAGGGTATCCCAAACCTGCACGTAGCACCCTATCTGTTATACTAAATAAGCGTTGTTCATCCTCAGCTTAATCAAGCTAGTGCATTTTGAATTGGTTTTTGGTCTGCTGCCAAAACACTAGGCCGCAGGGTTTCCCAAACCTGCATGTATCACCCTATCTGTTATACTAAATAAGCATTGTTCATCCTCAGCTTAATCAATCTATTGCATTTTGAATTGGTTTTTGGTCTGCTGCCAAAGCACTAGGCCGCAGGGTATCCCAAACCTGCATGTAGCACCCTGTTATACTAAATAAGTGTTGTTCATCCTCAGCTTAATAAAGCTATTGTATTTTGAATTGGTTTTTGGTCTGCTTCCAAAACACTAGGCCGCAGGGTATCCCAAACCTGCACTTGACACCCTATCTGTTATACTAAATAAGCGTTGTTCATCCTCAGCTTAATCGAGCTATTGCATTTTGAATTGTTTTTTGGTCTGCTGCCAAAACACTAGGCCGCAGGGTATCCCAAACCTGCACGTAGCACCCTATCTGTTATACTAAATAAGCGTTGTTCATCCCCAGCTTAATCAAGCTAGTGCATTTTCTATTGGTTTTTGGTCTGCTGCAAAAACACTAGGCCGCAGGGTATCCCAAACCTGCACGTAGCACCCTATCTGTTATACTAAATAAGCACTGTTCATCCTCAGCTTAATCAAGCTATTGCATTTTGAATTGGTTTTTGTCTGGTTTAAATACACCAGGCCACATGGGCATCTCAAACGAGCACATGTCACCTTATCTGTTATACTAAATAAGCGTTGTTCAGCCTAATTTTATTCAAGCTATTGCATTTTGAATTGGTTTTTGTCTGGTTTAAATACACCAGCCCACATGGGCATCCCAAACCAGCACATGGCACCCTATCTGTTATACTAAATAAGCGTTGTTCATCCTCAGCTTAATCAAGCTATCGCATTTTTAATTGTTTTTTAGTCTGCTGCCAAAACACTAGGCCGCAGGGTATTCCAAACCTGCACGTAGCACCCTATCTTTTATACTAAATAAGCGTTGTTCATCCTCAGCTTAATCAAGCTATTGCATTTAAATTGGTTTTTGGTCTGCTGCCAATACACTAGGACGCAGGGTATCCCAAACCTGCACTTGGCACCCTATCTGTTATTCTAAATAAGCGTTGTTCATCCTCGGCTTAATCAAGCTATTGCATTTTGAATTGTTTTTTGGTCTGCTGCCAAAACACTAGGCCGCAGGGTATCCTAAACCTGCACGTAGCACCCTATCTGTTATACTAAATAAGCGTTGTTCATCCTCATCTTAATCAAGCTAGTGCATTTTGAATTGGTTTTTGGTCTGCTGACAAAACACTAGGCCGCAGGGTATCCCAAACCTGCATGTATCACCCTATCTGTTATACTAAATTAGCATTGTTCATCCTCAGCTTAATCAATCTATTGCATTTTGAATTGGTTTTTTGGTCTGCTGCCAAAGCACTAGGCCGCAGGGTATCCCAAACCTGCACGTAGCACCCTGTTATACTAAATAAGCGTTGTTCATCCTCAGCTTAATAAAGCTATTGTTTTTTTAATTGGTTTTTGGTCTGCTTCAAAAACACTAGGCCGCAGGGTATCCCAAACCTGCACTTGGCACCCTATCTGTTATACTAAATAAGCGTTGTTCATCCTCAGCTTAATCAAGCTATTGCATTTTGAATTGGTTTTTGGTCTGCTGCCAAAACACTAGGCCACAGAGTATCCCAAACCTGCACGTTTCACCCTATCTATTATACTAAATTAGCTTTGTTCATCCTCAGCTTAATCAATCTATTGCATTTTGAATTGGTTTTTGGTCTGCTGCCAAAACACTAGGCCGCAGGGTTTCCCAAACCTGCACGTATCACCTTATCTGTTATACTAAATAAGCGTTGTTCATCCTCAGCTTAATCAAGCTATTGCATTTAAATTGGTTTTTGGTCTGCTGTCAAAACACTAGGCCGCAGGGTATCCCAAACCTGCACGTAGCACCCTATCTGTTATACTAAATAAGCGTTGTTCATCCCCAGCTTAATCAAGCTAGTGCATTTTCTATTGGTTTTTGGTCTGCTGCCAAAACACTAGGCCGCAGGGTATCCCAAACCTGCACGTAGCACCCTATCTGTTATACTAAATAAGCACTGTTCATCCTCAGCTTAATCAAGCTATTGCATTTTGAATTGGTTTTGTCTGGTTTAAATACACCAGGCCACATGGGCATCCCAAACGAGCACATGTCACCTTATCTGTTATACTAAATAAGCGTTGTTCAGCCTAATTTTATTCAAGCTATTGCATTTTGAATTGGTTTTTGTCTGGTTTAAATACACCAGCCCACATGGGCATCCCAAACCAGCACATGGCACCCTATCTGTTATACTAAATAAGCGTTGTTCATCCTCAGCTTAATCAAGCTATCGCATTTTTAATTGTTTTTTAGTCTGCTGCCAAAACACTAGGCCGCAGGGTATTCCAAACCTGCACGTAGCACCCTATCTTTTATACTAAATAAGCGTTGTTCATCCTCAGCTTAATCAAGCTATTGCATTTAAATTGGTTTTTGGTCTGCTGCCAATACACTAGGACGCAGGGTATCCCAAACCTGCACTTGGCACCCTATCTGTTATTCTAAATAAGCGTTGTTCATCCTCGGCTTAATCAAGCTATTGCATTTTGAATTGTTTTTTGGTCTGCTGCCAAAACACTAGGCCGCAGGGTATCCCAAACCTGCATGTATCACCCTATCTGTTATACTAAATTAGCATTGTTCATCCTCAGCTTAATCAATCTATTGCATTTTGAATTGTTTTTTTGGTCTGCTGCCAAAGCACTAGGCCGCAGGGTATCCCAAACCTGCACGTAGCACCCTGTTATACTAAATAAGCGTTGTTCATCCTCAGCTTAATAAAGCTATTGTTTTTTTAATTGGTTTTTGGTCTGCTTCAAAAACACTAGGCCGCAGGGTATCCCAAACCTGCACTTGGCACCCTATCTGTTATACTAAATAAGCGTTGTTCATCCTCAGCTTAATCAAGCTATTGCATTTTGAATTGGTTTTTGGTCTGCTGCCAAAACACTAGGCCACAGAGTATCCCAAACCTGCACATTTCACCCTATCTATTATACTAAATTAGCTTTGTTCATCCTCAGCTTAATCAATCTATTGCATTTTGAATTGGTTTTTGGTCTGCTGCCAAAACACTAGGCCGCAGGGTTTCCCAAACCTGCACGTATCACCTTATCTGTTATACTAAATAAGCGTTGTTCATCCTCAGCTTAATCAAGCTATTGCATTTAAATTGGTTTTTGGTCTGCTGTCAAAACACTAGGCCGCAGGGTATCCCAAACCTGCACGTAGCACCCTATCTGTTATACTAAATAAGCATTGTTCATCCTCAGCTTAATCAAGCTATTGCATTTTGAATTGGTTTTTGTCTGGTTTAAATACACCAGCCCACATGGGCATCCCAAACCTGCACGTAGCACCCTATCTGTTATACTAAATATGCGTTGTTCATCCTCAGCTTAATCAAGTTAGTGCATTTTGAATTGGTTTTTGGTCTGCTGCCAAAACACTAGGCCGCAGGGTATCCTAAACCTGCACATATCACCCTATCTGTTATACTAAATTAGCGTTGTTCATCCTCAGCCTAATCAATCTAATCCATTTTGAATTGGTTTTTGGTCTGCTGCCAAAGCACTAGGCCGCAGGGTATCCCAAACCTGCACGTAGCACCCTGTTATACTAAATAAGCGTTGTTCATCCTCAGCTTAATCAAGCTATTGTACTTTGAATTGGTTTTTGGTCTGCTGCCAAAGCACTAGTCCGCAGGGTATCCCAAACCTGCACGTCGCACCCTGTTATACTAAATAAGCATTGTTCATCCTTGGCTTAATCAAGATATTGCATTTTGAATTGTTTTTTGGTCTGCTGCCAAAACACTAGGCCGCAGGGTATCCCAAACCTGCACGTAGCACCCTATCTGTTATACTAAATAAGCGTTGTTCATCCTCAGCTTAATCAAGCTAGTGCATTTTGAATTGGTTTTTGGTCTGCTGCCAAAACACTAGGCCGCAGGGTTTCCCAAACCTGCACGTATCACCCTATCTGTTATACTAAATAAGCATTGTTCATCCTCAGCTTAATCAATCTATTGCACTTTGAATTGGTTTTTGGTCTGCTGCCAAAGCACTAGGCCGCAGGGTATCCCAAACCTGCACGTAGCACCCTGTTATACTAAATAAGTGTTGTTCATCCTCAGCTTAATAAAGCTATTGTATTTTGAATTGATTTTTGGTCTGCTTCCAAAACACTAGGCCGCAGGGTATCCCAAACCTGCACTTGAAACCCTATCTGTTATACTAAATAAGCGTTGTTCATCCTCAGCTTAATCAAGCTATTGCATTTTGAATTGTTTTTTGGTCTTCTGCCAAAACACTAGGCCGCAGGGTATCCCAAACCTGCACGTAGCACCCTATCTGTTATACTAAATAAGCGTTGTTCATCCCCAGCTTAATCAAGCTAGTGCATTTTTAATTGGTTTTTGGTCTGCTGCCAAAACACTAGGCCGCAGGGTATCCCAAACCTGCACTTGGCACCCTATCTGTTATTCTAAATAAGCGTTGTTCATCCTCGGCTTAATCAAGCTATTGCATTTTGAATTGTTTTTTGGTCTGCTGCCAAAACACTAGGCCGCAGGGTATCCCAAACCTGCACGTAGCACCCTATCTGTTATACTAAATAAGCGTTGTTCATCCTCAGCTTAATCAAGCTATTGCATTTTGAATTGGTTTTTGGTCTGCTGCCAAAACACTAGGCCACAGAGTATCCCAAGCCTGCACGTTTCACCCTATCTGTTATACTAAATAAGCGTTGTTCATCCTCATCTTAATCAAGCTAGTGCATTTTGAATTGGTTTTTGGTCTGCTGACAAAACACTAGGCCGCAGGGTATCCCAAACCTGCATGTATCACCCTATCTGTTATACTAAATTAGCATTGTTCATCCTCAGCTTAATCAATCTATTGCATTTTGAATTGGTTTTTGGTCTGCTGCCAAAGCACTAGGCCGCAGGGTATCCCAAACCTGCACGTAGCACCCTGTTATACTAAATAAGCGTTGTTCATCCTCAGCTTAATAAAGCTATTGTTTTTTTAATTGGTTTTTGGTCTGCTTCCAAAACACTAGGCCGCAGGGTATCCCAAACCTGCACTTGGCACCCTATCTGTTATACTAAATAAGCGTTGTTCATCCTCAGCTTAATCAAGCTATTGCATTTTGAATTGGTTTTTGGTCTGCTGCCAAAACCCTAGGCCACAGAGAATCCCAAACCTGCACGTTTCACCCTATCTATTATACTAAATTAGCATTGTTCATCCTCAGCTTAATCAATCTATTGCATTTTGAATTGGTTTTTGTACTGCTGCCAAAACACTAGGCCGCAGGGTATCCCAAACCTGCACGTAGCACCCTGTTATACTATATAAGCGTTGTTCATCCTCAGCTTAATCAAGCTATTGTACTTTGAATTGGTTTTTGGTCTGCTGCCAAAGCACTAGGCCGCAGGGTATCCCAAACCTGCACGTCGCACCCTGTTATACTAAATAAGCATTGTTCATCCTTGGCTTAATCAAGATATTGCATTTTGAATTGTTTTTTGGTCTGCTGCCAAAACACTAGGCCGCAGGGTATCCCAAACCTACACGTAGCACCCTATCTGTTATACTAAATAAGCGTTGTTCATCCTCAGCTTAATCAAGCTAGTGCATTTTGAATTGGTTTTTGGTCTGCTGCCAAAGCACTAGGCCGCAGGGTATCCCAAACCTGCACGTAGCACCCTGTTATACTAAATAAGTGTTGTTCATCCTCAGCTTAATCAAGCTAGTGCATTTTGAATTGGTTTTTGGTCTGCTGCCAAAACACTAGGCCGCAGGGTTTCCCAAACCTGCACGTATCACCCTATCTGTTATACTAAATAAGCATTGTTCATCCTCAGCTTAATCAATCTATTGCATTTTGAATTGGTTTTTGGTCTGCTGCCAAAGCACTAGGCCGCAGGGTATCCCAAACCTGCACGTAGCACCCTGTTATACTAAATTAGTGTTGTTCATCCTCAGCCTAATAAAGCTATTGTATTTTGAATTGGTTTTTGGTCTGCTTCCAAAACACTAGGCCGCAGGGTATCCCAAACCTGCACTTGACACCCTATCTGTTATACTAAATAAGCGTTGTTCATCCTCAGCTTAATCAAGCTATTGCATTTTGAATTGTTTTTTGGTCTGCTGCCAAAACACTAGGCCGCAGGGTATCCCAAACCTGCACGTAGCACCCTGTTATACTAAATAAGCGTTGTTCATCCTTGGCTTAATCAAGATATTGCATTTTGAATTGTTTTTTGGTCTGCTGCCAAAACACTAGGCCGCAGGGTATCCCAAACCTGCATGTATCACCCTATCTGTTATACTAAATTAGCATTGTTCATCCTCAGCTTAATCAATCTATTGCATTTTGAATTGGTTTTTGGTCTGCTGCCAAAGCACTAGGCCGCAGGGTATCCCAAACCTGCACGTAGCACCCTGTTATACTAAATAAGCGTTGTTCATCCTCAGCTTAATAAAGCTATTGTTTTTTTAATTGGTTTTTGGTCTGCTTCCAAAACACTAGGCCGCCGGGTATCCCAAACCTGCACTTGGCACCCTATCTGTTATACTAAATAAGCGTTGTTCATCCTCAGCTTAATCAAGCTATTGCATTTTGAATTGGTTTTTGGTCTGCTGCCAAAGCACTAGGCCGCAGGGTATCCCAAACCTGCACGTAGCACCCTGTTATACTAAATAAGCGTTGTTCATCCTCAGCTTAATCAAGCAATTGTACTTTGAATTGGTTTTTGGTCTGCTGCCAAAGCACTAGGCCGCAGGGTATCCCAAACCTGCACGTCGCACCCTGTTATACTAAATAAGCAATGTTCATCCTTGGCTTAATCAAGATATTGCATTTTGAATTGTTTTTTGGTCTGCTGCCAAAACACTAGGCCGCAGGGTATCCCAAACCTGCACGTAGCACCCTATCTGTTATACTAAATAAGCGTTGTTCATCCTCAGCTTAATCAAGCTATTGCATTTTGAATTGGTTTTTGGTCTGCTGCCAAACACTAGGCCACAGAGTATCCCAAGCCTGCACGTTTCACCCTATCTGTTATACTAAATTAGCATTGTTCATCCTCAGCTTAATCAATCTATTCCGTTTTGAATGGGTTTTTGGTCTGCTGCCAAAACACTAGGCCGCAGGGTATCCCAAACCTGCACGTAGCACCCTGTTATACTAAATAAGCGTTGTTCATCCTCAGCTTAATAAAGCTATTGTTTTTTTAATTGGTTTTTGGTCTGCTTCCAAAACACTAGGCCGCCGGGTATCCCAAACCTGCACTTGGCACCCTATCTGTTATACTAAATAAGCGTTGTTCATCCTCAGCTTAATCAAGCTATTGCATTTTGAATTGGTTTTTGGTCTGCTGCCAAAGCACTAGGCCGCAGGGTATCCCAAACCTGCACGTAGCACCCTGTTATACTAAATAAGCGTTGTTCATCCTCAGCTTAATCAAGCAATTGTACTTTGAATTGGTTTTTGGTCTGCTGCCAAAGCACTAGGCCGCAGGGTATCCCAAACCTGCACGTCGCACCCTGTTATACTAAATAAGCAATGTTCATCCTTGGCTTAATCAAGATATTGCATTTTGAATTGTTTTTTGGTCTGCTGCCAAAACACTAGGCCGCAGGGTATCCCAAACCTGCACGTAGCACCCTATCTGTTATACTAAATAAGCGTTGTTCATCCTCAGCTTAATCAAGCTATTGCATTTTGAATTGGTTTTTGGTCTGCTGCCAAACACTAGGCCACAGAGTATCCCAAGCCTGCACGTTTCACCCTATCTGTTATACTAAATTAGCATTGTTCATCCTCAGCTTAATCAATCTATTCCGTTTTGAATGGGTTTTTGGTCTGCTGCCAAAACACTAGGCCGCAGGGTATCCCAAACCTGCACGTAGCACCCTGTTATACTAAATAAGCGTTGTTCATCCTCAGCTTAATAAAGCTATTGTTTTTTTAATTGGTTTTTGGTCTGCTTCCAAAACACTAGGCCGCAGGGTATCCCAAACCTGCACTTGGCACCCTATCTGTTATACTAAATAAGCGTTGTTCATCCTCAGCTTAATCAAGCTGTTGCATTTTGAATTGGTTTTTGGTCTGCTGCCAAAGCACTAGGCCGCAGGGTATCCCAAACCTGCACGTAGCACCCTGTTATACTAAATAAGCGTTGTTCATCCTCAGCTTAATCAAGCTATTGTACTTTGAATTGGTTTTTGGTCTGCTGCCAAAGCACTAGGCCGCAGGGTATCCCAAGCCTGCACGTCGCACCCTGTTATACTAAATAAGCATTGTTCATCCTTGGCTTAATCAAGATATTGCATTTTGAATTGGTTTTTGGTCTGCTGCCAAAACACTAGGCCGCAGGGTATCCCAAACCTGCACGTAGCACCCTATCTGTTATACTAAATAAGCGTTGTTCATACTCAGCTTAATCAAGCTAGTGCATTTTGAATTGGTTTTTGGTCTGCTGCCAAAACACTAGGCCGCAGGGTTTCCCAAACCTGCACGTATCACCCTATCTGTTATACTAAATAAGCATTGTTCATCCTCAGCTTAATCAATCTATTGCATTTTGAATTGGTTTTTGGTCTGCTGCCAAAACACTAGGCCGCAGGGTATCCCAAACCTGCACGTAGCACCCTGTTATACTAAATAAGTGTTGTTCATCCTCAGCTTAATCAAGCTATTGCATTTTGAATTGGTTTTTGGTCTGCTGCCAAAACACTAGGCCACAGAGTATCCCAAACCTCCACGTTTCACCCTATCTATTATACTAAATTAGCATTGTTCATCCTCAGCTTAATCAATCTATTGCATTTTGAATTGGTTTTTGGTCTGCTGCCAAAACACTAGGCCGCAGGGTTTCCCAAACCTGCACGTATCACCTTATCTGTTATACTAAATAAGCGTTGTTCATCCTCAGCTTAATCAAGCTATTGCATTTAAATTGGTTTTTGGTCTGCTGTCAAAACACTAGGCCGCAGGGTATCCCAAACCTGCACGTAGCACCCTATCTGTTATACTAAATAAGCATTGTTCATCCTCAGCTTAATCAAGCTATTGCATTTTGAATTGGTTTTTGTCTGGTTTAAATACACCAGCCCACATGGGCATCCCAAACCTGCACGTAGCACCCTATCTGTTATACTAAATATGCGTTGTTCATCCTCAGCTTAATCAAGCTAGTGCATTTTGAATTGGTTTTTGGTCTGCTGCCAAATCACTAGGCCGCAGGGTATCCCAAACCTGCACATATCACCCTATCTGTTATACTTAATTAGCGTTGTTCATCCTCAGCTTAATCAATCTATTCCATTTTGAATTGGTTTTTGGTCTGCTGCCAAAGCACTAGGCCGCAGGGTATCCCAAACCTGCACGTAGCACCCTGTTATACTAAATAAGCGTTGTTCATCCTCAGCTTAATCAAGCTATTGTACTTTGAATTGGTTTTTGGTCTGCTGCCAAAGCACTAGGCCGCAGGGTATCCCAAACCTGCACGTCGCACCCTGTTATACTAAATATGCATTGTTCATCCTTGGCTTAATCAAGATATTGCATTTTGAATTGTTTTTTGGTCTGCTGCCAAAACACTAGGCCGTAGGGTATCCCAAACCTGCACGTAGCACCCTATCTGTTATACTAAATAAGCGTTGTTCATCCTCAGCTTAATCAAGCTAGTGCATTTTGAATTGGTTTTTGGTCTGCTGCCAAAACACTAGGCCGCAGGGTTTCCCAAACCTGCACGTATCACCCTATCTGTTATACTAAATAAGCATTGTTCATCCTCAGCTTAATCAATCTATTGCATTTTGAATTGGTTTTTGGTCTGCTGCCAAAGCACTAGGCCGCAGGGTATCCCAAACCTGCACGTAGCACCCTGTTATACTAAATAAGTGTTGTTCATCCTCAGCTTAATAAAGCTATTGTATTTTGAATTGGTTTTTGGTCTGCTTCCAAAACACTAGGCCGCAGGGTATCCCAAACCTGCACTTGACACCCTATCTGTTATACTAAATAAGCGTTGTTCATCCTCAGCTTAATCAAGCTATTGCATTTTGAATTGGTTTTTGGTCTGCTGCCAAAACACTAGGCCGCAGGGTATCCCAAACCTTCACATAGCACCCTATCTGTTATACTAAATAAGCGCTGTTCATCCTCAGCTTAAACAAGCTATTGCATTTTGAATTGGTGTTTGTCTGGTTTAAATACACCAGGCCACATGGGCATCCCAAACGAGCACATGTCACCTTATCTGTTATACTAAATAAGCGTTGTTCAGCCTCATTTTATTCAAGCTATTGCATTTTGAATTGGTTTTTGTCTGGTTTAAATACACCAGCCCACATGGGCATCCCAAACCAGCACATGGCACCCTATCTGTTATACTAAATAAGCGTTGTTCATCCTCAGCTTAATCAAGCTATCGCATTTTTAATTGTTTTTAGTCTGCTGCCAAAACACTAGGCCGCAGGGTATTCCAAACCTGCACGTAGCACCCTATCTTTTATACTAAATAAGCGTTGTTCATCCTCAGCTTAATCAAGCTATTGCATTTAAATTGGTTTTTGGTCTGCTGCCAAAACACTAGGCCGCAGGGTATCCCAAACCTGCACTTGGCACCCTATCTGCTATTCTAAATAAGTGTTGTTCATCCTCGGCTTAATCAAGCTATTGCATTTTGAATTGTTTTTTGGTCTGCTGCCAAAACACTAGGCCGCAGGGTATCCCAAACCTGCACGTAGCACCCTATCTGTTATACTAAATAAGCATTGTTCATCCTCAGCTTAATCAAGCTATTGCATTTTGAATTGGTTTTTGGTCTGCTGCCAAAACACTAGGCCACAGAGTATCCCAAGCCTGCACGTTTCACCCTATCTGTTATACTAAATTAGCATTGTTCATCCTCAGCTTAATCAATCTATTGCATTTTGAATTGGTTTTTGGTCTGCTGCCAAAACACTAGGCTGCAGGGTTTCCCAAACCTGCACGTATCACCTTATTTGTTATACTAAATAAGCGTTGTTCATCCTCAGCTTAATCAAGCTATTGCATTTAAATTGGTTTTTGGTCTGCTGTCAAAACACTAGGCCGCAGGGTATCCCAAACCTGCACGTAGCACCCTATCTGTTATACTAAATAAGCATTGTTCATCCTCAGATTAATCAAGCTATTGCATTTTGAATTGGTTTTTGTCTGGTTTAAATAAACCAGCCCACATGGGCATCCCAAACCTGCACGTAGCACCCTATCTGTTATACTAAATATGCGTTGTTCATCCTCAGCTTAATCAAGCTAGTGCATTTTTAATTGGTTTTTGTTCTGCTGCCAAAACACTAGGCCGCAGGGTATCCCAAACCTGCACTTGGCACCCTATCTGTTATACTAAATAAGCGTTGTTCATCCTCAGCTTAATCAAGCTATTGCATTTTGAATTGGTTTTTGGTCTGCTGCCAAAACACTAGGCCACAGAGTATCCCAAACCTGCACGTTTCACCCTATCTATTATACTAAATTAGCATTGTTCATCCTCAGCTTAATCAATCTATTGCATTTTGAATTGGTTTTTGGTCTGCTGCCAAAACACTAGGCCGCAGGGTTTCCCAAACCTGCACATATCACCTTATCTGTTATACTAAATAAGCGTTGTTCATCCTCAGCTTAATCAAGCTATTGCATTTAAATTGGTTTTTGGTCTGCTGTCAAAACACTAGGCCGCAGAGTATCCCAAACCTGCACGTGGCACCCTATCTGTTATACTAAATAAGCATTGTTCATCCTCAGCTTAATCAAGCTATTGCATTTTGAATTGGTTTTTGTCTGGTTTAAATACACCAGCCCACATGGGCATCCCAAACCTGCACGTAGCACCCTATCTGTTATACTAAATATGCGTTGTTCATCCTCAGCTTAATCAAGCTAGTGCATTTTGAATTGGTTTTTGGTCTGCTGCCAAATCACTAGGCCGCAGGGTATCCCAAACCTGCACATATCACCCTATCTGTTATACTAAATTAGCGTTGTTCATCCTCAGCTTAATCAATCTATTCCATTTTGAATTGGTTTTTGGTCTGCTGCCAAAGCACTAGGCCGCAGGGTATCCCAAACCTGCACGTAGCACCCTGTTATACTAAATAAGCGTTGTTCATCCTCAGCTTAATCAAGCTAGTGCATTTTGAATTGGTTTTTGGTCTGCTGCCAAAACACTAGGCCGCAGGGTTTCCCAAACCTGCACAAATCACCCTATCTGTTATACTAAATAAGCATTGTTCATCCTCAGCTTAATCAATCTATTGCATTTTGAATTGGTTTTTGGTCTGCTGCCAAAACACTAGGCCACAGAGTATCCCAAGCCTGCACGTTTCACCCTATCTGTTATACTAAATTAGCATTGTTCATCCTCAGCTTAATCAATCTATTGCATTTTGAATTGGTTTTTGGTCTGCTGCCAAAACACTAGGCTGCAGGGTTTCCCAAACCTGCACGTATCACCTTATCTGTTATACTAAATAAGCGTTGTTCATCCTCAGCTTAATCAAGCTATTGCATTTAAATTGGTTTTTGGTCTGCTGTCAAAACACTAGGCCGCAGGGTATCCCAAACCTGCACGTAGCACCCTATCTGTTATACTAAATAAGCATTGTTCATCCTCAGCTTAATCAAGCTATTGCATTTTGAATTGGTTTTTGGCTGGGTTAAATAAACCAGCCCACATGGGCATCCCAAACCTGCACGTAGCACCCTATCTGTTATACTAAATATGCGTTGTTCATCCTCAGCTTAATCAAGCTATTGCATTTTGAATTGGTTTTTGTCTGGTTTAAATACACCAGGCCACATGGGCATCCCAAACGAGCACATGTCACCTTATCTGTAATACTAAATAAGCGTTGTTCAGCCTAATTTTATTCAAGCTATTGCATTTTGAATTGGTTTTTGTCTGGTTTAAATACACCAGCCCACATGGGCATCCCAAACCAGCACATGGCACCCTATCTGTTATACTAAATAAGCGTTGTTCATCCTCAGCTTAATCAAGCTATCGCATTTTTATTTGTTTTTTAGTCTGCTGCCAAAACACTAGGCCGCAGGGTATTCCAAACCTGCACGTAGCACCCTATCTTTTATACTAAATAAGCGTTGTTCATCCTCAGCTTAATCAAGCTATTGCATTTAAATAGGTTTTTGGTCTGCTGCCAAAACACTAGGCCGCAGGGTATCCCAAACCTGCACGTAGCACCCTATCTGTTATTCTAAATAAGCGTTGTTCATCCTCGGCTTAATCAAGCTATTGCATTTTGAATTGTTTTTTGGTCTGCTGCCAAAACACTAGGCCACAGGGTATCCCAAACCTGCACGTAGCACCCTATCTGTTATACTAAATAAGTGTTGTTCATCCTCAGCTTAATCAAGCTATTGCATTTTGAATTGGTTTTTGGTCTGCTGCCAAAACACTAGGCCACAGAGTATCCCAAGCCTGCACGTTTCACCCTATCTGTTATACTAAATTAGCATTGTTCATCCTCAGCTTAATCAATCTATTGCATTTTGAATTGGTTTTTGGTCTGCTGCCAAAACACTAGGCTGCAGGGTTTCCCAAACCTGCACGTATCACCTTATCTGTTATACTAAATAAGCGTTGTTCATCCTCAGCTTAATCAAGCTATTGCATTTAAATTGGTTTTTGGTCTGCTGTCAAAACACTAGGCCGCAGGGTATCCCAAACCTGCACGTAGCACCCTATCTGTTATACTAAATAAGCATTGTTCATCCTCAGCTTAATCAAGCTATTGCATTTTGAATTGGTTTTTGGCTGGGTTAAATAAACCAGCCCACATGGGCATCCCAAACCTGCACGTAGCACCCTATCTGTTATACTAAATATGCGTTGTTCATCCTCAGCTTAATCAAGCTAGTGCATTTTTAATTGGTTTTTGTTCTGCTGCCAAAACACTAGGCCGCAGGGTATCCCAAACCTGCACGTATCACCCTATCTGTTATACTAAATTAGCGTTGTTCATCCTCAGCTTAATCAATCTATTCCGTTTTGAATTGGTTTTTGGTCTGCTGCCAAAACACTAGGCCGCAGGGTATCCCAAACCTGCACGTAGCACCCTGTTATACTAAATAAGCGTTGTTCATCCTCAGCTTAATCAAGCTATTGTACTTTGAATTGGTTTTTGGTCTGCTGCCAAAGCACTAGGCCGCAGGGTATCCCAAACCTGCACGTAGCACCCTGTTATACTAAATAAGCGTTGTTCATCCTTGGCTTAATCAAGATATTGCATTTTGAATTGTTTTTTGGTCTGCTGCCAAAACACTAGGCCGCAGGGTATCCCAAGCCTGCATGTATCACCCTGTTTGTTATACTAAATTAGCATTGTTCATCCTCAGCTTAATCAATCTATTGCATTTTGAATTGGTTTTTGGTCTGCTGCCAAAGCACTAGGCCGCAGGGTATCCCAAACCTGCACGTAGCACCCTATCTGTTATACTAAATAAGCGTTGTTCATCCTCAGCTTAATCAAGCTAGTGCATTTTGAATTGGTTTTTGGTCTGCTGCCAAAACACTAGGCCGCAGGGTTTCCCAAACCTGCACGTATCACCCTATCTGTTATACTAAATAAGCATTGTTCATCCTCAGCTTAATCAATCTATTGCATTTTGAAATGGTTTTTGGTCTGCTGCCAAAGCACTAGGCCGCAGGGTATCCCAAACCTGCACGTATCACCCTGTTATACTAAATAAGTGTTGTTCATCCTCAGCTTAATAAAGCTATTGTATTTTGAATTGGTTTTTGGTCTGCTTCCAAAACACTAGGCCGCAGGGTATCCCAAACCTGCACTTGACACCCTATCTGTTATACTAAATAAGCGTTGTTCATCCTCAGCTTAATCAAGCTATTGCATTTTGAATTGTTTTTTGGTCTGCTGCCAAAACACTAGGCCGCAGGGTATCCCAAACCTGCACGTAGCACCCTATCTGTTATACTAAATAAGCGTTGTTCATCCCCAGCTTAATCAAGCTAGTGCATTTTTAATTGGTTTTTGGTCTGCTGCCAAAACACTAGGCCGCAGGGTATCCCAAACCTGCACGTAGCACCCTATCTGTTATACTAAATAAGCGCTGTTCATCCTCAGCTTAATCAAGCTATTGCATTTTGAATTGGTTTTTGTCTGGTTTAAATACACCAGCCCACATGGGCATCCCAAACGAGCACATGGCACCCTATCTGTTATACTAAATAAGCGTTGTTCATCCTCAGCTTAATCAAGCTATCGCATTTTTAATTGTTTTTTAGTCTGCTGCCAAAACACTAGGCCGCAGGGTATTCCAAACCTGCACGTAGCACCCTATCTTTCATACTAAATAAGCGTTGTTCATCCTCAGCTTAATCAAGCTATTGCATTTAAATTGGTTTTTGGTCTGCTGCCAAAACACTAGGCCGCAGGGTATCCCAAACCTGCACTTGGCACCCTATCTGTTATTCTAAATAAGCGTTGTTCATCCTCGGTTTAATCAAGCTATTGCATTTTGAATTGTTTTTTGGTCTGCTGCCAAAACACTAGGCCGCAGGGTATCCCAAACCTGCACGTAGCACCCTATCTGTTATACTAAATAAGCGTTGTTCATCCTCAGCTTAATCAAGCTATTGCATTTTGAATTGGTTTTTGGTCTGCTGCCAAAACACTAGGCCACAGAGTATCCCAAGCCTGCACGTTTCACCCTATCTGTTATACTAAATTAGCATTGTTCATCCTCAGCTTAATCAATCTATTGCATTTTGAATTGGTTTTTGGTCTCCTGCCAAAACACTAGGCTGCAGGGTTTCCCAAACCTGCACGTATCACCTTATCTGTTATACTAAATAAGCGTTGTTCATCCTCAGCTTAATCAAGCTATTGCATTTAAATTGGTTTTTGGTCTGCTGTCAAAACACTAGGCCGCAGGGTATCCCAAACCTGCACGTAGCACCCTATCTGTTATACTAAATTAGCGTTGTTCATCCTCAGCTTAATCAATCTATTCCGTTTTGAATGGGTTTTTGGTCTGCTGCCAAAACACTAGGCCGCAGGGTATCCCAAATCTGCACGTAGCACCCTGTTATACTAAATAAGCGTTGTTCATCCTCAGCTTAATCAAGCTATTGTACTTTGAATTGGTTTTTGGTCTGCTGCCACAGCACTAGGCAGCAGGGTATCCCAAACCTGCACGTAGCACCCTGTTATACTAAATAAGCGTTGTTCATCCTTGGCTTAATCAAGATATTGCATTTTGAATTGTTTTTTGGTCTGCTGCCAAAACACTAGGCCGCAGGGTATCCCAAACCTGCATGTATCACCCTATCTGTTATACTAAATTAGCATTGTTCATCCTCAGCTTAATCAATCTATTGCATTTTGAATTGGTTTTTGGTCTGCTGCCAAAGCACTAGGCCGCAGGGTATCCCAAACCTGCACGTAGCACCCTGTTATACTAAATAAGCGTTGTTCTTCCTCAGCTTAATAAAGCTATTGTTTTTTTAATTGGTTTTTGGTCTGCTTCCAAAACACTAGGCCGCAGGGTATCCCAAACCTCCACTTGGCACCCTATCTGTTATACTAAATAAGCGTTGTTCATCCTCAGCTTAATCAAGCTATTGCATTTTGAATTGGTTTTTGGTCTGCTGCCAAAACACTAGGCCACAGAGTATCCCAAACCTGCACGTTTCACCCTATCTATTATACTAAATTAGCATTGTTCATCCTCAGCTTAATCAATCTATTGCATTTTGAATTGGTTTTTGGTCTGCTGCCAAAACACTAGGCCGCAGGGTTTCCCAAACCTGCACGTATCACCTTATCTGTTATACTAAATAAGCGTTGTTCATCCTCAGCTTAATCAAGCTATTGCATTTAAATTGGTTTTTGGTCTGCTGTCAAAACACTAGGCCGCAGGGTATCCCAAACCTGCACGTAGCACCCTATCTGTTATACTAAATAAGCATTGTTCATCCTCAGCGTAATCAAGCTATTGCATTTTGAATTGGTTTTTGTCTGGTTTAAATAAACCAGCCCACATGGGCATCCCACATCTGCACGTAGCACCCTATCTGTTATACTAAATATGCGTTGTTCATCCTCAGCTTAATCAAGCTAGTGCATTTTGAATTGGTTTTTGGTCTGCTGCCAAATCACTAGACCGCAGGGTATCCCAAACCTGCACATATCACCCTATCTGTTATACTAAATTAGCGTTGTTCATCCTCAGCTTAATCAATCTATTCCATTTTGAATTGGTTTTTGGTCTGCTGCCAAAGCACTAGGCTGCAGGGTATCCCAAACCTGCACGTAGCACTCTGTTATACTAAATAAGCATTGTTCATCCTCAGCTTAATCAAGCTATTGTACTTTGAATTGGTTTTTGGTCTGCTGCCAAAGCACTAGGCCGCAGGGTATCCCAAACCTGCACGTAGCACCCTGTTATACTAAATAAGCGTTGTTCATCCTTGGCTTAATCAAGATATTGCATTTTGAATTGTTTTTTGGTCTGCTGCCAAAACACTAGGCCGCAGGGTATCCCAAACCTGCACGTAGCACCCTATGTGTTATACTAAATAAGCGTTGTTCATCCTCAGCTTAATCAAGCTAGTGCATTTTTAATTGGTTTTTGGTCTGCTGCCAAAACACTAGGCCGCAGGGTTTCCCAAACCTGCACGTATCACCCTATCTGTTATACTAAATAAGCATTGTTCATCCTCAGCTTAATCAATCTATTGCATTTTGAATTGGTTTTTGGTCTGCTGCCAAAGCACTAGGCCGCAGGGTATCCCAAACCTGCACGTAGCACCCTGTTATACTAAATAAGTGTTGTTCATCCTCAGCTTAATCAAGCTATTGTATTTTGAATTGGTTTTTGGTCTGCTGCCAAAACACTAGGCCGCAGGGTATCCCAAACCTGCACATATCACCCTATCTGTTATACTAAATTAGCGTTGTTCATCCTCAGCTTAATCAATCTATTCCATTTTGAATTGGTTTTTGGTCTGCTGCCAAAGCACTAGGCCGCAGGGTATCCCAAACCTGCACGTAGCACCCTGTTATACTAAATAAGCGTTGTTTATCCTCAGCTTAATCAAGCTATTGTACTTTGAATTGGTTTTTGGTCTGCTGCCAAAGCACTAGGCCGCAGGGTATCCCAAACCTGCACGTCGCACCCTGTTATACTAAATAAGCGTTGTTCATCCTCAGCTTAATCAAGCTATTGCATTTTGAATTGTTTTTTGGTCTGCTGCCAAAACACTAGGCCGCAGGGTATCCCAAACCTGCACGTAGCACCCTATCTGTTATACTAAATAAGCGTTGTTCATCCCCAGCTTAATCAAGCTAGTGCATTTTTAATTGGTTTTTGGTCTGCTGCCAAAACACTAGGCCGCAGGGTATCCCAAACCTGCATGTAGCACCCTATCTGTTATACTAAATAAGCGCTGTTCATCCTCAGCTTAATCAAGCTATTGCATTTTGAATTGGTTTTTGTCTGGTTTAAATACACCAGGCCACATGGGCATCCCAAACGAGCACATGTCACCTTATCTGTTATACTAAATAAGCGTTGTTCAGCCTAATTTTATTCAAGCTATTGCATTTTGAATTGGTTTTTGTCTGGTTTAAATACACCAGCCCACATGGGCATCCCAAACCAGCACATGGCACCCTATCTGTTATACTAAATAAGCGTTGTTCATCCTCAGCTTAATCAAGCTATCGCATTTTTAATTGTTTTTTAGTCTGCTGCCAAAACACTAGGCCGCAGGGTATTCCAAACCTGCACGTAGCACCCTATCTTTTATACTAAATAAGCGTTGTTCATCCTCAGCTTAATCAAGCTATTGCATTTAAATTGGTTTTTGGTCTGCTGCCAAAACACTAGGCCGCAGGGTATCCCAAACCTGCACTTGGCACCCTATCTGTTATTCTAAATAAGCGTTGTTCATCCTCGGCTTAATCAAGCTATTGCATTTTGAATTGTTTTTTGGTCTGCTGCCAAAACACTAGGCCGCAGGGTATCCCAAACCTGCACTTGGCACCCTATCTGTTATACTAAATAAGCGTTGTTCATCCTCAGCTTAATCAAGCTATTGCATTTTGAATTGGTTTTTGGTCTGCTGCCAAAACACTAGGCCACAGAGTATCCCAAGCCTGCACGTTTCACCCTATCTGTTATACTAAATTAGCATTGTTCATCCTGAGCTTAATCAATCTATTGCATTTTGAATTGGTTTTTGGTCTGCTGCCAAAACACTAGGCTGCAGGGTTTCCCAAACCTGCACGTATCACCTTATCTGTTATACTAAATAAGCGTTGTTCATCCTCAGCTTAATCAAGCTATTGCATTTAAATTGGTTTTTGGTCTGCTGTCAAAACACTAGGCCGCAGGGTATCCCAAACCTGCACGTAGCACCCTATCTGTTATACTAAATAAGCATTGTTCATCCTCAGCTTAATCAAGCTATTGCATTTTGAATTGGTTTTTGTCTGGTTTAAATAAACCAGCCCACATGGGCATCCCAAACCTACACGTAGCACCCTATCTGTTATACTAAATATGCGTTGTTCATCCTCAGCTTAATCAAGCTAGTGCATTCTTAATTGGTTTTTGTTCTGCTGCCAAAACACTAGGCCACAGGGTATCCCAAACCTGCACTTGGCACCCTATCTGTTATACTAAATAAGCGTTGTTCATCCTCAGCTTAATCAAGCTATTGCATTTTGCATTGGTTTTTGGTCTGCTGCCAAAACACTAGGCCACAGAGTATCCCAAACCTGCACGTTTCACCCTATCTATTATACTAAATTAGCATTGTTCATCCTCAGCTTAATCAATCTATTGCATTTTGAATTGGTTTTTGGTCTGCTGCCAAAACACTAGGCCGCAGGGTTTCCCAAACCTGCACTTATCACCTTATCTGTTATACTAAATAAGCGTTGTTCATCCTCAGCTTAATCAAGCTATTGCATTTAAATTGGTTTTTGGTCTGCTGTCAAAACACTAGGCCGCAGGGTATCCCAAACCTGCACGTAGCACCCTATCTGTTATACTAAATAAGCATTTTTCATCCTCAGCTTAATCAAGCTATTGCATTTTGAATTGGTTTTTGTCTGGTTTAAATACACCAGCCCACATGGGCATCCCAAACCTGCACGTAGCACCCTATCTGTTATACTAAATATGCGTTGTTCATCCTCAGCTTAATCAAGCTAGTGCATTTTGAATTGGTTTTTGGTCTGCTGCCAAATCACTAGGCCGCAGGGTATCCCAAACCTGCACATATCACCCTATCTGTTATACTAAATTAGCGTTGTTCATCCTCAGCTTAATCAATCTATTCCATTTTGAATTGGTTTTTGGTCTGCTGCCAAAGCACTAGGCCGCAGGGTATCCCAAACCTGCACGTAGCACCCTGTTATACTAAATAAGCGTTGTTTATCCTCAGCTTAATCAAGCTATTGTACTTTGAATTGGTTTTTGGTCTGCTGCCAAAGCACTAGGCCGCAGGGTATCCCAAACCTGCACGTCGCACCCTGTTATACTAAATAAGCGTTGTTCATCCTCAGCTTAATCAAGCTATTGCATTTTGAATTGTTTTTTGGTCTGCTGCCAAAACACTAGGCCGCAGGGTATCCCAAACCTGCACGTAGCACCCTATCTGTTATACTAAATAAGCGTTGTTCATCCCCAGCTTAATCAAGCTAGTGCATTTTTAATTGGTTTTTGGTCTGCTGCCAAAACACTAGGCCGCAGGGTATCCCAAACCTGCACGTAGCACCCTATCTGTTATACTAAATAAGCGCTGTTCATCCTCAGCTTAATCAAGCTATTGCATTTTGAATTGGTTTTTGTCTGGTTTAAATACACCAGGCCACATGGGCATCCCAAACGAGCACATGTCACCTTATCTGTTATACTAAATAAGCGTTGTTCAGCCTAATTTTATTCAAGCTATTGCATTTTGAATTGGTTTTTGTCTGGTTTAAATACACCAGCCCACATGGGCATCCCAAACCAGCACATGGCACCCTATCTGTTATACTAAATAAGCGTTGTTCATCCTCAGCTTAATCAAGCTATCGCATTTTTAATTGTTTTTTAGTCTGCTGCCAAAACACTAGGCCGCAGGGTATTCCAAACCTGCACGTAGCACCCTATCTTTTATACTAAATAAGCGTTGTTCATCCTCAGCTTAATCAAGCTATTGCATTTAAATTGGTTTTTGGTCTGCTGCCAAAACACTAGGCCGCAGGGTATCCCAAACCTGCACTTGGCACCCTATCTGTTATTCTAAATAAGCGTTGTTCATCCTCGGCTTAATCAAGCTATTGCATTTTGAATTGTTTTTTGGTCTGCTGCCAAAACACTAGGCCGCAGGGTATCCCAAACCTGCACTTGGCACCCTATCTGTTATACTAAATAAGCGTTGTTCATCCTCAGCTTAATCAAGCTATTGCATTTTGAATTGGTTTTTGGTCTGCTGCCAAAACACTAGGCCACAGAGTATCCCAAGCCTGCACGTTTCACCCTATCTGTTATACTAAATTAGCATTGTTCATCCTGAGCTTAATCAATCTATTGCATTTTGAATTGGTTTTTGGTCTGCTGCCAAAACACTAGGCTGCAGGGTTTCCCAAACCTGCACGTATCACCTTATCTGTTATACTAAATAAGCGTTGTTCATCCTCAGCTTAATCAAGCTATTGCATTTAAATTGGTTTTTGGTCTGCTGTCAAAACACTAGGCCGCAGGGTATCCCAAACCTGCACGTAGCACCCTATCTGTTATACTAAATAAGCATTGTTCATCCTCAGCTTAATCAAGCTATTGCATTTTGAATTGGTTTTTGTCTGGTTTAAATAAACCAGCCCACATGGGCATCCCAAACCTACACGTAGCACCCTATCTGTTATACTAAATATGCGTTGTTCATCCTCAGCTTAATCAAGCTAGTGCATTCTTAATTGGTTTTTGTTCTGCTGCCAAAACACTAGGCCACAGGGTATCCCAAACCTGCACTTGGCACCCTATCTGTTATACTAAATAAGCGTTGTTCATCCTCAGCTTAATCAAGCTATTGCATTTTGAATTGGTTTTTGGTCTGCTGCCAAAACACTAGGCCACAGAGTATCCCAAACCTGCACGTTTCACCCTATCTATTATACTAAATTAGCATTGTTCATCCTCAGCTTAATCAATCTATTGCATTTTGAATTGGTTTTTGGTCTGCTGCCAAAACACTAGGCCGCAGGGTTTCCCAAACCTGCACTTATCACCTTATCTGTTATACTAAATAAGCGTTGTTCATCCTCAGCTTAATCAAGCTATTGCATTTAAATTGGTTTTTGGTCTGCTGTCAAAACACTAGGCCGCAGGGTATCCCAAACCTGCACGTAGCACCCTATCTGTTATACTAAATAAGCATTGTTCATCCTCAGCTTAATCAAGCTATTGCATTTTGAATTGGTTTTTGTCTGGTTTAAATACACCAGCCCACATGGGCATCCCAAACCTGCACGTAGCACCCTATCTGTTATACTAAATATGCGTTGTTCATCCTCAGCTTAATCAAGCTAGTGCATTTTGAATTGGTTTTTGGTCTGCTGCCAAATCACTAGGCCGCAGGGTATCCCAAACCTGCACATATCACCCTATCTGTTATACTAAATTAGCGTTGTTCATCCTCAGCTTAATCAATCTATTCCATTTTGAATTGGTTTTTGGTCTGCTGCCAAAGCACTAGGCCGCAGGGTATCCCAAACCTGCACGTAGCACCCTGTTATACTAAATAAGCGTTGTTCATCCTCAGCTTAATCAAGCTATTGTACTTTGAATTGGTTTTTGGTCTGCTGCCAAAGCACTAGGCCGCAGGGTATCCCAAACCTGCACGTCGCACCCTGTTATACTAAATATGCATTGTTCATCCTTGGCTTAATCAAGATATTGCATTTTGAACTGTTTTTTGGTCTGCTGCCAAAACACTAGGCCGCAGGGTATCCCAAACCTGCACGTAGCACCCTATCTGTTATACTAAATAAGCGTTGTTCATCCTCAGCTTAATCAATCTATTGCATTTTGAATTGGTTTTTGGTCTGCTGCCAAAGCACTAGGCCGCAGGGTATCCCAAACCTGCACGTAGCACCCTGTTATACTAAATAAGTGTTGTTCATCCTCAGCTTAATAAAGCTATTGTATTTTGAATTGGTTTTTGGTCTGCTGTCAAAACACTAGGCCGCAGGGTATCCCAAACCTGCACGTAGCACCCTGTTATACTAAATATGCATTGTTCATCCTCAGCTTAATCAAGCTATTGCATTTTGAATTGGTTTTTGTCTGGTTTAAATACATCAGCCCACATGGGCATCCCAAACCTGCACGTAGCACCCTATCTGTTATACTAAATATGCGTTGTTCATCCTCAGCTTAATCAAGCTATTGCATTTTGAATTGGTTTTTGGTCTGCTGCCAAAACACTAGGCCGCAGGGTATCCCAAACCTGCACGTAGCACCCTATCTGTTATACTAAATAAGCGTTGTTCATCCCCAGCTTAATCAAGCTAGTGCATTTTTAATTGGTTTTTGGTCTGCTGCCAAAACACTAGGCCGCAGGGTATCCCAAACCTGCACGTAGCACCCTATCTGTTATACTAAATAAGCGCTGTTCATCCTCAGCTTAATCAAGCTATTGCATTTTGAATTGGTTTTTGTCTGGTTTAAATACACCAGGCCACATGGGCATCCCAAACGAGCACATGTCACCTTATCTGTTATACTAAATAAGCGTTGTTCAGCCTAATTTTATTCAAGCTATTGCATTTTGAATTGGTTTTTGTCTGGTTTAAATACACCAGCCCACATGGGCATCCCAAACCAGCACATGGCACCCTATCTGTTATACTAAATAAGCGTTGTTCATCCTCAGCTTAATCAAGCTATCGCATTTTTAATTGTTTTTTAGTCTGCTGCCAAAACACTAGGCCGCAGGGTATTCCAAACCTGCACGTAGCACCCTATCTTTTATACTAAATAAGCGTTGTTCATCCTCAGCTTAATCAAGCTATTGCATTTAAATTGGTTTTTGGTCTGCTGCCAAAACACTAGGCCGCAGGGTATCCCAAACCTGCACTTGGCACCCTATCTGTTATTCTAAATAAGCGTTGTTCATCCTCGGCTTAATCAAGCTATTGCATTTTGAATTGTTTTTTGGTCTGCTGCCAAAACACTAGGCCGCAGGGTATCCCAAACCTGCACTTGGCACCCTATCTGTTATACTAAATAAGCGTTGTTCATCCTCAGCTTAATCAAGCTATTGCATTTTGAATTGGTTTTTGGTCTGCTGCCAAAACACTAGGCCACAGAGTATCCCAAGCCTGCACGTTTCACCCTATCTGTTATACTAAATTAGCATTGTTCATCCTGAGCTTAATCAATCTATTGCATTTTGAATTGGTTTTTGGTCTGCTGCCAAAACACTAGGCTGCAGGGTTTCCCAAACCTGCACGTATCACCTTATCTGTTATACTAAATAAGCGTTGTTCATCCTCAGCTTAATCAAGCTATTGCATTTAAATTGGTTTTTGGTCTGCTGTCAAAACACTAGGCCGCAGGGTATCCCAAACCTGCACGTAGCACCCTATCTGTTATACTAAATAAGCATTGTTCATCCTCAGCTTAATCAAGCTATTGCATTTTGAATTGGTTTTTGTCTGGTTTAAATAAACCAGCCCACATGGGCATCCCAAACCTACACGTAGCACCCTATCTGTTATACTAAATATGCGTTGTTCATCCTCAGCTTAATCAAGCTAGTGCATTCTTAATTGGTTTTTGTTCTGCTGCCAAAACACTAGGCCGCAGGGTATCCCAAACCTGCACTTGGCACCCTATCTATTATACTAAATTAGCATTGTTCATCCTCAGCTTAATCAATCTATTGCATTTTGAATTGGTTTTTGGTCTGCTGCCAAAACACTAGGCCGCAGGGTTTCCCAAACCTGCACTTATCACCTTATCTGTTATACTAAATAAGCGTTGTTCATCCTCAGCTTAATCAAGCTATTGCATTTAAATTGGTTTTTGGTCTGCTGTCAAAACACTAGGCCGCAGGGTATCTCAAACCTGCACGTAGCACCCTATCTGTTATACTAAATAAGCATTGTTCATCCTCAGCTTAATCAAGCTATTGCATTTTGAATTGGTTTTTGTCTGGTTTAAATACACCAGCCCACATGGGCATCCCAAACCTGCACGTAGCACCCTATCTGTTATACTAAATATGCGTTGTTCATCCTCAGCTTAATCAAGCTAGTGCATTTTGAATTGGTTTTTGGTCTGCTGCCAAATCACTAGGCCGCAGGGTATCCCAAACCTGCACATATCACCCTATCTGTTATACTAAATTAGCGTTGTTCATCCTCAGCTTAATCAATCTATTCCATTTTGAATTGGTTTTTGGTCTGCTGCCAAAGCACTAGGCCGCAGGGTATCCCAAACCTGCACGTAGCACCCTGTTATACTAAATAAGCGTTGTTCATCCTCAGCTTAATCAAGCTATTGTACTTTGAATTGGTTTTTGGTCTGCTGCCAAAGCACTAGGCCGCAGGGTATCCCAAACCTGCACGTCGCACCCTGTTATACTAAATATGCATTGTTCATCCTTGGCTTAATCAAGATATTGCATTTTGAACTGTTTTTTGGTCTGCTGCCAAAACACTAGGCCGCAGGGTATCCCAAACCTGCACGTAGCACCCTATCTGTTATACTAAATAAGCGTTGTTCATCCTCAGCTTAATCAAGCTAGTGCATTTTGAATTGGTTTTTGGTCTGCTGCCAAAACACTAGGCCACACGGTTTCCCAAACCTGCACGTATCACCCTATCTGTTATACTAAATAAGCATTGCTCATCCTCAGCTTAATCAATCTATTGCATTTTGAATTGGTTTTTGGTCTGCTGCCAAAGCACTAGGCCGCAGGGTATCCCAAACCTGCACGTAGCACCCTGTTATACTAAATAAGTGTTGTTCATCCTCAGCTTAATAAAGCTATTGTATTTTGAATTGGTTTTTGGTCTGCTGTCAAAACACTAGGCCGCAGGGTAACCCAAACCTGCACGTAGCACCCTGTTATACTAAATATGCATTGTTCATCCTCAGCTTAATCAAGCTATTGCATTTTGAATTGGTTTTTGTCTGGTTTAAATACATCAGCCCACATGGGCATCCCAAACCTGCACGTAGCACCCTATCTGTTATACTAAATATGCGTTGTTCATCCTCAGCTTAATCAAGCTATTGCATTTTGAATTGGTTTTTGGTCTGCTGCCAAAACACTAGGCCGCAGGGTATCCCAAACCTGCACGTAGCACCCTATCTGTTATACTAAATAAGCGTTGTTCATCCCCAGCTTAATCAAGCTAGTGCATTTTTAATTGGTTTTTGGTCTGCTGCCAAAACACTAGGCCGCAGGGTATCCCAAACCTGCACGTAGCACCCTATCTGTTATACTAAATAAGCGCTGTTCATCCTCAGCTTAATCAAGCTATTGCATTTTGAATTGGTTTTTGTCTGGTTTAAATACACCAGCCCACATGGGCATCCCAAACCAGCACATGGCACCCTATCTGTTATACTAAATAAGCGTTGTTCATCCTCAGCTTAATCAAGCTATCGCATTTTTAATTGTTTTTTAGTCTGCTGCCAAAACACTAGGCCGCAGGGTATTCCAAACCTGCACGTAGCACCCTATCTTTTATACTAAATAAGCATTGTTCATCCTCAGCTTAATCAAGCTATTGCATTTAAATTGGTTTTTGGTCTGCTGCCAAAACACTAGGCCGCAGGGTATCCCAAACCTGCACTTGGCACCCTATCTGTTATTCTAAATAAGCGTTGTTCATCCTCGGCTTAATCAAGCTATTGCATTTTGAATTGTTTTTTGGTCTGCTGCCAAAACACTAGGCCGCAGGGTATCCCAAACCTGCACTTGGCACCCTATCTGTTATACTAAATAAGCGTTGTTCATCCTCAGCTTAATCAAGCTATTGCATTTTGAATTGGTTTTTGGTCTGCTGCCAAAACACTAGGCCACAGAGTATCCCAAGCCTGCACGTTTCACCCTATCTGTTATACTAAATTAGCATTGTTCATCCTGAGCTTAATCAATCTATTGCATTTTGAATTGGTTTTTGGTCTGCTGCCAAAACACTAGGCTGCAGGGTTTCCCAAACCTGCACGTATCACCTTATATGTTATACTAAATAAGCGTTGTTCATCCTCAGCTTAATCAAGCTATTGCATTTAAATTGGTTTTTGGTCTGCTGTCAAAACACTAGGCCGCAGGGTATCCCAAACCTGCACGTAGCACCCTATCTGTTATACTAAATAAGCATTGTTCATCCTCAGCTTAATCAAGCTATTGCATTTTGAATTGGTTTTTGTCTGGTTTAAATAAACCAGCCCACATGGGCATCCCAAACCTACACGTAGCACCCTATCTGTTATACTAAATATGCGTTGTTCATCCTCAGCTTAATCAAGCTAGTGCATTCTTAATTGGTTTTTGTTCTGCTGCCAAAACACTAGGCCGCAGGGTATCCCAAACCTGCACTTGGCACCCTATCTGTTATACTAAATAAGCGTTGTTCATCCTCAGCTTAATCAAGCTATTGCATTTTGAATTGGTTTTTGGTCTGCTGCCAAAACACTAGGCCACAGAGTATCCCAAACCTGCACGTTTCACCCTATCTATTATACTAAATTAGCATTGTTCATCCTCAGCTTAATCAATCTATTGCATTTTGAATTGGTTTTTGGTCTGCTGCCAAAACACTAGGCCGCAGGGTTTCCCAAACCTGCACTTATCACCTTATCTGTTATACTAAATAAGCGTTGTTCATCCTCAGCTTAATCAAGCTATTGCATTTAAATTGGTTTTTGGTCTGCTGTCAAAACACTAGGCCGCAGGGTATCCCAAACCTGCACGTAGCACCCTATCTGTTATACTAAATAAGCATTGTTCATCCTCAGCTTAATCAAGCTATTGCATTTTGAATTGGTTTTTGTCTGGTTTAAATACACCAGCCCACATGGGCATCCCAAACCTGCACGTAGCACCCTATCTGTTATACTAAATATGCGTTGTTCATCCTCAGCTTAATCAAGCTAGTGCATTTTGAATTCGTTTTTGGTCTGCTGCCAAATCACTAGGCCGCAGGGTATCCCAAACCTGCACATATCACCCTATCTGTTATACTAAATTAGCGTTGTTCATCCTCAGCTTAATCAATCTATTCCATTTTGAATTGGTTTTTGGTCTGCTGCCAAAGCACTAGGCCGCAGGGTATCCCAAACCTGCACGTAGCACCCTGTTATACTAAATAAGCGTTGTTCATCCTCAGCTTAATCAAGCTATTGTACTTTGAATTGGTTTTTGGTCTGCTGCCAAAGCACTAGGCCGCAGGGTATCCCAAACCTGCACGTCGCACCCTGTTATACTAAATATGCATTGTTCATCCTTGGCTTAATCAAGATATTGCATTTTGAACTGTTTTTTGGTCTGCTGCCAAAACACTAGGCCGCAGGGTATCCCAAACCTGCACGTAGCACCCTATCTGTTATACTAAATAAGCGTTGTTCATCCTCAGCTTAATCAAGCTAGTGCATTTTGAATTGGTTTTTGGTCTGCTGCCAAAACACTAGGCCACACGGTTTCCCAAACCTGCACGTATCACCCTATCTGTTATACTTAATAAGCATTGTTCATCCTCAGCTTAATCAATCTATTGCATTTTGAATTGGTTTTTGGTCTGCTGCCAAAGCACTAGGCCGCAGGGTATCCCAAACCTGCACGTAGCACCCTGTTATACTAAATAAGTGTTGTTCATCCTCAGCTTAATAAAGCTATTGTATTTTGAATTGGTTTTTGGTCTGCTGTCAAAACACTAGGCCGCAGGGTATCCCAAACCTGCACGTAGCACCCTGTTATACTAAATATGCATTGTTCATCCTCAGCTTAATCAAGCTATTGCATTTTGAATTGGTTTTTGTCTGGTTTAAATACATCAGCCCACATGGGCATCCCAAACCTGCACGTAGCACCCTATCTGTTATACTAAATATGCGTTGTTCATCCTCAGCTTAATCAAGCTATTGCATTTTGAATTGGTTTTTGGTCTGCTGCCAAAACACTAGGCCACAGAGTATCCCAAACCTGCACGTTTCACCCTATCTGGTATAATAAATTAGCATTGTTCATCCTCAGCTTAATCAATCTATTGCATTTTGAATTGGTTTTTTGTCTGCTGCCAAAACACTAGGCCGCAGGGTTTCCCAAACCTGCACGTATCACCTTATCTGTTATACTAAATAAGCGTTGTTCATCCTCAGCTTAATCAAGCTATTGCATTTAAATTGGTTTTTGGTCTGCTGTCAAAACACTAGGCCGCAGGGTATCCCAAACCTGCACGTAGCACCCTATCTGTTATACTAAATAAGCATTGTTCATCCTCAGCTTAATCAAGCTATTGCATTTTGAATTGGTTTTTGTCTGGTTTAAATACACCAGCCCACATGGGCATCACAAACCTGCACGTAGCACCCTATCTGTTATACTAAATATGCGTTGTTCATCCTCAGCTTAATCAAGCTAGTGCATTTTGAATTGGTTTTTGGTCTGCTGCCAAAACACTAGGCCGCAGGGTATCCCAAACCTGCATGTATCACCCTATCTGTTATACTAAATTAGCATTGTTCATCCTCAGCTTAATCAATCTATTGCACTTTGAATTGGTTTTTGGTCTGCTGCCAAAGCACTAGGCCGCAGGGTATCCCAAACCTGCACGTAGCACCCTGTTATACTAAATAAGCGTTGTTCATCCTCAGCTTAATAAAGCTATTGTTTTTTTAATTGATTTTTGGTCTGCTTCCAAAACACTAGGCCGCAGGGTATCCCAAACCTGCACTTGGCACCCTATCTGTTATACTAAATAAGCGTTGTTTATCCTCAGCTTAATCAAGCTATTGCATTTTGAATTGGTTTTTGGTCTGCTGCCAAAACACTAGGCCACAGAGTATCCCAAACCTGCACGTTTCACCCTATCTGTTATACTAAATTAGCATTGTTCATCCTCAGCTTAATCAATCTAGTGCATTTTGAATTGGTTTTTGGTCTGCTGCCAAAACACTAGGCCGCAGGGTTTCCCAAACCTGCACGTATCACCTTATCTGTTATACTAAATAAGCGTTGTTCATCCTCTGCTTAATCAAGCTATTGCATTTAAATTGGTTTTTGGTCTGCTGTCAAAACACTAGGCCGCAGGGTATCCCAAACCTGCACGTAGCACCCTATCTGTTATACTAAATAAGCATTGTTCATCCTCAGCTTAATCAAGCTATTGCATTTTGAATTGGTTTTTGTCTGGTTTAAATACACCAGCCCACATGGGCATCCCAAACCTGCACGTAGCACCCTATCTGTTATACTAAATATGCGTTGTTCATCCTCAGCTTAATCAAGCTATTGCATTTTGAATTGGTTTTTGGTCTGCTGCCAAAACACTAGGCCACAGAGTATCCCAAACCTGCACGTTTCACCCTACATCCTCAGCTTAATAAATCTATTGCATTTTGAATTGGTTTTTGGTCTGCTGCCAAAACACTAGGTCGCAGGAATTCCCAAACCTGCACGTATCACCTTATCTGTTATACTATATAAGCGTTGTTCATCCTCAGCTTAATCAAGCTATTGCATTTAAATTGGTTTTTGGTCTGCTGTCAAAACACTAGGCCGCAGGGTATCCCAAACCTGCACGTAGCACCCTATCTGTTATACTAAATAAGCATTGTTCATCCTCAGCTTAATCAAGCTATTGCATTTTGAATTGGTTTTTGTCTGGTTTAAATACACCAGCCCACATGGGCATCCCAAACGAGCACATGGCACCCTATCTGTTATACTAAATAAGCGTTGTTCATCCTCAGCTTAATCAAGCTATCGCATTTTTAATTGTTTTTTAGTCTGCTGCCAAAACACTAGGCCGCAGGGTATTCCAAACCTGCACGTAGCACCCTATCTTTTATACTAAATAAGCGTTGTTCATCCTCAGCTTAATCAAGCTATTGCATTTAAATTGGTTTTTGGTCTGCTGCCAAAACACTAGGCCGCAGGGTATCCCAAACCTGCACTTGGCACCCTATCTGTTATTCTAAATAAGCGTTGTTCATCCTCGGTTTAATCAAGCTATTGCATTTTGAATTGTTTTTTGGTCTGCTGCCAAAACACTAGGCCGCAGGGTATCCCAAACCTGCACGTAGCACCCTATCTGTTATACTAAATAAGCGTTGTTCATCCTCAGCTTAATCAAGCTATTGCATTTTGAATTGGTTTTTGGTCTGCTGCCAAAACACTAGGCCACAGAGAATCCCAAGCCTGCACGTTTCACCCTATCTGTTATACTAAATTAGCATTGTTCATCCTCAGCTTAATCAATCTATTGCATTTTGAATTGGTTTTTGGTCTCCTGCCAAAACACTAGGCTGCAGGGTATCCCAAACCTGCACGTAGCACCCTATCTGTTATACTAAATTAGCGTTGTTCATCCTCAGCTTAATCAATCTATTCCGTTTTGAATGGGTTTTTGGTCTGCTGCCAAAACACTAGGCCGCAGGGTATCCCAAATCTGCACGTAGCACCCTGTTATACTAAATAAGCGTTGTTCATCCTCAGCTTAATCAAGCTATTGTACTTTGAATTGGTTTTTGGTCTGCTGCCACAGCACTAGGCAGCAGGGTATCCCAAACCTGCACGTAGCACCCTGTTATACTAAATAAGCGTTGTTCATCCTTGGCTTAATCAAGATATTGCATTTTGAATTGTTTTTTGGTCTGCTGCCAAAACACTAGGCCGCAGGGTATCCCAAACCTGCATGTATCACCCTATCTGTTATACTAAATTAGCATTGTTCATCCTCAGCTTAATCAATCTATTGCATTTTGAATTGGTTTTTGGTCTGCTGCCAAAGCACTAGGCCGCAGGGTATCCCAAACCTGCACGTAGCACCCTGTTATACTAAATAAGCGTTGTTCTTCCTCAGCTTAATAAAGCTATTGTTTTTTTAATTGGTTTTTGGTCTCCTTCCAAAACACTAGGCCGCAGGGTATCCCAAACCTCCACTTGGCACCCTATCTGTTATACTAAATAAGCGTTGTTCATCCTCAGCTTAATCAAGCTATTGCATTTTGAATTGGTTTTTGGTCTGCTGCCAAAACACTAGGCCACAGAGTATCCCAAACCTGCACGTTTCACCCTATCTATTATACTAAATTAGCATTGTTCATCCTCAGCTTAATCAATCTATTGCATTTTGAATTGGTTTTTGGTCTGCTGCCAAAACACTAGGCCGCAGGGTTTCCCAAACCTGCACGTATCACCTTATCTGTTATACTAAATAAGCGTTGTTCATCCTCAGCTTAATCAAGCTATTGCATTTAAATTGGTTTTTGGTCTGCTGTCAAAACACTAGGCCGCAGGGTATCCCAAACCTGCACGTAGCACCCTATCTGTTATACTAAATAAGCATTGTTCATCCTCAGCTTAATCAAGCTATTGCATTTTGAATTGGTTTTTGTCTGGTTTAAATACACCAGCCCACATGGGCATCCCAAACCTGCACGTAGCGCCCTATCTGTTATACTAAATATGCGTTGTTCATCCTCAGCTTAATCAAGCTAGTGCATTTTGAATTGGTTTTTGGTCTGCTGCCAAAACACTAGGCCGCAGGGTATCCCAAACCTGCACGTAGCACCCTATCTGTTATACTAAATAAGCGCTGTTCATCCTCAGCTTAATCAAGCTATTGCATTTTGAATTGGTTTTTGTCTGGTTTAAATACACCAGCCCACATGGGCATCCCAAACGAGCACATGGCACCCTATCTGTTATACTAAATAAGCGTTGTTCATCCTCAGCTTAATCAAGCTATCGCATTTTTAATTGTTTTTTAGTCTGCTGCCAAAACACTAGGCCGCAGGGTATTCCAAACCTGCACGTAGCACCCTATCTTTTATACTAAATAAGCGTTGTTCATCCTCAGCTTAATCAAGCTATTGCATTTAAATTGGTTTTTGGTCTGCTGCCAAAACACTAGGCCGCAGGGTATCCCAAACCTGCACTTGGCACCCTATCTGTTATTCTAAATAAGCGTTGTTCATCCTCGGTTTAATCAAGCTATTGCATTTTGAATTGTTTTTTGGTCTGCTGCCAAAACACTAGGCCGCAGGGTATCCCAAACCTGCACGTAGCACCCTATCTGTTATACTAAATAAGCGTTGTTCATCCTCAGCTTAATCAAGCTATTGCATTTTGAATTGGTTTTTGGTCTGCTGCCAAAACACTAGGCCACAGAGTATCCCAAGCCTGCACGTTTCACCCTATCTGTTATACTAAATTAGCATTGTTCATCCTCAGCTTAATCAATCTATTGCATTTTGAATTGGTTTTTGGTCTCCTGCCAAAACACTAGGCTGCAGGGTATCCCAAACCTGCACGTAGCACCCTATCTGTTATACTAAATTAGCGTTGTTCATCCTCAGCTTAATCAATCTATTCCGTTTTGAATGGGTTTTTGGTCTGCTGCCAAAACACTAGGCCGCAGGGTATCCAAAATCTGCACGTAGCACCCTGTTATACTAAATAAGCGTTGTTCATCCTCAGCTTAATCAAGCTATTGTACTTTGAATTGGTTTTTGGTCTGCTGCCACAGCACTAGGCAGCAGGGTATCCCAAACCTGCACGTAGCACCCTGTTATACTAAATAAGCGTTGTTCATCCTTGGCTTAATCAAGATATTGCATTTTGAATTGTTTTTTGGTCTGCTGCCAAAACACTAGGCCGCAGGGTATCCCAAACCTGCATGTATCACCCTATCTGTTATACTAAATTAGCATTGTTCATCCTCAGCTTAATCAATCTATTGCATTTTGAATTGGTTTTTGGTCTGCTGCCAAAGCACTAGGCCGCAGGGTATCCCAAACCTGCACGTAGCACCCTTTTATACTAAATAAGCGTTGTTCTTCCTCAGCTTAATAAAGCTATTGTTTTTTTAATTGGTTTTTGGTCTGCTTCCAAAACACTAGGCCGCAGGGTATCCCAAACCTCCACTTGGCACCCTATCTGTTATACTAAATAAGCGTTGTTCATCCTCAGCTTAATCAAGCTATTGCATTTTGAATTGGTTTTTGGTCTGCTGCCAAAACACTAGGCCACAGAGTATCCCAAACCTGCACGTTTCACCCTATCTATTATACTAAATTAGCATTGTTCATCCTCAGCTTAATCAATCTATTGCATTTTGAATTGGTTTTTGGTCTGCTGCCAAAACACTAGGCCGCAGGGTTTCCCAAACCTGCACGTATCACCTTATCTGTTATACTAAATAAGCGTTGTTCATCCTCAGCTTAATCAAGCTATTGCATTTAAATTGGTTTTTGGTCTGCTGTCAAAACACTAGGCCGCAGGGTATCCCAAACCTGCACGTAGCACGCTATCTGTTATACTAAATAAGCATTGTTCATCCTCAGCGTAATCAAGCTATTGCATTTTGAATTGGTTTTTGTCTGGTTTAAATAAACCAGCCCACATGGGCATCCCACATCTGCACGTAGCACCCTATCTGTTATACTAAATATGCGTTGTTCATCCTCAGCTTAATCAAGCTAGTGCATTTTGAATTGGTTTTTGGTCTGCTGCCAAATCACTAGGCCGCAGGGTATCCCAAACCTGCACATATCACCCTATCTGTTATACTAAATTAGCGTTGTTCATCCTCAGCTTAATCAATCTATTCCATTTTGTATTGGTTTTTGGTCTGCTGCCAAAGCACTAGGCTGCAGGGTATCCCAAACCTGCACGTAGCACTCTGTTATACTAAATAAGCGTTGTTCATCCTCAGCTTAATCAAGCTATTGTACTTTGAATTGGTTTTTGGTCTGCTGCCAAAGCACTAGGCCGCAGGGTATCCCAAACCTGCACGTAGCACCCTGTTATACTAAATAAGCGTTGTTCATCCTTGGCTTAATCAAGATATTGCATTTTGAATTGTTTTTTGGTCTGCTGCCAAAACACTAGGCCGCAGGGTATCCCAAACCTGCACGTAGCACCCTATGTGTTATACTAAATAAGCGTTGTTCATCCTCAGCTTAATCAAGCTAGTGCATTTTGAATTGGTTTTTGGTCTGCTGCCAAAACACTAGGCCGCAGGGTTTCCCAAACCTGCACGTATCACCCTATCTGTTATACTAAATAAGCATTGTTCATCCTCAGCTTAATCAATCTATTGCATTTTGAATTGGTTTTTGGTCTGCTGCCAAAGCACTAGGCCGCAGGGTATCCCAAACCTGCACGTAGCACCCTGTTATACTAAATAAGTGTTGTTCATCCTCAGCTTAATCAAGCTATTGTATTTTGAATTGGTTTTTGGTCTGCTGCCAAAACACTAGGCCGCAGGGTATCCCAAACCTGCACATATCACCCTATCTGTTATACTAAATTAGCGTTGTTCATCCTCAGCTTAATCAATCTATTCCATTTTGAATTGGTTTTTGGTCTGCTGCCAAAGCACTAGGCCGCAGGGTATCCCAAACCTGCACGTAGCACCCTGTTATAATAAATAAGCGTTGTTTATCCTCAGCTTAATCAAGCTATTGTACTTTGAATTGGTTTTTGGTCTGCTGCCAAAGCACTAGGCCGCAGGGTATCCCAAACCTGCACGTCGCACCCTGTTATACTAAATAAGCGTTGTTCATCCTCAGCTTAATCAAGCTATTGCATTTTGAATTGTTTTTTGGTCTGCTGCCAAAACACTAGGCCGCAGGGTATCCCAAACCTGCACGTAGCACCCTATCTGTTATACTAAATAAGCGTTGTTCATCCCCAGCTTAATCAAGCTAGTGCATTTTTAATTGGTTTTTGGTCGGCTGCCAAAACACTAGGCCGCAGGGTATCCCAAACCTGCACGTAGCACCCTATCTGTTATACTAAATAAGCGCTGTTCATCCTCAGCTTAATCAAGCTATTGCATTTTGAATTGGTTTTTGTCTGGTTTAAATACACCAGGCCACATGGGCATCCCAAACGAGCACATGTCACCTTATCTGTTATACTAAATAAGCGTTGTTCAGCCTAATTTTATTCAAGCTATTGCATTTTGAATTGGTTTTTGTCTGGTTTAAATACACCAGCCCACATGGGCATCCCAAACCAGCACATGGCACCCTATCTGTTATACTAAATAAGCGTTGTTCATCCTCAGCTTAATCAAGCTATCGCATTTTTAATTGTTTTTTAGTCTGCTGCCAAAACACTAGGCCGCAGGGTATTCCAAACCTGCACGTAGCACCCTATCTTTTATACTAAATAAGCGTTGTTCATCCTCAGCTTAATCAAGCTATTGCATTTAAATTGGTTTTTGGTCTGCTGCCAAAACACTAGGCCGCAGGGTATCCCAAACCTGCACTTGGCACCCTATCTGTTATTCTAAATAAGCGTTGTTCATCCTCGGCTTAATCAAGCTATTGCATTTTGAATTGTTTTTTGGTCTGCTGCCAAAACACTAGGCCGCAGGGTATCCCAAACCTGCACTTGGCACCCTATCTGTTATACTAAATAAGCGTTGTTCATCCTCAGCTTAATCAAGCTATTGCATTTTGAATTGGTTTTTGGTCTGCTGCCAAAACACTAGGCCACAGAGTATCCCAAGCCTGCACGTTTCACCCTATCTGTTATACTAAATTAGCATTGTTCATCCTGAGCTTAATCAATCTATTGCATTTTGAATTGGTTTTTGGTCTGCTGCCAAATCACTAGGCTGCAGGGTTTCCCAAACCTGCACGTATCACCTTATCTGTTATACTAAATAAGCGTTGTTCATCCTCAGCTTAATCAAGCTATTGCATTTAAATTGGTTTTTGGTCTGCTGTCAAAACACTAGGCCGCAGGGTATCCCAAACCTGCACGTAGCACCCTATCTGTTATACTAAATAAGCATTGTTCATCCTCAGCTTAATCAAGCTATTGCATTTTGAATTGGTTTTTGTCTGGTTTAAATAAACCAGCCCACATGGGCATCCCAAACCTACACGTAGCACCCTATCTGTTATACTAAATATGCGTTGTTCATCCTCAGCTTAATCAAGCTAGTGCATTCTTAATTGGTTTTTGTTCTGCTGCCAAAACACTAGGCCACAGGGTATCCCAAACCTGCACTTGGCACCCTATCTGTTATACTAAATAAGCGTTGTTCATCCTCAGCTTAATCAAGCTATTGCATTTTGAATTGGTTTTTGGTCTGCTGCCAAAACACTAGGCCACAGAGTATCCCAAACCTGCACGTTTCACCCTATCTATTATACTAAATTAGCATTGTTCATCCTCAGCTTAATCAATCTATTGCATTTTGAATTGGTTTTTGGTCTGCTGCCAAAACACTAGGCCGCAGGGTTTCCCAAACCTGCACTTATCACCTTATCTGTTATACTAAATAAGCGTTGTTCATCCTCAGCTTAATCAAGCTATTGCATTTAAATTGGTTTTTGGTCTGCTGTCAAAACACTAGGCCGCAGGGTATCCCAAACCTGCACGTAGCACCCTATCTGTTATACTAAATAAGCATTGTTCATCCTCAGCTTAATCAAGCTATTGCATTTTGAATTGGTTTTTGTCTGGTTTAAATACACCAGCCCACATGGGCATCCCAAACCTGCACGTAGCACCCTATCTGTTATACTAAATATGCGTTGTTCATCCTCAGCTTAATCAAGCTAGTGCATTTTGAATTGGTTTTTGGTCTGCTGCCAAATCACTAGGCCGCAGGGTATCCCAAACCTGCACATATCACCCTATCTGTTATACTAAATTAGCGTTGTTCATCCTCAGCTTAATCAATCTATTCCATTTTGAATTGGTTTTTGGTCTGCTGCCAAAGCACTAGGCCGCAGGGTATCCCAAACCTGCACGTAGCACCCTGTTATACTAAATAAGCGTTGTTCATCCTCAGCTTAATCAAGCTATTGTACTTTGAATTGGTTTTTGGTCTGCTGCCAAAGCACTAGGCCGCAGGGTATCCCAAACCTGCACGTCGCACCCTGTTATACTAAATATGCATTGTTCATCCTTGGCTTAATCAAGATATTGCATTTTGAACTGTTTTTTGGTCTGCTGCCAAAACACTAGGCCGCAGGGTATCCCAAACCTGCACGTAGCACCCTATCTGTTATACTAAATAAGCGTTGTTCATCCTCAGCTTAATCAAGCTAGTGCATTTTGAATTGGTTTTTGGTCTGCTGCCAAAACACTAGGCCACACGGTTTCCCAAACCTGCACGTATCACCCTATCTGTTATACTAAATAAGCATTGTTCATCCTCAGCTTAATCAATCTATTGCATTTTGAATTGGTTTTTGGTCTGCTGCCAAAGCACTAGGCCGCAGGGTATCCCAAACCTGCACGTAGCACCCTGTTATACTAAATAAGTGTTGTTCATCCTCAGCTTAATAAAGCTATTGTATTTTGAATTGGTTTTTGGTCTGCTGTCAAAACACTAGGCCGCAGGGTATCCCAAACCTGCACGTAGCACCCTGTTATACTAAATATGCATTGTTCATCCTCAGCTTAATCAAGCTATTGCATTTTGAATTGGTTTTTGTCTGGTTTAAATACATCAGCCCACATGGGCATCCCAAACCTGCACGTAGCACCCTATCTGTTATACTAAATATGCGTTGTTCATCCTCAGCTTAATCAAGCTATTGCATTTTGAATTGGTTTTTGGTCTGCTGCCAAAACACTAGGCCGCAGGGTATCCCAAACCTGCACGTAGCACCCTATCTGTTATACTAAATAAGCGTTGTTCATCCCCAGCTTAATCAAGCTAGTGCATTTTTAATTGGTTTTTGGTCTGCTGCCAAAACACTAGGCCGCAGGGTATCCCAAACCTGCACGTAGCACCCTATCTGTTATACTAAATAAGCGCTGTTCATCCTCAGCTTAATCAAGCTATTGCATTTTGAATTGGTTTTTGTCTGGTTTAAATACACCAGGCCACATGGGCATCCCAAACGAGCACATGTCACCTTATCTGTTATACTAAATAAGCGTTGTTCAGCCTAATTTTATTCAAGCTATTGCATTTTGAATTGGTTTTTGTCTGGTTTAAATACACCAGCCCACATGGGCATCCCAAACCAGCACATGGCACCCTATCTGTTATACTAAATAAGCGTTGTTCATCCTCAGCTTAATCAAGCTATCGCATTTTTAATTGTTTTTTAGTCTGCTGCCAAAACACTAGGCCGCAGGGTATTCCAAACCTGCACGTAGCACCCTATCTTTTATACTAAATAAGCGTTGTTCATCCTCAGCTTAATCAAGCTATTGCATTTAAATTGGTTTTTGGTCTGCTGCCAAAACACTAGGCCGCAGGGTATCCCAAACCTGCACTTGGCACCCTATCTGTTATTCTAAATAAGCGTTGTTCATCCTCGGCTTAATCAAGCTATTGCATTTTGAATTGTTTTTTGGTCTGCTGCCAAAACACTAGGCCGCAGGGTATCCCAAACCTGCACTTGGCACCCTATCTGTTATACTAAATAAGCGTTGTTCATCCTCAGCTTAATCAAGCTATTGCATTTTGAATTGGTTTTTGGTCTGCTGCCAAAACACTAGGCCACAGAGTATCCCAAGCCTGCACGTTTCACCCTATCTGTTATACTAAATTAGCATTGTTCATCCTGAGCTTAATCAATCTATTGCATTTTGAATTGGTTTTTGGTCTGCTGCCAAATCACTAGGCTGCAGGGTTTCCCAAACCTGCACGTATCACCTTATCTGTTATACTAAATAAGCGTTGTTCATCCTCAGCTTAATCAAGCTATTGCATTTAAATTGGTTTTTGGTCTGCTGTCAAAACACTAGGCCGCAGGGTATCCCAAACCTGCACGTAGCACCCTATCTGTTATACTAAATAAGCATTGTTCATCCTCAGCTTAATCAAGCTATTGCATTTTGAATTGGTTTTTGTCTGGTTTAAATAAACCAGCCCACATGGGCATCCCAAACCTACACGTAGCACCCTATCTGTTATACTAAATATGCGTTGTTCATCCTCAGCTTAATCAAGCTAGTGCATTCTTAATTGGTTTTTGTTCTGCTGCCAAAACACTAGGCCACAGGGTATCCCAAACCTGCACTTGGCACCCTATCTGTTATACTAAATAAGCGTTGTTCATCCTCAGCTTAATCAAGCTATTGCATTTTGAATTGGTTTTTGGTCTGCTGCCAAAACACTAGGCCACAGAGTATCCCAAACCTGCACGTTTCACCCTATCTATTATACTAAATTAGCATTGTTCATCCTCAGCTTAATCAATCTATTGCATTTTGAATTGGTTTTTGGTCTGCTGCCAAAACACTAGGCCGCAGGGTTTCCCAAACCTGCACTTATCACCTTATCTGTTATACTAAATAAGCGTTGTTCATCCTCAGCTTAATCAAGCTATTGCATTTAAATTGGTTTTTGGTCTGCTGTCAAAACACTAGGCCGCAGGGTATCCCAAACCTGCACGTAGCACCCTATCTGTTATACTAAATAAGCATTGTTCATCCTCAGCTTAATCAAGCTATTGCATTTTGAATTGGTTTTTGTCTGGTTTAAATACACCAGCCCACATGGGCATCCCAAACCTGCACGTAGCACCCTATCTGTTATACTAAATATGCGTTGTTCATCCTCAGCTTAATCAAGCTAGTGCATTTTGAATTGGTTTTTGGTCTGCTGCCAAATCACTAGGCCGCAGGGTATCCCAAACCTGCACATATCACCCTATCTGTTATACTAAATTAGCGTTGTTCATCCTCAGCTTAATCAATCTATTCCATTTTGAATTGGTTTTTGGTCTGCTGCCAAAGCACTAGGCCGCAGGGTATCCCAAACCTGCACGTAGCACCCTGTTATACTAAATAAGCGTTGTTCATCCTCAGCTTAATCAAGCTATTGTACTTTGAATTGGTTTTTGGTCTGCTGCCAAAGCACTAGGCCGCAGGGTATCCCAAACCTGCACGTCGCACCCTGTTATACTAAATATGCATTGTTCATCCTTGGCTTAATCAAGATATTGCATTTTGAACTGTTTTTTGGTCTGCTGCCAAAACACTAGGCCGCAGGGTATCCCAAACCTGCACGTAGCACCCTATCTGTTATACTAAATAAGCGTTGTTCATCCTCAGCTTAATCAAGCTAGTGCATTTTGAATTGGTTTTTGGTCTGCTGCCAAAACACTAGGCCACACGGTTTCCCAAACCTGCACGTATCACCCTATCTGTTATACTAAATAAGCATTGTTCATCCTCAGCTTAATCAATCTATTGCATTTTGAATTGGTTTTTGGTCTGCTGCCAAAGCACTAGGCCGCAGGGTATCCCAAACCTGCACGTAGCACCCTGTTATACTAAATAAGTGTTGTTCATCCTCAGCTTAATAAAGCTATTGTATTTTGAATTGGTTTTTGGTCTGCTGTCAAAACACTAGGCCGCAGGGTATCCCAAACCTGCACGTAGCACCCTGTTATACTAAATATGCATTGTTCATCCTCAGCTTAATCAAGCTATTGCATTTTGAATTGGTTTTTGTCTGGTTTAAATACATCAGCCCACATGGGCATCCCAAACCTGCACGTAGCACCCTATCTGTTATACTAAATATGCGTTGTTCATCCTCAGCTTAATCAAGCTATTGCATTTTGAATTGGTTTTTGGTCTGCTGCCAAAACACTAGGCCGCAGGGTATCCCAAACCTGCACGTAGCACCCTATCTGTTATACTAAATAAGCGTTGTTCATCCCCAGCTTAATCAAGCTAGTGCATTTTTAATTGGTTTTTGGTCTGCTGCCAAAACACTAGGCCGCAGGGTATCCCAAACCTGCACGTAGCACCCTATCTGTTATACTAAATAAGCGCTGTTCATCCTCAGCTTAATCAAGCTATTGCATTTTGAATTGGTTTTTGTCTGGTTTAAATACACCAGGCCACATGGGCATCCCAAACGAGCACATGTCACCTTATCTGTTATACTAAATAAGCGTTGTTCAGCCTAATTTTATTCAAGCTATTGCATTTTGAATTGGTTTTTGTCTGGTTTAAATACACCAGCCCACATGGGCATCCCAAACCAGCACATGGCACCCTATCTGTTATACTAAATAAGCGTTGTTCATCCTCAGCTTAATCAAGCTATCGCATTTTTAATTGTTTTTTAGTCTGCTGCCAAAACACTAGGCCGCAGGGTATTCCAAACCTGCACGTAGCACCCTATCTTTTATACTAAATAAGCGTTGTTCATCCTCAGCTTAATCAAGCTATTGCATTTAAATTGGTTTTTGGTCTGCTGCCAAAACACTAGGCCGCAGGGTATCCCAAACCTGCACTTGGCACCCTATCTGTTATTCTAAATAAGCGTTGTTCATCCTCGGCTTAATCAAGCTATTGCATTTTGAATTGTTTTTTGGTCTGCTGCCAAAACACTAGGCCGCAGGGTATCCCAAACCTGCACTTGGCACCCTATCTGTTATACTAAATAAGCGTTGTTCATCCTCAGCTTAATCAAGCTATTGCATTTTGAATTGGTTTTTGGTCTGCTGCCAAAACACTAGGCCACAGAGTATCCCAAGCCTGCACGTTTCACCCTATCTGTTATACTAAATTAGCATTGTTCATCCTGAGCTTAATCAATCTATTGCATTTTGAATTGGTTTTTGGTCTGCTGCCAAAACACTAGGCTGCAGGGTTTCCCAAACCTGCACGTATCACCTTATCTGTTATACTAAATAAGCGTTGTTCATCCTCAGCTTAATCAAGCTATTGCATTTAAATTGGTTTTTGGTCTGCTGTCAAAACACTAGGCCGCAGGGTATCCCAAACCTGCACGTAGCACCCTATCTGTTATACTAAATAAGCATTGTTCATCCTCAGCTTAATCAAGCTATTGCATTTTGAATTGGTTTTTGTCTGGTTTAAATAAACCAGCCCACATGGGCATCCCAAACCTACACGTAGCACCCTATCTGTTATACTAAATATGCGTTGTTCATCCTCAGCTTAATCAAGCTAGTGCATTCTTAATTGGTTTTTGTTCTGCTGCCAAAACACTAGGCCGCAGGGTATCCCAAACCTGCACTTGGCACCCTATCTGTTATACTAAATAAGCGTTGTTCATCCTCAGCTTAATCAAGCTATTGCATTTTGAATTGGTTTTTGGTCTGCTGCCAAAACACTAGGCCACAGAGTATCCCAAACCTGCACGTTTCACCCTATCTATTATACTAAATTAGCATTGTTCATCCTCAGCTTAATCAATCTATTGCATTTTGAATTGGTTTTTGGTCTGCTGCCAAAACACTAGGCCGCAGGGTTTCCCAAACCTGCACTTATCACCTTATCTGTTATACTAAATAAGCGTTGTTCATCCTCAGCTTAATCAAGCTATTGCATTTAAATTGGTTTTTGGTCTGCTGTCAAAACACTAGGCCGCAGGGTATCCCAAACCTGCACGTAGCACCCTATCTGTTATACTAAATAAGCATTGTTCATCCTCAGCTTAATCAAGCTATTGCATTTTGAATTGGTTTTTGTCTGGTTTAAATACACCAGCCCACATGGGCATCCCAAACCTGCACGTAGCACCCTATCTGTTATACTAAATATGCGTTGTTCATCCTCAGCTTAATCAAGCTAGTGCATTTTGAATTGGATTTTGGTCTGCTGCCAAATCACTAGGCCGCAGGGTATCCCAAACCTGCACATATCACCCTATCTGTTATACTAAATTAGCGTTGTTCATCCTCAGCTTAATCAATCTATTCCATTTTGAATTGGTTTTTGGTCTGCTGCCAAAGCACTAGGCCGCAGGGTATCCCAAACCTGCACGTAGCACCCTGTTATACTAAATAAGCGTTGTTCATCCTCAGCTTAATCAAGCTATTGTACTTTGAATTGGTTTTTGGTCTGCTGCCAAAGCACTAGGCCGCAGGGTATCCCAAACCTGCACGTCGCACCCTGTTATACTAAATATGCATTGTTCATCCTTGGCTTAATCAAGATATTGCATTTTGAACTGTTTTTTGGTCTGCTGCCAAAACACTAGGCCGCAGGGTATCCCAAACCTGCACGTAGCACCCTATCTGTTATACTAAATAAGCGTTGTTCATCCTCAGCTTAATCAAGCTAGTGCATTTTGAATTGGTTTTTGGTCTGCTGCCAAAACACTAGGCCACACGGTTTCCCAAACCTGCACGTATCACCCTATCTGTTATACTAAATAAGCATTGTTCATCCTCAGCTTAATCAATCTATTGCATTTTGAATTGGTTTTTGGTCTGCTGCCAAAGCACTAGGCCGCAGGGTATCCCAAACCTGCACGTAGCACCCTGTTATACTAAATAAGTGTTGTTCATCCTCAGCTTAATAAAGCTATTGTATTTTGAATTGGTTTTTGGTCTGCTGTCAAAACACTAGGCCGCAGGGTATCCCAAACCTGCACGTAGCACCCTGTTATACTAAATATGCATTGTTCATCCTCAGCTTAATCAAGCTATTGCATTTTGAATTGGTTTTTGTCTGGTTTAAATACATCAGCCCACATGGGCATCCCAAACCTGCACGTAGCACCCTATCTGTTATACTAAATATGCGTTGTTCATCCTCAGCTTAATCAAGCTATTGCATTTTGAATTGGTTTTTGGTCTGCTGCCAAAACACTAGGCCACAGAGTATCCCAAACCTGCACGTTTCACCCTATCTGTTATAATAAATTAGCATTGTTCATCCTCAGCTTAATCAATCTATTGCATTTTGAATTGGTTTTTTGTCTGCTGCCAAAACACTAGGCCGCAGGGTTTCCCAAACCTGCACGTATCACCTTATCTGTTATACTAAATAAGCGTTGTTCATCCTCAGCTTAATCAAGCTATTGCATTTAAATTGGTTTTTGGTCTGCTGTCAAAACACTAGGCCGCAGGGTATCCCAAACCTGCACGTAGCACCCTATCTGTTATACTAAATAAGCATTGTTCATCCTCAGCTTAATCAAGCTATTGCATTTTGAATTGGTTTTTGTCTGGTTTAAATACACCAGCCCACATGGGCATCCCAAACCTGCACGTAGCACCCTATCTGTTATACTAAATATGCGTTGTTCATCCTCAGCTTAATCAAGCTAGTGCATTTTGAATTGGTTTTTGGTCTGCTGCCAAAACACTAGGCCGCAGGGTATCCCAAACCTGCATGTATCACCCTATCTGTTATACTAAATTAGCATTGTTCATCCTCAGCTTAATCAATCTATTGCACTTTGAATTGGTTTTTGGTCTGCTGCCAAAGCACTAGGCCGCAGGGTATCCCAAACCTGCACGTAGCACCCTGTTATACTAAATAAGCGTTGTTCATCCTCAGCTTAATAAAGCTATTGTTTTTTTAATTCATTTTTGGTCTGCTTCCAAAACACTAGGCCGCAGGGTATCCCAAACCTGCACTTGGCACCCTATCTGTTATACTAAATAAGCGTTGTTTATCCTCAGCTTAATCAAGCTATTGCATTTTGAATTGGTTTTTGGTCTGCTGCCAAAACACTAGGCCACAGAGTATCCCAAACCTGCACGTTTCACCCTATCTGTTATACTAAATTAGCATTGTTCATCCTCAGCTTAATCAATCTAGTGCATTTTGAATTGGTTTTTGGTCTGCTGCCAAAACACTAGGCCGCAGGGTTTCCCAAACCTGCACGTATCACCTTATCTGTTATACTAAATAAGCGTTGTTCATCCTCTGCTTAATCAAGCTATTGCATTTAAATTGGTTTTTGGTCTGCTGTCAAAACACTAGGCCGCAGGGTATCCCAAACCTGCACGTAGCACCCTATCTGTTATACTAAATAAGCATTGTTCATCCTCAGCTTAATCAAGCTATTGCATTTTGAATTGGTTTTTGTCTGGTTTAAATACACCAGCCCACATGGGCATCCCAAACCTGCACGTAGCACCCTATCTGTTATACTAAATATGCGTTGTTCATCCTCAGCTTAATCAAGCTATTGCATTTTGAATTGGTTTTTGGTCTGCTGCCAAAACACTAGGCCACAGAGTATCCGAAACCTGCACGTTTCACCCTACATCCTCAGCTTAATAAATCTATTGCATTTTGAATTGGTTTTTGGTCTGCTGCCAAAACACTAGGCCGCAGGGTTTCCCAAACCTGCACGTATCACCTTATCTGTTATACTATATAAGCGTTGTTCATCCTCAGCTTAATCAAGCTATTGCATTTAAATTGGTTTTTGGTCTGCTGTCAAAACACTAGGCCGCAGGGTATCCCAAACCTGCACGTAGCACCCTATCTGTTATACTAAATAAGCATTGTTCATCCTCAGCTTAATCAAGCTATTGCATTTTGAATTGGTTTTTGTCTGGTTTAAATACACCAGCCCACATGGGCATCCCAAACCTGCACGTAGCGCCCTATCTGTTATACTAAATATGCGTTGTTCATCCTCAGCTTAATCAAGCTAGTGCATTTTGAATTGGTTTTTGGTCTGCTGCCAAAACACTAGGCCGCAGGGTATCCCAAACCTGCATGTATCACCCTATCTGTTATACTAAATTAGCATTGTTCATCCTCAGCTTAATCAATCTATTGCATTTTGAATTGGTTTTTGGTCTGCTGCCAAAGGACTAGGCCGCAGGGTATCCCAAACCTGCACGTAGCACCCTGTTATACTAAATAAGCGTTGTTCATCCTCAGCTTAATAAAGCTATTGTTTTTTTAATTGGTCTTTGGTCTGCTTCCAAAACACTAGGCCGCAGGGTATCCCAAACCTGCACTTGACACCCTATCTTTTATACTAAATAAGCGTTGTTCATCCTCAGCTTAATCAAGCTATTGCATTTTGAATTGGTTTTTGGTCTGCTGCCAAAACACTAGGCCACAGAGTATCCCAAACCTGCACGTTTCACCCTATCTGTTATACTAAATTAGCATTGTTCATCCTCAGCTTAATCAATCTAGTGCATTTTGAATTGGTTTTTGGTCTGCTGCCAAAACACTAGGCCGCAGGGTTTCCCAAATCTGCACGTATCACCTTATCTGTTATACTAAATAAGCGTTGTTCATCCTCAGCTTAATCAAGCTATTGCATTTAAATTGGTTTTTGGTCTGCTGTCAAAACACTAGGCCGCCGGGTATCCCAAACCTGCACGTAGCACCCTATCTGTTATACTAAATAAGCATTGTTCATCCTCAGCTTAATCAAGCTATTGCATTTTGAATTGGTTTTTGTCTGGTTTAAATACACCAGCCCACATGGGCATCCCAAACCTGCACGTAGCACCCTATCTGTTATATTAAATATGCGTTGTTCATCCTCAGCTTAATCAAGCTATTGCATTTTGAATTGGTTTTTGGTCTGCTGCCAAAACACTAGGCCACAGAGTATCCCAAACCTGCATGTTTCACCCTATCTGTTGTAATAAATTAGCATTGTTCATCCTCAGCTTAATCAATCTATTGCATTTTGAATTGGTTTTTGGTCTGCTGCCAAAACACTAGGCCGCAGGGTTTCCCAAACCTGCACGTATCACCTTATCTGTTATACTAAATAAGCGTTGTTCATCCTCAGCTTAATCAAGCTATTGCATTTAAATTGGTTTTTGGTCTGCTGTCAAAACACTAGGCCGCAGGGTATCCCAAACCTGCACGTAGCACCCTATCTGTTATACTAAATAAGCGTTGTTCATCCCCAGCTTAATCAAGCTAGTGCATTTTTAATTGGTTTTTGGTCTGCTGCCAAAACACTAGGCCGCAGGGTATCCCAAACCTGCACGTAGCACCCTATCTGTTATACTAAATAAGCGCTGTTCATCCTCAGCTTAATCAAGCTATTGCATTTTGAATTGGTTTTTGTCTGGTTTAAATACACCAGCCCACATGGGCATCCCAAACCTGCACGTAGCACCCTATCTGTTATACTAAATATGCGTTGTTCATCCTCAGCTTAATCAAGCTAGTGCATTTTGAATTGGTTTTTGGTCTGCTGCCAAAACACTAGGCCGCAGGGTATCCCAAACCTGCATGTATCACCCTATCTGTTATACTAAATTAGCATTGTTCATCCTCAGCTTAATCAATCTATTGCATTTTGAATTGGTTTTTGGTCTGCTGCCAAAGCACTAGGCCGCAGGGTATCCCAAACCTGCACGTAGCACCCTGTTATACTAAATAAGCGTTGTTCATCCTCAGCTTAATAAAGCTATTGTTTTTTTAATTGGTCTTTGGTCTGCTTCCAAAACACTAGGCCGCAGGGTATCCCAAACCTGCACTTGACACCCTATCTTTTATACTAAATAAGCGTTGTTCATCCTCAGCTTAATCAAGCTATTGCATTTTGAATTGGTTTTTGGTCTGCTGCCAAAACACTAGGCCACAGAGTATCCCAAACCTGCACGTTTCACCCTATCTGTTATACTAAATTAGCATTGTTCATCCTCAGCTTAATCAATCTAGTGCATTTTGAATTGGTTTTTGGTCTGCTGCCAAAACACTAGGCCGCAGGGTTTCCCAAATCTGCACGTATCACCTTATCTGTTATACTAAATAAGCGTTGTTCATCCTCAGCTTAATCAAGCTATTGCATTTAAATTGGTTTTTGGTCTGCTGTCAAAACACTAGGCCGCCGGGTATCCCAAACCTGCACGTAGCACCCTATCTGTTATACTAAATAAGCATTGTTCATCCTCAGCTTAATCAAGCTATTGCATTTTGAATTGGTTTTTGTCTGGTTTAAATACACCAGCCCACATGGGCATCCCAAACCTGCACGTAGCACCCTATCTGTTATATTAAATATGCGTTGTTCATCCTCAGCTTAATCAAGCTATTGCATTTTGAATTGGTTTTTGGTCTGCTGCCAAAACACTAGGCCACAGAGTATCCCAAACCTGCATGTTTCACCCTATCTGTTGTAATAAATTAGCATTGTTCATCCTCAGCTTAATCAATCTATTGCATTTTGAATTGGTTTTTGGTCTGCTGCCAAAACACTAGGCCGCAGGGTTTCCCAAACCTGCACGTATCACCTTATCTGTTATACTAAATAAGCGTTGTTCATCCTCAGCTTAATCAAGCTATTGCATTTAAATTGGTTTTTGGTCTGCTGTCAAAACACTAGGCCGCAGGGTATCCCAAACCTGCACGTAGCACCCTATCTGTTATACTAAATAAGCGTTGTTCATCCCCAGCTTAATCAAGCTAGTGCATTTTTAATTGGTTTTTGGTCTGCTGCCAAAACACTAGGCCGCAGGGTATCCCAAACCTGCACGTAGCACCCTATCTGTTATACTAAATAAGCGCTGTTCATCCTCAGCTTAATCAAGCTATTGCATTTTGAATTGGTTTTTGTCTGGTTTAAATACACCAGCCCACATGGGCATCCCAAACCTGCACGTAGCACCCTATCTGTTATACTAAATATGCGTTGTTCATCCTCAGCTTAATCAAGCTAGTGCATTTTGAATTGGTTTTTGGTCTGCTGCCAAAACACTAGGCCGCAGGGTATCCCAAACCTGCATGTATCACCCTATCTGTTATACTAAATTAGCATTGTTCATCCTCAGCTTAATCAATCTATTGCACTTTGAATTGGTTTTTGGTCTGCTGCCAAAGCACTAGGCCGCAGGGTATCCCAAACCTGCACGTAGCACCCTGTTATACTAAATAAGCGTTGTTCATCCTCAGCTTAATAAAGCTATTGTTTTTTTAATTCATTTTTGGTCTGCTTCCAAAACACTAGGCCGCAGGGTATCCCAAACCTGCACTTGGCACCCTATCTGTTATACTAAATAAGCGTTGTTTATCCTCAGCTTAATCAAGCTATTGCATTTTGAATTGGTTTTTGGTCTGCTGCCAAAACACTAGGCCACAGAGTATCCCAAACCTGCACGTTTCACCCTATCTGTTATACTAAATTAGCATTGTTCATCCTCAGCTTAATCAATCTAGTGCATTTTGAATTGGTTTTTGGTCTGCTGCCAAAACACTAGGCCGCAGGGTTTCCCAAACCTGCACGTATCACCTTATCTGTTATACTAAATAAGCGTTGTTCATCCTCTGCTTAATCAAGCTATTGCATTTAAATTGGTTTTTGGTCTGCTGTCAAAACACTAGGCCGCAGGGTATCCCAAACCTGCACGTAGCACCCTATCTGTTATACTAAATAAGCATTGTTCATCCTCAGCTTAATCAAGCTATTGCATTTTGAATTGGTTTTTGTCTGGTTTAAATACACCAGCCCACATGGGCATCCCAAACCTGCACGTAGCACCCTATCTGTTATACTAAATATGCGTTGTTCATCCTCAGCTTAATCAAGCTATTGCATTTTGAATTGGTTTTTGGTCTGCTGCCAAAACACTAGGCCACAGAGTATCCGAAACCTGCACGTTTCACCCTACATCCTCAGCTTAATAAATCTATTGCATTTTGAATTGGTTTTTGGTCTGCTGCCAAAACACTAGGCCGCAGGGTTTCCCAAACCTGCACGTATCACCTTATCTGTTATACTATATAAGCGTTGTTCATCCTCAGCTTAATCAAGCTATTGCATTTAAATTGGTTTTTGGTCTGCTGTCAAAACACTAGGCCGCAGGGTATCCCAAACCTGCACGTAGCACCCTATCTGTTATACTAAATAAGCATTGTTCATCCTCAGCTTAATCAAGCTATTGCATTTTGAATTGGTTTTTGTCTGGTTTAAATACACCAGCCCACATGGGCATCCCAAACCTGCACGTAGCGCCCTATCTGTTATACTAAATATGCGTTGTTCATCCTCAGCTTAATCAAGCTAGTGCATTTTGAATTGGTTTTTGGTCTGCTGCCAAAACACTAGGCCGCAGGGTATCCCAAACCTGCATGTATCACCCTATCTGTTATACTAAATTAGCATTGTTCATCCTCAGCTTAATCAATCTATTGCATTTTGAATTGGTTTTTGGTCTGCTGCCAAAGGACTAGGCCGCAGGGTATCCCAAACCTGCACGTAGCACCCTGTTATACTAAATAAGCGTTGTTCATCCTCAGCTTAATAAAGCTATTGTTTTTTTAATTGGTCTTTGGTCTGCTTCCAAAACACTAGGCCGCAGGGTATCCCAAACCTGCACTTGACACCCTATCTTTTATACTAAATAAGCGTTGTTCATCCTCAGCTTAATCAAGCTATTGCATTTTGAATTGGTTTTTGGTCTGCTGCCAAAACACTAGGCCACAGAGTATCCCAAACCTGCACGTTTCACCCTATCTGTTATACTAAATTAGCATTGTTCATCCTCAGCTTAATCAATCTAGTGCATTTTGAATTGGTTTTTGGTCTGCTGCCAAAACACTAGGCCGCAGGGTTTCCCAAATCTGCACGTATCACCTTATCTGTTATACTAAATAAGCGTTGTTCATCCTCAGCTTAATCAAGCTATTGCATTTAAATTGGTTTTTGGTCTGCTGTCAAAACACTAGGCCGCCGGGTATCCCAAACCTGCACGTAGCACCCTATCTGTTATACTAAATAAGCATTGTTCATCCTCAGCTTAATCAAGCTATTGCATTTTGAATTGGTTTTTGTCTGGTTTAAATACACCAGCCCACATGGGCATCCCAAACCTGCACGTAGCACCCTATCTGTTATATTAAATATGCGTTGTTCATCCTCAGCTTAATCAAGCTATTGCATATTGAATTGGTTTTTGGTCTGCTGCCAAAACACTAGGCCACAGAGTATCCCAAACCTGCATGTTTCACCCTATCTGTTGTAATAAATTAGCATTGTTCATCCTCAGCTTAATCAATCTATTGCATTTTGAATTGGTTTTTGGTCTGCTGCCAAAACACTAGGCCGCAGGGTTTCCCAAACCTGCACGTATCACCTTATCTGTTATACTAAATAAGCGTTGTTCATCCTCAGCTTAATCAAGCTATTGCATTTAAATTGGTTTTTGGTCTGCTGTCAAAACACTAGGCCGCAGGGTATCCCAAACCTGCACGTAGCACCCTATCTGTTATACTAAATAAGCGTTGTTCATCCCCAGCTTAATCAAGCTAGTGCATTTTTAATTGGTTTTTGGTCTGCTGCCAAAACACTAGGCCGCAGGGTATCCCAAACCTGCACGTAGCACCCTATCTGTTATACTAAATAAGCGCTGTTCATCCTCAGCTTAATCAAGCTATTGCATTTTGAATTGGTTTTTGTCTGGTTTAAATACACCAGCCCACATGGGCATCCCAAACCTGCACGTAGCACCCTATCTGTTATACTAAATATGCGTTGTTCATCCTCAGCTTAATCAAGCTAGTGCATTTTGAATTGGTTTTTGGTCTGCTGCCAAAACACTAGGCCGCAGGGTATCCCAAACCTGCATGTATCACCCTATCTGTTATACTAAATTAGCATTGTTCATCCTCAGCTTAATCAATCTATTGCATTTTGAATTGGTTTTTGGTCTGCTGCCAAAGCACTAGGCCGCAGGGTATCCCAAACCTGCACGTAGCACCCTGTTATACTAAATAAGCGTTGTTCATCCTCAGCTTAATAAAGCTATTGTTTTTTTAATTGGTCTTTGGTCTGCTTCCAAAACACTAGGCCGCAGGGTATCCCAAACCTGCACTTGACACCCTATCTTTTATACTAAATAAGCGTTGTTCATCCTCAGCTTAATCAAGCTATTGCATTTTGAATTGGTTTTTGGTCTGCTGCCAAAACACTAGGCCACAGAGTATCCCAAACCTGCACGTTTCACCCTATCTGTTATACTAAATTAGCATTGTTCATCCTCAGCTTAATCAATCTAGTGCATTTTGAATTGGTTTTTGGTCTGCTGCCAAAACACTAGGCCGCAGGGTTTCCCAAATCTGCACGTATCACCTTATCTGTTATACTAAATAAGCGTTGTTCATCCTCAGCTTAATCAAGCTATTGCATTTAAATTGGTTTTTGGTCTGCTGTCAAAACACTAGGCCGCCGGGTATCCCAAACCTGCACGTAGCACCCTATCTGTTATACTAAATAAGCATTGTTCATCCTCAGCTTAATCAAGCTATTGCATTTTGAATTGGTTTTTGTCTGGTTTAAATACACCAGCCCACATGGGCATCCCAAACCTGCACGTAGCACCCTATCTGTTATATTAAATATGCGTTGTTCATCCTCAGCTTAATCAAGCTATTGCATTTTGAATTGGTTTTTGGTCTGCTGCCAAAACACTAGGCCACAGAGTATCCCAAACCTGCATGTTTCACCCTATCTGTTGTAATAAATTAGCATTGTTCATCCTCAGCTTAATCAATCTATTGCATTTTGAATTGGTTTTTGGTCTGCTGCCAAAACACTAGGCCGCAGGGTTTCCCAAACCTGCACGTATCACCTTATCTGTTATACTAAATAAGCGTTGTTCATCCTCAGCTTAATCAAGCGATTGCATTTAAATTGGTTTTTGGTCTGCTGTCAAAACACTAGGCCGCAGGGTATCCCAAACCTGCACGTAGCACCCTATCTGTTATACTAAATAAGCGTTGTTCATCCCCAGCTTAATCAAGCTAGTGCATTTTTAATTGGTTTTTGGTCTGCTGCCAAAACACTAGGCCGCAGGGTATCCCAAACCTGCACGTAGCACCCTATCTGTTATACTAAATAAGCGCTGTTCATCCTCAGCTTAATCAAGCTATTGCATTTTGAATTGGTTTTTGTCTGGTTTAAATACACCAGCCCACATGGGCATCCCAAACCTGCACGTAGCACCCTATCTGTTATACTAAATATGCGTTGTTCATCCTCAGCTTAATCAAGCTAGTGCATTTTGAATTGGTTTTTGGTCTGCTGCCAAAACACTAGGCCGCAGGGTATCCCAAACCTGCATGTATCACCCTATCTGTTATACTAAATTAGCATTGTTCATCCTCAGCTTAATCAATCTATTGCACTTTGAATTGGTTTTTGGTCTGCTGCCAAAGCACTAGGCCGCAGGGTATCCCAAACCTGCACGTAGCACCCTGTTATACTAAATAAGCGTTGTTCATCCTCAGCTTAATAAAGCTATTGTTTTTTTAATTCATTTTTGGTCTGCTTCCAAAACACTAGGCCGCAGGGTATCCCAAACCTGCACTTGGCACCCTATCTGTTATACTAAATAAGCGTTGTTTATCCTCAGCTTAATCAAGCTATTGCATTTTGAATTGGTTTTTGGTCTGCTGCCAAAACACTAGGCCACAGAGTATCCCAAACCTGCACGTTTCACCCTATCTGTTATACTAAATTAGCATTGTTCATCCTCAGCTTAATCAATCTAGTGCATTTTGAATTGGTTTTTGGTCTGCTGCCAAAACACTAGGCCGCAGGGTTTCCCAAACCTGCACGTATCACCTTATCTGTTATACTAAATAAGCGTTGTTCATCCTCTGCTTAATCAAGCTATTGCATTTAAATTGGTTTTTGGTCTGCTGTCAAAACACTAGGCCGCAGGGTATCCCAAACCTGCACGTAGCACCCTATCTGTTATACTAAATAAGCATTGTTCATCCTCAGCTTAATCAAGCTATTGCATTTTGAATTGGTTTTTGTCTGGTTTAAATACACCAGCCCACATGGGCATCCCAAACCTGCACGTAGCACCCTATCTGTTATACTAAATATGCGTTGTTCATCCTCAGCTTAATCAAGCTATTGCATTTTGAATTGGTTTTTGGTCTGCTGCCAAAACACTAGGCCACAGAGTATCCGAAACCTGCACGTTTCACCCTACATCCTCAGCTTAATAAATCTATTGCATTTTGAATTGGTTTTTGGTCTGCTGCCAAAACACTAGGCCGCAGGGTTTCCCAAACCTGCACGTATCACCTTATCTGTTATACTATATAAGCGTTGTTCATCCTCAGCTTAATCAAGCTATTGCATTTAAATTGGTTTTTGGTCTGCTGTCAAAACACTAGGCCGCAGGGTATCCCAAACCTGCACGTAGCACCCTATCTGTTATACTAAATAAGCATTGTTCATCCTCAGCTTAATCAAGCTATTGCATTTTGAATTGGTTTTTGTCTTGTTTAAATACACCAGCCCACATGGGCATCCCAAACCTGCACGTAGCGCCCTATCTGTTATACTAAATATGCGTTGTTCATCCTCAGCTTAATCAAGCTAGTGCATTTTGAATTGGTTTTTGGTCTGCTGCCAAAACACTAGGCCGCAGGGTATCCCAAACCTGCATGTATCACCCTATCTGTTATACTAAATTAGCATTGTTCATCCTCAGCTTAATCAATCTATTGCATTTTGAATTGGTTTTTGGTCTGCTGCCAAAGGACTAGGCCGCAGGGTATCCCAAACCTGCACGTAGCACCCTGTTATACTAAATAAGCGTTGTTCATCCTCAGCTTAATAAAGCTATTGTTTTTTTAATTGGTCTTTGGTCTGCTTCCAAAACACTAGGCCGCAGGGTATCCCAAACCTGCACTTGACACCCTATCTTTTATACTAAATAAGCGTTGTTCATCCTCAGCTTAATCAAGCTATTGCATTTTGAATTGGTTTTTGGTCTGCTGCCAAAACACTAGGCCACAGAGTATCCCAAACCTGCACGTTTCACCCTATCTGTTATACTAAATTAGCATTGTTCATCCTCAGCTTAATCAATCTAGTGCATTTTGAATTGGTTTTTGGTCTGCTGCCAAAACACTAGGCCGCAGGGTTTCCCAAACCTGCACGTATCACCTTATCTGTTATACTAAATAAGCGTTGTTCATCCTCAGCTTAATCAAGCTATTGCATTTAAATTGGTTTTTGGTCTGCTGTCAAAACACTAGGCCGCAGGGTATCCCAAACCTGCACTTAGCACCCTATCTGTTATACTAAATAAGCGTTGTTCATCCCCAGCTTAATCAAGCTAGTGCATTTTTAATTGGTTTTTGGTCTGCTGCCAAAACACTAGGCCGCAGGGTATCCCAAACCTGCACGTAGCACCCTATCTGTTATACTAAATAAGCGCTGTTCATCCTCAGCTTAATCAAGCTATTGCATTTTGAATTGGTTTTTGTCTGGTTTAAATACACCAGCCCACATGGCCATCCCAAACCAGCACATGGCACCCTATCTGTTATACTAAATAAGCGCTGTTCATCCTCAGCTTAATCAAGCTATAGCATTTTGAATTGGTTTTTGGTCTGCTGCCAAAACAATAGGCCGCAGGGTATCCCAGACCTGCACTTGACACCCTATCTGTTATACTAAATAAGCGTTGTTCATCCTTGGCTTAATCAAGATATTGCATTTTGAATTGTTTTTTGGTCTGCTGCCAAAACACTAGGCCGCAGGGTATCCCAAACCTGCACGTAGCACCCTATCTGTTATACTAAATAAGCGTTGTTCATCCTCAGCTTAATCAAGCTAGTGCATTTTGAATTGGATTTTGGTCTGCTGCCAAAACACTAGGCCGCAGGGTTTCCCAAACCTGCACGTATCACCCTGTTATACTAAATAAGTGTTGTTCATCCTCAGCTTAATAAAGCTATTGTATTTTGAATTGGTTTTTGGTCTGCTTCCAAAACACTAGGCCGCAGGGTATCCCAAACCTGCACTTGACACCCTATCTGTTATACTAAATAAGCGTTGTTCATCCTCAGCTTAATCAAGCTATTGCATTTTGAATTGTTTTTTGGTCTGCTGCCAAAACACTAGTCCGCAGGGTATCCCAAACCTGCACGTAGAACCCTATCTGTTATACTAAATAAGCGTTGTTCATCCCCAGCTTAATCAAGCTAGTGCATTTTTCATTGGTTTTTGGTCTGCTGCCAAAACACTAGGCTGCAGGGTATCCCAAACCTGCATGTAGCACCCTATCTGTTATACTAAATAAGCGCTGTTCATCCTCAGCTTAATCAAGCTATTGCATTTTGAATTGGTTTTTGTCTGGTTTAAATACACCAGGCCACATGGGCATCCCAAACGAGCACATGTCACCTTATCTGTTATACTAAATAAGCGTTGTTCAGCCTAATTTTATTCAAGCTATTGCATTTTGAATTGGTTTTTGTCTGGTTTAAATACACCAGCCCACATGGGCATCCCAAACCAGGACATGGCACCCTATCTGTTATACTAAATAAGCATTGTTCATCCTCAGCTTAATCAAGCTATCGCTTTTTTAATTGTTTTTTAGTCTGCTGCCAAAACACTAGGCTGCATGGTATTCCAAACCTGCACGTAGCACCCTATCTTTTATACTAAATATGCGTTGTTCATCCTCAGCTTAATCAAGCTAGTGCATTTTGAATTGTTTTTTGGTCTGCTGCCAAAACACTAGGCCGCAGGGTATCCCAAACCTGCACGTAGCACCCTATCTGTTATACTAAATAAGCGTTGTTCATCCTCAGCTTAATCAATCTATTGCATTTTGAATTGGATTTTGGTCTGCTGCCAAAACACTAGGCCGCAGGGTTTCCCAAACCTGCACGTATCACCCTGTTATACTAAATAAGTGTTGTTCATCCTCAGCTTAATAAAGCTATTGTATTTTGAATTGGTTTTTGGTCTGCTTCCAAAACACTAGGCCGCAGGGTATCCCAAACCTGCACTTGACACCCTATCTGTTATACTAAATAAGCGTTGTTCATCCTCAGCTTAATCAAGCTATTGCATTTTGAATTGTTTTTTGGTCTGCTGCCAAAACACTAGGCCGCAGGGTATCCCAAACCTGCACGTAGCACCCTATCTGTTATACTAAATAAGCGTTGTTCATCCTCAGCTTAATCAATCTATTGCATTTTGAATTGGATTTTGGTCTGCTGCCAAAACACTAGGCCGCAGGGTTTCCCAAACCTGCACGTATCACCCTGTTATACTAAATAAGTGTTGTTCATCCTCAGCTTAATAAAGCTATTGTATTTTGAATTGGTTTTTGGTCTGCTTCCAAAACACTAGGCCGCAGGGTATCCCAAACCTGCACTTGACACCCTATCTGTTATACTAAATAAGCGTTGTTCATCCTCAGCTTAATCAAGCTATTGCATTTTGAATTGTTTTTTGGTCTGCTGCCAAAACACTAGTCCGCAGGGTATCCCAAACCTGCACGTAGAACCCTATCTGTTATACTAAATAAGCGTTGTTCATCCCCAGCTTAATCAAGCTAGTGCATTTTTCATTGGTTTTTGGTCTGCTGCCAAAACACTAGGCTGCAGGGTATCCCAAACCTGCATGTAGCACCCTATCTGTTATACTAAATAAGCGCTGTTCATCCTCAGCTTAATCAAGCTATTGCATTTTGAATTGGTTTTTGTCTGGTTTAAATACACCAGCCCACATGGGCATCCCAAACCTGCACGTAGCACCTTATCTGTTATACTAAATAAGCGTTGTTCAGCCTAATTTTATTCAAGCTATTGCATTTTGAATTGGTTTTTGTCTGGTTTAAATACACCAGCCCACATGGGCATCCCAAACCAGGACATGGCACCCTATCTGTTATACTAAATAAGCATTGTTCATCCTCAGCTTAATCAAGCTATCGCTTTTTTAATTGTTTTTTAGTCTGCTGCCAAAACACTAGGCTGCATGGTATTCCAAACCTGCACGTAGCACCCTATCTTTTATACTAAATATGCGTTGTTCATCCTCAGCTTAATCAAGCTAGTGCATTTTGAATTGTTTTTTGGTCTGCTGCCAAAACACTAGGCCGCAGGGTATCCCAAACCTGCACGTATCACCCTATCTGGTATAGTAAATTAGCATTGTTCATCCTCAGCTTAATCAATCTATTGCATTTTGAATTGGTTTTTGGTCTGCTGCCAAAGCACTAGGCCGCAGGGTATCCCAAACCTGCACGTAGCACCCTGTTATACTAAATAAGCGTTGTTCATCCTCAGCTTAATCAAGCTATTGCATTTAAATTGGTTTTTGGTCTGCTGCCAAAACACTAGGCCGCAGGGTATCCCAAACCTGCACGTAGCACCCTATCTGTTATACTAAATAAGCGTTGTTCATCCTCAGCTTAATCAAGCTAGTGCATTTTGAATTGGATTTTGGTCTGCTGCCAAAACACTAGGCCGCAGGGTTTCCCAAACCTGCACGTATCACCCTATCTGTTATACTAAATAAGCATTGTTCATCCTCAGCTTAATCAAGCTAGTGCATTTTGAATTGGATTTTGGTCTGCTGCCAAAACACTAGGCCGCAGGGTTTCCCAAACCTGCACGTATCACCCTGTTATACTAAATAAGTGTTGTTCATCCTCAGCTTAATAAAGCTATTGTATTTTGAATTGGTTTTTGGTCTGCTTCCAAAACACTAGGCCGCAGGGTATCCCAAACCTGCACTTGACACCCTATCTGTTATACTAAATAAGCGTTGTTCATCCTCAGCTTAATCAAGCTATTGCATTTTGAATTGTTTTTTGGTCTGCTGCCAAAACACTAGTCCGCAGGGTATCCCAAACCTGCACGTAGAACCCTATCTGTTATACTAAATAAGCGTTGTTCATCCCCAGCTTAATCAAGCTAGTGCATTTTTCATTGGTTTTTGGTCTGCTGCCAAAACACTAGGCTGCAGGGTATCCCAAACCTGCATGTAGCACCCTATCTGTTATACTAAATAAGCGCTGTTCATCCTCAGCTTAATCAAGCTATTGCATTTTGAATTGGTTTTTGTCTGGTTTAAATACACCAGGCCACATGGGCATCCCAAACGAGCACATGTCACCTTATCTGTTATACTAAATAAGCGTTGTTCAGCCTAATTTTATTCAAGCTATTGCATTTTGAATTGGTTTTTGTCTGGTTTAAATACACCAGCCCACATGGGCATCCCAAACCAGGACATGGCACCCTATCTGTTATACTAAATAAGCATTGTTCATCCTCAGCTTAATCAAGCTATCGCTTTTTTAATTGTTTTTTAGTCTGCTGCCAAAACACTAGGCTGCATGGTATTCCAAACCTGCACGTAGCACCCTATCTTTTATACTAAATATGCGTTGTTCATCCTCAGCTTAATCAAGCTAGTGCATTTTGAATTGTTTTTTGGTCTGCTGCCAAAACACTAGGCCGCAGGGTATCCCAAACCTGCACGTAGCACCCTATCTGTTATACTAAATAAGCGTTGTTCATCCTCAGCTTAATCAATCTATTGCATTTTGAATTGGATTTTGGTCTGCTGCCAAAACACTAGGCCGCAGGGTTTCCCAAACCTGCACGTATCACCCTGTTATACTAAATAAGTGTTGTTCATCCTCAGCTTAATAAAGCTATTGTATTTTGAATTGGTTTTTGGTCTGCTTCCAAAACACTAGGCCGCAGGGTATCCCAAACCTGCACTTGACACCCTATCTGTTATACTAAATAAGCGTTGTTCATCCTCAGCTTAATCAAGCTATTGCATTTTGAATTGTTTTTTGGTCTGCTGCCAAAACACTAGGCCGCAGGGTATCCCAAACCTGCACGTAGCACCCTATCTGTTATACTAAATAAGCGTTGTTCATCCTCAGCTTAATCAATCTATTGCATTTTGAATTGGATTTTGGTCTGCTGCCAAAACACTAGGCCGCAGGGTTTCCCAAACCTGCACGTATCACCCTGTTATACTAAATAAGTGTTGTTCATCCTCAGCTTAATAAAGCTATTGTATTTTGAATTGGTTTTTGGTCTGCTTCCAAAACACTAGGCCGCAGGGTATCCCAAACCTGCACTTGACACCCTATCTGTTATACTAAATAAGCGTTGTTCATCCTCAGCTTAATCAAGCTATTGCATTTTGAATTGTTTTTTGGTCTGCTGCCAAAACACTAGTCCGCAGGGTATCCCAAACCTGCACGTAGAACCCTATCTGTTATACTAAATAAGCGTTGTTCATCCCCAGCTTAATCAAGCTAGTGCATTTTTCATTGGTTTTTGGTCTGCTGCCAAAACACTAGGCTGCAGGGTATCCCAAACCTGCATGTAGCACCCTATCTGTTATACTAAATAAGCGCTGTTCATCCTCAGCTTAATCAAGCTATTGCATTTTGAATTGGTTTTTGTCTGGTTTAAATACACCAGGCCACATGGGCATCCCAAACGAGCACATGTCACCTTATCTGTTATACTAAATAAGCGTTGTTCAGCCTAATTTTATTCAAGCTATTGCATTTTGAATTGGTTTTTGTCTGGTTTAAATACACCAGCCCACATGGGCATCCCAAACCAGGACATGGCACCCTATCTGTTATACTAAATAAGCATTGTTCATCCTCAGCTTAATCAAGCTATCGCTTTTTTAATTGTTTTTTAGTCTGCTGCCAAAACACTAGGCTGCATGGTATTCCAAACCTGCACGTAGCACCCTATCTTTTATACTAAATATGCGTTGTTCATCCTCAGCTTAATCAAGCTAGTGCATTTTGAATTGTTTTTTGGTCTGCTGCCAAAACACTAGGCCGCAGGGTATCCCAAACCTGCACGTATCACCCTATCTGGTATAGTAAATTAGCATTGTTCATCCTCAGCTTAATCAATCTATTGCATTTTGAATTGGTTTTTGGTCTGCTGCCAAAGCACTAGGCCGCAGGGTATCCCAAACCTGCACGTAGCACCCTGTTATACTAAATAAGCGTTGTTCATCCTCAGCTTAATCAAGCTATTGCATTTAAATTGGTTTTTGGTCTGCTGCCAAAACACTAGGCCGCAGGGTATCCCAAACCTGCACGTAGCACCCTATCTGTTATACTAAATAAGCGTTGTTCATCCTCAGCTTAATCAAGCTAGTGCATTTTGAATTGGATTTTGGTCTGCTGCCAAAACACTAGGCCGCAGGGTTTCCCAAACCTGCACGTATCACCCTATCTGTTATACTAAATAAGCATTGTTCATCCTCAGCTTAATCAATCTATTGCATTTTGAATTGGTTTTTGGTCTGCTGCCAAAGCACTAGGCCGCAGGGTATCCCAAACCTGCACGTAGCACCCTGTTATACTAAATAAGTGTTGTTCATCCTCAGCTTAATAAAGCTATTGTATTTTTAATTGGTTTTTGGTCTGCTTTCAAAACACTAGGCCGCAGGGTATCCCAAACCTGCACTTGACACCCTATCTGTTATACTAAATAAGCGTTGTTCATCCTCAGCTTAATCAAGCTATTGCATTTTGAATTGTTTTTTGGTCTGCTGCCAAAACACTAGTCCGCAGGGTATCCCAAACCTGCACGTAGAACCCTATCTGTTATACTAAATAAGCGTTGTTCATCCCCAGCTTAATCAAGCTAGTGCATTTTTAATTGGTTTTTGGTCTGCTGCCAAAACACTAGGCTGCAGGGTATCCCAAACCTGCACGTAGCACCCTATCTGTTATACTAAATAAGCGCTGTTCATCCTCAGCTTAATCAAGCTATTGCATTTTGAATTGGTTTTTGTCTGGTTTAAATACACCAGGCCACATGGGCATCCCAAACGAGCACATGTCACCTTATCTGTTATACTAAATAAGCGTTGTTCAGCCTAATTTTATTCAAGCTATTGCATTTTGAATTGGTTTTTGTCTGGTTTAAATACACCAGCCCACATGGGCATCCCAAACCAGGACATGGCACCCTATCTGTTATACTAAATAAGCGTTGTTCATCCTCAGCTTAATCAAGCTATCGCTTTTTTAATTGTTTTTTAGTCTGCTGCCAAAACACTAGGCTGCATGGTATTCCAAACCTGCACGTAGCACCCTATCTTTTATACTAAATAAGCGTTGTTCATCCTCAGCTTAATCAAGCTATTGCATTTAAATTGGTTTTTGGTCTGCTGCCAAAACACTAGGCCGCAGGGTATCCCAAACCTGCACGTAGCACCCTATCTGTTATACTAAATATGCGTTGTTCATCCTCAGCTTAATCAAGCTAGTGCATTTTGAATTGTTTTTTGGTCTGCTGCCAAAACACTAGGCCGCAGGGTATCCCAAACCTGCACGTATCACCCTATCTGTTATAGTAAATTAGCATTGTTCATCCTCAGCTTAATCAATCTATTGCATTTTGAATTGGTTTTTGGTCTGCTGCCAAAGCACTAGGCCGCAGGGTATCCCAAACCTGCACGTAGCACCCTGTTATACTAAATAAGCGTTGTTCATCCTCAGCTTAATCAAGCTATTGCATTTAAATTGGTTTTTGGTCTGCTGCCAAAACACTAGGCCGCAGGGTATCCCAAACCTGCACGTAGCACCCTATCTGTTATACTAAATATGCGTTGTTCATCCTCAGCTTAATCAAGCTAGTGCATTTTGAATTGGATTTTGGTCTGCTGCCAAAACACTAGGCCGCAGGGTTTCCCAAACCTGCACGTATCACCCTATCTGTTATACTAAATAAGCATTGTTCATCCTCAGCTTAATCAATCTATTGCATTTTGAATTGGTTTTTGGTCTGCTGCCAAAGCACTAGGCCGCAGGGTATCCCAAACCTGCACGTAGCACCCTGTTATACTAAATAAGTGTTGTTCATCCTCAGCTTAATAAAGCTATTGTATTTTGAATTGGTTTTTGGTCTGCTTCCAAAACACTAGGCCGCAGGGTATCCCAAACCTGCACTTGACACCCTATCTGTTATACTAAATAAGCGTTGTTCATCCTCAGCTTAATCAAGCTATTGCATTTTGAATAGTTTTTTGGTCTGCTGCCAAAACACTAGTCCGCAGGGTATCCCAAACCTGCACGTAGAACCCTATCTGTTATACTAAATAAGCGTTGTTCATCCCCAGATTAATCAAGCTAGTGCATTTTTAATTGGTTTTTGGTCTGCTGCCAAAACACTAGGCTGCAGGGTATCCCAAACCTGCACGTAGCACCCTATCTGTTATACTAAATAAGCGCTGTTCATCCTCAGCTTAATCAAGCTATTGCATTTTGAATTGGTTTTTGTCTGGTTTAAATACACCAGGCCACATGGGCATCCCAAACGAGCACATGTCACCTTATCTGTTATACTAAATAAACGTTGTTCAGCCTAATTTTATTCAAGCTATTGCATTTTGAATTGGTTTTTGTCTGGTTTAAATACACCAGCCCACATGGGCATCCCAAACCAGGACATGGCACCCTATCTGTTATACTAAATAAGCGTTGTTCATCCTCAGCTTAATCAAGCTATCGCTTTTTTAATTGTTTTTTAGTCTGCTGCCAAAACACTAGGCTGCATGGTATTCCAAACCTGCACGTAGCACCCTATCTTTTATACTAAATAAGTGTTGTTCATCCTCAGCTTAATCAAGCTATTGCATTTAAATTGGTTTTTGGTCTGCTGCCAAAACACTAGGCCGCAGGGTATCCCAAACCTGCACGTAGCACCCTATCTGTTATACTAAATATGCGTTGTTCATCCTCAGCTTAATCAATCTATTGCATTTTGAATTGGTTTTTGGTCTGCTGCCAAAGCACTAGGCCGCAGGGTATCCCAAACCTGCACGTAGCACCCTGTTATACTAAATAAGCGTTGTTCATCCTCAGCTTAATCAAGCTATTGCATTTAAATTGGTTTTTTGTCTGCTGCCAAAACACTAGGCCGCAGGGTATCCCAAACCTGCACTTGGCACCCTATCTGTTATACTAAATAAGCGTTGTTCATCCTCAGCTTAATCAAGCTATTGCATTTTGAATTGTTTTTTGGTCTGCTGCCAAAACACTAGGCCGCAGGGTATCCCAGACCTGCACGTAGCACCCTATCTGTTATACTAAATAAGCGTTGTTCATCCTCAACTTAATCAAGCTTGTGCATTTTGAATTGGTTTTTGGTCTGCTGCCAAAACACTAGGCTGCAGGATATCCCAAACCTGCACGTATCACCCTATATGTTATACTAAATTAGCATTGTGCATCCCCAGCTTAATCAATCTATTGCATTTTGAATTGGTTTTTGGTCTGTTGCCAAAGCACTAGGCTGCAGGGTATCCCAAACCTGCACGTAGCACCCTATCTGTTATACTAAATAAGCGTTGTTCATCCTCAGCTTAATCAAGCTATTGTATTTTGAATTGGTTTTTGGTCTGCTGCCAAAACACTAGGCCGCAGGGTATCCCAATCCTGCACGTAGCACCCTATCTGTTATACTAAATAAGCGTTGTTCATCCTCAGCTTAATCAAGCTATTGCATTTTGAATTGGTTTTTGTCTGGTTTAAATACACCAGGCCACATGGGCATCCCAAACGAGCACATGGCACCCTATCTGTTATACTAAATAAGCGTTGTTAAGCCTAATTTTATTCAAGCTATTGCATTTTGAATTGGTTTTTGTCTGGTTTAAATACACCAGCCCACATGGGCATCCCAAGCCAGCACATGGCACCCTATCTGTTATACTAAATAAGCGTTGTTCATCCTCAGCTTAATCAAGCTATCGCATTTTTATTTGTTTTTTAGTCTGCTGCCAAAACACTAGGCCGCAGGGTATCCAAAACCTGCACGTAGCACCCTATCTGTTATACTAAATAAGCGTTGTTCATCCTCAACTTAATCAAGTTATTGCATTATAAATTGGTTTTTAGTCTGCTGCCAAAACACTAGGCGGCAGGGTATTCCAAACCTGCATGTAGCACCCTATCGTTTATACTAAATAAGCGTTGTTCATCCTCAGCTTAATCAAGCTATTGCATTTAAATTGGTTTTTGGTCTGCTGCCAAAACACTAGGCCGCAGGGTATCCCAAACCTGCACATAGCACCCTATCTGTTAAACTAAATAAGCATTGTTCATCCTCAGCTTAATCAAGCTATTGAATTTTGAATTGATTTTTGTCTGGTTTAAATACACCACCCCACATGGGGATCCCAAACCAGCACATGGCACCCTATCTGTTATACTAAATAGGCGTTGTTCATCCTCAGCTTAATCAAGCTATTGCATTTTTAATTGTTTTTTGGTCTGCTGCCAAAACACTAGGCAGCAGGGAATCCCAAACCTGCACGTAGCACCCTATCTGTTATACTAAATAAGCGTTGTTCATCCTCAACTTAATCAAGCTATTGCATTTTGAATTGGTTTTTGGTCTGCTGCCAAAACACTAGGCCGCAGGGTATCCCAAACCTGCATGTAGCACCCTGTCTGTTATACTAAATAAGCATTGTTCATCCCCAGCTTAATCAAGCTATTGCACTTTGAATTGTTTTTTGTCCTGCTGTCAAAAAAACACCAGGCCCCAGGGTATCCCAAACCTGCACGTAGCACCCTATCTGTTATACTAAATAAGCATTGTTCATCCTCAGCTTAATCAAGCTATTGAATTTTGAACTGGTTTTTGTCTGGTTTAAATACACCAGCCCACATGGGCATCCCAAGCCAGCACATGTCACCCTATCTGTTATACTAAATAAGCGTTGTTCATCCTCAGCTTAATCAACTCTGGCATTTTGAATTGGATTTTGGTCTGCTGCCAAAACACTAGGCCACAGGGTATCCCAAACCTGCACGTAGCACCCTATCTGTTTCACTAAATAAGCGTTGTTTATCCTCAGCTTAATCAAGCTATTGCATTTTGAATTGGTTTTTGTCTGGTTTAAATACACCAGGCCACATGGGCATCCCAAACGAGCACATGGCACCCTATCTGTTATACTAAATAAGCGTTGTTCATCCTAAGCTTAATAAAGCTTTTGCATTTTGAATTGTTTTTTGGTCTGCTGCCAAAACACTAGGCCGCAGGGCATCCCAAACCAGCACATGTCACCCTATCTGTTATACTAAATAAGCGTTGTTCATCCTCAGCTTATTCAAGCTATTGCATTTTGAATTGGTTTTTGGTCTGCTGCCAAAACACTAGGCCGCAGGGCATCCCAAACCAGCACATGTCACCCTATCTGTTATACTAAATAAGCGTTGTTCATCCCCAGCTTAATCAAGCTAGTGCATTTTTCATTGGTTTTTGGTCTGCTGCCAAAACACTAGGCTGCAGGGTATCCCAAACCTGCATGTAGCACCCTATCTGTTATACTAAATAAGCGCTGTTCATCCTCAGCTTAATCAAGCTATTGCATTTTGAATTGGTTTTTGTCTGGTTTAAATACACCAGGCCACATGGGCATCCCAAACGAGCACATGTCACCTTATCTGTTATACTAAATAAGCGTTGTTCAGCCTAATTTTATTCAAGCTATTGCATTTTGAATTGGTTTTTGTCTGGTTTAAATACACCAGCCCACATGGGCATCCCAAACCAGGACATGGCACCCTATCTGTTATACTAAATAAGCATTGTTCATCCTCAGCTTAATCAAGCTATCGCTTTTTTAATTGTTTTTTAGTCTGCTGCCAAAACACTAGGCTGCATGGTATTCCAAACCTGCACGTACCACCCTATCTTTTATACTAAATATGCGTTGTTCATCCTCAGCTTAATCAAGCTAGTGCATTTTGAATTTTTTTTTGGTCTGCTGCCAAAACACTAGGCCGCAGGGTATCCCAAACCTGCACGTATCACCCTATCTGTTATAGTAAATTAGCATTGTTCATCCTCAGCTTAATCAATCTATTGCATTTTGAATTGGTTTTTGGTCTGCTGCCAAAGCACTAGGCCGCAGGGTATCCCAAACCTGCACGTAGCACCCTGTTATACTAAATAAGCGTTGTTCATCCTCAGCTTAATCAAGCTATTGCATTTAAATTGGTTTTTGGTCTGCTGCCAAAACACTAGGCCGCAGGGTATCCCAAACCTGCACGTAGCACCCTATCTGTTATACTAAATAAGCGTTGTTCATCCTCAGCTTAATCAAGCTAGTGCATTTTGAATTGGATTTTGGTCTGCTGCCAAAACACTAGGCCGCAGGGTTTCCCAAACCTGCACGTATCACCCTATCTGTTATACTAAATAAGCATTGTTCATCCTCAGCTTAATCAATCTATTGCATTTTGAATTGGTTTTTGGTCTGCTGCCAAAGCACTAGGCCGCAGGGTATCCCAAACCTGCACGTAGCACCCTGTTATACTAAATAAGTGTTGTTCATCCTCAGCTTAATAAAGCTATTGTATTTTTAATTGGTTTTTGGTCTGCTTTCAAAACACTAGGCCGCAGGGTATCCCAAACCTGCACTTGACACCCTATCTGTTATACTAAATAAGCGTTGTTCATCCTCAGCTTAATCAAGCTATTGCATTTTGAATTGTTTTTTGGTCTGCTGCCAAAACACTAGTCCGCAGGGTATCCCAAACCTGCACGTAGAACCCTATCTGTTATACTAAATAAGCGTTGTTCATCCCCAGCTTAATCAAGCTAGTGCATTTTTAATTGGTTTTTGGTCTGCTGCCAAAACACTAGGCTGCAGGGTATCCCAAACCTGCACGTAGCACCCTATCTGTTATACTAAATAAGCGCTGTTCATCCTCAGCTTAATCAAGCTATTGCATTTTGAATTGGTTTTTGTCTGGTTTAAATACACCAGGCCACATGGGCATCCCAAACGAGCACATGTCACCTTATCTGTTATACTAAATAAGCGTTGTTCAGCCTAATTTTATTCAAGCTATTGCATTTTGAATTGGTTTTTGTCTGGTTTAAATACACCAGCCCACATGGGCATCCCAAACCAGGACATGGCACCCTATCTGTTATACTAAATAAGCGTTGTTCATCCTCAGCTTAATCAAGCTATCGCTTTTTTAATTGTTTTTTAGTCTGCTGCCAAAACACTAGGCTGCATGGTATTCCAAACCTGCACGTAGCACCCTATCTTTTATACTAAATAAGCGTTGTTCATCCTCAGCTTAATCAAGCTATTGCATTTAAATTGGTTTTTGGTCTGCTGCCAAAACACTAGGCCACAGGGTATCCCAAACCTGCACGTAGCACCCTATCTGTTATACTAAATATGCGTTGTTCATCCTCAGCTTAATCAAGCTAGTGCATTTTGAATTGTTTTTTGGTCTGCTGCCAAAACACTAGGCCGCAGGGTATCCCAAACCTGCACGTATCACCCTATCTGTTATAGTAAATTAGCATTGTTCATCCTCAGCTTAATCAATCTATTGCATTTTGAATTGGTTTTTGGTCTGCTGCCAAAGCACTAGGCCGCAGGGTATCCCAAACCTGCACGTAGCACCCTGTTATACTAAATAAGCGTTGTTCATCCTCAGCTTAATCAAGCTATTGCATTTAAATTGGTTTTTGGTCTGCTGCCAAAACACTAGGCCGCAGGGTATCCCAAACCTGCACGTAGCACCCTATCTGTTATACTAAATAAGCGTTGTTCATCCTCAGCTTAATCAAGCTAGTGCATTTTGAATTGGATTTTGGTCTGCTGCCAAAACACTAGGCCGCAGGGTTTCCCAAACCTGCACGTATCACCCTATCTGTTATACTAAATAAGCATTGTTCATCCTCAGCTTAATCAATCTATTGCATTTTGAATTGGTTTTTGGTCTGCTGCCAAAGCACTAGGCCGCAGGGTATCCCAAACCTGCACGTAGCACCCTGTTATACTAAATAAGTGTTGTTCATCCTCAGCTTAATAAAGCTATTGTATTTTTAATTGGTTTTTGGTCTGCTTTCAAAACACTAGGCCGCAGGGTATCCCAAACCTGCACTTGACACCCTATCTGTTATACTAAATAAGCGTTGTTCATCCTCAGCTTAATCAAGCTATTGCATTTTGAATTGTTTTTTGGTCTGCTGCCAAAACACTAGTCCGCAGGGTATCCCAAACCTGCACGTAGAACCCTATCTGTTATACTAAATAAGCGTTGTTCATCCCCAGCTTAATCAAGCTAGTGCATTTTTAATTGGTTTTTGGTCTGCTGCCAAAACACTAGGCTGCAGGGTATCCCAAACCTGCACGTAGCACCCTATCTGTTATACTAAATAAGCGCTGTTCATCCTCAGCTTAATCAAGCTATTGCATTTTGAATTGGTTTTTGTCTGGTTTAAATACACCAGGCCACATGGGCATCCCAAACGAGCACATGTCACCTTATCTGTTATACTAAATAAGCGTTGTTCAGCCTAATTTTATTCAAGCTATTGCATTTTGAATTGGTTTTTGTCTGGTTTAAATACACCAGCCCACATGGGCATCCCAAACCAGGACATGGCACCCTATCTGTTATACTAAATAAGCGTTGTTCATCCTCAGCTTAATCAAGCTATCGCTTTTTTAATTGTTTTTTAGTCTGCTGCCAAAACACTAGGCTGCATGGTATTCCAAACCTGCACGTAGCACCCTATCTTTTATACTAAATAAGCGTTGTTCATCCTCAGCTTAATCAAGCTATTGCATTTAAATTGGTTTTTGGTCTGCTGCCAAAACACTAGGCCACAGGGTATCCCAAACCTGCACGTAGCACCCTATCTGTTATACTAAATATGCGTTGTTCATCCTCAGCTTAATCAAGCTAGTGCATTTTGAATTGTTTTTTGGTCTGCTGCCAAAACACTAGGCCGCAGGGTATCCCAAACCTGCACGTATCACCCTATCTGTTATAGTAAATTAGCATTGTTCATCCTCAGCTTAATCAATCTATTGCATTTTGAATTGGTTTTTGGTCTGCTGCCAAAGCACTAGGCCGCAGGGTATCCCAAACCTGCACGTAGCACCCTGTTATACTAAATAAGCGTTGTTCATCCTCAGCTTAATCAAGCTATTGCATTTAAATTGGTTTTTGGTCTGCTGCCAAAACACTAGGCCGCAGGGTATCCCAAACCTGCACGTAGCACCCTATCTGTTATACTAAATATGCGTTGTTCATCCTCAGCTTAATCAAGCTAGTGCATTTTGAATTGGATTTTGGTCTGCTGCCAAAACACTAGGCCGCAGGGTTTCCCAAACCTGCACGTATCACCCTATCTGTTATACTAAATAAGCATTGTTCATCCTCAGCTTAATCAATCTATTGCATTTTGAATTGGTTTTTGGTCTGCTGCCAAAGCACTAGGCCGCAGGGTATCCCAAACCTGCACGTAGCACCCTGTTATACTAAATAAGTGTTGTTCATCCTCAGCTTAATAAAGCTATTGTATTTTGAATTGGTTTTTGGTCTGCTTCCAAAACACTAGGCCGCAGGGTATCCCAAACCTGCACTTGACACCCTATCTGTTATACTAAATAAGCGTTGTTCATCCTCAGCTTAATCAAGCTATTGCATTTTGAATTGTTTTTTGGTCTGCTGCCAAAACACTAGTCCGCAGGGTATCCCAAACCTGCACGTAGAACCCTATCTGTTATACTAAATAAGCGTTGTTCATCCCCAGATTAATCAAGCTAGTGCATTTTTAATTGGTTTTTGGTCTGCTGCCAAAACACTAGGCTGCAGGGTATCCCAAACCTGCACGTAGCACCCTATCTGTTATACTAAATAAGCGCTGTTCATCCTCAGCTTAATCAAGCTATTGCATTTTGAATTGGTTTTTGTCTGGTTTAAATACACCAGGCCACATGGGCATCCCAAACGAGCACATGTCACCTTATCTGTTATACTAAATAAGCGTTGTTCAGCCTAATTTTATTCAAGCTATTGCATTTTGAATTGGTTTTTGTCTGGTTTAAATACACCAGCCCACATGGGCATCCCAAACCAGGACATGGCACCCTATCTGTTATACTAAATAAGCGTTGTTCATCCTCAGCTTAATCAAGCTATCGCTTTTTTAATTGTTTTTTAGTCTGCTGCCAAAACACTAGGCTGCATGGTATTCCAAACCTGCACGTAGCACCCTATCTTTTATACTAAATAAGTGTTGTTCATCCTCAGCTTAATCAAGCTATTGCATTTAAATTGGTTTTTGGTCTGCTGCCAAAACACTAGGCCGCAGGGTATCCCAAACCTGCACGTAGCACCCTATCTGTTATACTAAATATGCGTTGTTCATCCTCAGCTTAATCAATCTATTGCATTTTGAATTGGTTTTTGGTCTGCTGCCAAAGCACTAGGCCGCAGGGTATCCCAAACCTGCACGTAGCACCCTGTTATACTAAATAAGCGTTGTTCATCCTCAGCTTAATCAAGCTATTGCATTTAAATTGGTTTTTGGTCTGCTGCCAAAACACTAGGCCGCAGGGTATCCCAAACCTGCACTTGGCACCCTATCTGTTATACTAAATAAGCGTTGTTCATCCTCAGCTTAATCAAGCTATTGCATTTTGAATTGTTTTTTGGTCTGCTGCCAAAACACTAGGCCGCAGGGTATCCCAGACCTGCACGTAGCACCCTATCTGTTATACTAAATAAGCGTTGTTCATCCTCAACTTAATCAAGCTTGTGCATTTTGAATTGGTTTTTGGTCTGCTGCCAAAACACTAGGCTGCAGGATATCCCAAACCTGCACGTATCACCCTATATGTTATACTAAATTAGCATTGTGCATCCCCAGCTTAATCAATCTATTGCATTTTGAATTGGTTTTTGGTCTGTTGCCAAAGCACTAGGCTGCAGGGTATCCCAAACCTGCACGTAGCACCCTATCTGTTATACTAAATAAGCGTTGTTCATCCTCAGCTTAATCAAGCTATTGTATTTTGAATTGGTTTTTGGTCTGCTGCCAAAACACTAGGCCGCAGGGTATCCCAATCCTGCACGTAGCACCCTATCTGTTATACTAAATAAGCGTTGTTCATCCTCAGCTTAATCAAGCTATTGCATTTTGAATTGGTTTTTGTCTGGTTTAAATACACCAGGCCACATGGGCATCCCAAACGAGCACATGGCACCCTATCTGTTATACTAAATAAGCGTTGTTAAGCCTAATTTTATTCAAGCTATTGCATTTTGAATTGGTTTTTGTCTGGTTTAAATACACCAGCCCACATGGGCATCCCAAGCCAGCACATGGCACCCTATCTGTTATACTAAATAAGCGTTGTTCATCCTCAGCTTAATCAAGCTATCGCATTTTTATTTGTTTTTTAGTCTGCTGCCAAAACACTAGGCCGCAGGGTATCCCAAACCTGCACGTATCACCCTATCTGTTATAGTAAATTAGCATTGTTCATCCTCAGCTTAATCAATCTATTGCATTTTGAATTGGTTTTTGGTCTGCTGCCAAAGCACTAGGCCGCAGGGTATCCCAAACCTGCACGTAGCACCCTGTTATACTAAATAAGCGTTGTTCATCCTCAGCTTAATCAAGCTATTGCATTTAAATTGGTTTTTTATCTGCTGCCAAAACACTAGGCCGCAGGGTATCCCAAACCTGCACGTAGCACCCTATCTGTTATACTAAATAAGCGTTGTTCATCCTCAGCTTAATCAAGCTAGTGCATTTTGAATTGGATTTTGGTCTGCTGCCAAAACACTAGGCCGCAGGGTTTCCCAAACCTGCACGTATCACCCTATCTGTTATACTAAATAAGCATTGTTCATCCTCAGCTTAATCAATCTATTGCATTTTGAATTGGTTTTTGGTCTGCTGCCAAAGCACTAGGCCGCAGGGTATCCCAAACCTGCACGTAGCACCCTGTTATACTAAATAAGTGTTGTTCATCCTCAGCTTAATAAAGCTATTGTATTTTTAATTGGTTTTTGGTCTGCTTTCAAAACACTAGGCCGCAGGGTATCCCAAACCTGCACTTGACACCCTATCTGTTATACTAAATAAGCGTTGTTCATCCTCAGCTTAATCAAGCTATTGCATTTTGAATTGTTTTTTGGTCTGCTGCCAAAACACTAGTCCGCAGGGTATCCCAAACCTGCACGTAGAACCCTATCTGTTATACTAAATAAGCGTTGTTCATCCCCAGCTTAATCAAGCTAGTGCATTTTTAATTGGTTTTTGGTCTGCTGCCAAAACACTAGGCTGCAGGGTATCCCAAACCTGCACGTAGCACCCTATCTGTTATACTAAATAAGCGCTGTTCATCCTCAGCTTAATCAAGCTATTGCATTTTGAATTGGTTTTTGTCTGGTTTAAATACACCAGGCCACATGGGCATCCCAAACGAGCACATGTCACCTTATCTGTTATACTAAATAAGCGTTGTTCAGCCTAATTTTATTCAAGCTATTGCATTTTGAATTGGTTTTTGTCTGGTTTAAATACACCAGCCCACATGGGCATCCCAAACCAGGACATGGCACCCTATCTGTTATACTAAATAAGCGTTGTTCATCCTCAGCTTAATCAAGCTATCGCTTTTTTAATTGTTTTTTAGTCTGCTGCCAAAACACTAGGCTGCATGGTATTCCAAACCTGCACGTAGCACCCTATCTTTTATACTAAATAAGCGTTGTTCATCCTCAGCTTAATCAAGCTATTGCATTTAAATTGGTTTTTGGTCTGCTGCCAAAACACTAGGCCACAGGGTATCCCAAACCTGCACGTAGCACCCTATCTGTTATACTAAATATGCGTTGTTCATCCTCAGCTTAATCAAGCTAGTGCATTTTGAATTGTTTTTTGGTCTGCTGCCAAAACACTAGGCCGCAGGGTATCCCAAACCTGCACGTATCACCCTATCTGTTATAGTAAATTAGCATTGTTCATCCTCAGCTTAATCAATCTATTGCATTTTGAATTGGTTTTTGGTCTGCTGCCAAAGCACTAGGCCGCAGGGTATCCCAAACCTGCACGTAGCACCCTGTTATACTAAATAAGCGTTGTTCATCCTCAGCTTAATCAAGCTATTGCATTTAAATTGGTTTTTGGTCTGCTGCCAAAACACTAGGCCGCAGGGTATCCCAAACCTGCACGTAGCACCCTATCTGTTATACTAAATATGCGTTGTTCATCCTCAGCTTAATCAAGCTAGTGCATTTTGAATTGGATTTTGGTCTGCTGCCAAAACACTAGGCCGCAGGGTTTCCCAAACCTGCACGTATCACCCTATCTGTTATACTAAATAAGCATTGTTCATCCTCAGCTTAATCAATCTATTGCATTTTGAATTGGTTTTTGGTCTGCTGCCAAAGCACTAGGCCGCAGGGTATCCCAAACCTGCACGTAGCACCCTGTTATACTAAATAAGTGTTGTTCATCCTCAGCTTAATAAAGCTATTGTATTTTGAATTGGTTTTTGGTCTGCTTCCAAAACACTAGGCCGCAGGGTATCCCAAACCTGCACTTGACACCCTATCTGTTATACTAAATAAGCGTTGTTCATCCTCAGCTTAATCAAGCTATTGCATTTTGAATTGTTTTTTGGTCTGCTGCCAAAACACTAGTCCGCAGGGTATCCCAAACCTGCACGTAGAACCCTATCTGTTATACTAAATAAGCGTTGTTCATCCCCAGATTAATCAAGCTAGTGCATTTTTAATTGGTTTTTGGTCTGCTGCCAAAACACTAGGCTGCAGGGTATCCCAAACCTGCACGTAGCACCCTGTTATACTAAATAAGCGCTGTTCATCCTCAGCTTAATCAAGCTATTGCATTTTGAATTGGTTTTTGTCTGGTTTAAATACACCAGGCCACATGGGCATCCCAAACGAGCACATGTCACCTTATCTGTTATACTAAATAAGCGTTGTTCAGCCTAATTTTATTCAAGCTATTGCATTTTGAATTGGTTTTTGTCTGGTTTAAATACACCAGCCCACATGGGCATCCCAAACCAGGACATGGCACCCTATCTGTTATACTAAATAAGCGTTGTTCATCCTCAGCTTAATCAAGCTATCGCTTTTTTAATTGTTTTTTAGTCTGCTGCCAAAACACTAGGCTGCATGGTATTCCAAACCTGCACGTAGCACCCTATCTTTTATACTAAATAAGTGTTGTTCATCCTCAGCTTAATCAAGCTATTGCATTTAAATTGGTTTTTGGTCTGCTGCCAAAACACTAGGCCGCAGGGTATCCCAAACCTGCACGTAGCACCCTATCTGTTATACTAAATATGCGTTGTTCATCCTCAGCTTAATCAATCTATTGCATTTTGAATTGGTTTTTGGTCTGCTGCCAAAGCACTAGGCCGCAGGGTATCCCAAACCTGCACGTAGCACCCTGTTATACTAAATAAGCGTTGTTCATCCTCAGCTTAATCAAGCTATTGCATTTAAATTGGTTTTTGGTCTGCTGCCAAAACACTAGGCCGCAGGGTATCCCAAACCTGCACTTGGCACCCTATCTGTTATACTAAATAAGCGTTGTTCATCCTCAGCTTAATCAAGCTATTGCATTTTGAATTGTTTTTTGGTCTGCTGCCAAAACACTAGGCCGCAGGGTATCCCAGACCTGCACGTAGCACCCTATCTGTTATACTAAATAAGCGTTGTTCATCCTCAACTTAATCAAGCTTGTGCATTTTGAATTGGTTTTTGGTCTGCTGCCAAAACACTAGGCTGCAGGATATCCCAAACCTGCACGTATCACCCTATATGTTATACTAAATTAGCATTGTGCATCCCCAGCTTAATCAATCTATTGCATTTTGAATTGGTTTTTGGTCTGTTGCCAAAGCACTAGGCTGCAGGGTATCCCAAACCTGCACGTAGCACCCTATCTGTTATACTAAATAAGCGTTGTTCATCCTCAGCTTAATCAAGCTATTGTATTTTGAATTGGTTTTTGGTCTGCTGCCAAAACACTAGGCCGCAGGGTATCCCAATCCTGCACGTAGCACCCTATCTGTTATACTAAATAAGCGTTGTTCATCCTCAGCTTAATCAAGCTATTGCATTTTGAATTGGTTTTTGTCTGGTTTAAATACACCAGCCCACATGGGCATCCCAAGCCAGCACATGGCACCCTATCTGTTATACTAAATAAGCGTTGTTCATCCTCAGCTTAATCAAGCTATCGCATTTTTATTTGTTTTTTAGTCTGCTGCCAAAACACTAGGCCGCAGGGTATCCAAAACCTGCACGTAGCACCCTATCTGTTATACTAAATAAGCGTTGTTCATCCTCAACTTAATCAAGTTATTGCATTATAAATTGGTTTTTAGTCTGCTGCCAAAACACTAGGCGGCAGGGTATTCCAAACCTGCATGTAGCACCCTATCTTTTATACTAAATAAGCGTTGTTCATCCTCAGCTTAATCAAGCTATTGCATTTAAATTGGTTTTTGGTCTGCTGCCAAAACACTAGGCCGCAGGGTATCCCAAACCTGCACATAGCACCCTATCTGTTAAACTAAATAAGCATTGTTCATCCTCAGCTTAATCAAGCTATTGAATTTTGAATTGATTTTTGTCTGGTTTAAATACACCACCCCACATGGGGATCCCAAACCAGCACATGGCACCCTATCTGTTATACTAAATAGGCGTTGTTCATCTTCAGCTTAATCAAGCTATTGCATTTTTAATTGGTTTTTGGTCTGCTGCCAAAACACTAGGCCGCAGGGAATCCCAAACCTGCATGTAGCACCCTGTCTGTTATACTAAATAAGCGTTGTTCATCCTCAGCTTAATCAAGCTATTGCATTTAAATTGGTTTTTGGTCTGCTGCCAAAGCACTAGGCCGCAGGGTATCCCAAACCTGCACGTAGCACCCTGTTATACTAAATAAGCGTTGTTCATCCTCAGCTTAATCAATCTATTGCATTTTGAATTGGTTTTTGGTCTGCTGCCAAAGCACTAGGCCGCAGGGTATCCCAAACCTGCACGTAGCACCCTGTTATACTAAATAAGTGTTGTTCATCCTCAGCTTAATAAAGCTATTGTATTTTTAATTGGTTTTTGGTCTGCTGCCAAAACACTAGGCCGCAGGGAATCCCAAACCTGCATGTAGCACCCTGTCTGTTATACTAAATAAGCATTGTTCATCCCCAGCTTAATCAAGCTATTACACTTTGAATTGTTTTTTGTCCTGCTGTCAAAAAAAACACCAGGCCCCAGGGTATCCCAAACCTGCACGTAGCACCCTATCTGTTTCACTAAATAAGCGTTGTTCATCCTCAGCTTAATCAAGCTATTGCATTTAAATTGGTTTTTGGTCTGCTGCCAAAACACTAGGCCGCAGGGTATCCCAAACCTGCACATAGCACCCTATCTGTTAAACTAAATAAGCATTGTTCATCCTCAGCTTAATCAAGCTATTGAATTTTGAATTGATTTTTGTCTGGTTTAAATACACCACCCCACATGGGGATCCCAAACCAGCACATGGCACCCTATCTGTTATACTAAATAGGCGTTGTTCATCCTCAGCTTAATCAAGCTATTGCATTTTTAATTGTTTTTTGGTCTGCTGCCAAAACACTAGGCCGCAGGGAATCCCAAACCTGCACGTAGCACCCTATCTGTTATACTAAATAAGCGTTGTTCATCCTCAACTTAATCAAGCTATTGCATTTTGAATTGGTTTTTGGTCTGCTGCCAAAACACTAGGCCGCAGGGTATCCCAAACCTGCATGTAGCACCCTGTCTGTTATACTAAATAAGCATTGTTCATCCCCAGCTTAATCAAGCTATTGCACTTTGAATTGTTTTTTGTCCTGCTGTCAAAAAAACACCAGGCCCCAGGGTATCCCAAACCTGCACGTAGCACCCTATCTGTTATACTAAATAAGCATTGTTCATCCTCAGCTTAATCAAGCTATTGAATTTTGAACTGGTTTTTGTCTGGTTTAAATACACCAGCCCACATGGGCATCCCAAGCCAGCACATGTCACCCTATCTGTTATACTAAATAAGCGTTGTTCATCCTAAGCTTAATAAAGCTTTTGCATTTTGAATTGTTTTTTGGTCTGCTGCCAAAACACTAGGCCGCAGGGCATCCCAAACCTGCACGTAGCACCCTATCTGTTTCACTAAATAAGCGTTGTTCATCCTCAGCTTAATCAACTCTGGCATTTTGAATTGGATTTTGGTCTGCTGCCAAAACACTAGGCCACAGGGTATCCCAAACCTGCACGTAGCACCCTATCTGTTTCACTAAATAAGCGTTGTTTATCCTCAGCTTAATCAAGCTATTGCATTTTGAATTGGTTTTTGTCTGGTTTAAATACACCAGGCCACATGGGCATCCCAAACGAGCACATGGCACCCTATCTGTTATACTAAATAAGCGTTGTTCATCCTAAGCTTAATAAAGCTTTTGCATTTTGAATTGTTTTTTGGTCTGCTGCCAAAACACTAGGCCGCAGGGCATCCCAAACCAGCACATGTCACCCTATCTGTTATACTAAATAAGCGTTGTTCATCCTCAGCTTATTCAAGCTATTGCATTTTGAATTGGTTTTTGGTCTGCTACCAAAACACTAGGCCGCAGGGTATCACAAACCGGCACTTAGCACCCTGTTATACTAAATAACCGTTGTTCATCCTCAGCCTAATCAAGCTATTGCATTTTGAATTGGTTTTTGTCTGGTTTATATACACCAGACCACATGGGCATCCCAAACCAGCACATGTCACCCTATCTGTTATACTAAATAGGCGTTGTTCAGCCTAATTTTATTCAAGCTATTGCATTTTGAATTGTTTTTTGTCTGGTTTAAATACACCAGCCAACATGGGCATCCCAAACCAGCACATGGCACCCTATCTGTTATACTAAATAAGCGTTGTTCATCCTCAGCTTAATCAAGCTATCGAATTTTAATTGTTTTTTGGTCTGCTGCCAAAATATTAGGCCGCAGGGTATCCCAAACCTGCACGTAGCACCCTATCTGTTTCACTAAATAAGCGTTGTTCATCCTCAGCTTAATCAAGCTGTTGCATTTTGAATTGTTTTTTGGTCTGCTGCCAAAACACTAGGCCGCAGGGTATCCCAAACCTGCATGTAGCACCCTGTTTGTTATACTAAATAAGCGTTGTTCATCCCCAGCTTAATCAAGCTATTACACTTTGAATTGTTTTTTGTCCTGCTGTCAAAAACACCAGGCCCCAGGGTATCCCAAACCTGCACGTAGCACCCTATCTGTTATACTAAATAAGCATTGTTCATCCTCAGCTTAATCAACTCTGGCATTTTGAATTGGATTTTGGTCTGCTGCCAAAACACTAGGCCGCAGGGCATCCCAAACCTGCACGTAGCACCCTATCTGTTTCACTAAATAAGTGTTGTTTATCCTCAGCTTAATCAAGCTATTGCATTTTGAATTGGTTTTTGTCTGGTTTAAATACACCAGTCCACATGGGCATCCCAAACCTGCACATGTCACCCTATCTGTTATACTAAACAAGCGTTGTTCATCCTCAGCTTAATCAACTCTTGCATTTTGAATTGGATTTTGGTCTGCTGCCAAAACACCAGGCCGCAGGGTATCCCAAACCTGCACGTAGCACCCTATCTGTTATACTAAATAAGCATTGTTCATCCTCAGCTTAATCAAGCTATTGCATTTTGAATTGGTTTTTGTCTGGTTTAAATACACCAGCCCACATGGGCATCCCAAACCAGCACATGTCACCCTATCTATTATACTAAATAGGCGTTGTTCAGCCTAATTTTATTCAAGCTATTGCATTTTGAATTGGTTTTTGTCTGGTTTAAATACACGAGCCCACATGGGCATCCCAAACCAGCACATGGCACCCTATCTGTTATACTAAATAAGCGTTGTTCATCCTCAGCTTAATCAAGCTATCGAATTTTAATTGTTTTTTAGTCTGCTGCCAAGATACTAGGCCGCAGGGTATCCCAAACCTGCACGTAGCACCCTATCTGTTATACTAAATAAGCGTTGTTCATCCTCAACTTAATCAAGCTATTGCATTTTGAATTGGTTCTTGTCTGGTTTAAATACACCAGCCCACATGGGGATCCCAAACCAGCACATGGCACCCTATCTGTTATACTAAATAAGCGTTGTTCATCCTCAGCTTAATCAAGCTATTGCATTTTGAATTGTTTTTTGTCTGCTGCCAAAACACTAGGCCGCAGGGTATCCCAAACCTGCACTTGGCACCCTATCTGTTATACTAAATAAGCGTTGTTCATCCTCAGCTTAATCAAGCTATTGCATTTAAAATGGTTTTTGGTCTGCTGTCAAAACACTAGGCCGCAGGGTATCCCAAACCTGCACGTAGCACCCTATCTGTTATACTAAATAAGCATTGTTCATCCTAAGCTTAATCAAGCTATTGCATTTTGAATTGGTTTTTGTCTTGTTTAAATACACCAGCCCACATGGGGATCCCAAACCAGCACATGGCACCCTATCTGTTATACTAAATAAGCGTTGTTCATCCTCAGCTTAATCAAGCTAGTGCATTTTGAATTGGTTTTTGGTCTGCTTCCAAAACACTAGGCCGCAGGGTATCCCAAACCTGCACTTGGCACCCTATCTGTTATACTAAATAAGCGTTGTTCATCCTCAGCTTAATCAAGCTATTGCATTTTGAATTGGTTTTTGGTCTGCTGCCAAAACACTAGGCCACAGAGTATCCCAAACCTGCACGTTTCACCCTATCTGTTATACTAAATTAGCATTGTTCATCCTCAGCTTAATCAATCTATTGCATTTTGAATTGTTTTTTGGTCTGCTGCCAAAACACTAGGCCGCAGGGTTTCCCAAACCTGCACGTATCACCTTATCTGTTATACTAAATAAGCGTTGTTCATCCTCAGATTAATCAAGCTATTGCATTTAAATTGGTTTTTGGTCTGCTGTCAAAACACTAGGCCGCAGGGTATCCCAAACCTGCACGTAGCACCCTATCTGTTATACTAAATAAGCATTGTTCATCCTCAGCTTAATCAAGCTATTGCATTTTGAATTGGTTTTTGTCTGGTTTAAATACACCAGCCCACATGGGCATCCCAAACCTGCACGTAGCACCCTATCTGTTATACTAAATATGCGTTGTTCATCCTCAGCTTAATCAAGCTAGTGCATTTTGAATTGTTTTTTGGTCTTCTGCCAAAACACTAGGCCGCAGGGTATCCCAAACCTGCACGTAGCACCCTATCTGTTATACTAAATAAGCGTTGTTCATCCCCAGCTTAATCAAGCTAGTGCATTTTTAATTGGTTTTTGGTCTGCTGCCAAAACACTAGGCCGCAGGGTATCCCAAACCTGCACGTAGCACCCTATCTGTTATACTAAATAAGCGCTGTTCATCCTCAGCTTAATCAAGCTATTGCATTTTGAATTGGTTTTTGTCTGGTTTAAATACACCAGGCCACATGGGCATCCCAAACGAGCACATGTCACCTTATCTGTTATACTAAATAAGCGTTGTTCAGCCTAATTTTATTCAAGCTATTGCATTTTGAATTGGTTTTTGTCTGGTTTAAATACACCAGCCCACATGGGCATCCCAAACCAGCACATGGCACCCTATCTGTTATACTAAATAAGCGTTGTTCATCCTCAGCTTAATCAAGCTATCGCATTTTTAATTGTTTTTTAGTCTGCTGCCAAAACACTAGGGTGCAGGGTATTCCAAACCTGCACGTAGCACCCTATCTTTTATACTAAATAAGCGTTGTTCATCCTCAGCTTAATCAAGCTATTGCATTTAAATTGGTTTTTGGTCTGCTGCCAAAACACTAGGCCGCAGGGTATCCCAAACCTGCACTTGGCACCCTATCTGTTATTCTAAATAAGCGTTGTTCATCCTCGGCTTAATCAAGCTATTGCATTTTGAATTGTTTTTTGGTCTGCTGCCAAAACACTAGGCCGCAGGGTATCCCAAACCTGCACGTAGCACCCTATCTGTTATACTAAATAAGCGTTGTTCATCCTCAGCTTAATCAAGCTATTGCATTTTGAATTGGTTTTTGGTCTGCTGCCAAAACACTAGGCCACAGAGTATCCCAAGCCTGCACGTTTCACCCTATCTGTTATACTAAATAAGCGTTGTTCATCCTCATCTTAATCAAGCTAGTGCATTTTGAATTGGTTTTTGGTCTGCTGACAAAACACTAGGCCGCAGGGTATCCCAAACCTGCATGTATCACCCTATCTGTTATACTAAATTAGCATTGTTCATCCTCAGCTTAATCAATCTATTGCATTTTGAATTGGTTTTTGGTCTGCTGCCAAAGCACTAGGCCGCAGGGTATCCCAAACCTGCACGTAGCACCCTGTTATACTAAATAAGCGTTGTTCATCCTCAGCTTAATAAAGCTATTGTTTTTTTAATTGGTTTTTGGTCTGCTTCCAAAACACTAGGCCGCAGGGTATCCCAAACCTGCACTTGGCACCCTATCTGTTATACTAAATAAGCGTTGTTCATCCTCAGCTTAATCAAGCTATTGCATTTTGAATTGGTTTTTGGTCTGCTGCCAAAACACTAGGCCACAGAGAATCCCAAACCTGCACGTTTCACCCTATCTATTATACTAAATTAGCATTGTTCATCCTCAGCTTAATCAATCTATTGCATTTTGAATTGGTTTTTGTACTGCTGCCAAAACACTAGGCCGCAGGGTATCCCAAACCTGCACGTAGCACCCTGTTATACTATATAAGCGTTGTTCATCCTCAGCTTAATCAAGCTATTGTACTTTGAATTGGTTTTTGGTCTGCTGCCAAAGCACTAGGCCGCAGGGTATCCCAAACCTGCACGTCGCACCCTGTTATACTAAATAAGCATTGTTCATCCTTGGCTTAATCAAGATATTGCATTTTGAATTGTTTTTTGGTCTGCTGCCAAAACACTAGGCCGCAGGGTATCCCAAACCTACACGTAGCACCCTATCTGTTATACTAAATAAGCGTTGTTCATCCTCAGCTTAATCAAGCTAGTGCATTTTGAATTGGTTTTTGGTCTGCTGCCAAAGCACTAGGCCGCAGGGTATCCCAAACCTGCACGTAGCACCCTGTTATACTAAATAAGTGTTGTTCATCCTCAGCTTAATCAAGCTAGTGCATTTTGAATTGGTTTTTGGTCTGCTGCCAAAACACTAGGCCGCAGGGTTTCCCAAACCTGCACGTATCACCCTATCTGTTATACTAAATAAGCATTGTTCATCCTCAGCTTAATCAATCTATTGCATTTTGAATTGGTTTTTGGTCTGCTGCCAAAGCACTAGGCCGCAGGGTATCCCAAACCTGCACGTAGCACCCTGTTATACTAAATTAGTGTTGTTCATCCTCAGCCTAATAAAGCTATTGTATTTTGAATTGGTTTTTGGTCTGCTTCCAAAACACTAGGCCGCAGGGTATCCCAAACCTGCACTTGACACCCTATCTGTTATACTAAATAAGCGTTGTTCATCCTCAGCTTAATCAAGCTATTGCATTTTGAATTGTTTTTTGGTCTGCTGCCAAAACACTAGGCCGCAGGGTATCCCAAACCTGCACGTAGCACCCTGTTATACTAAATAAGCGTTGTTCATCCTTGGCTTAATCAAGATATTGCATTTTGAATTGTTTTTTGGTCTGCTGCCAAAACACTAGGCCGCAGGGTATCCCAAACCTGCATGTATCACCCTATCTGTTATACTAAATTAGCATTGTTCATCCTCAGCTTAATCAATCTATTGCATTTTGAATTGGTTTTTGGTCTGCTGCCAAAGCACTAGGCCGCAGGGTATCCCAAACCTGCACGTAGCACCCTGTTATACTAAATAAGCGTTGTTCATCCTCAGCTTAATAAAGCTATTGTTTTTTTAATTGGTTTTTGGTCTGCTTCCAAAACACTAGGCCGCCGGGTATCCCAAACCTGCACTTGGCACCCTATCTGTTATACTAAATAAGCGTTGTTCATCCTCAGCTTAATCAAGCTATTGCATTTTGAATTGGTTTTTGGTCTGCTGCCAAAGCACTAGGCCGCAGGGTATCCCAAACCTGCACGTAGCACCCTGTTATACTAAATAAGCGTTGTTCATCCTCAGCTTAATCAAGCAATTGTACTTTGAATTGGTTTTTGGTCTGCTGCCAAAGCACTAGGCCGCAGGGTATCCCAAACCTGCACGTCGCACCCTGTTATACTAAATAAGCAATGTTCATCCTTGGCTTAATCAAGATATTGCATTTTGAATTGTTTTTTGGTCTGCTGCCAAAACACTAGGCCGCAGGGTATCCCAAACCTGCACGTAGCACCCTATCTGTTATACTAAATAAGCGTTGTTCATCCTCAGCTTAATCAAGCTATTGCATTTTGAATTGGTTTTTGGTCTGCTGCCAAACACTAGGCCACAGAGTATCCCAAGCCTGCACGTTTCACCCTATCTGTTATACTAAATTAGCATTGTTCATCCTCAGCTTAATCAATCTATTCCGTTTTGAATGGGTTTTTGGTCTGCTGCCAAAACACTAGGCCGCAGGGTATCCCAAACCTGCACGTAGCACCCTGTTATACTAAATAAGCGTTTTTCATCCTCAGCTTAATAAAGCTATTGTTTTTTTAATTGGTTTTTGGTCTGCTTCCAAAACACTAGGCCGCCGGGTATCCCAAACCTGCACTTGGCACCCTATCTGTTATACTAAATAAGCGTTGTTCATCCTCAGCTTAATCAAGCTATTGCATTTTGAATTGGTTTTTGGTCTGCTGCCAAAGCACTAGGCCGCAGGGTATCCCAAACCTGCACGTAGCACCCTGTTATACTAAATAAGCGTTGTTCATCCTCAGCTTAATCAAGCAATTGTACTTTGAATTGGTTTTTGGTCTGCTGCCAAAGCACTAGGCCGCAGGGTATCCCAAACCTGCACGTCGCACCCTGTTATACTAAATAAGCAATGTTCATCCTTGGCTTAATCAAGATATTGCATTTTGAATTGTTTTTTGGTCTGCTGCCAAAACACTAGGCCGCAGGGTATCCCAAACCTGCACGTAGCACCCTATCTGTTATACTAAATAAGCGTTGTTCATCCTCAGCTTAATCAAGCTATTGCATTTTGAATTGGTTTTTGGTCTGCTGCCAAACACTAGGCCACAGAGTATCCCAAGCCTGCACGTTTCACCCTATCTGTTATACTAAATTAGCATTGTTCATCCTCAGCTTAATCAATCTATTCCGTTTTGAATGGGTTTTTGGTCTGCTGCCAAAACACTAGGCCGCAGGGTATCCCAAACCTGCACGTAGCACCCTGTTATACTAAATAAGCGTTGTTCATCCTCAGCTTAATAAAGCTATTGTTTTTTTAATTGGTTTTTGGTCTGCTTCCAAAACACTAGGCCGCAGGGTATCCCAAACCTGCACTTGGCACCCTATCTGTTATACTAAATAAGCGTTGTTCATCCTCAGCTTAATCAAGCTGTTGCATTTTGAATTGGTTTTTGGTCTGCTGCCAAAGCACTAGGCCGCAGGGTATCCCAAACCTGCACGTAGCACCCTGTTATACTAAATAAGCGTTGTTCATCCTCAGCTTAATCAAGCTATTGTACTTTGAATTGGTTTTTGGTCTGCTGCCAAAGCACTAGGCCGCAGGGTATCCCAAGCCTGCACGTCGCACCCTGTTATACTAAATAAGCATTGTTCATCCTTGGCTTAATCAAGATATTGCATTTTGAATTGGTTTTTGGTCTGCTGCCAAAACACTAGGCCGCAGGGTATCCCAAACCTGCACGTAGCACCCTATCTGTTATACTAAATAAGCGTTGTTCATACTCAGCTTAATCAAGCTAGTGCATTTTGAATTGGTTTTTGGTCTGCTGCCAAAACACTAGGCCGCAGGGTTTCCCAAACCTGCACGTATCACCCTATCTGTTATACTAAATAAGCATTGTTCATCCTCAGCTTAATCAATCTATTGCATTTTGAATTGGTTTTTGGTCTGCTGCCAAAGCACTAGGCCGCAGGGTATCCCAAACCTGCACGTAGCACCCTGTTATACTAAATAAGTGTTGTTCATCCTCAGCTTAATCAAGCTATTGCATTTTGAATTGGTTTTTGGTCTGCTGCCAAAACACTAGGCCACAGAGTATCCCAAACCTGCACGTTTCACCCTATCTATTATACTAAATTAGCATTGTTCATCCTCAGCTTAATCAATCTATTGCATTTTGAATTGGTTTTTGGTCTGCTGCCAAAACACTAGGCCGCAGGGTTTCCCAAACCTGCACGTATCACCTTATCTGTTATACTAAATAAGCGTTGTTCATCCTCAGCTTAATCAAGCTATTGCATTTAAATTGGTTTTTGGTCTGCTGTCAAAACACTAGGCCGCAGGGTATCCCAAACCTGCACGTAGCACCCTATCTGTTATACTAAATAAGCATTGTTCATCCTCAGCTTAATCAAGCTATTGCATTTTGAATTGGTTTTTGTCTGGTTTAAATACACCAGCCCACATGGGCATCCCAAACCTGCACGTAGCACCCTATCTGTTATACTAAATATGCGTTGTTCATCCTCAGCTTAATCAAGCTAGTGCATTTTGAATTGGTTTTTGGTCTGCTGCCAAATCACTAGGCCGCAGGGTATCCCAAACCTGCACATATCACCCTATCTGTTATACTAAATTAGCGTTGTTCATCCTCAGCTTAATCAATCTATTCCATTTTGAATTGGTTTTTGGTCTGCTGCCAAAGCACTAGGCCGCAGGGTATCCCAAACCTGCACGTAGCACCCTGTTATACTAAATAAGCGTTGTTCATCCTCAGCTTAATCAAGCTATTGTACTTTGAATTGGTTTTTGGTCTGCTGCCAAAGCACTAGGCCGCAGGGTATCCCAAACCTGCACGTCGCACCCTGTTATACTAAATATGCATTGTTCATCCTTGGCTTAATCAAGATATTGCATTTTGAATTGTTTTTTGGTCTGCTGCCAAAACACTAGGCCGCAGGGTATCCCAAACCTGCACGTAGCACCCTATCTGTTATACTAAATAAGCGTTGTTCATCCTCAGCTTAATCAAGCTAGTGCATTTTGAATTGGTTTTTGGTCTGCTGCCAAAACACTAGGCCGCAGGGTTTCCCAAACCTGCACGTATCACCCTATCTGTTATACTAAATAAGCATTGTTCATCCTCAGCTTAATCAATCTATTGCATTTTGAATTGGTTTTTGGTCTGCTGCCAAAGCACTAGGCCGCAGGGTATCCCAAACCTGCACGTAGCACCCTGTTATACTAAATAAGTGTTGTTCATCCTCAGCTTAATAAAGCTATTGTATTTTGAATTGGTTTTTGGTCTGCTTCCAAAACACTAGGCCGCAGGGTATCCCAAACCTGCACTTGACACCCTATCTGTTATACTAAATAAGCGTTGTTCATCCTCAGCTTAATCAAGCTATTGCATTTTGAATTGGTTTTTGGTCTGCTGCCAAAACACTAGGCCGCAGGGTATCCCAAACCTTCACAAAGCACCCTATCTGTTATACTAAATAAGCGCTGTTCATCCTCAGCTTAAACAAGCTATTGCATTTTGAATTGGTTTTTGTCTGGTTTAAATACACCAGGCCACATGGGCATCCCAAACGAGCACATGTCACCTTATCTGTTATACTAAATAAGCGTTGTTCAGCCTCATTTTATTCAAGCTATTGCATTTTGAATTGGTTTTTGTCTGGTTTAAATACACCAGCCCACATGGGCATCCCAAACCAGCACATGGCACCCTATCTGTTATACTAAATAAGCGTTGTTCATCCTCAGCTTAATCAAGCTATCGCATTTTTAATTGTTTTTAGTCTGCTGCCAAAACACTAGGCCGCAGGGTATTCCAAACCTGCACGTAGCACCCTATCTTTTATACTAAATAAGCGTTGTTCATCCTCAGCTTAATCAAGCTATTGCATTTAAATTGGTTTTTGGTCTGCTGCCAAAACACTAGGCCGCAGGGTATCCCAAACCTGCACTTGGCACCCTATCTGCTATTCTAAATAAGTGTTGTTCATCCTCGGCTTAATCAAGCTATTGCATTTTGAATTGTTTTTTGGTCTGCTGCCAAAACACTAGGCCGCAGGGTATCCCAAACCTGCACGTAGCACCCTATCTGTTATACTAAATAAGCATTGTTCATCCTCAGCTTAATCAAGCTATTGCATTTTGAATTGGTTTTTGGTCTGCTGCCAAAACACTAGGCCACAGAGTATCCCAAGCCTGCACGTTTCACCCTATCTGTTATACTAAATTAGCATTGTTCATCCTCAGCTTAATCAATCTATTGCATTTTGAATTGGTTTTTGGTCTGCTGCCAAAACACTAGGCTGCAGGGTTTCCCAAACCTGCACGTATCACCTTATCTGTTATACTAAATAAGCGTTGTTCATCCTCAGCTTAATCAAGCTATTGCATTTAAATTGGTTTTTGGTCTGCTGTCAAAACACTAGGCCGCAGGGTATCCCAAACCTGCACGTAGCACCCTATCTGTTATACTAAATAAGCATTGTTCATCCTCAGATTAATCAAGCTATTGCATTTTGAATTGGTTTTTGTCTGGTTTAAATAAACCAGCCCACATGGGCATCCCAAACCTGCACGTAGCACCCTATCTGTTATACTAAATATGCGTTGTTCATCCTCAGCTTAATCAAGCTAGTGCATTTTTAATTGGTTTTTGTTCTGCTGCCAAAACACTAGGCCGCAGGGTATCCCAAACCTGCACTTGGCACCCTATCTGTTATACTAAATAAGCGTTGTTCATCCTCAGCTTAATCAAGCTATTGCATTTTGAATTGGTTTTTGGTCTGCTGCCAAAACACTAGGCCACAGAGTATCCCAAACCTGCACGTTTCACCCTATCTATTATACTAAATTAGCATTGTTCATCCTCAGCTTAATCAATCTATTGCATTTTGAATTGGTTTTTGGTCTGCTGCCAAAACACTAGGCCGCAGGGTTTCCCAAACCTGCACATATCACCTTATCTGTTATACTAAATAAGCGTTGTTCATCCTCAGCTTAATCAAGCTATTGCATTTAAATTGGTTTTTGGTCTGCTGTCAAAACACTAGGCCGCAGAGTATCCCAAACCTGCACGTGGCACCCTATCTGTTATACTAAATAAGCATTGTTCATCCTCAGCTTAATCAAGCTATTGCATTTTGAATTGGTTTTTGTCTGGTTTAAATACACCAGCCCACATGGGCATCCCAAACCTGCACGTAGCACCCTATCTGTTATACTAAATATGCGTTGTTCATCCTCAGCTTAATCAAGCTAGTGCATTTTGAATTGGTTTTTGGTCTGCTGCCAAATCACTAGGCCGCAGGGTATCCCAAACCTGCACATATCACCCTATCTGTTATACTAAATTAGCGTTGTTCATCCTCAGCTTAATCAATCTATTCCATTTTGAATTGGTTTTTGGTCTGCTGCCAAAGCACTAGGCCGCAGGGTATCCCAAACCTGCACGTAGCACCCTGTTATACTAAATAAGCGTTGTTCATCCTCAGCTTAATCAAGCTATTGTACTTTGAATTGGTTTTTGGTCTGCTGCCAAAGCACTAGGCCGCAGGGTATCCCAAACCTGCACGTCGCACCCTGTTATACTAAATATGTATTGTTCATCCTTGGCTTAATCAAGATATTGCATTTTGAATTGTTTTTTGGTCTGCTGCCAAAACACTAGGCCGCAGGGTATCCCAAACCTGCACGTAGCACCCTATCTGTTATACTAAATAAGCGTTGTTCATCCTCAGCTTAATCAAGCTAGTGCATTTTGAATTGGTTTTTGGTCTGCTGCCAAAACACTAGGCCGCAGGGTTTCCCAAACCTGCACAAATCACCCTATCTGTTATACTAAATAAGCATTGTTCATCCTCAGCTTAATCAATCTATTGCATTTTGAATTGGTTTTTGGTCTGCTGCCAAAGCACTAGGCCGCAGGGTATCCCAAACCTGCACGTAGCACCCTGTTATACTAAATAAGTGTTGTTCATCCTCAGCTTAATAAAGCTATTGTATTTTGAATTGGTTTTTGGTCTGCTGCCAAAACACTAGGCCGCAGGGTATCCCAAACCTGCACGTATCACCCTGTTATACTAAATAAGTGTTGTTCATCCTCAGCTTAATAAAGCTATTGTATTTTGAATTGGTTTTTGGTCTGCTTCCAAAACACTAGGCCGCAGGGTATCCCAAACCTGCACATGGCACCCTATCTGTTATACTAAATAAGCGTTGTTCATCCTCAGCTTAATCAAGCTATCGCATTTTTAATTGTTTTTTAGTCTGCTGCCAAAACACTAGGCCGCAGGGTATTCCAAACCTGCACGTAGCACCCTATCTTTTATACTAAATAAGCGTTGTTCATCCTCAGCTTAATCAAGCTATTGCATTTAAATTGGTTTTTGGTCTGCTGCCAAAACACTAGGCCGCAGGGTATCCCAAACCTGCACTTGGCACCCTATCTGTTATTCTAAATAAGCGTTGTTCATCCTCGGTTTAATCAAGCTATTGCATTTTGAATTGTTTTTTGGTCTGCTGCCAAAACACTAGGCCGCAGGGTATCCCAAACCTGCACGTAGCACCCTATCTGTTATACTAAATAAGCGTTGTTCATCCTCAGCTTAATCAAGCTATTGCATTTTGAATTGGTTTTTGGTCTGCTGCCAAAACACTAGGCCACAGAGTATCCCAAGCCTGCACGTTTCACCCTATCTGTTATACTAAATTAGCATTGTTCATCCTCAGCTTAATCAATCTATTGCATTTTGAATTGGTTTTTGGTCTCCTGCCAAAACACTAGGCTGCAGGGTTTCCCAAACCTGCACGTATCACCTTATCTGTTATACTAAATAAGCGTTGTTCATCCTCAGCTTAATCAAGCTATTGCATTTAAATTGGTTTTTGGTCTGCTGTCAAAACACTAGGCCGCAGGGTATCCCAAACCTGCACGTAGCACCCTATCTGTTATACTAAATTAGCGTTGTTCATCCTCAGCTTAATCAAGCTATTGTACTTTGAATTGGTTTTTGGTCTGCTGCCACAGCACTAGGCAGCAGGGTATCCCAAACCGGCACGTAGCACCCTGTTATACTAAATAAGCGTTGTTCATCCTTGGCTTAATCAAGATATTGCATTTTGAATTGTTTTTTGGTCTGCTGCCAAAACACTAGGCCGCAGGGTATCCCAAACCTGCATGTATCACCCTATCTGTTATACTAAATTAGCATTGTTCATCCTCAGCTTAATCAATCTATTGCATTTTGAATTGGTTTTTGGTCTGCTGCCAAAGCACTAGGCCGCAGGGTATCCCAAACCTGCACGTAGCACCCTGTTATACTAAATAAGCGTTGTTCTTCCTCAGCTTAATAAAGCTATTGTTTTTTTAATTGGTTTTTGGTCTGCTTCCAAAACACTAGGCCGCAGGGTATCCCAAACCTCCACTTGGCACCCTATCTGTTATACTAAATAAGCGTTGTTCATCCTCAGCTTAATCAAGCTATTGCATTTTGAATTGGTTTTTGGTCTGCTGCCAAAACACTAGGCCACAGAGTATCCCAAACCTGCACGTTTCACCCTATCTATTATACTAAATTAGCATTGTTCATCCTCAGCTTAATCAATCTATTGCATTTTGAATTGGTTTTTGGTCTGCTGCCAAAACACTAGGCCGCAGGGTTTCCCAAACCTGCACGTATCACCTTATCTGTTATACTAAATAAGCGTTGTTCATCCTCAGCTTAATCAAGCTATTGCATTTAAATTGGTTTTTGGTCTGCTGTCAAAACACTAGGCCGCAGGGTATCCCAAACCTGCACGTAGCACCCTATCTGTTATACTAAATAAGCATTGTTCATCCTCAGCGTAATCAAGCTATTGCATTTTGAATTGGTTTTTGTCTGGTTTAAATAAACCAGCCCACATGGGCATCCCACATCTGCACGTAGCACCCTATCTGTTATACTAAATATGCGTTGTTCATCCTCAGCTTAATCAAGCTAGTGCATTTTGAATTGGTTTTTGGTCTGCTGCCAAATCACTAGGCCGCAGGGTATCCCAAACCTGCACATATCACCCTATCTGTTATACTAAATTAGCGTTGTTCATCCTCAGCTTAATCAATCTATTCCATTTTGAATTGGTTTTTGGTCTGCTGCCAAAGCACTAGGCTGCAGGGTATCCCAAACCTGCACGTAGCACTCTGTTATACTAAATAAGCGTTGTTCATCCTCAGCTTAATCAAGCTATTGTACTTTGAATTGGTTTTTGGTCTGCTGCCAAAGCACTAGGCCGCAGGGTATCCCAAACCTGCACGTAGCACCCTGTTATACTAAATAAGCGTTGTTCATCCTTGGCTTAATCAAGATATTGCATTTTGAATTGTTTTTTGGTCTGCTGCCAAAACACTAGGCCGCAGGGTATCCCAAACCTGCACGTAGCACCCTATGTGTTATACTAAATAAGCGTTGTTCATCCTCAGCTTAATCAAGCTAGTGCATTTTGAATTGGTTTTTGGTCTGCTGCCAAAACACTAGGCCGCAGGGTTTCCCAAACCTGCACGTATCACCCTATCTGTTATACTAAATAAGCATTGTTCATCCTCAGCTTAATCAATCTATTGCATTTTGAATTGGTTTTTGGTCTGCTGCCAAAGCACTAGGCCGCAGGGTATCCCAAACCTGCACGTAGCACCCTGTTATACTAAATAAGTGTTGTTCATCCTCAGCTTAATCAAGCTATTGTATTTTGAATTGGTTTTTGGTCTGCTGCCAAAACACTAGGCCGCAGGGTATCCCAAACCTGCACATATCACCCTATCTGTTATACTAAATTAGCGTTGTTCATCCTCAGCTTAATCAATCTATTCCATTTTGAATTGGTTTTTGGTCTGCTGCCAAAGCACTAGGCCGCAGGGTATCCCAAACCTGCACGTAGCACCCTGTTATACTAAATAAGCGTTGTTTATCCTCAGCTTAATCAAGCTATTGTACTTTGAATTGGTTTTTGGTCTGCTGCCAAAGCACTAGGCCGCAGGGTATCCCAAACCTGCACGTCGCACCCTGTTATACTAAATAAGCGTTGTTCATCCTCAGCTTAATCAAGCTATTGCATTTTGAATTGTTTTTTGGTCTGCTGCCAAAACACTAGGCCGCAGGGTATCCCAAACCTGCACGTAGCACCCTATCTGTTATACTAAATAAGCGTTGTTCATCCCCAGCTTAATCAAGCTAGTGCATTTTTAATTGGTTTTTGGTCTGCTGCCAAAACACTAGGCCGCAGGGTATCCCAAACCTGCACGTAGCACCCTATCTGTTATACTAAATAAGCGCTGTTCATCCTCAGCTTAATCAAGCTATTGCATTTTGAATTGGTTTTTGTCTGGTTTAAATACACCAGGCCACATGGGCATCCCAAACGAGCACATGTCACCTTATCTGTTATACTAAATAAGCGTTGTTCAGCCTAATTTTATTCAAGCTATTGCATTTTGAATTGGTTTTTGTCTGGTTTAAATACACCAGCCCACATGGGCATCCCAAACCAGCACATGGCACCCTATCTGTTATACTAAATAAGCGTTGTTCATCCTCAGCTTAATCAAGCTATCGCATTTTTAATTGTTTTTTAGTCTGCTGCCAAAACACTAGGCCGCAGGGTATTCCAAACCTGCACGTAGCACCCTATCTTTTATACTAAATAAGCGTTGTTCATCCTCAGCTTAATCAAGCTATTGCATTTAAATTGGTTTTTGGTCTGCTGCCAAAACACTAGGCCGCAGGGTATCCCAAACCTGCACTTGGCACCCTATCTGTTATTCTAAATAAGCGTTGTTCATCCTCGGCTTAATCAAGCTATTGCATTTTGAATTGTTTTTTGGTCTGCTGCCAAAACACTAGGCCGCAGGGTATCCCAAACCTGCACTTGGCACCCTATCTGTTATACTAAATAAGCGTTGTTCATCCTCAGCTTAATCAAGCTATTGCATTTTGAATTGGTTTTTGGTCTGCTGCCAAAACACTAGGCCACAGAGTATCCCAAGCCTGCACGTTTCACCCTATCTGTTATACTAAATTAGCATTGTTCATCCTGAGCTTAATCAATCTATTGCATTTTGAATTGGTTTTTGGTCTGCTGCCAAAACACTAGGCTGCAGGGTTTCCCAAACCTGCACGTACCACCTTATCTGTTATACTAAATAAGCGTTGTTCATCCTCAGCTTAATCAAGCTATTGCATTTAAATTGGTTTTTGGTCTGCTGTCAAAACACTAGGCCGCAGGGTATCCCAAACCTGCACGTAGCACCCTATCTGTTATACTAAATAAGCATTGTTCATCCTCAGCTTAATCAAGCTATTGCATTTTGAATTGGTTTTTGTCTGGTTTAAATAAACCAGCCCACATGGGCATCCCAAACCTACTCGTAGCACCCTATCTGTTATACTAAATATGCGTTGTTCATCCTCAGCTTAATCAAGCTAGTGCATTCTTAATTGGTTTTTGTTCTGCTGCCAAAACACTAGGCCACAGGGTATCCCAAACCTGCACTTGGCACCCTATCTGTTATACTAAATAAGCGTTGTTCATCCTCAGCTTAATCAAGCTATTGCATTTTGAATTGGTTTTTGGTCTGCTGCCAAAACACTAGGCCACAGAGTATCCCAAACCTGCACGTTTCACCCTATCTATTATACTAAATTAGCATTGTTCATCCTCAGCTTAATCAATCTATTGCATTTTGAATTGGTTTTTGGTCTGCTGCCAAAACACTAGGCCGCAGGGTTTCCCAAACCTGCACTTATCACCTTATCTGTTATACTAAATAAGCGTTGTTCATCCTCAGCTTAATCAAGCTATTGCATTTAAATTGGTTTTTGGTCTGCTGTCAAAACACTAGGCCGCAGGGTATCCCAAACCTGCACGTAGCACCCTATCTGTTATACTAAATAAGCATTGTTCATCCTCAGCTTAATCAAGCTATTGCATTTTGAATTGGTTTTTGTCTGGTTTAAATACACCAGCCCACATGGGCATCCCAAACCTGCACGTAGCACCCTATCTGTTATACTAAATATGCGTTGTTCATCCTCAGCTTAATCAAGCTAGTGCATTTTGAATTGGTTTTTGGTCTGCTGCCAAATCACTAGGCCGCAGGGTATCCCAAACCTGCACATATCACCCTATCTGTTATACTAAATTAGCGTTGTTCATCCTCAGCTTAATCAATCTATTCCATTTTGAATTGGTTTTTGGTCTGCTGCCAAAGCACTAGGCCGCAGGGTATCCCAAACCTGCACGTAGCACCCTGTTATACTAAATAAGCGTTGTTCATCCTCAGCTTAATCAAGCTATTGTACTTTGAATTGGTTTTTGGTCTGCTGCCAAAGCACTAGGCCGCAGGGTATCCCAAACCTGCACGTCGCACCCTGTTATACTAAATATGCATTGTTCATCCTTGGCTTAATCAAGATATTGCATTTTGAACTGTTTTTTGGTCTGCTGCCAAAACACTAGGCCGCAGGGTATCCCAAACCTGCACGTAGCACCCTATCTGTTATACTAAATAAGCGTTGTTCATCCTCAGCTTAATCAATCTATTGCATTTTGAATTGGTTTTTGGTCTGCTGCCAAAGCACTAGGCCGCAGGGTATCCCAAACCTGCACGTAGCACCCTGTTATACTAAATAAGTGTTGTTCATCCTCAGCTTAATAAAGCTATTGTATTTTGAATTGGTTTTTGGTCTGCTGTCAAAACACTAGGCCGCAGGGTATCCCAAACCTGCACGTAGCACCCTGTTATACTAAATATGCATTGTTCATCCTCAGCTTAATCAAGCTATTGCATTTTGAATTGGTTTTTGTCTGGTTTAAATACATCAGCCCACATGGGCATCCCAAACCTGCACGTAGCACCCTATCTGTTATACTAAATATGCGTTGTTCATCCTCAGCTTAATCAAGCTATTGCATTTTGAATTGGTTTTTGGTCTGCTGCCAAAACACTAGGCCGCAGGGTATCCCAAACCTGCACGTAGCACCCTATCTGTTATACTAAATAAGCGTTGTTCATCCCCAGCTTAATCAAGCTAGTGCATTTTTAATTGGTTTTTGGTCTGCTGCCAAAACACTAGGCCGCAGGGTATCCCAAACCTGCACGTAGCACCCTATCTGTTATACTAAATTAGCATTGTTCATCCTGAGCTTAATCAAGCTATTGCATTTTGAATTGGTTTTTGTCTGGTTTAAATACACCAGGCCACATGGGCATCCCAAACGAGCACATGTCACCTTATCTGTTATACTAAATAAGCGTTGTTCAGCCTAATTTTATTCAAGCTATTGCATTTTGAATTGGTTTTTGTCTGGTTTAAATACACCAGCCCACATGGGCATCCCAAACCAGCACATGGCACCCTATCTGTTATACTAAATAAGCGTTGTTCATCCTCAGCTTAATCAAGCTATCGCATTTTTAATTGTTTTTTAGTCTGCTGCCAAAACACTAGGCCGCAGGGTATTCCAAACCTGCACGTAGCACCCTATCTTTTATACTAAATAAGCGTTGTTCATCCTCAGCTTAATCAAGCTATTGCATTTAAATTGGTTTTTGGTCTGCTGCCAAAACACTAGGCCGCAGGGTATCCCAAACCTGCACTTGGCACCCTATCTGTTATTCTAAATAAGCGTTGTTCATCCTCGGCTTAATCAAGCTATTGCATTTTGAATTGTTTTTTGGTCTGCTGCCAAAACACTAGGCCGAAGGGTATCCCAAACCTGCACTTGGCACCCTATCTGTTATACTAAATAAGCGTTGTTCATCCTCAGCTTAATCAAGCTATTGCATTTTGAATTGGTTTTTGGTCTGCTGCCAAAACACTAGGCCACAGAGTATCCCAAGCCTGCACGTTTCACCCTATCTGTTATACTAAATTAGCATTGTTCATCCTGAGCTTAATCAATCTATTGCATTTTGAATTGGTTTTTGGTCTGCTGCCAAAACACTAGGCTGCAGGGTTTCCCAAACCTGCACGTATCACCTTATCTGTTATACTAAATAAGCGTTGTTCATCCTCAGCTTAATCAAGCTATTGCATTTAAATTGGTTTTTGGTCTGCTGTCAAAACACTAGGCCGCAGGGTATCCCAAACCTGCACGTAGCACCCTATCTGTTATACTAAATCAGCATTGTTCATCCTCAGCTTAATCAAGCTATTGCATTTTGAATTGGTTTTTGTCTGGTTTAAATAAACCAGCCCACATGGGCATCCCAAACCTACACGTAGCACCCTATCTGTTATACTAAATATGCGTTGTTCATCCTCAGCTTAATCAAGCTAGTGCATTCTTAATTGGTTTTTGTTCTGCTGCCAAAACACTAGGCCGCAGGGTATCCCAAACCTGCACTTGGCACCCTATCTGTTATACTAAATAAGCGTTGTTCATCCTCAGCTTAATCAAGCTATTGCATTTTGAATTGGTTTTTGGTCTGCTGCCAAAACACTAGGCCACAGAGTATCCCAAACCTGCACGTTTCACCCTATCTATTATACTAAATTAGCATTGTTCATCCTCAGCTTAATCAATCTATTGCATTTTGAATTGTTTTTTGGTCTGCTGCCAAAACACTAGGCCGCAGGGTTTCCCAAACCTGCACTTATCACCTTATCTGTTATACTAAATAAGCGTTGTTCATCCTCAGCTTAATCAAGCTATTGCATTTAAATTGGTTTTTGGTCTGCTGTCAAAACACTAGGCCGCAGGGTATCTCAAACCTGCACGTAGCACCCTATCTGTTATACTAAATAAGCATTGTTCATCCTCAGCTTAATCAAGCTATTGCATTTTGAATTGGTTTTTGTCTGGTTTAAATACACCAGCCCACATGGGCATCCCAAACCTGCACGTAGCACCCTATCTGTTATACTAAATATGCGTTGTTCATCCTCAGCTTAATCAAGCTAGTGCATTTTGAATTGGTTTTTGGTCTGCTGCCAAATCACTAGGCCGCAGGGTATCCCAAACCTGCACATATCACCCTATCTGTTATACTAAATTAGCGTTGTTCATCCTCAGCTTAATCAATCTATTCCATTTTGAATTGGTTTTTGGTCTGCTGCCAAAGCACTAGGCCGCAGGGTATCCCAAACCTGCACGTAGCACCCTGTTATACTAAATAAGCGTTGTTCATCCTCAGCTTAATCAAGCTATTGTACTTTGAATTGGTTTTTGGTCTGCTGCCAAAGCACTAGGCCGCAGGGTATCCCAAACCTGCACGTCGCACCCTGTTATACTAAATATGCATTGTTCATCCTTGGCTTAATCAAGATATTGCATTTTGAACTGTTTTTTCGTCTGCTGCCAAAACACTAGGCCGCAGGGTATCCCAAACCTGCACGTAGCACCCTATCTGTTATACTAAATAAGCGTTGTTCATCCTCAGCTTAATCAAGCTAGTGCATTTTGAATTGGTTTTTGGTCTGCTGCCAAAACACTAGGCCACACGGTTTCCCAAACCTGCACGTATCACCCTATCTGTTATACTAAATAAGCATTGTTCATCCTCAGCTTAATCAATCTATTGCATTTTGAATTGGTTTTTGGTCTGCTGCCAAAGCACTAGGCCGCAGGGTATCCCAAACCTGCACGTAGCACCCTGTTATACTAAATAAGTGTTGTTCATCCTCAGCTTAATAAAGCTATTGTATTTTGAATTGGTTTTTGGTCTGCTGTCAAAACACTAGGCCGCAGGGTATCCCAAACCTGCACGTAGCACCCTGTTATACTAAATATGCATTGTTCATCCTCAGCTTAATCAAGCTATTGCATTTTGAATTGGTTTTTGTCTGGTTTAAATACATCAGCCCACATGGGCATCCCAAACCTGCACGTAGCACCCTATCTGTTATACTAAATATGCGTTGTTCATCCTCAGCTTAATCAAGCTATTGCATTTTGAATTGGTTTTTGGTCTGCTGCCAAAATACTAGGCCGCAGGGTATCCCAAACCTGCACGTAGCACCCTATCTGTTATACTAAATAAGCGTTGTTCATCCCCAGCTTAATCAAGCTAGTGCATTTTTAATTGGTTTTTGGTCTGCTGCCAAAACACTAGGCCGCAGGGTATCCCAAACCTGCACGTAGCACCCTATCTGTTATACTAAATAAGCGCTGTTCATCCTCAGCTTAATCAAGCTATTGCATTTTGAATTGGTTTTTGTCTGGTTTAAATACACCAGGCCACATGGGCATCCCAAACGAGCACATGTCACCTTATCTGTAATACTAAATAAGCGTTGTTCAGCCTAATTTTATTCAAGCTATTGCATTTTGAATTGGTTTTTGTCTGGTTTAAATACACCAGCCCACATGGGCATCCCAAACCAGCACATGGCACCCTATCTGTTATACTAAATAAGCGTTGTTCATCCTCAGCTTAATCAAGCTATCGCATTTTTAATTGTTTTTTAGTCTGCTGCCAAAACACTAGGCCGCAGGGTATTCCAAACCTGCACGTAGCACCCTATCTTTTATACTAAATAAGCGTTGTTCATCCTCAGCTTAATCAAGCTATTGCATTTAAATTGGTTTTTGGTCTGCTGCCAAAACACTAGGCCGCAGGGTATCCCAAACCTGCACTTGGCACCCTATCTGTTATTCTAAATAAGCGTTGTTCATCCTCGGCTTAATCAAGCTATTGCATTTTGAATTGTTTTTTGGTCTGCTGCCAAAACACTAGGCCGCAGGGTATCCCAAACCTGCACTTGGCACCCTATCTGTTATACTAAATAAGCGTTGTTCATCCTCAGCTTAATCAAGCTATTGCATTTTGAATTGGTTTTTGGTCTGCTGCCAAAACACTAGGCCACAGAGTATCCCAAGCCTGCACGTTTCACCCTATCTGTTATACTAAATTAGCATTGTTCATCCTGAGCTTAATCAATCTATTGCATTTTGAATTGGTTTTTGGTCTGCTGCCAAAACACTAGGCTGCAGGGTTTCCCAAACCTGCACGTATCACCTTATCTGTTATACTAAATAAGCGTTGTTCATCCTCAGCTTAATCAAGCTATTGCATTTAAATTGGTTTTTGGTCTGCTGTCAAAACACTAGGCCGCAGGGTATCCCAAACCTGCACGTAGCACCCTATCTGTTATACTAAATAAGCATTGTTCATCCTCAGCTTAATCAAGCTATTGCATTTTGAATTGGTTTTTGTCTGGTTTAAATAAACCAGCCCACATGGGCATCCCAAACCTACACGTAGCACCCTATCTGTTATACTAAATATGCGTTGTTCATCCTCAGCTTAATCAAGCTAGTGCATTCTTAATTGGTTTTTGTTCTGCTGCCAAAACACTAGGCCGCAGGGTATCCCAAACCTGCACTTGGCACCCTATCTGTTATACTAAATAAGCGTTGTTCATCCTCAGCTTAATCAAGCTATTGCATTTTGAATTGGTTTTTGGTCTGCTGCCAAAACACTAGGCCACAGAGTATCCCAAACCTGCACGTTTCACCCTATCTATTATACTAAATTAGCATTGTTCATCCTCAGCTTAATCAATCTATTGCATTTTGAATTGGTTTTTGGTCTGCTGCCAAAACACTAGTCCGCAGGGTTTCCCAAACCTGCACTTATCACCTTATCTGTTATACTAAATAAGCGTTGTTCATCCTCAGCTTAATCAAGCTATTGCATTTAAATTGGTTTTTGGTCTGCTGTCAAAACACTAGGCCGCAGGGTATCCCAAACCTGCACGTAGCACCCTATCTGTTATACTAAATAAGCATTGTTCATCCTCAGCTTAATCAAGCTATTGCATTTTGAATTGGTTTTTGTCTGGTTTAAATACACCAGCCCACATGGGCATCCCAAACCTGCACGTAGCACCCTATCTGTTATACTAAATATGCGTTGTTCATCCTCAGCTTAATCAAGCTAGTGCATTTTGAATTGGTTTTTGGTCTGCTGCCAAATCACTAGGCCGCAGGGTATCCCAAACCTGCACATATCACCCTATCTGTTATACTAAATTAGCGTTGTTCATCCTCAGCTTAATCAATCTATTCCATTTTGAATTGGTTTTTGGTCTGCTGCCAAAGCACTAGGCCGCAGGGTATCCCAAACCTGCACGTAGCACCCTGTTATACTAAATAAGCGTTGTTCATCCTCAGCTTAATCAAGCTATTGTACTTTGAATTGGTTTTTGGTCTGCTGCCAAAGCACTAGGCCGCAGGGTATCCCAAACCTGCACGTCGCACCCTGTTATACTAAATATGCATTGTTCATCCTTGGCTTAATCAAGATATTGCATTTTGAACTGTTTTTTGGTCTGCTGCCAAAACACTAGGCCGCAGGGTATCCCAAACCTGCACGTAGCACCCTATCTGTTATACTAAATAAGCGTTGTTCATCCTCAGCTTAATCAAGCTAGTGCATTTTGAATTGGTTTTTGGTCTGCTGCCAAAACACTAGGCCACACGGTTTCCCAAACCTGCACGTATCACCCTATCTGTTATACTAAATAAGCATTGTTCATCCTCAGCTTAATCAATCTATTGCATTTTGAATTGGTTTTTGGTCTGCTGCCAAAGCACTAGGCCGCAGGGTATCCCAAACCTGCACGTAGCACCCTGTTATACTAAATAAGTGTTGTTCATCCTCAGCTTAATAAAGCTATTGTATTTTGAATTGGTTTTTGGTCTGCTGTCAAAACACTAGGCCGCAGGGTATCCCAAACCTGCACGTAGCACCCTGTTATACTAAATATGCATTGTTCATCCTCAGCTTAATCAAGCTATTGCATTTTGAATTGGTTTTTGTCTGGTTTAAATACATCAGCCCACATGGGCATCCCAAACCTGCACGTAGCACCCTATCTGTTATACTAAATATGCGTTGTTCATCCTCAGCTTAATCAAGCTATTGCATTTTGAATTGGTTTTTGGTCTGCTGCCAAAACACTAGGCCACAGAGTATCCCAAACCTGCACGTTTCACCCTATCTGTTATAATAAATTAGCATTGTTCATCCTCAGCTTAATCAATCTATTGCATTTTGAATTGGTTTTTTGTCTGCTGCCAAAACACTAGGCCGCAGGGTTTCCCAAACCTGCACGTATCACCTTATCTGTTATACTAAATAAGCGTTGTTCATCCTCAGCTTAATCAAGCTATTGCATTTAAATTGGTTTTTGGTCTGCTGTCAAAACACTAGGCCGCAGGGTATCCCAAACCTGCACGTAGCACCCTATCTGTTATACTAAATAAGCATTGTTCATCCTCAGCTTAATCAAGCTATTGCATTTTGAATTGGTTTTTGTCTGGTTTAAATACACCAGCCCACATGGGCATCCCAAACCTGCACGTAGCACCCTATCTGTTATACTAAATATGCGTTGTTTATCCTCAGCTTAATCAAGCTAGTGCATTTTGAATTGGTTTTTGGTCTGCTGCCAAAACACTAGGCCGCAGGGTATCCCAAACCTGCATGTATCACCCTATCTGTTATACTAAATTAGCATTGTTCATCCTCAGCTTAATCAATCTATTGCACTTTGAATTGGTTTTTGGTCTGCTGCCAAAGCACTAGGCCGCAGGGTATCCCAAACCTGCACCTAGCACCCTGTTATACTAAATAAGCGTTGTTCATCCTCAGCTTAATAAAGCTATTGTTTTTTTAATTGATTTTTGGTCTGCTTCCAAAACACTAGGCCGCAGGGTATCCCAAACCTGCACTTGGCACCCTATCTGTTATACTAAATAAGCGTTGTTTATCCTCAGCTTAATCAAGCTATTGCATTTTGAATTGGTTTTTGGTCTGCTGCCAAAACACTAGGCCACAGAGTATCCCAAACCTGCACGTTTCACCCTATCTGTTATACTAAATTAGCATTGTTCATCCTCAGCTTAATCAATCTAGTGCATTTTGAATTGGTTTTTGGTCTGCTGCCAAAACACTAGGCCGCAGGGTTTCCCAAACCTGCACGTATCACCTTATCTGTTATACTAAATAAGCGTTGTTCATCCTCTGCTTAATCAAGCTATTGCATTTAAATTGGTTTTTGGTCTGCTGTCAAAACACTAGGCCGCAGGGTATCCCAAACCTGCACGTAGCACCCTATCTGTTATACTAAATAAGCATTGTTCATCCTCAGCTTAATCAAGCTATTGCATTTTGAATTGGTTTTTGTCTGGTTTAAATACACCAGCCCACATGGGCATCCCAAACCTGCACGTAGCACCCTATCTGTTATACTAAATATGCGTTGTTCATCCTCAGCTTAATCAAGCTATTGCATTTTGAATTGGTTTTTGGTCTGCTGCCAAAACACTAGGCCACAGAGTATCCCATACCTGCACGTTTCACCCTACATCCTCAGCTTAATAAATCTATTGCACTTTGAATTGGTTTTTGGTCTGCTGCCAAAACACTAGGTCGCAGGGTTTCCCAAACCTGCACGTATCACCTTATCTGTTATACTATATAAGCGTTGTTCATCCTCAGCTTAATCAAGCTATTGCATTTAAATTGGTTTTTGGTCTGCTGTCAAAACACTAGGCCGCAGGGTATCCCAAACCTGCACGTAGCACCCTATCTGTTATACTAAATAAGCATTGTTCATCCTCAGCTTAATCAAGCTATTGCATTTTGAATTGGTTTTTGTCTGGTTTAAATACACCAGCCCACATGGGCATCCCAAACCTGCACGTAGCGCCCTATCTGTTATACTAAATATGCGTTATTCATCCTCAGCTTAATCAAGCTAGTGCATTTTGAATTGGTTTTTGGTCTGCTGCCAAAACACTAGGCCGCAGGGTATCCCAAACCTGCACGTAGCACCCTATCTGTTATACTAAATAAGCGCTGTTCATCCTCAGCTTAATCAAGCTATTGCATTTTGAATTGGTTTTTGTCTGGTTTAAATACACCAGCCCACATGGGCATCCCAAACGAGCACATGGCACCCTATCTGTTATACTAAATAAGCGTTGTTCATCCTCAGCTTAATCAAGCTATCGCATTTTTAATTGTTTTTTAGTCTGCTGCCAAAACACTAGGCCGCAGGGTATTCCAAACCTGCACGTAGCACCCTATCTTTTATACTAAATAAGCGTTGTTCATCCTCAGCTTAATCAAGCTATTGCATTTAAATTGGTTTTTGGTCTGCTGCCAAAACACTAGGCCGCAGGGTATCCCAAACCTGCACTTGGCACCCTATCTGTTATTCTAAATAAGCGTTGTTCATCCTCGGTTTAATCAAGCTATTGCATTTTGAATTGTTTTTTGGTCTGCTGCCAAAACACTAGGCCGCAGGGTATCCCAAACCTGCACGTAGCACCCTATCTGTTATACTAAATAAGCGTTGTTCATCCTCAGCTTAATCAAGCTATTGCATTTTGAATTGGTTTTTGGTCTGCTGCCAAAACACTAGGCCACAGAGAATCCCAAGCCTGCACGTTTCACCCTATCTGTTATACTAAATTAGCATTGTTCATCCTCAGCTTAATCAATCTATTGCATTTTGAATTGGTTTTTGGTCTCCTGCCAAAACACTAGGCTGCAGGGTATCCCAAACCTGCACGTAGCACCCTATCTGTTATACTAAATTAGCGTTGTTCATCCTCAGCTTAATCAATCTATTCCGTTTTGAATGGGTTTTTGGTCTGCTGCCAAAACACTAGGCCGCAGGGTATCCCAAATCTGCACGTAGCACCCTGTTATACTAAATAAGCGTTGTTCATCCTCAGCTTAATCAAGCTATTGTACTTTGAATTGGTTTTTGGTCTGCTGCCACAGCACTAGGCAGCAGGGTATCCCAAACCTGCACGTAGCACCCTGTTATACTAAATAAGCGTTGTTCATCCTTGGCTTAATCAAGATATTGCATTTTGAATTGTTTTTTGGTCTGCTGCCAAAACACTAGGCCGCAGGGTATCCCAAACCTGCATGTATCACCCTATCTGTTATACTAAATTAGCATTGTTCATCCTCAGCTTAATCAATCTATTGCATTTTGAATTGGTTTTTGGTCTGCTGCCAAAGCACTAGGCCGCAGGGTATCCCAAACCTGCACGTAGCACCCTGTTATACTAAATAAGCGTTGTTCTTCCTCAGCTTAATAAAGCTATTGTTTTTTTAATTGGTTTTTGGTCTGCTTCCAAAACACTAGGCCGCAGGGTATCCCAAACCTCCACTTGGCACCCTATCTGTTATACTAAATAAGCGTTGTTCATCCTCAGCTTAATCAAGCTATTGCATTTTGAATTGGTTTTTGGTCTGCTGCCAAAACACTAGGCCACAGAGTATCCCAAACCTGCACGTTTCACCCTATCTATTATACTAAATTAGCATTGTTCATCCTCAGCTTAATCAATCTATTGCATTTTGAATTGGTTTTTGGTCTGCTGCCAAAACACTAGGCCGCAGGGTTTCCCAAACCTGCACGTATCACCTTATCTGTTATACTAAATAAGCGTTGTTCATCCTCAGCTTAATCAAGCTATTGCATTTAAATTGGTTTTTGGTCTGCTGTCAAAACACTAGGCCGCAGGGTATCCCAAACCTGCACGTAGCACCCTATCTGTTATACTAAATAAGCATTGTTCATCCTCAGCTTAATCAAGCTATTGCATTTTGAATTGGTTTTTGTCTGGTTTAAATACACCAGCCCACATGGGCATCCCAAACCTGCACGTAGCGCCCTATCTGTTATACTAAATATGCGTTGTTCATCCTCAGCTTAATCAAGCTAGTGCATTTTGAATTGGTTTTTGGTCTGCTGCCAAAACACTAGGCCGCAGGGTATCCCAAACCTGCACGTAGCACCCTATCTGTTATACTAAATAAGCGCTGTTCATCCTCAGCTTAATCAAGCTATTGCATTTTGAATTGGTTTTTGTCTGGTTTAAATACACCAGCCCACATGGGCATCCCAAACGAGCACATGGCACCCTATCTGTTATACTAAATAAGCGTTGTTCATCCTCAGCTTAATCAAGCTATCGCATTTTTAATTGTTTTTTAGTCTGCTGCCAAAACACTAGGCCGCAGGGTATCCCAAACCTGCACTTGGCACCCTATCTGTTATTCTAAATAAGCGTTGTTCGTCCTCGGTTTAATCAAGCTATTGCATTTTGAATTGTTTTTTGGTCTGCTGCCAAAACACTAGGCCGCAGGGTATCCCAAACCTGCACGTAGCACCCTATCTGTTATACTAAATAAGCGTTGTTCATCCTCAGCTTAATCAAGCTATTGCATTTTGAATTGGTTTTTGGTCTGCTGCCTAAACACTAGGCCACAGAGTATCCCAAGCCTGCACGTTTCACCCTATCTGTTATACTAAATTAGCATTGTTCATCCTCAGCTTAATCAATCTATTGCATTTTGAATTGGTTTTTGGTCTCCTGCCAAAACACTAGGCTGCAGGGTATCCCAAACCTGCACGTAGCACCCTATCTGTTATACTAAATTAGCGTTGTTCATCCTCAGCTTAATCAATCTATTCCGTTTTGAATGGGTTTTTGGTCTGCTGCCAAAACACTAGGCCGCAGGGTATCCCAAATCTGCACGTAGCACCCTGTTATACTAAATAAGCGTTGTTCATCCTCAGCTTAATCAAGCTATTGTACTTTGAATTGGTTTTTGGTCTGCTGCCACAGCACTAGGCAGCAGGGTATCCCAAACCTGCACGTAGCACCCTGTTATACTAAATAAGCGTTGTTCATCCTTGGCTTAATCAAGATATTGCATTTTGAATTGTTTTTTGGTCTGCTGCCAAAACACTAGGCCGCAGGGTATCCCAAACCTGCATGTATCACCCTATCTGTTATACTAAATTAGCATTGTTCATCCTCAGCTTAATCAATCTATTGCATTTTGAATTGGTTTTTGGTCTGCTGCCAAAGCACTAGGCCGCAGGGTATCCCAAACCTGCACGTAGCACCCTGTTATACTAAATAAGCGTTGTTCTTCCTCAGCTTAATAAAGCTATTGTTTTTTTAATTGGTTTTTGGTCTGCTTCCAAAACACTAGGCCGCAGGGTATCCCAAACCTCCACTTGGCACCCTATCTGTTATACTAAATAAGCGTTGTTCATCCTCAGCTTAATCAAGCTATTGCATTTTGAATTGGTTTTTGGTCTGCTGCCAAAACACTAGGCCACAGAGTATCCCAAACCTGCACGTTTCACCCTATCTATTATACTAAATTAGCATTGTTCATCCTCAGCTTAATCAATCTATTGCATTTTGAATTGGTTTTTGGTCTGCTGCCAAAGCACTAGGCCGCAGGGTATCCCAAACCTGCACGTAGCACCCTGTTATACTAAATAAGCGTTGTTCTTCCTCAGCTTAATAAAGCTATTGTTTTTTTAATTGGTTTTTGGTCTGCTTCCAAAACACTAGGCCGCAGGGTATCCCAAACCTCCACTTGGCACCCTATCTGTTATACTAAATAAGCGTTGTTCATCCTCAGCTTAATCAAGCTATTGCATTTTGAATTGGTTTTTGGTCTGCTGCCAAAACACTAGGCCACAGAGTATCCCAAACCTGCACGTTTCACCCTATCTATTATACTAAATTAGCATTGTTCATCCTCAGCTTAATCAATCTATTGCATTTTGAATTGGTTTTTGGTCTGCTGCCAAAACACTAGGCCGCAGGGTTTCCCAAACCTGCACGTATCACCTTATCTGTTATACTAAATAAGCGTTGTTCATCCTCAGCTTAATCAAGCTATTGCATTTAAATTGGTTTTTGGTCTGCTGTCAAAACACTAGGCCGCAGGGTATCCCAAACCTGCACGTATCACCCTATCTGTTATACTAAATAAGCATTGTTCATCCTCAGCGTAATCAAGCTATTGCATTTTGAATTGGTTTTTGTCTGGTTTAAATACACCAGCCCACATGGGCATCCCACATCTGCACGTAGCACCCTATCTGTTATACTAAATATGCGTTGTTCATCCTCAGCTTAATCAAGCTAGTGCATTTTGAATTGGTTTTTGGTCTGCTGCCAAATCACTAGGCCGCAGGGTATCCCAAACCTGCACATATCACCCTATCTGTTATACTAAATTAGCGTTGTTCATCCTCAGCTTAATCAATCTATTCCATTTTGTATTGGTTTTTGGTCTGCTGCCAAAGCACTAGGCTGCAGGGTATCCCAAACCTGCACGTAGCACTCTGTTATACTAAATAAGCGTTGTTCATCCTCAGCTTAATCAAGCTATTGTACTTTGAATTGGTTTTTGGTCTGCTGCCAAAGCACTAGGCCGCAGGGTATCCCAAACCTGCACGTAGCACCCTGTTATACTAAATAAGCGTTGTTCATCCTTGGCTTAATCAAGATATTGCATTTTGAATTGTTTTTTGGTCTGCTGCCAAAACACTAGGCCGCAGGGTATCCCAAACCTGCACGTAGCACCCTATGTGTTATACTAAATAAGCGTTGTTCATCCTCAGCTTAATCAAGCTAGTGCATTTTGAATTGGTTTTTGGTCTGCTGCCAAAACACTAGGCCGCAGGGTTTCCCAAACCTGCACGTATCACCCTATCTGTTATACTAAATAAGCATTGTTCATCCTCAGCTTAATCAATCTATTGCATTTTGAATTGATTTTTGGTCTGCTGCCAAAGCACTAGGCCGCAGGGTATCCCAAACCTGCACGTAGCACCCTGTTATACTAAATAAGTGTTGTTCATCCTCAGCTTAATCAAGCTATTGTATTTTGAATTGGTTTTTGGTCTGCTGCCAAAACACTAGGCCGCAGGGTATCCCAAACCTGCACATATCACCCTATCTGTTATACTAAATTAGCGTTGTTCATCCTCAGCTTAATCAATCTATTCCATTTTGAATTGGTTTTTGGTCTGCTGCCAAAGCACTAGGCCGCAGGGTATCCCAAACCTGCACGTAGCACCCTGTTATACTAAATAAGCGTTGTTTATCCTCAGCTTAATCAAGCTATTGTACTTTGAATTGGTTTTTGTTCTGCTGCCAAAGCACTAGGCCGCAGGGTATCCCAAACCTGCACGTCGCACCCTGTTATACTAAATAAGCGTTGTTCATCCTCAGCTTAATCAAGCTATTGCATTTTGAATTGTTTTTTGGTCTGCTGCCAAAACACTAGGCCGCAGGGTATCCCAAACCTGCACGTAGCACCCTATCTGTTATACTAAATAAGCGTTGTTCATCCCCAGCTTAATCAAGCTAGTGCATTTTTAATTGGTTTTTGGTCTGCTGCCAAAACACTAGGCCGCAGGGTATCCCAAACCTGCACGTAGCACCCTATCTGTTATACTAAATAAGCGCTGTTCATCCTCAGCTTAATCAAGCTATTGCATTTTGAATTGGTTTTTGTCTGGTTTAAATACACCAGGCCACATGGGCATCCCAAACGAGCACATGTCACCTTATCTGTTATACTAAATAAGCGTTGTTCAGCCTAATTTTATTCAAGCTATTGCATTTTGAATTGGTTTTTGTCTGGTTTAAATACACCAGCCCACATGGGCATCCCAAACCAGCACATGGCACCCTATCTGTTATACTAAATAAGCGTTGTTCATCCTCAGCTTAATCAAGCTATCGCATTTTTAATTGTTTTTTAGTCTGCTGCCAAAACACTAGGCCGCAGGGTATTCCAAACCTGCACGTAGCACCCTATCTTTTATACTAAATAAGCGTTGTTCATCCTCAGCTTAATCAAGCTATTGCATTTAAATTGGTTTTTGGTCTGCTGCCAAAACACTAGGCCGCAGGGTATCCCAAACCTGCACTTGGCACCCTATCTGTTATTCTAAATAAGCGTTGTTCATCCTCGGCTTAATCAAGCTATTGCATTTTGAATTGTTTTTTGGTCTGCTGCCAAAACACTAGGCCGCAGGGTATCCCAAACCTGCACTTGGCACCCTATCTGTTATACTAAATAAGCGTTGTTCATCCTCAGCTTAATCAAGCTATTGCATTTTGAATTGGTTTTTGGTCTGCTGCCAAAACACTAGGCCACAGAGTATCCCAAGCCTGCACGTTTCACCCTATCTGTTATACTAAATTAGCATTGTTCATCCTGAGCTTAATCAATCTATTGCATTTTGAATTGGTTTTTGGTCTGCTGCCAAAACACTAGGCTGCAGGGTTTCCCAAACCTGCACGTATCACCTTATCTGTTATACTAAATAAGCGTTGTTCATCCTCAGCTTAATCAAGCTATTGCATTTAAATTGGTTTTTGGTCTGCTGTCAAAACACTAGGCCGCAGGGTATCCCAAACCTGCACGTAGCACCCTATCTGTTATACTAAATAAGCATTGTTCATCCTCAGCTTAATCAAGCTATTGCATTTTGAATTGGTTTTTGTCTGGTTTAAATAAACCAGCCCACATGGGCATCCCAAACCTACACGTAGCACCCTATCTGTTATACTAAATATGCGTTGTTCATCCTCAGCTTAATCAAGCTAGTGCATTCTTAATTGGTTTTTGTTCTGCTGCCAAAACACTAGGCCACAGGGTATCCCAAACCTGCACTTGGCACCCTATCTGTTATACTAAATAAGCGTTGTTCATCCTCAGCTTAATCAAGCTATTGCATTTTGAATTGGTTTTTGGTCTGCTGCCAAAACACTAGGCCACAGAGTATCCCAAACCTGCACGTTTCACCCTATCTATTATACTAAATTAGCATTGTTCATCCTCAGCTTAATCAATCTATTGCATTTTGAATTGGTTTTTGGTCTGCTGCCAAAACACTAGGCCGCAGGGTTTCCCAAACCTGCACTTATCACCTTATCTGTTATACTAAATAAGCGTTGTTCATCCTCAGCTTAATCAAGCTATTGCATTTAAATTGGTTTTTGGTCTGCTGTCAAAACACTAGGCCGCAGGGTATCCCAAACCTGCACGTAGCACCCTATCTGTTATACTAAATAAGCATTGTTCATCCTCAGCTTAATCAAGCTATTGCATTTTGAATTGGTTTTTGTCTGGTTTAAATACACCAGCCCACATGGGCATCCCAAACCTGCACGTAGCACCCTATCTGTTATACTAAATATGCGTTGTTCATCCTCAGCTTAATCAAGCTAGTGCATTTTGAATTGGTTTTTGGTCTGCTGCCAAATCACTAGGCCGCAGGGTATCCCAAACCTGCACATATCACCCTATCTGTTATACTAAATTAGCGTTGTTCATCCTCAGCTTAATCAATCTATTCCATTTTGAATTGGTTTTTGGTCTGCTGCCAAAGCACTAGGCCGCAGGGTATCCCAAACCTGCACGTAGCACCCTGTTATACTAAATAAGCGTTGTTCATCCTCAGCTTAATCAAGCTATTGTACTTTGAATTGGTTTTTGGTCTGCTGCCAAAGCACTAGGCCGCAGGGTATCCCAAACCTGCACGTCGCACCCTGTTATACTAAATATGCATTGTTCATCCTTGGCTTAATCAAGATATTGCATTTTGAACTGTTTTTTGGTCTGCTGCCAAAACACTAGGCCGCAGGGTATCCCAAACCTGCACGTAGCACCCTATCTGTTATACTAAATAAGCGTTGTTCATCCTCAGCTTAATCAAGCTAGTGCATTTTGAATTGGTTTTGGTCTGCTGCCAAAACACTAGGCCACACGGTTTCCCAAACCTGCACGTATCACCCTATCTGTTATACTAAATAAGCATTGTTCATCCTCAGCTTAATCAATCTATTGCATTTTGAATTGGTTTTTGGTCTGCTGCCAAAGCACTAGGCCGCAGGGTATCCCAAACCTGCACGTAGCACCCTGTTATACTAAATAAGTGTTGTTCATCCTCAGCTTAATAAAGCTATTGTATTTTGAATTGGTTTTTGGTCTGCTGTCAAAACACTAGGCCGCAGGGTATCCCAAACCTGCACGTAGCACCCTGTTATACTAAATATGCATTGTTCATCCTCAGCTTAATCAAGCTATTGCATTTTGAATTGGTTTTTGTCTGGTTTAAATACATCAGCCCACATGGGCATCCCAAACCTGCACGTAGCACCCTATCTGTTATACTAAATATGCGTTGTTCATCCTCAGCTTAATCAAGCTATTGCATTTTGAATTGGTTTTTGGTCTGCTGCCAAAACACTAGGCCGCAGGGTATCCCAAACCTGCACGTAGCACCCTATCTGTTATACTAAATAAGCGTTGTTCATCCCCAGCTTAATCAAGCTAGTGCATTTTTAATTGGTTTTTGGTCTGCTGCCAAAACACTAGGCCGCAGGGTATCCCAAACCTGCACGTAGCACCCTATCTGTTATACTAAATAAGCGCTGTTCATCCTCAGCTTAATCAAGCTATTGCATTTTGAATTGGTTTTTGTCTGGTTTAAATACACCAGGCCACATGGGCATCCCAAACGAGCACATGTCACCTTATCTGTTATACTAAATAAGCGTTGTTCAGCCTAATTTTATTCAAGCTATTGCATTTTGAATTGGTTTTTGTCTGGTTTAAATACACCAGCCCACATGGGCATCCCAAACCAGCACATGGCACCCTATCTGTTATACTAAATAAGCGTTGTTCATCCTCAGCTTAATCAAGCTATCGCATTTTTAATTGTTTTTTAGTCTGCTGCCAAAACACTAGGCCGCAGGGTATTCCAAACCTGCACGTAGCACCCTATCTTTTATACTAAATAAGCGTTGTTCATCCTCAGCTTAATCAAGCTATTGCATTTAAATTGGTTTTTGGTCTGCTGCCAAAACACTAGGCCGCAGGGTATCCCAAACCTGCACTTGGCACCCTATCTGTTATTCTAAATAAGCGTTGTTCATCCTCGGCTTAATCAAGCTATTGCATTTTGAATTGTTTTTTGGTCTGCTGCCAAAACACTAGGCCGCAGGGTATCCCAAACCTGCACTTGGCACCCTATCTGTTATACTAAATAAGCGTTGTTCATCCTCAGCTTAATCAAGCTATTGCATTTTGAATTGGTTTTTGGTCTGCTGCCAAAACACTAGGCCACAGAGTATCCCAAGCCTGCACGTTTCACCCTATCTGTTATACTAAATTAGCATTGTTCATCCTGAGCTTAATCAATCTATTGCATTTTGAATTGGTTTTTGGTCTGCTGCCAAAACACTAGGCTGCAGGGTTTCCCAAACCTGCACGTATCACCTTATCTGTTATACTAAATAAGCGTTGTTCATCCTCAGCTTAATCAAGCTATTGCATTTAAATTGGTTTTTGGTCTGCTGTCAAAACACTAGGCCGCAGGGTATCCCAAACCTGCACGTAGCACCCTATCTGTTATACTAAATAAGCATTGTTCATCCTCAGCTTAATCAAGCTATTGCATTTTGAATTGGTTTTTGTCTGGTTTAAATAAACCAGCCCACATGGGCATCCCAAACCTACACGTAGCACCCTATCTGTTATACTAAATATGCGTTGTTCATCCTCAGCTTAATCAAGCTAGTGCATTCTTAATTGGTTTTTGTTCTGCTGCCAAAACACTAGGCCGCAGGGTATCCCAAACCTGCACTTGGCACCCTATCTGTTATACTAAATAAGCGTTGTTTATCCTCAGCTTAATCAAGCTATTGCATTTTGAATTGGTTTTTGGTCTGCTGCCAAAACACTAGGCCACAGAGTATCCCAAACCTGCACGTTTCACCCTATCTGTTATACTAAATTAGCATTGTTCATCCTCAGCTTAATCAATCTAGTGCATTTTGAATTGGTTTTTGGTCTGCTGCCAAAACACTAGGCCGCAGGGTTTCCCAAACCTGCACGTATCACCTTATCTGTTATACTAAATAAGCGTTGTTCATCCTCTGCTTAATCAAGCTATTGCATTTAAATTGGTTTTTGGTCTGCTGTCAAAACACTAGGCCGCAGGGTATCCCAAACCTGCACGTAGCACCCTATCTGTTATACTAAATAAGCATTGTTCATCCTCAGCTTAATCAAGCTAGTGCATTTTGAATTGGTTTTTGGTCTGCTGCCAAATCACTAGGCCGCAGGGTATCCCAAACCTGCACATATCACCCTATCTGTTATACTAAATTAGCGTTGTTCATCCTCAGCTTAATCAATCTATTCCATTTTGAATTGGTTTTTGGTCTGCTGCCAAAGCACTAGGCCGCAGGGTATCCCAAACCTGCACGTAGCACCCTGTTATACTAAATAAGCGTTGTTCATCCTCAGCTTAATCAAGCTATTGTACTTTGAATTGGTTTTTGGTCTGCTGCCAAAGCACTAGGCCGCAGGGTATCCCAAACCTGCACGTCGCACCCTGTTATACTAAATATGCATTGTTCATCCTTGGCTTAATCAAGATATTGCATTTTGAACTGTTTTTTGGTCTGCTGCCAAAACACTAGGCCGCAGGGTATCCCAAACCTGCACGTAGCACCCTATCTGTTATACTAAATAAGCGTTGTTCATCCTCAGCTTAATCAAGCTAGTGCATTTTGAATTGGTTTTTTGTCTGCTGCCAAAACACTAGGCCGCAGGGTTTCCCAAACCTGCACGTATCACCTTATCTGTTATACTAAATAAGCGTTGTTCATCCTCAGCTTAATCAAGCTATTGCATTTAAATTGGTTTTTGGTCTGCTGTCAAAACACTAGGCCGCAGGGTATCCCAAACCTGCACGTAGCACCCTATCTGTTATACTAAATAAGCATTGTTCATTCTCAGCTTAATCAAGCTAGTGCATTTTGAATTGGTTTTTGGTCTGCTGCCAAAACACTAGGCCGCAGGGTATCCCAAACCTGCATGTATCACCCTATCTGTTATACTAAATTAGCATTGTTCATCCTCAGCTTAATCAATCTATTGCACTTTGAATTGGTTTTTGGTCTGCTGCCAAAGCACTAGGCCGCAGGGTATCCCAAACCTGCACGTAGCACCCTGTTATACTAAATAAGCGTTGTTCATCCTCAGCTTAATAAAGCTATTGTTTTTTTAATTCATTTTTGGTCTGCTTCCAAAACACTAGGCCGCAGGGTATCCCAAACCTGCACTTGGCACCCTATCTGTTATACTAAATAAGCGTTGTTTATCCTCAGCTTAATCAAGCTATTGCATTTTGAATTGGTTTTTGGTCTGCTGCCAAAACACTAGGCCACAGAGTATCCCAAACCTGCACGTTTCACCCTATCTATTATACTAAATTAGCATTGTTCATCCTCAGCTTAATCAATCTATTGCATTTTGAATTGGTTTTTGGTCTGCTGCCAAAACACTAGGCCGCAGGGTTTCCCAAACCTGCACTTATCACCTTATCTGTTATACTAAATAAGCGTTGTTCATCCTCAGCTTAATCAAGCTATTGCATTTAAATTGGTTTTTGGTCTGCTGTCAAAACACTAGGCCGCAGGGTATCCCAAACCTGCACGTAGCACCCTATCTGTTATACTAAATAAGCATTGTTCATCCTCAGCTTAATCAAGCTATTGCATTTTGAATTGGTTTTTGTCTGGTTTAAATACACCAGCCCACATGGGCATCCCAAACCTGCACGTAGCACCCTATCTGTTATACTAAATATGCGTTGTTCATCCTCAGCTTAATCAAGCTATTGCATTTTGAATTGGTTTTTGGTCTGCTGCCAAAACACTAGGCCACAGAGTATCCGAAACCTGCACGTTTCACCCTACATCCTCAGCTTAATAAATCTATTGCATTTTGAATTGGTTTTTGGTCTGCTGCCAAAACACTAGGCCGCAGGGTTTCCCAAACCTGCACGTATCACCTTATCTGTTATACTATATAAGCGTTGTTCATCCTCAGCTTAATCAAGCTATTGCATTTAAATTGGTTTTTGGTCTGCTGTCAAAACACTAGGCCGCAGGGTATCCCAAACCTGCACGTAGCACCCTATCTGTTATACTAAATAAGCATTGTTCATCCTCAGCTTAATCAAGCTATTGCATTTTGAATTGGTTTTTGTCTGGTTTAAATACACCAGCCCACATGGGCATCCCAAACCTGCACGTAGCGCCCTATCTGTTATACTAAATATGCGTTGTTCATCCTCAGCTTAATCAAGCTAGTGCATTTTGAATTGGTTTTTGGTCTGCTGCCAAAACACTAGGCCGCAGGGTATCCCAAACCTGCATGTATCACCCTATCTGTTATACTAAATTAGCATTGTTCATCCTCAGCTTAATCAATCTATTGCATTTTGAATTGGTTTTTGGTCTGCTGCCAAAGGACTAGGCCGCAGGGTATCCCAAACCTGCACGTAGCACCCTGTTATACTAAATAAGCGTTGTTCATCCTCAGCTTAATAAAGCTATTGTTTTTTTAATTGGTCTTTGGTCTGCTTCCAAAACACTAGGCCGCAGGGTATCCCAAACCTGCACTTGACACCCTATCTTTTATACTAAATAAGCGTTGTTCATCCTCAGCTTAATCAAGCTATTGCATTTTGAATTGGTTTTTGGTCTGCTGCCAAAACACTAGGCCACAGAGTATCCCAAACCTGCACGTTTCACCCTATCTATTATACTAAATTAGCATTGTTCATCCTCAGCTTAATCAATCTATTGCATTTTGAATTGGTTTTTGGTCTGCTGCCAAAACACTAGGCCGCAGGGTTTCCCAAACCTGCACTTATCACCTTATCTGTTATACTAAATAAGCGTTGTTCATCCTCAGCTTAATCAAGCTATTGCATTTAAATTGGTTTTTGGTCTGCTGTCAAAACACTAGGCCGCAGGGTATCCCAAACCTGCACGTAGCACCCTATCTGTTATACTAAATAAGCATTGTTCATCCTCAGCTTAATCAAGCTATTGCATTTTGAATTGGTTTTTGTCTGGTTTAAATACACCAGCCCACATGGGCATCCCAAACCTGCACGTAGCACCCTATCTGTTATACTAAATATGCGTTGTTCATCCTCAGCTTAATCAAGCTATTGCATTTTGAATTGGTTTTTGGTCTGCTGCCAAAACACTAGGCCACAGAGTATCCGAAACCTGCACGTTTCACCCTACATCCTCAGCTTAATAAATCTATTGCATTTTGAATTGGTTTTTGGTCTGCTGCCAAAACACTAGGCCGCAGGGTTTCCCAAACCTGCACGTATCACCTTATCTGTTATACTATATAAGCGTTGTTCATCCTCAGCTTAATCAAGCTATTGCATTTAAATTGGTTTTTGGTCTGCTGTCAAAACACTAGGCCGCAGGGTATCCCAAACCTGCACGTAGCACCCTATCTGTTATACTAAATAAGCATTGTTCATCCTCAGCTTAATCAAGCTATTGCATTTTGAATTGGTTTTTGTCTGGTTTAAATACACCAGCCCACATGGGCATCCCAAACCTGCACGTAGCGCCCTATCTGTTATACTAAATATGCGTTGTTCATCCTCAGCTTAATCAAGCTAGTGCATTTTGAATTGGTTTTTGGTCTGCTGCCAAAACACTAGGCCGCAGGGTATCCCAAACCTGCATGTATCACCCTATCTGTTATACTAAATTAGCATTGTTCATCCTCAGCTTAATCAATCTATTGCATTTTGAATTGGTTTTTGGTCTGCTGCCAAAGGACTAGGCCGCAGGGTATCCCAAACCTGCACGTAGCACCCTGTTATACTAAATAAGCGTTGTTCATCCTCAGCTTAATAAAGCTATTGTTTTTTTAATTGGTCTTTGGTCTGCTTCCAAAACACTAGGCCGCAGGGTATCCCAAACCTGCACTTGACACCCTATCTTTTATACTAAATAAGCGTTGTTCATCCTCAGCTTAATCAAGCTATTGCATTTTGAATTGGTTTTTGGTCTGCTGCCAAAACACTAGGCCACAGAGTATCCCAAACCTGCACGTTTCACCCTATCTGTTATACTAAATTAGCATTGTTCATCCTCAGCTTAATCAATCTAGTGCATTTTGAATTGGTTTTTGGTCTGCTGCCAAAACACTAGGCCGCAGGGTTTCCCAAATCTGCACGTATCACCTTATCTGTTATACTAAATAAGCGTTGTTCATCCTCAGCTTAATCAAGCTATTGCATTTAAATTGGTTTTTGGTCTGCTGTCAAAACACTAGGCCGCCGGGTATCCCAAACCTGCACGTAGCACCCTATCTGTTATACTAAATAAGCATTGTTCATCCTCAGCTTAATCAAGCTATTGCATTTTGAATTGGTTTTTGTCTGGTTTAAATACACCAGCCCACATGGGCATCCCAAACCTGCACGTAGCACCCTATCTGTTATATTAAATATGCGTTGTTCATCCTCAGCTTAATCAAGCTATTGCATTTTGAATTGGTTTTTGGTCTGCTGCCAAAACACTAGGCCACAGAGTATCCCAAACCTGCATGTTTCACCCTATCTGTTGTAATAAATTAGCATTGTTCATCCTCAGCTTAATCAATCTATTGCATTTTGAATTGGTTTTTGGTCTGCTGCCAAAACACTAGGCCGCAGGGTTTCCCAAACCTGCACGTATCACCTTATCTGTTATACTAAATAAGCGTTGTTCATCCTCAGCTTAATCAAGCTATTGCATTTAAATTGGTTTTTGGTCTGCTGTCAAAACACTAGGCCGCAGGGTATCCCAAACCTGCACGTAGCACCCTATCTGTTATACTAAATAAGCGTTGTTCATCCCCAGCTTAATCAAGCTAGTGCATTTTTAATTGGTTTTTGGTCTGCTGCCAAAACACTAGGCCGCAGGGTATCCCAAACCTGCACGTAGCACCCTATCTGTTATACTAAATAAGCGCTGTTCATCCTCAGCTTAATCAAGCTATTGCATTTTGAATTGGTTTTTGTCTGGTTTAAATACACCAGCCCACATGGGCATCCCAAACCTGCACGTAGCACCCTATCTGTTATACTAAATATGCGTTGTTCATCCTCAGCTTAATCAAGCTAGTGCATTTTGAATTGGTTTTAGGTCTGCTGCCAAAACACTAGGCCGCAGGGTATCCCAAACCTGCATGTATCACCCTATCTGTTATACTAAATTAGCATTGTTCATCCTCAGCTTAATCAATCTATTGCATTTTGAATTGGTTTTTGGTCTGCTGCCAAAGCACTAGGCCGCAGGGTATCCCAAACCTGCACGTAGCACCCTGTTATACTAAATAAGCGTTGTTCATCCTCAGCTTAATAAAGCTATTGTTTTTTTAATTGGTTTTTGGTCTGCTTCCAAAACACTAGGCCGCAGGGTATCCCAAACCTGCACTTGGCACCCTATCTGTTATACTAAATAAGCGTTGTTCATCCTCGGCTTAATCAAGCTATTGCATTTTGAATTGTTTTTTGGTCTGCTGCCAAAACACTAGGCCGCAGGGTATCCCAAACCTGCACTTGGCACCCTATCTGTTATACTAAATAAGCGTTGTTCATCCTCAGCTTAATCAAGCTATTGCATTTTGAATTGGTTTTTGGTCTGCTGCCAAAACACTAGGCCACAGAGTATCCCAAACCTGCACGTTTCACCCTATCTGTTATACTAAATTAGCATTGTTCATCCTCAGCTTAATCAATCTAGTGCATTTTGAATTGGTTTTTGGTCTGCTGCCAAAACACTAGGCCGCAGGGTTTCCCAAATCTGCACGTATCACCTTATCTGTTATACTAAATAAGCGTTGTTCATCCTCAGCTTAATCAAGCTATTGCATTTAAATTGGTTTTTGGTCTGCTGTCAAAACAATAGGCTGCAGGGTATCCCAAACCTGCACGTAGCACCCTATCTGTTATACTAAATAAGCATTGTTCATCCTCAGCTTAATCAAGCTATTGCATTTTGAATTGGTTTTTGTCTGGTTTAAATACACCAGCCCACATGGGCATCCCAAACCTGCACGAAGCACCCTATCTGTTATATTAAATATGCGTTGTTCATCCTCAGCTTAATCAAGCTATAGCATTTTGAATTGGTTTTTGGTCTGCTGCCAAAACACTAGGCCATAGAGTATCCCAAACCTGCATGTTTCACCCTATCTGTTATACTAAATTAGCATTGTTCATCCTCAGCTTAATCAATCTATTGCATTTTGAATTGGTTTTTGGTCTGCTGCCAAAACACTAGGCCGCAGGGTTTCCCAAACCTGCACGTATCACCTTATCTGTTATACTAAATAAGCGTTGTTCATCCTCAGCTTAATCAAGCTATTGCATTTAAATTGGTTTTTGGTCTGCTGTCAAAACACTAGGCCGCAGGGTATCCCAAACCTGCACTTAGCACCCTATCTGTTATACTAAATAAGCGTTGTTCATCCCCAGCTTAATCAAGCTAGTGCATTTTTAATTGGTTTTTGGTCTGCTGCCAAAACACTAGGCCGCAGGGTATCCCAAACCTGCACGTAGCACCCTATCTGTTATACTAAATAAGCGCTGTTCATCCTCAGCTTAATCAAGCTATTGCATTTTGAATTGGTTTTTGTCTGGTTTAAATACACCAGCCCACATGGCCATCCCAAACCAGCACATGGCACCCTATCTGTTATACTAAATAAGCGCTGTTCATCCTCAGCTTAATCAAGCTATAGCATTTTGAATTGGTTTTTGGTCTGCTGCCAAAACAATAGGCCGCAGGGTATCCCAGACCTGCACGTATCACCCTATCTGTTATACTAAATTAGCGTTGTTCATCCTCAGTTTAATCAATCTATTCCGTTTTGAATTGGTTTTTGGTCTGCTGCCAAAGCACTAGGCCGCAGGGTATCCCAAACATGCATGTAGCACCCTGTTATACTAAATAAGCGTTGTTCATCCTCAGCTTAATCAAGCTATTGTACTTTGAATTGGTTTTTGGTCTGCTGCCAAAGCACTAGGCCGCAGGGTATCCCAAACCTGCACGTAGCACCCTGTTATACTAAATAAGCGTTGTTCATCCTTGGCTTAATCAAGATATTGCATTTTGAATTGTTTTTTGGTCTGCTGCCAAAACACTAGGCCGCAGGGTATCCCAAACCTGCACGTAGCACCCTATCTGTTATACTAAATATGCGTTGTTCATCCTCAGCTTAATCAAGCTAGTGCATTTTGAATTGGATTTTGGTCTGCTGCCAAAACACTAGGCCGCAGGGTTTCCCAAACCTGCACGTATCACCCTATCTGTTATACTAAATAAGCATTGTTCATCCTCAGCTTAATCAATCTATTGCATTTTGAATTGGTTTTTGGTCTGCTGCCAAAGCACTAGACCGCAGGGTATCCCAAACCTGCACGTAGCACCCTGTTATACTAAATAAGTGTTGTTCATCCTCAGCTTAATAAAGCTATTGTATTTTGAATTGGTTTTTGGTCTGCTTCCAAAACACTAGGCCGCAGGGTATCCCAAACCTGCACTTGACACCCTATCTGTTATACTAAATAAGCGTTGTTCATCCTCAGCTTAATCAAGCTATTGCATTTTGAATTGTTTTTTGGTCTGCTGCCAAAACACTAGTCCGCAGGGTATCCCAAACCTGCACGTAGAACCCTATCTGTTATACTAAATAAGCGTTGTTCATCCCCAGCTTAATCAAGCTAGTGCATTTTTCATTGGTTTTTGGTCTGCTGCCAAAACACTAGGCTGCAGGGTATCCCAAACCTGCATGTAGCACCCTATCTGTTATACTAAATAAGCGCTGTTCATCCTCAGCTTAATCAAGCTATTGCATTTTGAATTGGTTTTTGTCTGGTTTAAATACACCAGGCCACATGGGCATCCCAAACGAGCACATGTCACCTTATCTGTTATACTAAATAAGCGTTGTTCAGCCTAATTTTATTCAAGCTATTGCATTTTGAATTGGTTTTTGTCTGGTTTAAATACACCAGCCCACATGGGCATCCCAAACCAGGACATGGCACCCTATCTGTTATACTAAATAAGCATTGTTCATCCTCAGCTTAATCAAGCTATCGCTTTTTTAATTGTTTTTTAGTCTGCTGCCAAAACACTAGGCTGCATGGTATTCCAAACCTGCACGTAGCACCCTATCTTTTATACTAAATATGCGTTGTTCATCCTCAGCTTAATCAAGCTAGTGCATTTTGAATTGTTTTTTGGTCTGCTGCCAAAACACTAGGCCGCAGGGTATCCCAAACCTGCACGTATCACCCTATCTGTTATAGTAAATTAGCATTGTTCATCCTCAGCTTAATCAATCTATTGCATTTTGAATTGGTTTTTGGTCTGCTGCCAAAGCACTAGGCCGCAGGGTATCCCAAACCTGCACGTAGCACCCTGTTATACTAAATAAGCGTTGTTCATCCTCAGCTTAATCAAGCTATTGCATTTAAATTGGTTTTTGGTCTGCTGCCAAAACACTAGGCCGCAGGGTATCCCAAACCTGCACGTAGCACCCTATCTGTTATACTAAATAAGCGTTGTTCATCCTCAGCTTAATCAAGCTAGTGCATTTTGAATTGGATTTTGGTCTGCTGCCAAAACACTAGGCCGCAGGGTTTCCCAAACCTGCACGTATCACCCTATCTGTTATACTAAATAAGCATTGTTCATCCTCAGCTTAATCAATCTATTGCATTTTGAATTGGTTTTTGGTCTGCTGCCAAAGCACTAGGCCGCAGGGTATCCCAAACCTGCACGTAGCACCCTGTTATACTAAATAAGTGTTGTTCATCCTCAGCTTAATAAAGCTATTGTATTTTTAATTGGTTTTTGGTCTGCTTTCAAAACACTAGGCCGCAGGGTATCCCAAACCTGCACTTGACACCCTATCTGTAATACTAAATAAGCGTTGTTCATCCTCAGCTTAATCAAGCTATTGCATTTTGAATTGTTTTTTGGTCTGCTGCCAAAACACTAGTCCGCAGGGTATCCCAAACCTGCACGTAGAACCCTATCTGTTATACTAAATAAGCGTTGTTCATCCCCAGCTTAATCAAGCTAGTGCATTTTTAATTGGTTTTTGGTCTGCTGCCAAAACACTAGGCTGCAGGGTATCCCAAACCTGCACGTAGCACCCTATCTGTTATACTAAATAAGCGCTGTTCATCCTCAGCTTAATCAAGCTATTGCATTTTGAATTGGTTTTTGTCTGGTTTAAATACACCAGGCCACATGGGCATCCCAAACGAGCACATGTCACCTTATCTGTTATACTAAATAAGCGTTGTTCAGCCTAATTTTATTCAAGCTATTGCATTTTGAATTGGTTTTTGTCTGGTTTAAATACACCAGCCCACATGGGCATCCCAAACCAGGACATGGCACCCTATCTGTTATACTAAATAAGCGTTGTTCATCCTCAGCTTAATCAAGCTATCGCTTTTTTAATTGTTTTTTAGTCTGCTGCCAAAACACTAGGCTGCATGGTATTCCAAACCTGCACGTAGCACCCTATCTTTTATACTAAATAAGCGTTGTTCATCCTCAGCTTAATCAAGCTATTGCATTTAAATTGGTTTTTGGTCTGCTGCCAAAACACTAGGCCGCAGGGTATCCCAAACCTGCACGTAGCACCCTATCTGTTATACTAAATATGCGTTGTTCATCCTCAGCTTAATCAAGCTAGTGCATTTTGAATTGTTTTTTGGTCTGCTGCCAAAACACTAGGCCGCAGGGTATCCCAAACCTGCACGTATCACCCTATCTGTTATAGTAAATTAGCATTGTTCATCCTCAGCTTAATCAATCTATTGCATTTTGAATTGGTTTTTGGTCTGCTGCCAAAGCACTAGGCCGCAGGGTATCCCAAACCTGCACGTAGCACCCTGTTATACTAAATAAGCGTTGTTCATCCTCAGCTTAATCAAGCTATTGCATTTAAATTGGTTTTTGGTCTGCTGCCAAAACACTAGGCCGCAGGGTATCCCAAACCTGCACTTGACACCCTATCTGTTATACTAAATAAGCGTTGTTCATCCTCAGCTTAATCAAGCTATTGCATTTTGAATTGTTTTTTGGTCTGCTGCCAAAGCACTAGGCCGCAGGGTATCCCAAACCTGCACGTAGCACCCTGTTATACTAAATAAGCGTTGTTCATCCTCAGCTTAATCAAGCTATTGCATTTAAATTGGTTTTTGGTCTGCTGCCAAAACACTAGGCCGCAGGGTATCCCAAACCTGCACTTGACACCCTATCTGTTATACTAAATAAGCGTTGTTCATCCTCAGCTTAATCAAGCTATCGCTTTTTTAATTGTTTTTTAGTCTGCTGCCAAAACACTAGGCCGCAGGGTATCCCAAACCTGCACGTAGCACCCTATCTTTTATACTAAATAAGTGTTGTTCATCCTCAGCTTAATCAAGCTATTGCATTTAAATTGGTTTTTGGTCTGCTGCCAAAACACTAGGCCGCAGGGTATCCCAAACCTGCACGTAGCACCCTATCTGTTATACTAAATATGCGTTGTTCATCCTCAGCTTAATCAATCTATTGCATTTTGAATTGGTTTTTGGTCTGCTGCCAAAGCACTAGGCCGCAGGGTATCCCAAACCTGCACGTAGCACCCTGTTATACTAAATAAGCGTTGTTCATCCTCAGCTTAATCAAGCTATTGCATTTAAATTGGTTTTTTGTCTGCTGCCAAAACACTAGGCCGCAGGGTATCCCAAACCTGCACTTGGCACCCTATCTGTTATACTAAATAAGCGTTGTTCATCCTCAGCTTAATCAAGCTATTGCATTTTGAATTGTTTTTTGGTCTGCTGCCAAAACACTAGGCCGCAGGGTATCCCAGACCTGCACGTAGCACCCTATCTGTTATACTAAATAAGCGTTGTTCATCCTCAACTTAATCAAGCTTGTGCATTTTGAATTGGTTTTTGGTCTGCTGCCAAAACACTAGGCTGCAGGATATCCCAAACCTGCACGTATCACCCTATATGTTATACTAAATTAGCATTGTGCATCCCCAGCTTAATCAATCTATTGCATTTTGAATTGGTTTTTGGTCTGTTGCCAAAGCACTAGGCTGCAGGGTATCCCAAACCTGCACGTAGCACCCTATCTGTTATACTAAATAAGCGTTGTTCATCCTCAGCTTAATCAAGCTATTGTATTTTGAATTGGTTTTTGGTCTGCTGCCAAAACACTAGGCCGCAGGGTATCCCAATCCTGCACGTAGCACCCTATCTGTTATACTAAATAAGCGTTGTTCATCCTCAGCTTAATCAAGCTATTGCATTTTGAATTGGTTTTTGTCTGGTTTAAATACACCAGGCCACATGGGCATCCCAAACGAGCACATGGCACCCTATCTGTTATACTAAATAAGCGTTGTTAAGCCTAATTTTATTCAAGCTATTGCATTTTGAATTGGTTTTTGTCTGGTTTAAATACACCAGCCCACATGGGCATCCCAAGCCAGCACATGGCACCCTATCTGTTATACTAAATAAGCGTTGTTCATCCTCAGCTTAATCAAGCTATCGCATTTTTATTTGTTTTTTAGTCTGCTGCCAAAACACTAGGCCGCAGGGTATCCAAAACCTGCACGTAGCACCCTATCTGTTATACTAAATAAGCGTTGTTCATCCTCAACTTAATCAAGTTATTGCATTATAAATTGGTTTTTAGTCTGCTGCCAAAACACTAGGCGGCAGGGTATTCCAAACCTGCATGTAGCACCCTATCTTTTATACTAAATAAGCGTTGTTCATCCTCAGCTTAATCAAGCTATTGCATTTAAATTGGTTTTTGGTCTGCTGCCAAAACACTAGGCCGCAGGGTATCCCAAACCTGCACATAGCACCCTATCTGTTAAACTAAATAAGCATTGTTCATCCTCAGCTTAATCAAGCTATTGAATTTTGAATTGATTTTTGTCTGGTTTAAATACACCACCCCACATGGGGATCCCAAACCAGCACATGGCACCCTATCTGTTATACTAAATAGGCGTTGTTCATCCTCAGCTTAATCAAGCTATTGCATTTTTAATTGGTTTTTGGTCTGCTGCCAAAACACTAGGCCGCAGGGAATCCCAAACCTGCATGTAGCACCCTGTCTGTTATACTAAATAAGCATTGTTCATCCCCAGCTTAATCAAGCTATTACACTTTGAATTGTTTTTTGTCCTGCTGTCAAAAAAAACACCAGGCCCCAGGGTATCCCAAACCTGCACGTAGCACCCTATCTGTTTCACTAAATAAGCGTTGTTCATCCTCAGCTTAATCAAGCTATTGCATTTAAATTGGTTTTTGGTCTGCTGCCAAAACACTAGGCCGCAGGGTATCCCAAACCTGCACATAGCACCCTATCTGTTAAACTAAATAAGCATTGTTCATCCTCAGCTTAATCAAGCTATTGAATTTTGAATTGATTTTTGTCTGGTTTAAATACACCACCCCACATGGGGATCCCAAACCAGCACATGGCACCCTATCTGTTATACTAAATAGGCGTTGTTCATCCTCAGCTTAATCAAGCTATTGCATTTTTAATTGTTTTTTGGTCTGCTGCCAAAACACTAGGCCGCAGGGAATCCCAAACCTGCACGTAGCACCCTATCTGTTATACTAAATAAGCGTTGTTCATCCTCAACTTAATCAAGCTATTGCATTTTGAATTGGTTTTTGGTCTGCTGCCAAAACACTAGGCCGCAGGGTATCCCAAACCTGCATGTAGCACCCTGTCTGTTATACTAAATAAGCATTGTTCATCCCCAGCTTAATCAAGCTATTGCACTTTGAATTGTTTTTTGTCCTGCTGTCAAAAAAACACCAGGCCCCAGGGTATCCCAAACCTGCACGTAGCACCCTATCTGTTATACTAAATAAGCATTGTTCATCCTCAGCTTAATCAAGCTATTGAATTTTGAACTGGTTTTTGTCTGGTTTAAATACACCAGCCCACATGGGCATCCCAAGCCAGCACATGTCACCCTATCTGTTATACTAAATAAGCGTTGTTCATCCTCAGCTTAATCAACTCTGGCATTTTGAATTGGATTTTGGTCTGCTGCCAAAACACTAGGCCACAGGGTATCCCAAACCTGCACGTAGCACCCTATCTGTTTCACTAAATAAGCGTTGTTTATCCTCAGCTTAATCAAGCTATTGCATTTTGAATTGGTTTTTGTCTGGTTTAAATACACCAGGCCACATGGGCATCCCAAACGAGCACATGGCACCCTATCTGTTATACTAAATAAGCGTTGTTCATCCTAAGCTTAATAAAGCTTTTGAATTTTGAATTGTTTTTTGGTCTGCTGCCAAAACACTAGGCCAAAGGGCATCCCAAACCAGCACATGTCACCCTATCTGTTATACTAAATAAGCGTTGTTCATCCTCAGCTTATTCAAGCTATTGCATTTTGAATTGGTTTTTGGTCTGCTGCCAAAACACTAGGCCGCAGGGCATCCCAAACCAGCACATGTCACCCTATCTGTTATACTAAATAAGCGTTGTTCATCCCCAGCTTAATCAAGCTAGTGCATTTTTCATTGGTTTTTGGTCTGCTGCCAAAACACTAGGCCGCAGGGTATCCCAAACCTGCATGTAGCACCCTATCTGTTATACTAAATAAGCGCTGTTCATCCTCAGCTTAATCAAGCTATTGCATTTTGAATTGGTTTTTGTCTGGTTTAAATACACCAGGCCACATGGGCATCCCAAACGAGCACATGTCACCTTATCTGTTATACTAAATAAGCGTTGTTCAGCCTAATTTTATTCAAGCTATTGCATTTTGAATTGGTTTTTGTCTGGTTTAAATACACCAGCCCACATGGGCATCCCAAACCAGGACATGGCACCCTATCTGTTATACTAAATAAGCATTGTTCATCCTCAGCTTAATCAAGCAATCGCTTTTTTAATTGTTTTTTAGTCTGCTGCCAAAACACTAGGCTGCATGGTATTCCAAACCTGCACGTACCACCCTATCTTTTATACTAAATATGCGTTGTTCATCCTCAGCTTAATCAAGCTAGTGCATTTTGAATTGTTTTTTGGTCTGCTGCCAAAACACTAGGCCGCAGGGTATCCCAAACCTGCACGTATCACCCTATCTGTTATAGTAAATTAGCATTGTTCATCCTCAGCTTAATCAATCTATTGCATTTTGAATTGGTTTTTGGTCTGCTGCCAAAGCACTAGGCCGCAGGGTATCCCAAACCTGCACGTAGCACCCTGTTATACTAAATAAGCGTTGTTCATCCTCAGCTTAATCAAGCTATTGCATTTAAATTGGTTTTTGGTCTGCTGCCAAAACACTAGGCCGCAGGGTATCCCAAACCTGCACGTAGCACCCTATCTGTTATACTAAATAAGCGTTGTTCATCCTCAGCTTAATCAAGCTAGTGCATTTTGAATTGGATTTTGGTCTGCTGCCAAAACACTAGGCCGCAGGGTTTCCCAAACCTGCACGTATCACCCTATCTGTTATACTAAATAAGCATTGTTCATCCTCAGCTTAATCAATCTATTGCATTTTGAATTGGTTTTTGGTCTGCTGCCAAAGCACTAGGCCGCAGGGTATCCCAAACCTGCACGTAGCACCCTGTTATACTAAATAAGTGTTGTTCATCCTCAGCTTAATAAAGCTATTGTATTTTTAATTGGTTTTTGGTCTGCTTTCAAAACACTAGGCCGCAGGGTATCCCAAACCTGCACTTGACACCCTATCTGTTATACTAAATAAGCGTTGTTCATCCTCAGCTTAATCAAGCTATTGCATTTTGAATTGTTTTTTGGTCTGCTGCCAAAACACTAGTCCGCAGGGTATCCCAAACCTGCACGTAGAACCCTATCTGTTATACTAAATAAGCGTTGTTCATCCCCAGCTTAATCAAGCTAGTGCATTTTTAATTGGTTTTTGGTCTGCTGCCAAAACACTAGGCTGCAGGGTATCCCAAACCTGCACGTAGCACCCTATCTGTTATACTAAATAAGCGCTGTTCATCCTCAGCTTAATCAAGCTATTGCATTTTGAATTGGTTTTTGTCTGGTTTAAATACACCAGGCCACATGGGCATCCCAAACGAGCACATGTCACCTTATCTGTTATACTAAATAAGCGTTGTTCAGCCTAATTTTATTCAAGCTATTGCATTTTGAATTGGTTTTTGTCTGGTTTAAATACACCAGCCCACATGGGCATCCCAAACCAGGACATGGCACCCTATCTGTTATACTAAATAAGCGTTGTTCATCCTCAGCTTAATCAAGCTATCGCTTTTTTAATTGTTTTTTAGTCTGCTGCCAAAACACTAGGCTGCATGGTATTCCAAACCTGCACGTAGCACCCTATCTTTTATACTAAATAAGCGTTGTTCATCCTCAGCTTAATCAAGCTATTGCATTTAAATTGGTTTTTGGTCTGCTGCCAAAACACTAGGCCACAGGGTATCCCAAACCTGCACGTAGCACCCTATCTGTTATACTAAATATGCGTTGTTCATCCTCAGCTTAATCAAGCTAGTGCATTTTGAATTGTTTTTTGGTCTGCTGCCAAAACACTAGGCCGCAGGGTATCCCAAACCTGCACGTATCACCCTATCTGTTATGGTAAATTAGCATTGTTCATCCTCAGCTTAATCAATCTATTGCATTTTGAATTGGTTTTTGGTCTGCTGCCAAAGCACTAGGCCGCAGGGTATCCCAAACCTGCACGTAGCACCCTGTTATACTAAATAAGCGTTGTTCATCCTCAGCTTAATCAAGCTATTGCATTTAAATTGGTTTTTGGTCTGCTGCCAAAACACTAGGCCGCAGGGTATCCCAAACCTGCACGTAGCACCCTATCTGTTATACTAAATATGCGTTGTTCATCCTCAGCTTAATCAAGCTAGTGCATTTTGAATTGGATTTTGGTCTGCTGCCAAAACACTAGGCCGCAGGGTTTCCCAAACCTGCACGTATCACCCTATCTGTTATACTAAATAAGCATTGTTCATCCTCAGCTTAATCAATCTATTGCATTTTGAATTGGTTTTTGGTCTGCTGCCAAAGCACTAGGCCGCAGGGTATCCCAAACCTGCACGTAGCACCCTGTTATACTAAATAAGTGTTGTTCATCCTCAGCTTAATAAAGCTATTGTATTTTGAATTGGTTTTTGGTCTGCTTCCAAAACACTAGGCCGCAGGGTATCCCAAACCTGCACTTGACACCCTATCTGTTATACTAAATAAGCGTTGTTCATCCTCAGCTTAATCAAGCTATTGCATTTTGAATTGTTTTTTGGTCTGCTGCCAAAACACTAGTCCGCAGGGTATCCCAAACCTGCACGTAGAACCCTATCTGTTATACTAAATAAGCGTTGTTCATCCCCAGATTAATCAAGCTAGTGCATTTTTAATTGGTTTTTGGTCTGCTGCCAAAACACTAGGCTGCAGGGTATCCCAAACCTGCACGTAGCACCCTATCTGTTATACTAAATAAGCGCTGTTCATCCTCAGCTTAATCAAGCTATTGCATTTTGAATTGGTTTTTGTCTGGTTTAAATACACCAGGCCACATGGGCATCCCAAACGAGCACATGTCACCTTATCTGTTATACTAAATAAGCGTTGTTCAGCCTAATTTTATTCAAGCTATTGCATTTTGAATTGGTTTTTGTCTGGTTTAAATACACCAGCCCACATGGGCATCCCAAACCAGGACATGGCACCCTATCTGTTATACTAAATAAGCGTTGTTCATCCTCAGCTTAATCAAGCTATCGCTTTTTTAATTGTTTTTTAGTCTGCTGCCAAAACACTAGGCTGCATGGTATTCCAAACCTGCACGTAGCACCCTATCTTTTATACTAAATAAGTGTTGTTCATCCTCAGCTTAATCAAGCTATTGCATTTAAATTGGTTTTTGGTCTGCTGCCAAAACACTAGGCCGCAGGGTATCCCAAACCTGCACGTAGCACCCTATCTGTTATACTAAATATGCGTTGTTCATCCTCAGCTTAATCAATCTATTGCATTTTGAATTGGTTTTTGGTCTGCTGCCAAAGCACTAGGCCGCAGGGTATCCCAAACCTGCACGTAGCACCCTGTTATACTAAATAAGCGTTGTTCATCCTCAGCTTAATCAAGCTATTGCATTTAAATTGGTTTTTGGTCTGCTGCCAAAACACTAGGCCGCAGGGTATCCCAAACCTGCACTTGGCACCCTATCTGTTATACTAAATAAGCGTTGTTCATCCTCAGCTTAATCAAGCTATTGCATTTTGAATTGTTTTTTGGTCTGCTGCCAAAACACTAGGCCGCAGGGTATCCCAGACCTGCACGTAGCACCCTATCTGTTATACTAAATAAGCGTTGTTCATCATCAACTTAATCAAGCTTGTGCATTTTGAATTGGTTTTTGGTCTGCTGCCAAAACACTAGGCTGCAGGATATCCCAAACCTGCACGTATCACCCTATATGTTATACTAAATTAGCATTGTGCATCCCCAGCTTAATCAATCTATTGCATTTTGAATTGGTTTTTGGTCTGTTGCCAAAGCACTAGGCTGCAGGGTATCCCAAACCTGCACGTAGCACCCTATCTGTTATACTAAATAAGCGTTGTTCATCCTCAGCTTAATCAAGCTATTGTATTTTGAATTGGTTTTTGGTCTGCTGCCAAAACACTAGGCCGCAGGGTATCCCAATCCTGCACGTAGCACCCTATCTGTTATACTAAATAAGCGTTGTTCATCCTCAGCTTAATCAAGCTATTGCATTTTGAATTGGTTTTTGTCTGGTTTAAATACACCAGGCCACATGGGCATCCCAAACGAGCACATGGCACCCTATCTGTTATACTAAATAAGCGTTGTTAAGCCTAATTTTATTCAAGCTATTGCATTTTGAATTGGTTTTTGTCTGGTTTAAATACACCAGCCCACATGGGCATCCCAAGCCAGCACATGGCACCCTATCTGTTATACTAAATAAGCGTTGTTCATCCTCAGCTTAATCAAGCTATCGCATTTTTATTTGTTTTTTAGTCTGCTGCCAAAACACTAGGCCGCAGGGTATCCAAAACCTGCACGTAGCACCCTATCTGTTATACTAAATAAGCGTTGTTCATCCTCAACTTAATCAAGTTATTGCATTATAAGTTGGTTTTTAGTCTGCTGCCAAAACACTAGGCGGCAGGGTATTCCAAACCTGCATGTAGCACCCTATCTTTTATACTAAATAAGCGTTGTTCATCCTCAGCTTAATCAAGCTATTGCATTTAAATTGGTTTTTGGTCTGCTGCCAAAACACTAGGCCGCAGGGTATCCCAAACCTGCACATAGCACCCTATCTGTTAAACTAAATAAGCATTGTTCATCCTCAGCTTAATCAAGCTATTGAATTTTGAATTGATTTTTGTCTGGTTTAAATACACCACCCCACATGGGGATCCCAAACCAGCACATGGCACCCTATCTGTTATACTAAATAGGCGTTGTTCATCTTCAGCTTAATCAAGCTATTGCATTTTTAATTGGTTTTTGGTCTGCTGCCAAAACACTAGGCCGCAGGGAATCCCAAACCTGCATGTAGCACCCTGTCTGTTATACTAAATAAGCATTGTTCATCCCCAGCTTAATCAAGCTATTACACTTTGAATTGTTTTTTGTCCTGCTGTCAAAAAAAACACCAGGCCCCAGGGTATCCCAAACCTGCACGTAGCACCCTATCTGTTTCACTAAATAAGCGTTGTTCATCCTCAGCTTAATCAAGCTATTGCATTTAAATTGGTTTTTGGTCTGCTGCCAAAACACTAGGCCGCAGGGTATCCCAAACCTGCACATAGCACCCTATCTGTTAAACTAAATAAGCATTGTTCATCCTCAGCTTAATCAAGCTATTGAATTTTGAATTGATTTTTGTCTGGTTTAAATACACCACCCCACATGGGGATCCCAAACCAGCACATGGCACCCTATCTGTTATACTAAATAGGCGTTGTTCATCCTCAGCTTAATCAAGCTATTGCATTTTTAATTGTTTTTTGGTCTGCTGCCAAAACACTAGGCCGCAGGGAATCCCAAACCTGCACGTAGCACCCTATCTGTTATACTAAATAAGCGTTGTTCATCCTCAACTTAATCAAGCTATTGCATTTTGAATTGGTTTTTGGTCTGCTGCCAAAACACTAGGCCGTAGGGTATCCCAAACCTGCATGTAGCACCCTGTCTGTTATACTAAATAAGCATTGTTCATCCCCAGCTTAATCAAGCTATTGCACTTTGAATTGTTTTTTGTCCTGCTGTCAAAAAAACACCAGGCCCCAGGGTATCCCAAACCTGCACGTAGCACCCTATCTGTTATACTAAATAAGCATTGTTCATCCTCAGCTTAATCAAGCTATTGAATTTTGAACTGGTTTTTGTCTGGTTTAAATACACCAGCCCACATGGGCATCCCAAGCCAGCACATGTCACCCTATCTGTTATACTAAATAAGCGTTGTTCATCCTAAGCTTAATAAAGCTTTTGCATTTTGAATTGTTTTTTGGTCTGCTGCCAAAACACTAGGCCGCAGGGCATCCCAAACCTGCACGTAGCACCCTATCTGTTTCACTAAATAAGCGTTGTTCATCCTCAGCTTAATCAACTCTGGCATTTTGAATTGGATTTTGGTCTGCTGCCAAAACACTAGGCCACAGGGTATCCCAAACCTGCACGTAGCACCCTATCTGTTTCACTAAATAAGCGTTGTTTATCCTCAGCTTAATCAAGCTATTGCATTTTGAATTGGTTTTTGTCTGGTTTAAATACACCAGGCCACATGGGCATCCCAAACGAGCACATGGCACCCTATCTGTTATACTAAATAAGCGTTGTTCATCCTAAGCTTAATAAAGCTTTTGCATTTTGAATTGTTTTTTGGTCTGCTGCCAAAACACTAGGCCGCAGGGCATCCCAAACCAGCACATGTCACCCTATCTGTTATACTAAATAAGCGTTGTTCATCCTCAGCTTATTCAAGCTATTGCATTTTGAATTGGTTTTTGGTCTGCTACCAAAACACTAGGCCGCAGGGTATCACAAACCGGCACTTAGCACCCTGTTATACTAAATAACCGTTGTTCATCCTCAGCCTAATCAAGCTATTGCATTTTGAATTGGTTTTTGTCTGGTTTATATACACCAGACCACATGGGCATCCCAAACCAGCACATGTCACCCTATCTGTTATACTAAATAGGCGTTGTTCAGCCTAATTTTATTCAAGCTATTGCATTTTGAATTGTTTTTTGTCTGGTTTAAATACACCAGCCAACATGGGCATCCCAAACCAGCACATGGCACCCTATCTGTTATACTAAATAAGCGTTGTTCATCCTCAGCTTAATCAAGCTATCGAATTTTAATTGTTTTTTGGTCTGCTGCCAAAATATTAGGCCGCAGGGTATCCAAAACCTGCACGTAGCACCCTATCTGTTTCACTAAATAAGCGTTGTTCATCCTCAGCTTAATCAAGCTGTTGCATTTTGAATTGTTTTTTGGTCTGCTGCCAAAACACTAGGCCGCAGGGTATCCCAAACCTGCATGTAGCACCCTGTCTGTTATACTAAATAAGCATTGTTCATCCCCAGCTTAATCAAGCTATTACACTTTGAATTGTTTTTTGTCCTGCTGTCAAAAAAAACACCAGGCCACAGGGTATCCCAAACCTGCACATAGCACCCTATCTGTTATACTAAATAAGCATTGTTCATCCTCAGCTTAATCAACTCTGGCATTTTGAATTGGATTTTGGTCTGCTGCCAAAACACTAGGCCGCAGGGCATCCCAAACCTGCACGTAGCACCCTATCTGTTTCACTAAATAAGTGTTGTTTATCCTCAGCTTAATCAAGCTATTGCATTTTGAATTGGTTTTTGTCTGGTTTAAATACACCAGTCCACATGGGCATCCCAAACCTGCACATGTCACCCTATCTGTTATACTAAACAAGCGTTGTTCATCCTCAGCTTAATCAACTCTTGCATTTTGAATTGGATTTTGGTCTGCTGCCAAAACACCAGGCCGCAGGGTATCCCAAACCTGCACGTAGCACCCTATCTGTTATACTAAATAAGCATTGTTCATCCTCAGCTTAATCAACTCTGGCATTTTGAATTGGATTTTGGTCTGCTGCCAAAACACTAGGCCGCAGGGCATCCCAAACCTGCACGTAGCACCCTATCTGTTTCACTAAATAAGTGTTGTTTATCCTCAGCTTAATCAAGCTATTGCATTTTGAATTGGTTTTTGTCTGGTTTAAATACACCAGTCCACATGGGCATCCCAAACCTGCACATGTCACCCTATCTGTTATACTAAACAAGCGTTGTTCATCCTCAGCTTAATCAACTCTTGCATTTTGAATTGGATTTTGGTCTGCTGCCAAAACACCAGGCCGCAGGGTATCCCAAACCTGCACGTAGCACCCTATCTGTTATACTAAATAAGCATTGTTCATCCTCAGCTTAATCAAGCTATTGCATTTTGAATTGGTTTTTGTCTGGTTTAAATACACCAGCCCACATGGGCATCCCAAACCAGCACATGTCACCCTATCTATTATACTAAATAGGCGTTGTTCAGCCTAATTTTATTCAAGCTATTGCATTTTGAATTGGTTTTTGTCTGGTTTAAATACACAAGCCCACATGGGCATCCCAAACCAGCACATGGCACCCTATCTGTTATACTAAATAAGCGTTGTTCATCCTCAGCTTAATCAAGCTATCGAATTTTAATTGTTTTTTAGTCTGCTGCCAAGATACTAGGCCGCAGGGTATCCCAAACCTGCACGTAGCACCCTATCTGTTATACTAAATAAGCGTTGTTCATCCTCAACTTAATCAAGCTATTGCATTTTGAATTGGTTCTTGTCTGGTTTAAATACACCAGCCCACATGGGGATCCCAAACCAGCACATGGCACCCTATCTGTTATACTAAATAAGCGTTGTTCATCCTCAGCTTAATCAAGCTATTGCATTTTGAATTGTTTTTTGGTCTGCTGCCAAAACACTAGGCCGCAGGGTATCCCAAACCTGCACTTGGCACCCTATCTGTTATACTAAATAAGCGTTGTTCATCCTCAGCTTAATCAAGCTATTGCATTTAAAATGGTTTTTGGTCTGCTGTCAAAACACTAGGCCGCAGGGTATCCCAAACCTGCACGTAGCACCCTATCTGTTATACTAAATAAGCATTGTTCATCCTAAGCTTAATCAAGCTATTGCATTTTGAATTGGTTTTTGTCTTGTTTAAATACACCAGCCCACATGGGGATCCCAAACCAGCACATGGCACCCTATCTGTTATACTAAATAAGCGTTGTTCATCCTCAGCTTAATCAAGCTAGTGCATTTTGAATTGGTTTTTGGTCTGCTTCCAAAACACTAGGCCGCAGGGTATCCCAAACCTGCACTTGGCACCCTATCTGTTATACTAAATAAGCGTTGTTCATCCTCAGCTTAATCAAGCTATTGCATTTTGAATTGGTTTTTGGTCTGCTGCCAAAACACTAGGCCACAGAGTATCCCAAACCTGCACGTTTCACCCTATCTGTTATACTAAATTAGCATTGTTCATCCTCAGCTTAATCAATCTATTGCATTTTGAATTGTTTTTTGGTCTGCTGCCAAAACACTAGGCCGCAGGGTTTCCCAAACCTGCACGTATCACCTTATCTGTTATACTAAATAAGCGTTGTTCATCCTCAGATTAATCAAGCTATTGCATTTAAATTGGTTTTTGGTCTGCTGTCAAAACACTAGGCCGCAGGGTATCCCAAACCTGCACGTAGCACCCTATCTGTTATACTAAATAAGCATTGTTCATCCTCAGCTTAATCAAGCTATTGCATTTTGAATTGGTTTTTGTCTGGTTTAAATACACCAGCCCACATGGGCATCCCAAACCTGCACGTAGCACCCTATCTGTTATACTAAATATGCGTTGTTCATCCTCAGCTTAATCAAGCTAGTGCATTTTGAATTGGTTTTTGGTCTGCTGCCAAAACACTAGGCCGCAGGGTATCCCAGACCTGCACGTATCACCCTATCTGTTATACTAAATTAGCGTTGTTCATCCTCAGCTTAATCAATCTATTCCGTTTTGAATTGGTTTTTGGTCTGCTGCCAAAGCACTAGGCCGCAGTTTATCCCAAACCTGCACGTAGCACCCTGTTATACTAAATAAGCGTTGTTCATCATTGGCTTAATCAAGATATTGCATTTTGAATTGTTTTTTGGTCTGCTGCCAAAACACTAGGCCGCAGGGTATCCCAAACCTGCACGTAGCACCCTATCTGTTATACTAAATAAGCGTTGTTCATCCTCAGCTTAATCAAGCTAGTGCATTTTGAATTGGTTTTTGGTCTGCTGCCAAAACACTAGGCCGCAGGGTTTCCCAAACCTGCACGTATCACCCTATCTGTTATACTAAATAAGCATTGTTCATCCTCAGCTTAATCAATCTATTGCATTTTGAATTGGTTTTTGGTCTGCTGCCAAAGCACTAGGCCCCAGGGTATCCCAAACCTGCACGTAGCACCCTGTTATAGTAAATAAGTGTTGTTCATCCTCAGCTTAATAAAGCTATTGAATTTTGAATTGGTTTTTGGTCTGCTTCCAAAACACTAGGCCGCAGGGTATCCCAAACCTGCACTTGACACCCTATCTGTTATACTAAATAAGCGTTGTTCATCCTCAGCTTAATCAAGCTATTGCATTTTGAATTGTTTTTTGGTCTGCTGCCAAAACACAAGGCCGCAGGGTATCCGAAACCAGCACATGGCACCCTATCTGTTATACTAAATAAGCGTTGTTCATCCTAAGCTTAATCAAGCTTTTGCATTTTGAATTGTTTTTTGGTCTGCTGCCAAAACACTAGGCCGCAGGGTATCCCATACCTGCACGTAGCACCCTATCTGTTATACTAAATAAGCGCTGTTCATCCTCAGCTTAATCAAGCTATTGCATTTTGAATTGGTTTTTGTCTGGTTTAAATACACCAGGCCACATGGGCATCCCAAACGAGCACATGTCACCTTATCTGTTATACTAAATAAGCGTTGTTCAGCCTAATTTTATTCAAGCTATTGCATTTTGAATTGGTTTTTGTCTGGTTTAAATACACCAGCCCACATGGGCATCCCAAACCAGCACATGGCACCCTATTTGTTATACTAAATAAGCGTTGTTCATCCTCAGCTTAATCAAGCTATTGCATTTTTAATTGTTTTTTAGTCTGCTGCCAAAACACTAGGCTGCATGGTATTCCAAACCTGCACGTAGCACCCTATCTTTTATACTAAATAAGCGTTGTTCATCCTCAGCTTAATCAAGCTATTGCATTTAAATTGGTTTTTGGTCTGCTGCCAAAACACTAGGCCGCAGGGTATCCCAAACCTGCACGTAGCACCCTATCTGTTATACTAAATATGCGTTGTTCATCCTCAGCTTAATCAAGCTAGTGCATTTTGAATTGTTTTTTGGTCTGCTGCCAAAACACTAGGCCGCAGGTTATCCCAAACCTGCACGTATCACCCTATCTGTTATAGTAAATTAGCATTGTTCATCCTCAGCTTAATAAATCTATTGCATTTTGAATTGGTTTTTGGTCTGCTGCCAAAGCACTAGGCCGCAGGGTATCCCAAACCTGCACGTAGCACCCTGTTATACTAAATAAGCGTTGTTCATCCTCAGCTTAATCAAGCTATTGCATTTAAATTGGTTTTTGGTCTGCTGCCAAAACACTAGGCCGCAGGGTATCCCAAACCTGCACTTGGCACCCTATCTGTTATACTAAATAAGCGTTGTTCATCCTCAGCTTAATCAAGCTATTGCATTTAATTTGGTTTTTGGTCTGCTGCCAAAACACTAGGCCGCAGGGTATCCCAAACCTGCACTTGGCACCCTATCTGTTATACTAAATAAGCGTTGTTCATCCTCAGCTTAATCAAGCTATTGCATTTTGAATTGTTTTTTGGTCTGCTGCCAAAACACTTGGCCGCAGGGTATCCCAAACCTGCACGTAGCACCCTATCTGTTATACTAAATAAGCATTGTTCATCCTCAACTTAATCAAGCTTGTGCATTTTGAATTGGTTTTTGGTCTGCTGCCAAAACACTAGGCTGCAGAATATCCCAAACCTGCACATAGCACCCTATCTGTTATACTAAATAAGCGTTGTTCATTCTCAGCTTAATCAAGCTATTGTATTTTGAATTGGTTTTTGGTCTGCTGCCAAAACACTAGGCCGCAGGGTATCCCAATCCTGCACGTAGCACCCTATCTGTTATACTAAATAAGAGTTGTTCATCCTCAGCTTAATCAAGCTATTGCATTTTGAATTGGTTTTTGTCTGGTTTAAATACACCAGGCCACATGGGCATCCCAAACGAGCACATGTCACCCTATCTGTTATACTAAATAAGCGTTGTTAAGCCTAATTTTATTCAAGCTATTGCATTTTGAATTGGTTTTTGTCTGGTTTAACCCTTTAAGTGCCAGCCTACCTGGAGATTTTGTCACCCTTTGTTGCCAGACCATTTTTCACCATTTTGTGCTCTGCATGTTTAAGTGTAATTTTTGAAGGAATGTTTGGGGATTTCCTAGGAAAATTATATATTGTTTTTTTTGGCACAATTTGGGCTTTAACATAGAATAGCCTGTTTTTAATTTTTTCAGTACCTAAGCAATATTTTGGGGTGAAATATGTGGTAAAAAAATAAAAAATTGCAATTTTTTACATTGTGTAGTGTTTTTTGTAAGTAAAAAATTAAATTTTATCAATAAAATTGTATTGCGTGTAAAAGCCCAATTTCTCCCGGTTACAATGGTACCACATATGTATTGGTAGACACCCTTTCCTGCCCAGAAGACTCCCCCAAATTGAGACAGTGCTTTAGGAGATTTTCAGATAAAATACAACGGCTATGCGCATCTTGCAGTTTTTCAAGAAAAACGACCCTTTACATTTGAAATACCCCCTACAAAGTATATATTCCATGAAAGTACACACCTCAAGCTTTCAAGGAGTACCAGGCTTGTTGTTATGTGCAGAGCTTTCTTCAAGTAGTCCTACGGCAAATAACTTGATTGCAGCGAGTTTTCCTAAAAAAATAAAAATAAGCAGAATCAAAACCACATTCTTCTAAAGAAAATAATATGCCAACAAGAAAAAACACACTAAATCTGAGAGCGCAAGGTCCCCTGAACAGAACAACACCCAACATGCATAGCTACTTCGCAGGGTAGGGTCGCCAAACACCCAAAACGAAAGCATGCGCGTAAAGGTCATTTCACATCATTTTTTCAGCTTTGCTGACAAAGTGCGCACCTTACACTTTTTTAACCAAAACGACCCTTTACATATAAAATACCCCCCACAAACCATATATTCCCTGAAAGCACACATCTTAACCTTTCTAGATGTACCAGGCTGGTAGTTGTGGGCGCAACTTTCTGGACGCAAACGTGTGAAGAATTCATTGGTTGCACAGCATTTCCCTGCAAAAATACTAAAAAAACACAATCCACACAACATTTTCATAAAAAAATAATATCCCAACAAGAAAAAACACACTAAATCTGAGAGCGCAAGGTCCCCTGAACAGAACAACACCCAACATACATAGCTACTTCGCAGGGTAGGGTCGCCAAACACCCAAAACGAAAGCATGCGCGTAAAGGTAATTTCACGTCATTTTTTCAGCTTTGCTGACAAAGTGCGCACCTTACACTTTTTTAACAAAAACGACCCTTTACATATAAAATACCCCCCACAAACCATATATTCCCTGAAAGCACACATCTTAACCTTTCTAGACGTACCAGGCTGGTAGTTGTGGGCGCAACTTTCTGGACGCAAACGTGTGAAGAATTCATTGGTTGCACAGCATTTCCCTGCAAAAATACGAAAAAAAACACAATCCACACCACATTTTAATAAAAAAATAATATACCAACAAGAAAAAACACACTAAATCTGAGAGCGCAAGGTCCCCTGAACAGAACAACACCCAACATGCATAGCTACTTCGCAGGGTAGGGTCGCCAAACACCCAAAACGAAAACATGCGCGTAAAGGTCATTTCACGTCATTTTTTCAGCTTTGCTGACAAAGTGCGCACCTTACACTTTTTTAACAAAAACGACCCTTTACATATAAAATACCCCCCACAAACCATATATTCCCTGAAAGCACACATCTTAACCTTTCTAGATGTACCAGGCTGGTAGTTGTGGGCGCAACTTTCTGGACGCAAACGTGTGAAGAATTCATTGGTTGCACAGCATTTCCCTGCAAAAATACGAAAAAAACACAATCCACACCACATTTTAATCAAAAAATAATATACCAACAAGAAAAAACACACTAAATCTGAGAGCGCAAGGTCCCCTGAACAGAACAACACCCAACATGCATAGCTACTTCGCAGGGTAGGGTCGCCAAACACCCAAAACGAAAACATGCGCGTAAAGGTCATTTCACGTCATTTTTTCAGCTTTGCTGACAAAGTGCGCACCTTACACTTTTTTAACAAAAACGACCCTTTACATATAAAATACCCCCCACAAACCATATATTCCCTGAAAGCACACATCTTAACCTTTCTAGATGTACCAGGCTGGTAGTTGTGGGCGCAACTTTATGGACGCAAACGTGTGAAGAATTCATTGGTTGCACAGCATTTCCCTGCAAAAATACGAAAAAAACACAATCCACACCACATTTTAATCAAAAAATAATATACCAACAAGAAAAAACACACTAAATCTGAGAGCGCAAGGTCCCCTGAACAGAACAACACCCAACATGCATAGCTACTTCGCAGGGTAGGGTCGCCAAACACCCAAAACGAAAACATGCGCGTAAAGGTCATTTCACGTCATTTTTTCAGCTTTGCTGACAAAGTGCGCACCTTACACTTTTTTAACAAAAACGACCCTTTACATATAAAATACCCCCCACAAACCATATATTCCCTGAAAGCACACATCTTAACCTTTCTAGACGTACCAGGCTGGTAGTTGTGGGCGCAACTTTCTGGACGCAAACGTGTGAAGAATTCATTGGTTGCACAGCATTTCCCTGCAAAAATACGAAAAAAACACAATCCACACCACATTTTAATCAAAAAATAATATGCCAACAAGAAAAAACACACTAAATATGAGAGCGCAAGGTCCCCTGAACAGAACAACACCCAACATGCATAGCTACTTCGCAGGGTAGGGTCGCCAAACACCCAGAACGAAAACATGCGCGTAAAGGTCATTTCACGTCATTTTTTCAGCTTTGCTGACAAAGTGCGCACCTTACACTTTTTTAACAAAAACGACCCTTTACATATAAAATACCCCCCACAAACCATATATTCCCTGAAAGCACACATCTTAACCTTTCTAGACGTACCAGGCTGGTAGTTGTGGGCGCAACTTTCTGGACGCAAACGTGTGAAGAATTCATTGGTTGCACAGCATTTCCCTGCAAAAATACGAAAAAAACACAATCCACACCACATTTTAATAAAAAAATAATATACCAACAAGAAAAAACACACTAAATCTGAGAGCGCAAGGTCCCCTGAACAGAACAACACCCAACATGCATAGCTACTTCGCAGGGTAGGGTCGCCAAACACCCAAAACGAAAACATGCGCGTAAAGGTCATTTCACGTCATTTTTTCAGCTTTGCTGACAAAGTGCGCACCTTACACTTTTTTAACAAAAATGACCCTTTACATATAAAATACCCCCCACAAACCATATATTCCCTGAAAGCACACATCTTAACCTTTCTAGACGTACCAGGCTGGTAGTTGTGGGCGCAACTTTCTGGACGCAAACGTGTGAAGAATTCATTGGTTGCACAGCATTTCCCTGCAAAAATACGAAAAAAACACAATCCACACCACATTTTAATAAAAAAATAATATGCCAACAAGAAAAAACACACTAAATCTGAGAGCGCAAGGTCCCCTGAACAGAACAACACCCAACATGCATAGCTACTTCGCAGGGTAGGGTCGCCAAACACCCAAAACGAAAACATGCGCGTAAAGGTAATTTCACGTCATTTTTTCAGCTTTGCTGACAAAGTGCGCACCTTACACTTTTTTAACAAAAACGACCCTTTACATATAAAATACCCCCCACAAACTATATATTCCCTGAAAGCACACATCTTAACCTTTCTAGACGTACCAGGCTGGTAGTTGTGGGCGCAACTTTCTGGACGCAAACTTGTGAAGAATTCATTGGTTGCACAGCATTTCCCTGCAAAAATACGAAAAAAACACAATCCACACCACATTTTAATCAAAAAATAATATGCCAACAAGAAAAAACACACTAAATCTGAGAGCGCAAGGTCCCCTGAACAGAACAACACCCAACATGCAAAGCTACTTTCAAGGTTAGGGTTGCCGAACACCCAAAAGTATAGCTTGTTCTATAAAAGACACACAAAACAACCCACATTTCTTGATGGTACCAAGAGCCGCAGTCAGGGTTAGCTGTGAGGTGCAATTAGGATATAGTAGATGTGACATCAGATTATAAGATCAGTTATCAAGATCCTGAAACTGGGCCCACATTTTAATCATCATGTGTCACAAATATCCAAGCTGCTTTTGCTCCAGCGCTTTATATACTGACCACACAGAGCGTAAACATTATAGTGGGTGTCCAGTCTCAGGCTAACCCTGCCACCCTCCCCTGGTGCTAAGGCGGGGAGTTACAGAGAAAAAAAAATCCTTACAACGCCCACCGTTTAGTGCCGTTCCTCGGGGCCATTAAGACCACTGGGACGGTCGTACTGGCCACCAAGTAGCTGGCGCTTGCCTGCAGGCGAGGTAAGTGTTTTCTGCCTTTGTAACCTGTATCCTGCTTCAGTTTCAGCGGAGCGTGGCAGGGCAGGGGTATGCAGAAGAAAAATAATAAATCAAAAATCCAACTGAGTATGATAAATTTCAAAACAATCATCAAAACACAGACCTGGTTGGCTGGGACATGTCGGGCAGTAGTACCGCGTATCCTTCCTAATGCCACGCTTCCTACATACCCTGCAGGCCTTTTGGGAATACCTTTTTTTCTCGGTGGCAGGAATGCACTTTATAAAGTGCTTTCCAATTAGCCTGCACTCATTGTCACTACCAGCTAAGTCTGGTGGCTCCTCACCATGCCCAAAAAGCAAAGCAGGGAGTAACTGCTGCTGGTACTGGATAAAGGTCAAATTGGAGCCTGGTACGGCTGCCTTAAAGACAATGAAGCTGTTAAAAGTTGCTAACTGGATCAAATGAATTGCAACTTTTTTGTACCAGGCTCGCGATTTTCGGGTGGCGTTGTAGTAAGTGAGAATTTGGTCGGTTTTATCCACGCCACCCATGAATTGGTTGTAATCTCTGATACAACGTGGCTTTTGGGTTGGGGCTTGGGGACCACGTTGCCTTACACTTGTTACTGACTGGTCGTGGATGGTAGTCAGCATGAACACATTCTTTTTATCCATGAATTTAACGGCCAGGAGCTCATCACTTCTCAGGGCGTAAGACTCCCCACGCTTGAGTTGTTTATTCAGTAATGCCCTTGGCAAGCCTTTCCGGTTACGGTTCACTGCAGGCGGGAGTGTCTAAGGTGTAAATGGCTCTAAACAGGGGGATGCTGGAATAAAAATTGTCCACATATAAGTGGTACCCCCTCCCGAGCAGTGGGGTGATGAGGTCCCAAACGATCCGGCCACTGACACTCAAATCAAGGGGACAGCCAGGTGGGTCTAGTTGCGTGTCCCTTCCTTGATAGATTCTAAAAAATTTTGTGTACCCGGTCGTACTTTCGCACAATTTATAAAACTTTATCCCATAGCGGGCACGCTTGCTAGGGATATATTGCCGAAATATAATGCGCCCCTTAAAAAGCAGAAGTGACTCATCGATAGTTAAATTTTGGGAGGGGGTGTACACATCTGCAAAGCGCTCTGACAGGCTATTAACTAGGGGCCGTAATTTATGAAGCCTGTCATGACCGGGCATATCACGGGGAACAGCAGTGGCGTTGTCGTTGAAATGTAGAAACCGTAGTAAAATTTGATACCGGTTTCTGGACATTATGGCCAGAAATAATGGTGTTGCCAATATGGAATGGGTATCCCAGTACGATGCTAGGCTAAATTTTCTGAGAAGACCCATTGCCAAAGTGAGCCCCCAAAATTTTCTCATCTCACTAATATTGGTGGGGTGCCATGCCTGAGCTCGGGCGTGCCTCTGTTGGGGGTTTTGTGCCATGACCTGCTCAGCATAGCGGTTTGTATAGAGGACCATATCCTGTAGGATGGCCTCTGTAACAAACAGATAGAAGAAGTCAACAAGACGTAAGTTACTTGTGTCTATGTTGACTCCAGGGACCGAATTAAAGGGGGGAATATCGGGGGAATAATTACTAGGAGGCCTCCACGCCGGCTCTCCTGGACCAGCTGCAGCACTCGATGCCTCCGCCTGCCCTGCCTCCACCTGCCCTACACTCTCCCCCAGCGTGGCCTCATCTTGTGCGGCACTAGCCCTTCTACGTTGGCTACCTGTACTAGTACCACTGCGTGGCTGTGTCTCCTCAGTAGAGGAGTCACTCTCTGACTCAGAAGGCAGATACTCTGACCCTGACTCACTAAAGTCCTCCGAGTCAGAGGCCATCAAGTAAGCCGCAGCTTCTTGAGCAGTGAATTTCCTCCCAGCCATATTCAATTCTGATTGGAAAAAAAAAAAAAAAAGGCTAAGGGCTAAAGGCTAAGGGCTAAAGGCTAAGGGCTAAAGGTTAAGGGCTAAGGGCTAAAGGCTAAGGGCTAAGGGCTAAACAAAGTAAATTAAAATTACACAGTACAGTTACAGTAGAAAAAACTAAACATAACACAATGTTAAAGAAGAAAAACAAACAAATCAAAATGCAGTCAGTTTATTACAAAAAAAAGTGTACCTAAATTGAAGAAAAAAAAAAAAGTGCAATGTGTAGCTAAAGTGTAAAAAAAAAACAAAAAAACATAAACCTCTTATGTGTAAGTGTGTATGTCCAATACGTTACAATGTGAAGCGGTGGAGTCCGGAGCAGCTTCAGGTGGGGGAGGGGGAGGGGAATAGGAGAAAAGAGGGGGGAGAATAAGAGAAAAGAGGGGGGAGAATAAGAGAAAAGAGGGGGAGAATAAGAGAAAAGAGGGGGACTGGGTACCAAAGTGGAGGAAAATGAGACTAGAAGGGTGGCGGCAGAGACGATTCAGTGGCAGCAACGATCAGGCGGCGACAGTGATCCACAGGAGGCGACAGCGACCCACAGGAGGCGACAGCGATCCACAGGAGGCGACAGCGATCCACTGGAGGCGACAGCGATCCACAGGAGGCGACAGCGATCCACAGGCTATGAAGAAAGGGAACAGGAAGATTAGTTACAGGCAACGGGGCAGCAACCCCCCATCACAGGCATGACAGGATCACCCCCCCCAAAAAAAAAATCAGTGGCAGCAGGTACAAACTGCGCATGGGGAGCGGGAGGAGGGGCATGACACACTTGGAAAGGAGAGCGGGAGGAGGGGCATGCCCCACTTGGGATGGAGAGCGGGAGGAGGGGCATGCCCCACTTGGGATGGAGACCGGGAGGAGGGGCATGCCCCACTTGGGATGGAGAGCGGGAGGAGGGGCACGACACACTTGGGGATGGAGAGCGGGGGGAGGGGCATGACACACTTGGGGATGGAGAGCGGGGGGAGGGGCATGACACTTGGGGATGGTGAGCGGGAGGAGGAGCATGCCACACTGGGGATGGGGAGTGGGAGGAGGGGCATGCCACACTGGGGATGGGGAGGAGGGGCATGCCACACTAGGGATGGGGAGTGGGATCATGCCACACTGGGGATGGGGAGTGGGATCACCACCGCCCCCCCCCCCAGAACTGCATCCACAACACACTGCCCACAATCGCCCCCCCCTCACCCCCAGAACAACTTAATCGGCCCCCGATTGCCGCAAAACCACCCAACCCACCCCCGCTCGGTCGGCGATCGCCGCTTGCCACCATTGCCCCCACCCACGCTCGGCGATCGGCGGGCAAGTGGCGATCGGTCGGCGATCGCCGCTTGCCACCCCCCCACCCCCGCTCGGCGATCGGCGGGCAAGTGGCGATCGGTCGGCGATCGCCGCTTGCCCCCCCCACCCCCGCTCGGTCATCGATCGGCGGGCCGACCGATTAAGTTGTTCTGGGGGTGAGGGGGGGGCGATTGTGGGCAGTGTGTTGTGGATGCAGTTCTGGGGGGGGCGGTGGTGATCGCCCCCCCCACCCCCGCTCGGGCGATCGGTCGGCGATCGCCGCTTGCCACCATTGCCACCACCCCCCGCTCGATCGGTGATCGGCTTGCCCGAGCGGGGGTGGGGGGGGTGGCAAGCGGCGATCGCCGACCGATCGCCCGAGCGGGGGTGGGGGGGGTGGCAAGCGGCGATCACCACCGCCCCCCCCAGAACTGCATCCACAACACACTGCCCACAATCGCCCCCCCCTCACCCCCAGAACAACTTAATCGGCCCCCGATTGCCGCAAAACCACCCAACCCACCCCCGCTCGGTCGGCGATCGCCGCTTGCCACCATTGCCCCCACCCCCGCTCGATCGGCGATCGGCTTGCCCGAGCGGGGGTGGGGGGGTGGCAAGCGGCGATCGCCGACCGATCGCCCGAGCGGGGGTGGGGGGGGTGGCAAGCGGCGATCACCACCGCCCCCCCCAGAACTGCATCCACAACACACTGCCCACAATCGCCCCCCCCCTCACCCCCAGAACAACTTAATCGGCCCCCGATTGCCGCAAAACCACCCAACCCACCCCCGCTCGGTCGGCGATCGCCGCTTGCCACCATTGCCCCCACCCCCGCTCGGTCGGCGATCGCCGCTTGCCACCCCCCCGGTCATCGATCGGCGGGCAAGCGGCGATCGGCCGGCGATCGCCGCTTGCCACCACCACCACCCCCGCTCGGTCATCGATCGGCGGGCAAGCGGCGATCGGTCGGCGATCGCCGCTTGCCACCCCCCCCCACCCCCGCTCGGTCATCGATCGGCGGGCAAGCGGCGATCGGTCGGCCGCTTGCCACCATTGCCCCCACCCCCGCTCGATCGGCGATCGGCTTGCCCGAGCGGGGGTGGGGGGGGTGGCAAGCGGCGATCACCACCGCCCCCCCCCAGAACTGCATCCACAACACACTGCCCACAATCGCCCCCCCCTCACCCCCAGAACAACTTAATCGGCCCCCGATTGCCGCAAAACCACCCAACCCACCCCCGCTCGGTCGGCGATCGCCGCTTGCCACCCCCCCACCCCCGCTCGGCGATCGGCGGGCAAGTGGCGATCGGTCGGCGATCGCCGCTTGCCACCCCCCCCCACCCCCGCTCGGTCATCGATCGGCGGGCAAGCGGTGAACGGTCGGCGATCGCCGCTTGCCCCCACCCCCACTCGGTCGGCGATCGCCCACCCCCCCAGAACACGCTCTGGCAAGCCGATCGGCGGGCAAGCGGCGATCAGTCGGCGATCGCCGCTTGCCCCCACCCCCACTCAGTTGCCACCCCCCCCACCCCCGCTCGGTCATCGATCGGCGGGCAAGCGTCGATCGGTCGGCGATCGCCGCTTGCCACCACCCCCCCACCCCCGCTCGATCGGTCGGCGATCGCCGCTTGACACCCCCCCACCCCACCCCCGTTCTGGCAAGCCGATCGGCGGGCAAGCGGCGATCGGTCGGCGATCGCCGCTTTCCCCCACCCCCACTCGGTTGGCGATCGCCCCCCCACCCCCAGAACACGCTCTGGCAAGCCAATCGGCGATCAGTCGGCGACCGCCGCTTGCCACCACCCCCCCCCACCCCCGCTCGGTCGGCGATCGGCTTGCCCGAGCGGGGGTGGCAAGCGGCGATCGCCGACCGATCGCCGCTTGCCCGCCGACCGAGCGGGGGTGGGGGGGGTGGTGGCAAGCGGCGATCGCCGACCGATCGCCGCTTGCCACCACCCCCCCACCCCCGCTCGGTCGGCGGGCAAGCGGCGATCGGTCGGCGATCGCCGCTTGCCACCCCCCCCACCCCCGCTCTGGCAAGCCGATCGGCGGGCAAGCGGCGATCGGGCGGCGATCGCCGCTTGCCCCCACCCCCACTCAGTCGGAGATCGCCCCCCCACCCCCAGAACAACCTCCTAACCTTTTCACGCGGTCCGGTGTGAGGGGAAATGGCGCCTGCACCAGCTATTTATACAGCTAGTGCAGGCGCCGGCTGATGACGTCGGAGCTGCTTTCCGATTGGCTCCTGAGAATCCGGGTCACAGGAGCGTCATTCCTGTGACCTGGACCTCAACCTAAGATGGCGCTGGGCACGATCTGCCCAGCTACACAGGCCCCAGGGACCCCCGATGGCCACAAGGTAAGTAAATGCCAAGCACGTAGTTTCTACGTGCTTGGCACTTAACGGTTGGAGAGGCAACCACGTAGAAACTACGGGCTTGGCATTTAAAGGGTTAAATACACCAGCCCACATGGGCATCCCAAGCCAGCACATGGCACCCTATCTGTTATACTAAATAAGCGTTGTTCATCCTCAGTTTAATCAAGCTATCGCATTTTTATTTGTTTTTTAGTCTGCTGCCAAAACACTAGGCCGCAGGGTATCCAAAACCTGCACGTAGCACCCTATCTGTTATACTAAATAGGCGTTGTTCATCCTCAACTTAATCAAGTTATTGCATTATAAATTGGTTTTTAGTCTACTGCCAAAACACTAGGCTGCAGGGTATTCCAAACCTGCATGTAGCACCCTATCTTTTATACTAAATAAGCGTTGTTCATCCTCAGCTTAATCAAGCTATTGCATTTAAATTGGTTTTTGGTCTGCTGCCAAAACACTAGGCTGCAGGGTATCCCAAACCTGCACATAGCACCCTATCTGTTAAACTAAATAAGCATTGTTCATCCTAAGCTTAATCAAGCTATTGCATTTTGAATTGATTTTTGTCTGGTTTAAATACACCAGCCCACATGGGGATCCCAAACCAGCACATGGCACCCTATCTGTTATACTAAATAGGCGTTGTTCATCCTCAGCTTAATCAAGCTATCGCATTTTTAATTGTTTTTTGGTCTGCTGCCAAAACACTAGGCCGCAGGGTATCCCAAACCTGCACGTAGCACCCTATCTGTTATACTAAATAAGCGTTGTTCATCCTCAACTTAATCAAGCTATTGCATTGTAAATGGGTTTTTGGTCTGCTGCCAAAACACCAGGCCGCAGGGTATCCCAAACCTGCACGTAGCACCCTATCTGTTATACTAAATAAGCGTTGTTCATCCTCAGCTTAATCAACTCTTGCATTTTGAATTGGATTCTGGTCTGCTGCCAAAACACCAGGCCGCAGGGTATCCCAAACCTGCACGTAGCACCCTATCTGTTATACTAAATAAGCATTGTTCATCCTCAGCTTAATCAAGCTATTGCATTTTGAATTGGTTTTTGTCTGGTTTAAATACACCAGCCCACATGGGCATCCCAAACCAGCACATGTCACCCTATCTGTTATACTAAATAAGCGTTGTTCATCCTCAGCTTTTTCAAGCTATTGCATTTTGAATTGGTTTTTGGTCTGCTACCAAAACACTAGGCCGCAGGGTATCACAAACCTGCACTTAGCACCCTGTTATACTAAATAAGCGTTGTTCATCCTCAGCTTAATCAAGCTATCGAATTTTAATTGTTTTTTGGTCTGCTGCCAAAATACTAGGCAGCAGGGTATCCCAAACCTGCACGTAGCAACCTATCTGTTATACTAAATAAGCGTTGTTCATCCTCAACTTAATCAAGCTATTGCATTTTAAATTGGTTTTTGATCTGCTGCCAAAACACTAGGCTGCAGGGTATCCCAAACCTGCACGTAGCACCCTATCTGTTATACTAAATAAGCGCTGTTCATCCTCAGCTTAATCAAGCTATTGCATTTTGAATTGGTTTTTGTCTGGTTTAAATACACGAGGCCACATGGGCATCCCAAACGAGCACATGTCAACTTATCTGTTATACTAAATAAGCGTTGTTCAGCCTAATTTTATTCAAGCTATTGCATTTTGAATTGGTTTTTGTCTGGTTTAAATACACCAGCCCACATGGGCATCCCAAACCAGCACATGGCACCCTATCTGTTATACTAAATAAGCGTTGTTCATCCTCAGCTTAATCAAGCTATTGCATTTTGAATTGTTTTTTAGTCTGCTGCCAAAACACTAGGCTGCATGGTATTTCAAACCTGCACGTAGCACCCTATCTTTTATACTAAATAAGCGTTGTTCATCCTCAGCTTAATCAAGCTATTGCATTTAAATTGGTTTTTGGTCTGCTGCCAAAACACTAGGCCGCAGGGTATCCCAAACCTGCACGTAGCACCCTATCTGTTATACTAAATATGTGTTGTTCATCCTCAGCTTAATCAAGCTAGTGCATTTTGAATTGTTTTTTGGTCTGCTGCCAAAACACTAGGCCGCAGGGTATCCCAAACCTGCACGTATCACCCTATCTGTTATAGTAAATTAGCATTGTTCATCCTCAGCTTAATCAATCTATTGCATTTTGAATTGGTTTTTGGTCTGCTGCCAAAGCACTAGGCCGCAGGGTATCCCAAACCTGCACGTAGCACCCTGTTATACTAAATAAGCGTTGTTCATCCTCAGCTTAATCAAGCTATTGCATTTAAATTGGTTTTTGGTCTGCTGCCAAAACACTAGGCCGCAGGGTATCCCAAACCTGCACTTGGCACCCTATCTTTTATACTAAATAAGCGTTGTTCATCCTCAGCTTAATCAAGCTATTGCATTTTGAATTGTTTTTTGGTCTGCTGCCAAAACACTAGGCCGCAGGGTATCCCAAACCTGCACGTAGCACCCTATCTGTTATACTAAATAAGCATTGTTCATCCTCAACTTAATCAAGCTTGTGCATTTTGAATTGGTTTTTGGTCTGCTGCCAAAACACTAGGCTGCAGGATATCCCAAACCTGCACGTATCACCCTATATGTTATACTAAATTAGCATTGTGCATCCCCAGCTTAATCAATCTATTGCATTTTGAATTGGTTTTTGGTCTGTTGCCAAAGCACTAGGCTGCAGGGTATCCCAAACCTGCACGTAGCACCCTAAGCGGCGATCACCACCGCCCCCCCCAGAACTGCATCCACAACACACTGCCCACAATCGCCCCCCCCCCTCACCCCCAGAACAACTTAATCGGCCCCCGATTGCCGCAAAACCACCCAACCCTCTCCCGCTCGGTCGGCGATCGCCGCTTGCCACACCCCCACCCCCGCTCGGCGATCGGCGGGCAAGTGGCGATCGGTCGGCGATCGCCGCTTGCCACCCCCCCACCCCTGCTCGGTCATCGATCGGCGGGCAAGCGGCGAACGGTCGGCGATCGCCGCTTGCCCCCACCCCCACTCGGTCGGCGATCGCCCCCCCCACCCCCCAGAACACGCTCTGGCAAGCCGATCGGCGGGCAAGCGGCGATCAGTCGGCGATCGCCGCTTGCCCCCACCCCCACTCAGTTGCCACCCCCCCACCCCCGCTCGGTCATCGATCGGCGGGCAAGCGGCGATCGGTCGGCGATCGCCGCTTGCCACCACCCCCCCACCCCCGCTCGATCGGTCGGCGATCGCCGCTTGACACCCCCCCACCCCACCCCCGTTCTGGCAAGCCGATCGGCGGGCAAGCGGCGATCGGTCGGCGATCGCCGCTTGCCCCCACCCCCACTCGGTCGGCGATCGCCCCCCCCCACCACCAGAACACGCTCTGGCAAGCCGATCGGCGATCAGTCGGCGATCGCCGCTTGCCCCCACCCCCACTCAGTGGCCACCCCCCTCACCGCCGCTTGCCACCACCCCCCCCACCACCGCTCGGTCGGCGATCGGCTTGCCCGAGCGGGGGTGGCAAGCGGCGATCGCCGACCGATCGCCGCTTGCCCGCCGACCGAGCGGGGGTCGGGGGGGTGGCGGCAAGCGGCGATCGCCGACCGATCGCCGCTTGCCACCACCCCCCCCACTCCCGCTCGGTCGGCGGGCAAGCGGCGATCGGTCGGCGATCACCGCTTGCCACCCCCCCACCCCCGCTCTGGCAAGCCGATCGGCGGGCAAGCGGCGATCGGGCGGCGATCGCCGCTTGCCCCCACCCCCACTCAGTCGGAGATCGCCCCCCACCCCCAGAACAACCTCCTAACCTTTTCACGCGGTCCGGTGTGAGGGGAAATGGCGCCTGCACCAGCAATTTATACAGCTAGTACCGGCTGATGACGTCGGAGCTGCTTTCCGATTGGCTCCTGAGAATCCGGGTCACAGGAGCGTCATTCCTGTGACCTGGACCTCAACCTAAGATGGCGCTGGGCACGATCTGCCCAGCTACACAGGCCCCAGGGACCCCTGATGGCCACAAGGTAAGTAAATGCCAAGCACGTAGTTTCTACGTGCTTGGCACTTAACGGTTGGAGAGGCAACCACGTAGAAACTACGGGCTTGGCATTTAAAGGGTTAAATACACCAGCCCACATGGGCATCCCAAGCCAGCACATGGCACCCTATCTGTTATACTAAATAAGCGTTGTTCATCCTCAGTTTAATCAAGCTATCGCATTTTTATTTGTTTTTTAGTCTGCTGCCAAAACACTAGGCCGCAGGGTATCCAAAACCTGCACGTAGCACCCTATCTGTTATACTAAATAAGCGTTGTTCATCCTCAACTTAATCAAGTTATTGCATTATAAATTGGTTTTTAGTCTACTGCCAAAACACTAGGCTGCAGGGTATTCCAAACCTGCATGTAGCACCCTATCTTTTATACTAAATAAGCGTTGTTCATCCTCAGCTTAATCAAGCTATTGCATTTAAATTGGTTTTTGGTCTGCTGCCAAAACACTAGGCCGCAGGGTATCCCAAACCTGCACATAGCACCCTATCTGTTAAACTAAATAAGCATTGTTCATCCTCAGCTTAATCAAGCTATTGCATTTTGAATTGATTTTTGTCTGGTTTAAATACACCAGCCCACATGGGGATCCCAAACCAGCACATGGCACCCTATCTGTTATACTAAATAGGCGTTGTTCATCCTCAGCTTAATCAAGCTATCGCATTTTTAATTGTTTTTTGGTCTGCTGCCAAAACACTAGGCCGCAGGGTATCCCAAACCTGCACGTAGCACCCTATCTGTTATACTAAATAAGCGTTGTTCATCCTCAACTTAATCAAGCTATTGCATTTTAAATGGGTTTTTGGTCTGCTGCCAAAACACTAGGCCGCAGGGTATTCCAAACCTGCACGTAGCACCCTATCTTTTATACTAAATAAGCATTGTTCATCCTCAGCTTATTCAAGCTATTGCATTTAAATTGGTTTTTGGTCTGCTGCCAAAACACTAGGCCGCAGGGTATCCCAAACCTGCACGTAGCACCCTATCTGTTATACTAAATAAGCGTTGTTCATCCTCAGCTTAATCAACTCTTGCATTTTGAATTGGATTTTGGTCTGCTGCCAAAACACCAGGCCGCAGGGTATCCCAAACCTGCACGTAGCACCCTATCTGTTATACTAAATAAGCATTGTTCATCCTCAGCTTAATCAAGCTATTGCATTTTGAATTGGTTTTTGTCTGGTTTAAATACACCAGCCCACATGGGCATCCCAAACCAGCACATGTCACCCTATCTGTTATACTAAATAAGCGTTGTTCATCCTCAGCTTTTTCAAGCTATTGCATTTTGAATTGGTTTTTGGTCTGCTACCAAAACACTAGGCCGCAGGGTATCACAAACCTGCACTTAGCACCCTGTTATACTAAATAAGCGTTGTTCATCCTCAGCTTAATCAAGCTATCGAATTTTAATTGTTTTTTGGTCTGCTGCCAAAATACTAGGCCGCAGGGTATCCCAAACCTGCACGTAGCAACCTATCTGTTATACTAAATAAGCGTTGTTCATCCTCAACTTAATCAAGCTATTGCATTTTAAATTGGTTTTTGATCTGCTGCCAAAACACTAGGCCGCAGGGTATCCCAAACCTGCACGTAGCACCCTATCTGTTATACTAAATAAGCGCTGTTCATCCTCAGCTTAATCAAGCTATTGCATTTTGAATTGGTTTTTGTCTGGTTTAAATACACGAGGCCACATGGGCATCCCAAACGAGCACATGTCAACTTATCTGTTATACTAAATAAGCGTTGTTCAGCCTAATTTTATTCAAGCTATTGCATTTTGAATTGGTTTTTGTCTGGTTTAAATACACCAGCCCACATGGGCATCCCAAACCAGCACATGGCACCCTATCTGTTATACTAAATAAGCGTTGTTCATCCTCAGCTTAATCAAGCTATTGCATTTTTAATTGTTTTTTAGTCTGCTGCCAAAACACTAGGCTGCATGGTATTCCAAACCTGCACGTAGCACCCTATCTTTTATACTAAATAAGCGTTGTTCATCCTCAGCTTAATCAAGCTATTGCATTTAAATTGGTTTTTGGTCTGCTGCCAAAACACTAGGCCGCAGGGTATCCCAAACCTGCACGTAGCACCCTATCTGTTATACTAAATATGCGTTGTTCATCCTCAGCTTAATCAAGCTAGTGCATTTTGAATTGTTTTTTGGTCTGCTGCCAAAACACTAGGCCGCAGGGTATCCCAAACCTGCACGTATCACCCTATCTGTTATAGTAAATTAGCATTGTTCATCCTCAGCTTAATCAATCTATTGCATTTTGAATTGGTTTTTGGTCTGCTGCCAAAGCACTAGGCCGCAGGGTATCCCAAACCTGCACGTAGCACCCTGTTATACTAAATAAGCGTTGTTCATCCTCAGCTTAATCAAGCTATTGCATTTAAATTGGTTTTTGGTCTGCTGCCAAAACACTAGGCCGCAGGGTATCCCAAACCTGCACTTGGCACCCTATCTGTTATACTAAATAAGCGTTGTTCATCCTCAGCTTAATCAAGCTATTGCATTTTGAATTGTTTTTTGGTCTGCTGCCAAAACACTAGGCCGCAGGGTATCCCAAACCTGCACGTAGCACCCTATCTGTTATACTAAATAAGCATTGTTCATCCTCAACTTAATCAAGCTTGTGCATTTTGAATTGGTTTTTAGTCTGCTGCCAAAACACTAGGCTGCAGGATATCCCAAACCTGCACGTATCACCCTATATGTTATACTAAATTAGCATTGTGCATCCACAGCTTAATCAATCTATTGCATTTTGAATTGGTTTTTGGTCTGTTGCCAAGCACTAGGCTGCAGGGTATCCCAAACCTGCACGTAGCACCCTATCTGTTATACTAAATAAGCGTTGTTCATCCTCAGCTTAATCAAGCTATTGTATTTTGAATTGGTTTTTGGTCTGCTGCAAAAACACTAGGCCGCAGGGTATCCCAATCCTGCACGTAGCACCCTATCTGTTATACTAAATAAGCGTTGTTCATCCTCAGCTTAATCAAGCTATTGCATTTTGAATTGGTTTTTGTCTGGTTTAAATACACCAGGCCACATGGGCATCCCAAACGAGCACATGTCACCATATCTGTTATACTAAATAAGCGTTGTTAAGCCTAATTTTATTCAAGCTATTGCATTTTGAATTGGTTTTTGTCTGGTTTAAATACACCAGCCCACATGGGCATCCCAAGCCAGCACATGGCACCCTATCTGTTATACTAAATAAGCGTTGTTCATCCTCAGTTTAATCAAGCTATCGCATTTTTATTTGTTTTTTAGTCTGCTGCCAAGACACTAGGCCGCAGGGTATCCAAAACCTGCACGTAGCACCCTATCTGTTATACTAAATAAGCGTTGTTCATCCTCAACTTAATCAAGTTATTGCATTATAAATTGGTTTTTAGTCTACTGCCAAAACACTAGGCTGCAGGGTATTCCAAACCTGCATGTAGCACCCTATCTTTTATACTAAATAAGCGTTGTTCATCCTCAGCTTAATCAAGCTATTGCATTTAAATTGGTTTTTGGTCTGCTGCCAAAACACTAGGCCGCAGGGTATCCCAAACCTGCACATAGCACCCTATCTGTTAAACTAAATAAGCATTGTTCATCCTCAGCTTAATCAAGCTATTGCATTTTGAATTGATTTTTGTCTGGTTTAAATACACCAGCCCACATGGGGATCCCAAACCAGCACATGGCACCCTATCTGTTATACTAAATAGGCGTTGTTCATCCTCAGCTTAATCAAGCTATCGCATTTTTAATTGTTTTTTGGTCTGCTGCCAAAACACTAGGCCGCAGGGTATCCCAAACCTGCACGTAGCACCCTATCTGTTATACTAAATAAGCGTTGTTCATCCTCAACTTAATCAAGCTATTGCATTGTAAATGGGTTTTTGGTCTGCTGCCAAAACACTAGGCCGCAGGGTATTCCAAACCTGCACGTAGCACCCTATCTTTTATACTAAATAAGCATTGTTCATCCTCAGCTTATTCAAGCTATTGCATTTAAATTGGTTTTTGGTCTGCTGCCAAAACACTAGGCCGCAGGGTATCCCAAACCTGCACGTAGCACCCTATCTGTTATACTAAATAAGCGTTGTTCATCCTCAGCTTAATCAACTCTTGCATTTTGAATTGGATTTTGGTCTGCTGCCAAAACACCAGGCCGCAGGGTATCCCAAACCTGCACATAGCACCCTATCTGTTATACTAAATAAGCATTGTTCATCCTCAGCTTAATCAAGCTATTGCATTTTGAATTGGTTTTTGTCTGGTTTAAATACACCAGCCCACATGGGCATCCCAAACCAGCACATGTCACCCTATCTGTTATACTAAATAAGCGTTGTTCATCCTCAGCTTTTTCAAGCTATTGCATTTTGAATTGGTTTTTGGTCTGCTACCAAAACACTAGGCCGCAGGGTATCCCAAACCTGCACTTAGCACCCTGTTATACTAAATAAGCGTTGTTCATCCTCAGCTTAATCAAGCTATTGCATTTTGAATTGGTTTTTGGTCTGCTACCAAAACACTAGGCCGCAGGGTATCACAAACCGGCACTTAGCACCCTGTTATACTAAATAACCGTTGTTCATCCTCAGCTTAATCAAGCTATTGCATTTTGAATTGGTTTTTGTCTGGTTTATATACACCAGACCACATGGGCATCCCAAACCAGCACATGTCACCCTATCTGTTATACTAAGTAAGCGTTGTTCATCCTCAGCTTAATCAACTCTGGCATTTTGAATTGGATTTTGGTCTGCTGCCAAACACTAGGCCACAGGGTATCCCAAACCTGCACGTAGCACCCTATCTGTTTCACTACATAAGCGTTGTTTACCCTCAGAGTAATCAAGCTTTTGCATTTTGAATTGGTTTTTGTCTGGTTTAAATACACCAGCCCACATGGGCATCCCAAACCAGCACATGTCACCCTATCTGTTATACTAAATAAGCGTTGTTCATCCTCAGTTTTTTCAAACTATTGCATTTTGAATTGGTTTTTGGTCTGCTACCAAAACACTAGGCCGCAGGGTATCACAAACCGGCACTTAGCACCCTGTTATACTAAATAACCGTTGTTCATCCTCAGCTTAATCAAGCTATTGCATTTTGAATTGGTTTTTGTCTGGTTTATATACCCCAGACCACATGGGCATCCCAAACCAGCACATGTCACCCTATCTGTTATACTAAATAGGCTTTGTTCAGCCTAATTTTATTCAAGCTATTGCATTTTGAATTGGTTTTTGTCTGGTTTAAATACACCAGCCCACATGGGCATCCCAAACCAGCACATGGCACCCTATCTGTTATACTAAATAAGTGTTGTTCATCCTCAGCTTAATCAAGCTATCGAATTTTAATTGTTTTTTGGTCTGCTGCCAAAATATTAGGCCGCAGGGTATCCCAAACCTGCAGTAGCACCCTTTCTGTTATACTAAATAAGCGTTGTTCATCCTCAACATAATCAAGCTATTGCATTTTAAATTGGTTTTTGGTCTGCTGCCAAAACACTAGGCCGCAGGGTATCCCAAACCTGCACGTAGCACCCTATCTGTTATACTAAATAAGCGTTGTTCATCCTCAGCTTAGTCAAGCTATTGCATTTTGAATTGATTTTTGTCTGGTTTAAATACACCAGCCCACATGGGGATCCCAAACCTGCACATAGCACCCTATCTGTTAAACTAAATAAGCGTTGTTCATCCTCAGCTTAATCAAGCTATTGCATTTTGAATTGGTTTTTGGTCTGCTGCCAAAACACTAGGCCGCAGGGTATCCCAAACCTGCATGTAGCACCCTGTCTGTTATACTAAATAAGCATTGTTCATCCCCAGCTTAATCAAGCTATTACACTTTGAATTGTTTTTTGTCCTGCTGTCAAAAAAAAACACCAAGCCCCAGGGTATCCCAAACCTGCACGTAGCACCCTATCTGTTATACTAAATAAGCATTGTTCATCCTCAGCTTAATCAAGCTATTGCATTTTGAATTGGTTTTTGTCTGGTTTAAATACACCAGCCCACATGGGCATCCCAAACCAGCTCCTGTCACCCTATCTGTTATACTAAATAAGCATTGTTCATCCTCAGCTTAATCAACTCTGGCATTTTGAATTGGATTTTGGTCTGCTGCCAAAACACTAGGCCGCAGGGCATCCCAAACCTGCACGTAGCACCCTATCTGTTTCACTAAATAAGTGTTGTTTATCCTCAGCTTAATCAAGCTATTGCATTTTGAATTGGTTTTTGTCTGGTTTAAATACACCAGTCCACATGGGCATCCCAAACCTGCACATGTCACCCTATCTGTTATACTAAACAAGCGTTGTTCATCCTCAGCTTAATCAACTCTTGCATTTTGAATTGGATTTTGGCCTGCTGCCAAAACACCAGGCCGCAGGGTATCCCAAACCTGCACGTAGCACCCTATCTGTTATACTAAATAAGCATTGTTCATCCTCAGCTTAATCAAGCTATTGCATTTTGAATTGGTTTTTGTCTGGTTTAAATACACCAGCCCACATGGGCATCCCAAACCAGCACATGTCACCCTATCTATTATACTAAATAGGCGTTGTTCAGCCTAATTTTATTCAAGCTATTGCATTTTGAATTGGTTTTTGTCTGGTTTAAATACACCAGCCCACATGGGCATCCCAAACCAGCACATGGCACCCTATCTGTTATACTAAATAAGCGTTGTTCATCCTCAGCTTAATCAAGCTATTGAATTTTAATTGTTTTTTGGTCTGCTGCCAAAATACTAGGCTGCAGGGTATCCCAAACCTGCACGTAGCACCCTATATGTTATACTAAATAAGCGTTGTTCATCCTCAACTTAATCAAGCTATTGCATTTTAAATTGGTTTTTGATCTGCTGCCAAAACACTAGGCTGCAGGGTATTCCAAACCTGCACGTAGCACCCTATCTTTTATACTAAATAAGCGTTGTTCATCCTCAGCTTAATCAAGCTATTGCATTTAAATTGGTTTTTGGTCTGCTGCCAAAACACTAGGCCGCAGGGTATCCCAAACCTGCACGTAGCACCCTATCTGTTATACTAAATAAGCGTTGTTCATCCTCAGCTTAATCAAGCTATTGCATTTTGAATTGATTTTTGTCTGGTTTAAATACACCAGCCCACATGGGGATCCCAAACCAGCACATGGCACCCTATCTGTTATACTAAATAAGCGGTGTTCATCCTCAGCTTAATCAAGCTATTGCATTTTGAATTGTTTTTTGGTCTGCTGCCAAAACACTAGGCCGCAGGGTATCCCAAACTGGCACATAGCACCCTTTCTGTTATACTAAATAAGCGTTGTTCATCCTCAGCTTAATCAAGCTATTGCATTTTGAATTGTTTTTTGGTCTGCTGCCAAAACACTAGGCCGCAGGGTATCCCAAACCTGCACGTAGCACCCTATCTGTTATACTAAATAAGCGTTGTTCATCCTCAGCTTAATCAAGCTAGTGCATTTTGAATTGGTTTTTGGTCTGCTGCCAAAACACTAGGCCACAGGGTATCCCAAACCTGCACGTAGCACCCTATTTGTTATACTACATAAGCATTGTTCATCCTCAGCTTAATCAAGCTATTGCATTTTGAATTGGTTTTTGGTCTGCTGCCAATATACTAGGCTGCAGGGTATCCCAAACCTGCAAGTAGCACCCTATCTGTTATACTACATAAGCGTTGTTCATCCTCAGCTTATTCAAGCTATTGCATTTTGAATTGGTTTTTGGTCTGCTGCCAAAACACTAGGCCGCAGGGTATCCCAAACCTGCACGTAGCACCCTATCTGTTATACTAAATAAGCGTTGTTCATCCTCAGCTTAATCAAGCTATTGCATTTTGAATTGATTTTTGTCTGGTTTAAATACACCAGCCCACATGGGGATCCCAAACCAGCACATGGCACCCTATCTGTTATACTAAATAAGCGTTGTTTATCCTCAGCTTAATCAAGCTATTGCATTTTGAATTGTTTTTTGGTCTGCTGCCAAAACACTAGGCCGCAGGGTATCCCAAACCTGCACATAGCACCCTATCTGTTAAACTAAATAAACGTTGTTCATTCTCAGCTTAATCAAGCTATTGCATTTTGAATTGGTTTTTGGTCTGCTGCCAAAACACTAGACCGCAGGGTATCCCAAACTGGCACATAGCACCCTTTCTGTTATACTAAATAAGCGTTGTTCATCCCCAGCTTAATCAAGCTATTGCATTTTGAATTGTTTTTTGGTCTGCTGCCAAAACACTAGGCCGCAGGGTATCCCAAACCTGCACGTAGCACCCTATCTGTTATACTAAATAAGCGTTGTTCATCCTCAGCTTAATCAAGCTATTGCATTTTGAATTGGTTTTTGGTCTGCTGCCAAAACACTAGGTCACAGGGTATCCCAAACCTGCACGTAGCACCCTATTTGTTATACTACATAAGCATTGTTCATCCTCAGCTTAATCAAGCTATTGCATTTTGAATTTGTTTTTGGTCTGCTGCCAATATACTAGGCTGCAGGGTATCCCAAACCTGCAAGTAGCACCCTATCTGTTATACTACATAAGCGTTGTTCATCCTCAGCTTATTCAAGCTATTGCATTTTGAATTGGTTTTTGGTCTGCTGCCAAAACACTAGGCCGCAGGCTATCCCAAACCTGCACGTAGCACCCTTTTATACAAAATAAACGTTGTTCATCCTCAGCTTAATCAAGCTATTGTATTTTGAATTGGTTTTTGTCTGGTTTAAAAACACCAGCCCACATGGGCATCCCAAACCAGCACATGTCACCCTATTTGTTATACTAAATAAGAGTTGTTCAGCCTCATTTTAATTCAGCTATTGCATTTTGAACTGTTTTTTGTCTGGTTTAAATACACCAGCCCACATGGGCATCCCAAACCAGCATGTGTCACCCTATCTGTTATACTAAATAAGCGTTGTTCATCCTCAGCTTAATCAACTATTGCATTTTGAATTGGTTTTTGGACTGCTGCCAAAACACTAGGCCGCAGGTTATCCCAAACCTGCACGTAGCACCCTATCTGTTATACTAAATAAGCGTTGTTCATCCTTAGCTTAATCAAGCTATTGCATTTTGAATTGGTTTTTGGTCTGCTGCCAAAACACTAGGCCGCAGGGTATCCCAAACCTGCACGTAGCACCCTGTTATACTAAATAAGCGTTGTTCATCCTCAGCTTAATCAAGCTGTTGCATTTTGAATTGGTTTTTGGTCTGCTGCCAAAACACTAGGCTGCAGGGTATCCCAAACCTGCAGGTAGCACCCTATCTCTTATACTAAATAAGCGTTGTTCATCCTAAGCTTAATCAAGCTATTGCATTTTGAATTGGTTTTTGGTCTGCTGCCAAAACACTAGGCCGCAGGGTATCCCAAACCTGCACGTAGCACCCTATCTGTTATACTAAATAAGGGTTGTTCAGCCTCATTTAATTCAGCTATTGCATTTTGAATTGGTTTTTGTCTGGTTTAAATACACCAGACCACATGGGCATCCCAAACCAGCACCTATATATGGGCTCCTAATGCTGCTGCCAACTCCAGGGTGTGTCTTTCAGGCAATATATGCGCTCCTTATGCTGCTGCCACCTCCACTGTGTCTTTCAGGCAATATATGAGCTCCTTATGCTGCTGCCAACTCCAGGGTGTGTCTTTCAGGCAATGTATGGCCTCCTTATGCTGCTGCCAAGTCCAATGTGTTTTTCAGGCAATATATGGGCTCCTAATGCTGCTGCCAACTCCAGGGTGTGTCTTTCAGGCAATATATGGACTCCTTATGCTGCTGCCAACTGCAATGTGTCTTTCAGGCAGTATATGGGCTCCTAAGGCTGCTGCCAACTCCAGGGTGTGTCTTTTAGGCAGTATATGGGCTCCTTTTGCTGCTGCCAACTCCATGGTGTGTCATTAAGGCAATAAATGGGCTCCTAATGCTGCTGCTGACACCAGGGTGTGTCTTTCAGGCAATATATGGGCTCCTAATGCTGCTGCCAACTCCATGGTGTGTCATTCAGGCAATATATGGGCTCCTTATGATGCTGCCAACTCCAGGGTGTGTCTTTCAGGCAATATATGGGCTCCTTATGTTGGTGCCAACTCCAATGTGTCTTTCAGACAATATATGGGCTCCTTATGGTGCTGCCAACTCCATGGTGTGTCATTTAGGCAATATTTAGGCTCCTTATGCTGCTGCCAAATCCAATGTGTTTTTCAGGCAATATATGGGCTCCTAATGCTGCTGACAACTCCAATGTGTCTTTCAGGCAATATATGGGCTCCTTATGCTGCTGCCAACTCCAGGGTGTGTCTTTCAGGTGGTATATGAGCTTCTTATGCTGCTGCCAACTCCAGGGTGTGTCTTTCAGGCAATATATGGGCTCCTAATGCTGCTGCCAACTCCAATGTGTCTTTCAGGCAATATATGGGCTCCTTGTGATGCTGCCAACTCCAATGTGTTTTTCAGGCAATATATGGGCTCCTAATGCTGCTGCCAACTCCAGGGTGTGTCTTTCAGGCAATATATGTACTCCTTATGCTGCTGCCAACTCCAATGTGTTTTTCAGTCAATATATGGGCTCCTAATGCTGCTGCCGACACCAGGGTGTGTCTTTCAGGCAATATATGGACTCCTTATGTTGGTGCCAACTCCAATGTGTCTTTCAGACAATATATGGGCTCCCTATGTTGCTGCCAACTCCATGGTGTGTCATTTATGCAATATTTAGGCTCCTTATGCTGCTGCCAACTCCAATGTGTTTTTCAGGCAATATATGGGCTCCTGGGCTCCTAATGCTGCTGACAACTCCAATGTGTCTTTCAGGCAATATTTGGGCTCCTTATGCTGCTGCCAACTGCAGGGTGTGTCTTTCAGGTGGTATATGAGATTCTTATGCTGCTGCCAACTCCAGGGTGTGTCTTTCAGGCAATATATGGGCTCCTAATGCTGCTGCCAACTCCAATGTGTCTTTCAGGCAATATATGGGCTCATTGTGATGCTGCCAACTCCAGAGTGTGTCTTTCAGGCAATATATGGGCTCCTAATGCTGCTGCCAACTCCAGGGTGTGTCTTTCAGGCAATATATGGGCTCCTAATGCTGCTGCCAACTCCAATGTGTCTTTCAGGCAATATATGGGCTCCTTGTGATGCTGCCAACTCCAATGTGTTTTTCAGGCAATATATGGGCTCCTAATGCTGCTGCCAACTCCAGGGTGTGTCTTTCAGGCAATATATGTACTCCTTATGCTGCTGCCAACTCCAATGTGTTTTTCAGTCAATATATGGGCTCCTAATGCTGCTGCCGACACCAGGGTGTGTCTTTCAGGCAATATATGGACTCCTTATGTTGGTGCCAACTCCAATGTGTCTTTCAGACAATATATGGGCTCCCTATGTTGCTGCCAACTCCATGGTGTGTCATTTATGCAATATTTAGGCTCCTTATGCTGCTGCCAACTCCAATGTGTTTTTCAGGCAATATATGGGCTCCTGGGCTCCTAATGCTGCTGACAACTCCAATGTGTCTTTCAGGCAATATTTGGGCTCCTTATGCTGCTGCCAACTGCAGGGTGTGTCTTTCAGGTGGTATATGAGATTCTTATGCTGCTTCCAACTCCAGGGTGTGTCTTTCAGGCAATATATGGGCTCCTAATGCTGCTGCCAACTCCAATGTGTCTTTCAGGCAATATATGGGCTCATTGTGATGCTGCCAACTCCAGAGTGTGTCTTTCAGGCAATATATGGGCTCCTAATGCTGCTGCCAACTCCAGGGTGTGTCTTTCAGGCAATATATGGGCTCCTAATGCTGCTGCCGACTCCAGGGTGTCTTTCAGGCAATATTTGCACTCCTTATGCTGCTGCCAACTCCAGGGTGTGTCTTTTAGTCAATATATGGGCTCTTAATGCTGCTGCCAACTCCAGGGTGTGTCTTTTAGGCAATATATGGGCTCCTTATGCTGCTGCCAACTCCAATCTTTCTATCAGGCAATATATGGGCTCCTTATGCTGCTGCCAACTCCATGGTGTGTCATTCAGGCAATATATGGACTCTTTATGCTGCTGCCAACTCCAATGTGTCTTTCAGGCAATATATGGGCTCCTTATGCTGCTGCCAACTCCAGGATGTGTCTTTCAGGCAGTATATGGGCTGCTTATGCTGCTGCCAACTCCAGGGTGTGTCTTTCGGGAAATTTATGGGGTCCTTATGCTGCTGCCAACTCCAGGGTGTGTCTTTCAGGCAATATATGGGCTCCCAATGCAGCTGCCAACTCCAATGTGTCTTTCAGGCAATATATGGGCTCCTTATGATGCTGCCAACTCCAGGGTGTGTATTTCAGGCAATGTATGGCCTCCTTATGCTGCTGCCAAGTCCAATGTGTTTTTCAGGCAATATATGGGCTCCTAATGCTGATGCCAACTCCAGGGTGTGTGTCAGGGATCGCCGGACACCCTTCTTTCATAAGCCAAGCAATCCCCAATCTCCACCACCTCTTGTGCCTATAGACAATCCCCCGCTTGCTGGAGACACGGGTTATGCCTCTCCAGACTCGGTTGCCCCCAGGGCTTACTGGCGCAAAGATTGCTGGCTTATGGTGAAGATAGGCGAACGGCGGGGTATCCCAAATCGGGAAGTTCAAGAGTCCAAAATGTCGAGTCCAGCAGGGTAGGCAAGAATGGTCAAGACGAGCAGGGGTCAAAGCCGGGTGGTCACAGGGCACGGTATCCAAGGGGTTAGTCGGAGAATGGTCAAGACAGGCAGGGGTCAAAAGCCGGGTGGTCACCAAAGCGCAGTATCAAAGGGGTAAGGCAGAGACGAGGTCAGACAGGCAGATGGTCGGTGCGGGCAGCGGGCAGGAATGGTCAAAGACGGAGCCGGATCTAAACACACTAAACGCAAATCCAACAGCACACCCAAGCTAATAATGGCTATAACGGGCACTGGTGGAAAGGACAGGAACGTATTTAAAGGGGAACTGACCAATGGGAAGGGGAATGTGGTGTTTGGTGTAAACTGTGGGTGATTGGTGCGACTAGAATCAAGCTCCCTATAGGAGCAGCCCCAGGGACTGGACCGCCCTGGCCAGTCAGACTGTCCAGTCCCTGGGTTCATCCCCACCCAGGTTAGGGACTTGACTGGTCCATTTAAACTTGCCCCCGGCGAATGCGCTGGGAGCGCATATATAGAACGTTCTCGTGCGCGCGTGCGAGCACGTGACTGGCCAGGCGCGCTCCCCGAGAGGAGAGGAGTCGCCGTGCCGGCTGAAGAGGCGGAGGAGCCGCCTGCCGACACGGAGAGAGCCCACGTGACGCCTCTGACCCCAGCCGCCGCCGCCGAGGCAGGGGAGGCGGCGGAGACCGAAGCTTCAGTGCGGGAGGTGGAGGCGGCCGACCGGCGCGGCCGCTGGAAGACCGGAGCCAGACGCCGCCGGGACAGACCCCGGGGAGCAGGTAAGGACCTTACAGTGTGTCTTTCAGGCAATATATGGACTCCTTATGCTGCTGCCAACTGCAATGTGTCTTTCAGGCAATATATGGGCTCCTAATGCTGCTGCAAACTCCAGGGTGCGTCTTTTAGGCAGTATATGGGCTCCTTTTGCTGCTGCCAACTCCATGGTGTGTCATTAAGGAAATATATGGGCTCCTTATGATGCTGCCAACTCCAGGGTGTGTCTTTCAGGCAATATATGGGCTCCTTATGTTGGTGCCAACTCCAATGTGTCTTTCAGACAATATATGGGCTCCTTATGCTGCTGCCAACTGCAATGTGTCTTTCAGGCAATATATGGGCTCCTAATGCTGCTGCCAACTCCATGGCGTGTCTTTTAGGCAGTATATGTGCTCCTTTTGCTGCTGCCAACTCCATGGTGTGTCATTAAGGAAATATATGGGCTCCTTATGATGCTGCCAACTCCAGAGTGTGTCTTTCAGGCAATATATGGGCTCCTTATGTTGGTGCCAACTCCAATGTGTCTTTCAGACAATATATGGGCTCCTTATGCTGCTGCCAACTCCATGGTGTGTCATTCAGGCAATATTTGGGCTCCTTATGCTGCTGCCAACTCCAATGTGTTTTTCAGGCAATACATGGGCTCCTGTGCTCCATATGCTGCTGCCAACTCCAGGATGTGTCTTTCAGGCAGTATATGGGCGGCTTATGCTGCTGCCAACTCCAGGGTGTGTCTTTCGGGAAATTTATGGGCTCCTTATGCTGCTGACAACTCCATGGTGTGTCTTTCAGGCAATATATGGGCTCTTATGCTGTTTGCCAACTCCAATGTGTCTTCTAGGCAATATATGGACTCCTTATGTTGCTGACAACTGCTATGTGTCTTTCAGGCAATATATGGGCTCCTAATGCTGCTGCCAACTCCAGGGTGTGTCTTTCAGGCAATATATGGGCTCCTAATGCTGCTGCCGACTCCAGGGTGTGTCTTTCAGGCAATATTGTGCTCCTTATGCTGCTGCCAACTCCAATGTGTCTTTCAGGCAATATATGGGCTCCTTATGCTGCTGCCAACTCCAGGGTGTGTCTGTTAGTCAATATATGGGCTCCTAATGCTGCTGCCAACTCCAGGGTGTGTCTTTTAGGCAATATATGGGCTCCTTATGCTGCTGCCAACCCCAATGTGTTTTTCAGGCAATATATGGGCTCCTTATGCTGCTGCCAACTCCAATGTGTTTTTCAGGCAATATATGGTCTCTTAATACTGCTGCCAACTCCAGGGTGTGTCTTTCAGGCAATATATGGACTCCTTATGCTGCTGACAACTGCAATGCATCTTTCAGGCAATATATGGGCTCCTAATGCTGCTGCCAAATCCAGGGTGTGTCTTTCAGGCAATTTATAGGCTCCTAATGCTGCTGACGACTCCAGGGTGTGTCTTTCAGGCAATATATGCGCTCCTTATGCTGCTGCCAACTCCAATGTGTCTTTCAGGCAATATATGGGCTCCTTATGCTGCTGCCAACACCAGGGTGTGTCTTTTAGTCAATATATGGGCTCCTAATCCTGCTGCCAACTCCAGGGTGTGTCTTTTAGGCAATATATGGGCTCCTTATGCTGCTGCCAACCCTAATGTGTTTTTCAGGCAATATATGGGCTCCTTATGCTGCTGCCAACTCCAATGTGTTTTTCAGATAATATATGGGCTCCTAATGCTGCTGCCAACTCCAGGGTGTTTCTTTCATGCAATATATGGGCTCCTTAGCCAACTCCAATGTGTCTTTCAGGCAATATATTGGCTGCTTATGCTGCTGCTGCCAACTCCTGGGTTTGTCTTTCAGGCAATATATGGGTTCTGTCACTACCCGCTTACCGGTTCCCCGTTCCAGCGCCGTCCCGGGTCCTCAGCCGCCCGCTCCCGCTGCGCAGCCACCTGTCCGGCGGACGCGGCGGGCGGCTTCTGCTCAGGCTGGCGCGCACGCGCCTCCCTCCTCAGCCGGCGGCTCCAGCGTCGCCTCTCGTGCCCGTGCGCGTGCGCGAGCACGTTCAGTTTATACCCTCCGGCGGCGCTGCTCTCAGCGCGGCCGCCGGAGGAAGGTTAATTTCCAATTATAGGACAGCTGCCTTAGGGGAAGTGCCCCACAGGGACTGGGCCAATCACCTACCTGGGAGTCCTGGGCTGTACGCCCTATGTTAACCAATCGTGTTGTAGTTCTAAGCCGCACCAATCACCACACTCATTCTCCAGGGCCAATGATGACTGATCCCTATATAACCTCACCCCAGTCAGTTTGTCATTGCCTGTTATAGTGCTTAGACCCTCGTTGTTACTTACCTTGAAATTGAGCCGTGTTCCTGTTGCCGACCCTTGCCTGCCTTTTGACCATCCTCAATCTTCGTTCCTGTTGCCGACCCTTGCCTGCCTTTTGACCATCCTCGATCTTCGTTCCTGTTGCCGACCCTTGCTTGCCTTTGACCATCCTCGATCTCCACTCCTGTTGCCGACCCTTGCCTGCCTTTGACCATCCTCGATCTACACTCCTGTTGCCGACCCTTGCCTTCAACCTAGACCACGATCTGTCTATTGCCTTGTTCTGTCGCCTCCTCAGGTCTCCTGTTGCCAACCTCCAGCCTGTCCTTGGACTTCCATCTTACGCTCATATACGGGCTACCCAATTCCACTTCCAGCCGTGGGCTCTCCAGTCCTCTGTACCGTAAGGCTTCATCCTTTGAGCCATAAAGTCCTGGGGGCAACCGATCCCGAGCAGGCGTGTTCTGCGTCTCGGCAAGCGGGGGCTCCTATAGGTGAAGCTGGCTGCGGAGATTGGGGGTTGAGGTCCTTACCAAGAGAGCTGGAGTTGTCCAAGTGGTTAATTGCGGTACCTGGAGCGTAACAGGTTCCTTATGCTGCTGCTGCCAACTCCAATGTTTTTTTCTGACAATATATGGGCTGCTTATACTGCTGCCAACTCCAATGTGTTTTTCAGGCAATATATGGGCTGCTTATGCTGCTGCTGCCAACTCCAGGGTGTGTCTTTCAGGCAATATATTGGTTGCTTATGCTGCTGCCAACTCCAATGTGTTTTTTATGCAATATAAGGGCTCCTCATGCTGCTGCCAAATCCAGGGTGTGTTTTTCAGGCAATATATGGGCTCCCCATGCTGCTGCCAACTCCAATGTGTCTTTCAGGCAATCTATGGGCTCCCTATGTTGCTACCAACTCCAGGGTGTGTTTTTCAGGCAATATATGGACTCCTTATGCTGATGCCACCTCAAGGCTCTGTAATTGTGCTACTCTGCGACAGCGATTCTAATAGTGATGCCTCTGATCTGCATGTCATTCTTCTTCACATTATTATTTCACTAACCCAGCACGCATCCTATGCATGTTACAGCAAGGCAAAATGTTCTACAACCCTTTTGAGACTCTCGGAAGGGCAGAAATAGATGTTTTTAATAGTGATTTGCCGCAAATAAATTCGAACCAAAACAAATTTTTCCGGAAAATTTGGCGAATCGGCCGAATCAAACTTTTCATAAATTTGCTCATCTCCAATTATTATGTTACAGCCGATGTCCAGAATTTTTACTATTTATTAACAAAAAAAAATCATCATTTACTATTAATTGTTTGTCTTGCCTTTTTGATGGTGTTATCTAGGGCAGTTTATTACAGCATTTGCATGAGGTTTCCCTGCAACAAACAGCCTTAACCGGCTAGAGCGCAGCTGCTAAATGGGGAGTGTCGCGCTCCAGCCCTCCAGCCTAGGATGCAACACGGGGAGGCCGATTCATTAATAGCGCCAGGTAGCGACAGATGAGCGACAGATGAGCGACAGTAGCGGCATTTTCAGAGCGCCCGCTAGTAGTCGCTGTGCTTGGCCGTTGTTCTGTAGTTGATAGCGACTCAGTCGGTTTGCCGTAATGTTGAATATTGGGTGAGGAGTCGCTATTTGACAGGTTCCGCGCTGTATGGGAGCGCATGACAGCGAATGGCCATAGCGAACGGCTCCCAGCATATTCATTAACAAATCACGCTCAAAAAATTCTCGTGCAGTGAAATGCTTGTTTAAACCCCAGAGCGCTGGCGGCGATGGGTTAAAAGTAGTTTTTTAACCCCCAAACAACCATATTTTTGGCTAAAAAAAAAAAACAAGTTTTTCAAAACATTTTGTAATATGAATACATTAATATCAGACCTGTAATATCAATTCTGCACAAATTTTTATTTTTTATTTTTTTTTTTAACCTTAAAAAAAAATATCTAACATTGCAGAAGTGGTCACAGAATTTTTGACATTTACAAAAAAAAAACAAACATTAATAGCAATTAATTAAGAATATTTAAAGATTGCTCCTTTGAAATGCATTGGAGAGCGCCAGGTAGCGAGAGGTCATACCTGTCGCTGTTCAAGGTCGCTCGCTGGCGCTGTGGGGCGAGGCTGGAATAATGATGAATCATTCGCTATCTGGCGCTCTGTCAGTCGCTAAGCAGGATCGGCTTGATAAATGTGTGATTGCGGAGGGGAGCCGGCGTTCTCGTGGCAGTGACCGTCATTACCGTTCGCTCACCATTCGCTACCTGGCGCTATCCCTTGTTAAATAAGGGCCTGAGTTTTTTTCCAGCGTCTATTAAAGCTGTGGGGCTTTTGGCAGTAATGTTCCAGGGAAGTGATGCCCCCCTCCTACATTTAAGGGAAGACTAGAGCCTGCAATTATACAGGCAGCCGGCACAGCTACCACCCACACGCAAGCGCTGTGCTTGCTCTCCCTTTGCTCCCTGTCAGAGAGACACCATCAAAGAGGTGAGAAAAATAATAAGATCTTCAAAGTTTTTTATAGATCTATTTTATACAAATATTTAAGAAAATGCTGAGCACTGACCGATGTACGTGTGTGTGTGTGTGTGTGTGTGTGTGTGTGTGTGTGTGTGTGTATATATATATAGACTTGATTGAATTGACCAGGATTTAACTTCAATAACATCAGTTAATCAGGTATCTTTATATACAGGATTAGGCTTAGTAATGTTGACAGAAAACACTGACTATTAAGAAAACATTTTTAACTCTTTAATTGATATTAAATGATGTTTATTGAAGATTGAAATAATGATACAATTATATATACATAGTGTGAGAAGGGTATGGTTTGGGAGAACAGATATCTGCCCTTGAAATGGTTAAACTGTGAATGGTAAGCCTTGGGTGTGTCTCTGGTAACCAAAGGGTTAACACAGACACAGTATAAGCAGGATTGATAGTCTGTGTTGTCGATGTTGGCCATAGCTAACATAGACAGATTGTAAAATACGTACTGGGACCTGCTTGTTCTGGAGTGAGTGAGGTTGGTAGTGGGACGCTCACTCCACCCGGGGGTTCGGTCCGGGGCTTCCACAGCCCGCAGCTGTGGATCCTCGGGTCCTAATTTAAAGCTCACTGCAGATCTGAAGAGTGTGGCCATACCCGGAGAGCTGACTGCTGGACTAGAGGAGGTATTGAACGGGCCACACAACGCTTGTGATTGGTAACTGTGGGCCGGATAGCCAGTCCCACGTATAGCTAGGGATTGTTACATATTAGTGAGTTGCTTAGCCGAGCAGGATTTATTTTTGTTTAAGCCTGATGTTAAGGCCCTGTGGTTGTTGGAAGCTACAAGTGTGAAATAAAAACACTTGAAATGAACTGTATCCTGTCTGTGACCCTGCTTACTGCACAGCTACCAAGTATCTACCAGAGCGGTTCCCCACATATGGTGGCTTGGAGCGGGCACAGTGCAGTGAAACATACACTGGGTGCATGTCCTGGCCTTCAACAAGCAACAAGCCACAGCCATGGATGAGCTAATTAAACAGCTGGTTCAGTCCAACTTCCAGCAACAGAAGGCACACTCTGAGGCTATGCAGGCCCAGCAACAGGCCAACTTACAGCAGCAAGAAACTAACAGGCTGCTAGCACAGCAGATGACAGCACTGGCGGCTGCACAACAAAAGCTGGGTGCAGCGATACCGGAACGGGATGCCAGGAGAGAAGTTCGGAAAGCCATGACAAAGATGACGTCAGAGGACGATGTAGAGGCCTTCCTAACAGGCTTTGAAAGAGTGGCCACCCGTGAAAGGCTGCCACAGGAATACTGGGCAGAGGTTCTGGCACCCTTCCTCATAGCAGAACCACAGCAGGCCTATTTCGACCTAAGCGAGCAGGAAGCCCGGGATTATGCTACTGTAAAAGCGGAGATCCTAGCCCGTTTGGGAGTTGATATATACCTACGTGCCCAAAGAGTCCATAGCTGGAGGTTCCAAGAGGCGTTACCACCAAGGGCCCAGATGCACCACCTCATCCACCTGGTTCGCAAGTGGCTTCAGCCGGAGACATCAACCCCAGCCAAGATGGTGGAGAAGGTTGTTCTGGACCGCTTTTTGAGGGCCTTGCCAGGTGAGATACAGCAGTGGGTAGGACATGGGGACCCAGCTGACGCTAATACTTTGGTGGGGATGGTGGAGAGGTACTCAGCCACCCAAGCTCTGAGGAAAAAGGCCTCTCCAACCCCAGCCAGCCCCAAGTCCAGAAGGCCTATGGTACCTGCTAACTCCCGGGCCAGTGTAAATCCCTATGTTCAGGTGATGCCCCAGGGGAGGAGGAGAGCGGAGGCTCCTATCTGTTGGACCTGCCAGGAACCTGGCCATATTGCAGCCAAGTGTCCCCATAAACCTGAGCCCATGGACTGCAGCTCTGCCAGGAGGGTTTCCCTTTATGCGGCCCCGGTTTATACTGCTGCTACTCCAGACTCTATGGATGAGCGCCACCTCTGCCAGGTGACAGTGGCAGGGCTCCAGGTGCTGACGCTGTTGGACTCTGGAAGTCGGGTGACTCTAATTAATGGATCCCATATTAACCCGGGGACTGTCACAGGCCACACAGTTGGGGTCCGGTGTATTCATGGGGACGTGAAAGACTATCCTACTGCCATTGTGACCATCCAGACCCCCTGTGGAGAAAGTCAACATGAGGTTGGGGTTGTCATGAACTTGCCCCATGACCTTATTTTGGGACGGGATTTCCCCTTGTTCTGGACTCTGTGGCGGGGAAATCAGAGGACGGGGAGACCACCCTTAAGAGTACAACCCCAACAGAAGAGTCAAGTCTTAGACCCGGAGCCCAATGACCCAGACTCTGGGGTCCCAGCTGTAGGGGTGACCAGTGATGAAAGTAATGTAAGCACTGTATTTCCCCTAAATGTGATGGCCGGTGAGACTGAAGAGTTAGTGACTGGGCCACAGTTTTCAGATTTGGAGGTATCCCATGACAACTTTGGCACAGCACAACTCCAGGACCCTACACTGGTCCGGGCTAGGGAAAATGTTGTGGTGGTGAATGGGGTGCCCCAGCACGCCAATGCTAATCAGATATTTCCCCACTTCATGGTTGACCAAGAACTTTTATATCGGGTTGACAAGATGCGGGGTGAGACCTGGGAGCAATTGCTGGTGCCCAAGCCTTATCGCCAAACCGTGCTGATGTTGGCTCATAAACATGTGCTTGGGGGACACCTAGGTGCCACAAAAACGTTGGATCGCATCCTGCAGCGGTTTTACTGGCCAGGAGTATATACTGAGGTTAAACGTTATTGTGAATCATGCCCCGAATGTCAGTTGCGTGCTCCTATGGGTCATTTTCGGAATCCATTAGTACCTCTTCCCATCATCGAGGTCCCATTTGAAAGGATTGCCTTGGACTTGGTAGGTCCGTTGGTTAAGTCTGCCCGGGGGCATCAGCATATACTTGTAGTGATGGACTACGCTACACGGTATCCTGAAGCCATTCCCCTGCGGCACACATCGGTGAAGCTGATAGCTAAAGAGCTATTCGCCATGTTTTGCCGGGTGGGCCTGCCCAAGGAGATCCTCACGGACCAAGGTACCCCTTTCATGTCTAAAGTCACCAAGGAACTGTGTAAACTCTTTAACATAAAACAACTACGCACGTCGGTATACCATCCTCAGACGGACGGATTAGTGGAGAGATTCAACAGAACCTTAAAGAGTATGCTGAAAAAGGTGGTGGACAAAGATGGGAGGGACTGGGATGTTATGTTGCCCTCTTTAATGTTCGCAGTCCGGGAGGTACCCCAAGCTTCTACGGGGTTTTCTCCCTTTGAATTAGTCTATGGCAGACATCCCAGAGGCCTGCTGGACATTGCAAAGGAGACTTGGGAACAGGTGCCCACCCCCCACAAAAGTGTTATAGACCACATCGCCAGTATGCAGGACAGGGTGGAAGCCATTATGCCCATCGTTAAGGAGCACATGGAGGCTGCTCAGAAGGCTCAGAGCCGGGTTTATAACAGGTCAGCCACAGTAAGGACCTTTAAACCTGGTGACCGTGTTTTGGTTCTGGTTCCCACAGTGGAGAGCAAGTTTCTAGCCAAGTGGCAGGGGCCGTATGAGGTATTGGAGAAGGTGGGTGAAGTAAACTACAGGGTACATCAGCCTGGTAGGAGGAAGCCTAAGCAGGTGTACCATGTCAATTTACTCAAAGCATGGAAGGACAGGGAGAGTCTGCTTACAGAGAAGTCTCCGGTTAAACTCCCTTCTGTGCTACCCCCTCAGGCTACCGTTAAGCCTGCGGAGGTGGGGGCAGAAGTGACGATTGCAGATACCCTCACGAAAGGACAACGCCAAGAGGCTCTAGAATTTGTAGCTAGGAATACAGACGTGTTTTCAGAGTTACCAGGGTACACGTCCGTAATCAAGCATGACATTGTCACGGAGCCTGGGGTGAAGGTTCGGCTAAGACCATATCGAGTCCCTGAGGCTCGTCGTCAGGCCATTGCAGAGGAGGTTAAGAAAATGCTGCAGTTGGGAGTCATAGAGGAGTCCAAAAGTGAATGGGCCAGTCCCATTGTTCTGATTCCCAAGCCAGATGGTACCCTACGTTTCTGCAATGATTTCAGAAAATTAAATGAAGTTTCTAAATTTGACGCCTATCCCATGCCACGTATAGATGAGCTTATTGAGAGACTGGGAGGTGCTCGATATTTCACTACGCTCGACCTCACCAAGGGATACTGGCAAGTACCCCTGACAGAAAGCGCTAAAGAGAAGACAGCCTTCATCACCCCTGAGGGCCTATTCCACTATGTCGTGTTACCGTTCGGGCTTCACGGGGCCCCCGCGACGTTCCAACGCTTAATGGACGTAGTGCTAAAGCCTCACAGGAGATACGCCTCAGCATATTTGGATGATATTATCATCTTCAGCGATGACTGGGAGAGTCACTTGGCCAAAGTACAGGCTGTAGTGAACTCTTTAAGGGCAGCCGGCCTAACTGCAAACCCCAAGAAGTGTGCGGTCGGGATGGAGGAGACACGCTACTTGGGGTATGTGATTGGACGAGGCATAATTAAACCCCAGGTCAACAAGGTTGACGCTATCCAGGAATGGCCTCAACCTGTCAGCACCAAACAAGTCAGGGCATTCCTGGGCATTATTGGGTATTACAGGCGGTTTATACCCAACTTTGCCACGCTGTCAGCTCCCCTGACTGACCTTTCGAAAGGAAAAGGGTCCGTCATGGTGCGGTGGAATGCACAAGCAGAAAGCGCTTTTCAGGCCTTGAAGTTGGCATTATGTGGATTCCCCATCCTCATTACGCCAAACTTCAAGAAAAAATTTATTGTGCAGACCGATGCGTCAGATGTAGGGTTAGGAGCTGTCTTGTCTCAGGAGGTGAATGGAGAGGAGCACCCAGTTACCTACCTGAGCAGAAAACTCACACCAGCTGAGAAAAACTACAGCATTGTAGAAAAAGAGTGTCTGGCGATAAAGTGGGCCTTAGAAGCACTAAGATACTACTTGCTGGGAAGACGGTTCCGTCTGATAACTGACCACTCGCCCCTCACCTGGATGAGTAGGTCCAAGGAGAGGAATGCCAGAGTCACAAGGTGGTTTTTGTCGTTGCAAAACTTCAGTTTCTCAGTGGAGCACCGAGCTGGGAGACTGCAAGGTAACGCGGATGCCTTATCCCGGACCCATTGTTTGATGTCAGAAGTTCGCCCCAGTGGGTCTGAACTGAGGGGGAGGGAGTGTGAGAAGGGTATGGTTTGGGAGAACAGATATCTGCCCTTGAAATGGTTAAACTGTGAATGGTAAGCCTTGGGTGTGTCTCTGGTAACCAAAGGGTTAACACAGACACAGTATAAGCAGGATTGATAGTCTGTGTTGTCGATGTTGGCCATAGCTAACATAGACAGATTGTAAAATACGTACTGGGACCTGCTTGTTCTGGAGTGAGTGAGGTTGGTAGTGGGACGCTCACTCCACCCGGGGGTTCGGTCCGGGGCTTCCACAGCCCGCAGCTGTGGATCCTCGGGTCCTAATTTAAAGCTCACTGCAGATCTGAAGAGTGTGGCCATACCCGGAGAGCTGACTGCTGGACTAGAGGAGGTATTGAACGGGCCACACAACGCTTGTGATTGGTAACTGTGGGCCGGATAGCCAGTCCCACGTATAGCTAGGGATTGTTACATATTAGTGAGTTGCTTAGCCGAGCAGGATTTATTTTTGTTTAAGCCTGATGTTAAGGCCCTGTGGTTGTTGGAAGCTACAAGTGTGAAATAAAAACACTTGAATTGAACTGTATCCTGTCTGTGACCCTGCTTACTGCACAGCTACCAAGTATCTACCAGAGCGGTTCCCCACAATAGTTTCAAAAAATGAATATATTTATTAATTAGTGATCAATTATTTTGTACAATAGATTAATTACATTATTATTAAATAAAAAATGGAGACTGGGGTATAACAAATCCCCCAGAACTCACAAACTGAAGGAGCACAACCAATAAAAATCTATACAGTCTTTTATTTAGGAAAGCACAACAAGACATACATGTAAGACAACCATAAAGGACACATTAAAAAAACCCTGCTATTTGTCCTGCATAATAATAAAATCAAATCACACTCCTCATAAGTGACCCATGTAATATAAGGCTCTAACCTGCTGTGAAAAGTCTACTTTCCAAGCCTATATCAGTCTATATACATGTATAGCTAAAATACCCTATTGTGCCAGCACAAAAAGGAGAAAACCACTAAATAAAAAATACTCCGTGCCTAAGAATCTATACAATCAAATCCTAAATGATATCAGTGCCAAAAATGCTACAATTAATAATGAAAAGGAATATAAATGTACATTATACCCCAGTCTCCATTTTTTGTTTGCATCAATAGTAGAGTGTTAAGCACGCCTTGATTTGTGAAAGGATTTTTGGTGCACCAGGTTTTGTACACCATTATTATTAAATAATATTAATTAATTATAAATATATAATGAGGCCATGCAACCATGATACCAGTTCACGAAGCTCTAGGTCTGGGAAGTCACCTGCTGCTAGAGGGTAACCTGCCATTAACTTTGAGCTCCCTCATTACCTGGCTCCCTAAAGCCCAGGGGGGGGGGCAGAAGAGCCCATGGGCATAGGCTATACTGGCTCGTTGCCTGTAGCCTGCAGGGCCAAGGGACACCAAAGCTGACCCCTGCATCCTGTTCTACAAGTCCCCATATCTGGTCCCGGGCTGGTTATGCTGGGTGGGGGGGACCGCACGTCATATTATTCTGGATTTTTACGGATATTTAACCCTTAAAACTCCAAAAAAAAAGATGCCCAAACCCCGATAAGGGCGACCTTGCACTAATTTCTTTTTTTTATTTAATTCTTTGTAATGTGGATATTAGTTATATTTTAAATGTTATAAAGTGCTCTTTTCAGTTTGGGGGGTCTTCTGGACAGGAACGGGGGGCTACCGATACATATGTGGTACTGTTGTAATCGGTAGAAATGGGGCTATCACATGCAATATGGTTTTCTTTAATAAAATAAATGGTTTATTTAAAATAAATGAGACAATTTTAAAAGAATAATATTTTTATTTTAAAAAACATTCGAAAAATTACGAACAAGACATTTCATGTTAAAGCCTAAACTGTGCCACAAAAAAAATATATATATAATTTTCCTAGAAATTCCTGCAAAAATCACAGTTAAACATGGAACAAAATGGTGAAAAATTACCTGTCAACAGAGGGTGACAAAATCTCAAGTAGGGTGGCAATTAAAAAGGGTAAAATTAGCTATGCATGTTGGGTATTGTTCTGCTCGCCACCTTGTGCTCTCAGATTTAGCTTGTTTTTTTCTTGTTTGCATATTGATATTTTTGGAAAAGGTGTTTTTTATTCTGCTTTTTTATACATTTTTTAGGGAAACCCTGTGCAACCAAAGAATTCATTGAGGGATTACTTCCAGAAAACTGCACCCATGTAAACAAGCCTGGTACGCCTAGAAAGCTTGAGGTGTATACTTCCAGAGGATATATAGTTTGTGGGGGGTATCTCAAATGTAAAGGGTTGTTTTTCTTGCAAAACTGCAATGTGTGCATAGCACCTAGCACAGTTGTATTTTATCTGAAAATCTCCTAAAGCTCTGTTTCAGTTTGGGGGAGTCTCCTGGGCAGGAAATGGTGTCTATCATACATATGTGGTACAGCTGTAATCGGAAGACATTGGGATTTCACACACAATAAGATTTTATTGACAAACTTAATTTTTTTATTACAGAAAAAAACTACAAATTGTAAAAAATAGATTTTTTTTATTTATTTGCGCATATTTCCCCCAAAATATTGAGTATACACCTAAAAATGTGCGCAATTTAAAAGAATACCTCGCTAAATAGACTTAAACACAAGAGTGTTCTTTAAAAAGTTCTTGTAAAATGAACAAAACAGGCGCTCAGCATGCAAACTCCTCAATCCAGAGAGCATCAGATAAAATATTGTTATGTAGGCACAGAGCTCTCCTGTGGTGGAACAATGTTGGTCAGCCGAGCACACCAATCCCAAGGCTCATGCGCTTAAACCGTAAAGGCACCAGTATGTCCTCCAGCAAGAAGTTGGGACTCTTACCAGACTTCAGTAAAGAGTAGGCGTATCAATCAAATGATGAGATTCCTTATAGTTGCTCCAATCTCTCGCACAGTGAATATACTTGTAATCACTCCAAACAGGCAATCCAATATAGGGACAATATCCCTCACATGTGTTATTCGCAAAAACAGAGATATTCGCAACAACAATGCAATCATATATGCAAGGAAAAAGAAATAATGCACCTAGCGTGATATTGTATTTATAGATAAAGCTTTAATTCTAAAGAAATGCACTTTCCAATAAATTGAGCGTGTACAGCTTTAAAAAAGTAGGTGGCTCTCACCAACCCCAAACGTTAGACCTGGCCAGATTCGAGTGAATCCATAAAATCCCATGTAAAAGAAGATCACCGCCTGCCACCGCCCACACCCTAAAAAATGACAAACAATACATGTTCATGTTAATGCCCAGACATTTTATAATTTCCCTGGGAAATCCCTGGAAATCCCTTCAAAATCACAGCTGAACATATGGAGTAGAGATGAGCGAACTTTTGAAAAATGCGATTCGACTGATTCGCCGAATTTTCCGACAAAAATAGTTTCGACCCAAATTTATTCGCGACGAATCGCTATTAAAAACGGCTATTTCTGAGCCTCCTAGAGCCTCAATAGGGTTGTAAACCATTCTGCCTTGCTGTAACACGCATAGGATGCGTGCTGGGTTAGTTAAATAATACTTTAAATAAATATCACATGCAGATCAGAGGCATCGCTAATAGAATCGCAGAGCGGCACAATTGCAGAGAGTTGAAGTGGCATCACTATGAGGGGCAGGAGCCCAAACATTGCTTTAAAGAGACACTGGAGTTGGCAGCAGCAGGAGCCCAAAAATTGGATGAATCACACTCTGGAGTTGCAAGCAGCAGCAGGAGCCCAAACATTGCTTTAAAGAGACACTGGAGTTGGCTGCAGGAGGCCAAAAATTGGATGAATCACACCCTGGAGTTGCAAGCAGCAGCAGGAGCCCAAACATTGGCTGAAAGAGACACTGGAGTTTGCTGCAGGAGCCCAAAAATTGAATGAATCACACCCTGGAGTCTCAAGCAGCAGCAGCAGCAGGAGCCCAAACATAGCTTGAAAGAGACACTGGAGTTGGCTGCAGGAGCCAAAAGATTGGATGAATCACACCCTGGAGTTGGCAGCAGCAGCAGTAGCAGGAGCCCAAACATAGCTTTAAAGAGACACTGGAGTTGGCAGCAGGAGCCCAAATATTGGATGAATCACACCATGCAGTTGGCAGCAGCAGCAGCAGGAGCCCAAACATTACTTTAAAGAGACACTGGAGTTGGCTTCAGGAGCCCAAAAATTGGATGAATCAGACCCTGGAGTTGGCAGCAGCAGCAGCAGGAGCCCAAACATTACTTTAAAGAGACACTGGGGTTGGCAGCAGGAGCCCAAAAATTGGATGAATCACACCCTGGAGTTGGCAGCAGCAGCAGCAGGAGCCCAAACATAACTTTAAAGAGACACTGGAGTTGGCAGCAGGAGCCCAAAAATTGGATGAATCACACCCTGGAGTTGGCAGCAGCAGCAGCAGCAGGAGCCCAAACATTGCTTTAAAGAGACACTGGAGTTGGCAGCAGGAGCCAAAAAATTGGATGAATCACACCCTGGAGTTGCAAGCAGCAGCAGCAGCAGCCCAAAAATAGCTTGAAAGAGACACTGGAGTTGGCAGCAGGAGCCCAAAAATTGACTGACACACCCTGGAGTTGGCAGCAGCAGCAGCAGGAACCTAGAAATTGGCTGGAAGGCACCCTGAATTTGGCAGCAGCAGGAGCACATACATTAGCTGGAAGGCACACCCTGGAGTTGGCAGCAGCATAAGCAGGAGCCCAAACATTGCTTGAAAGACCCTGGAGCTGGCAGCAGCAGCAACAGGAGGCCAAACATTGGCTGAGAGAGACACTGAAGTTGGCAGCAGGAGCCCAAAAATTGGATGAATCACACCCTGGAGTTGCAAGCAGCAGCAGCAGAAGCCCAAACATTGGCTGAAAGAGACACTTGAGTTGGCAACAGGAGCCCAAAAATTGGATGAATCACACCCTGGAGTTGCAAGCAGCAGCAGCAGGAGCCCAAACATTGGCTGAAAGAGACACTTGAGTTGGCAGGAGCCCCAAAATTGGATAAATCACACCCTGGAGTTGCAAGCAGCAGCAGCAGGAGCCCAAACATTGGCTGAAAGAGACACTGGAGTTGGCAGCAGCAGGAGCCCAAAAATTGACTGACACACCCTGGAGTTGGCAGCAGAAGCAGCAGGAACCTAGAAATTGGCTGGAAGGCACCCTGAAGTTGGCAGCAGCAGGAGCACATACATTAGCTGGAAGGCACACCCTGGAGTTGGCAGCAGCATAAGCAGGAGCCCAAACATTGCTTGAAAGACACCCTGGAGTTGGCAGCAGCAGCAGGAGGCCAAACATTGGCTGAGAGAAACACTGGAGTTGGCAGCAGGAGCCAAAAAATTGACTGACACACCCTGGAGTTGGCAGCAGCAGCAGCAGGAACCTAGAAATTGGCTGGAAGGCACCCTGAAGTTGGCAGCAGCAGGAGCACATACATTAGCTGGAAGGCACACCCTGGAGTTGGCAGCAGCATAAGCAGGAGCCCAAACATTGCTTGAAAGACACCCTGGAGTTGGCAGCAGCAGCAGCAGGAGGCCAAAAATTGGCTGAGAGAGACACTGGAGTTGGCAGCAGGAGGCCAGAAATTGGATGAATCACACCCTGGAGTTGCAAGCAGCAGCAGGAGGCCAAACATTGGCTGAGAGACACTGAAGTTGGCAGCAGGAGCCCAAAAATTGGATGAATCACACCCTGGAGTTGCAAGCAGCAGCAGCAGGAGCCCAAACATTGGCTGAGAGAGACACTGAAGTTGGCAGCAGGAGCCCAAAAATTGGATGAATCACACCCTGGAGTTGCTAGCAGCAGCAGCAGGAGCCCAAACATTGGCTGAAAGAGACACTTGAGTTGGCAGCAGGAGCCCAAAAAATTGGATGAATCACACCCTGGAGTTGCAAGCAGCAGCAGCAGGAGCCCAAACATTGGCTGAAAGAGACACTGGAGTTGGCAGCAGCAGGAGCCCAAAAATTGACTGACACACCCTGGAGTTCGCAGCAGCAGCAGCCCAAACATTGCTTTAAAGAGACACTTGAGTTGGCAGCAGGAGCCCAAAAATTGGATGAATCACACCCTGGAGTTGCAAGCAGCAGCAGGAGCCCGAACATTACTTTAAAGAGACACTGGAGTTAGCTTCAGGAGCCCATAAATTGGATGAATCACACCCTGGAGTTGCAAACAGCAGCAGCAGGAGCCCAAACATTGGCTGAAAGGCACACCCTGAAGTTGGCATCAGCAGGAGGCCAAAAATTGGTTGGAAGGCACATCCTGAAGTTGGCATCAGCAGGAGCCCAAAAATTGGCCTAAAGACATAAATATGTTTTGCACCATTTGGAAAGTGTAAAAAGTGGCACCATGCTGAATCTAGTCGCATGCATCAGGCATTGGAGGGTGGAAATCCTGGCTGATCCATCCCTGATTCATTTTGACAAAGGTGAGTCTCTCCACATTTTTAGTTGACAGACGAGTTCTCCTCGCCGTAACTATGGCCCCCGCCGCACTAAACACCCGCTCAGATGGCACGCTACTTGCCGGGCAGGACAGCTTTTCCAGGGCAAACTCTGCTAGTTGCGGCCACAAATCAAGTTTGGCTGCCCAGAAGTCCAGCGGATCCTCAAGGTGTGTTGGCATGGTCATGTCAAGGTATGACATGACCTGCTGGTTGAGGTCCTGCTCCAGGTCTTCCTGCTGCTCATGAGTAGCCTCACTATGCGGGTGTAGAATGCGACTCATTAGCGACTGAAGACTGAGGCTGCTGCTGATGGAGCTGCTGCTGCTGCTCCTGCCAACCCCCCCAGCAGCCATGGCAGTGGAAGGTGAACGCAGAGGTCCCCTCGAGTCAGACCTGCGAGAGTATGGACCATGGCGCAGATAGGCATCGGTCAACTGCCTACGTAGAATGTCTTTGTAGTAGTTCAGTTTGTCCTCCCTCTCGGCGGGTTTAAAAAATGCCCCCATTTTGTGCCGGAAGCGAGGGTCCAATAAGGTGGACAGCCAGAAGTCATCCCGCCGACAAATGGAAACAATTCTGGGATCACTACGCAAGCACGTGAGCATGCTTCCTGCCATTTGCGCAAGTGACTCAGATGGACTACCTGACTCCATCTCCACTGCATACTGCCACGGTGTGTCCGGGTCCTCTGTCTCGCCTTCCTCAAAACCCTCTAGCTCCTCTGGCTGCTCCTGTTCCTCCTCTCCTGTCCGCTGACTAGATAAACCAGCCATTTCGCCAAGCCTAAACTGTGTTTCGCTGGGCAACTCCTCCTCCTCTTCCTCCTCCTCCTCCAGTTCAGCTCCAACGGGGTTCATGTGGCCATAAGATGTAGACGCCATGTCTCCAGTGCCCTGACCAGCCATGGTTTCCAACATGTGCTGTAGTACATGAAGCAGTGGAATCACGTCGTTCATCTCGTAATCCTGCCGACTGACAAATAAAGTGGCTTCCTCAAAGGGCCTGAGCAAACGGCAGGTTTCACGTATGAGCTGCCACTAGTTGACATTGAAGTTACACAAGGGAGTCCCCCTATCCGCTTGGATCATCAGGAAATCCGTGATGGCTTTTCTTTGTTCATATAATCGGTCCAACATGTGAAGGGTGGAATTCCAACGGGTGGAAACATCGCAAATCAGACTATGTTGGGGGATAGCGTTCTGACGCTGTAGCTCAAGAAGGGTGTGTTTGGTGGTGTATGAGTGGCTGAAGTGCAAGCAAAGTTTCCTTGAAGTTGTTAGGATGTCTTGCATATGGGGGGAACACTTCAGAAACCGCCTGACAACCAGATTGAAGACGTGAGCCATGCAGGGGGCATGGGTCAGCCTTCCTTGGCGCAGCACAGACAAAATGTTCTTCCCATTGTCGGTAACCATGATTCCCATTTTAAGTTTTCTTGGAGTAAGCCATGTTTGGATTTCCTGATAAATTTAACCCTTTAACCGCCAGCCTACCTTGAGATTTTGTCACCCTTTGTTGCCAGACCATTTTGCACTATTTTGCGCTCCACATGTTCAACTGTGATTTTTGAAGGGATTTCCCAGTATTTCCCTGGACAATTATATATTGTTTTTTTCAGCACAGTCTGGGCTTTAACATGAAGTGTCTTGTTTGTAAGATTGTCAGTGTTTTTTAAATATTTTTATGGAAAATATGTAAAAAAAAACCCCAAAAAACATTTTTTTTTACAATTTTAGTGTGTTTTCCTAATAAAACATGCAAGTTGTATCAGGAAATCATATTGTGTGTAAAAGCCCTATTGCTCCCGATTGCAACAGTACCACATATGTATTGGTAGACATCCTTTCCTGCCCACGAGACACGTAAAACTAAAAAGAGCGACTGAGCTAATTTTCAAAGAAAATACACCATTTTGCTCTCCTTGCGGTTTTTCAACCAAAACACCACTTTTCAATTGAAATACCCACCACAAACCATATGTTCCCTGAAAGTACACACCTCAAGCGTTCTAGGCGTACCAGGCTTGTTGTTGTAGCTGCAGCTTTCTGGGCGCAAGCCTTCCCGAAACTCACTGGTTGTACCTGATTTCCCTAAAAAAATAGCAAAAATGCAGCATTAAGACCAATTTTTTCTATAAAAAACATGCGCTAACCAAAAAAAAACTAATCAAATCTGAAATGTCAAGGTCTTCTGAACAGAACAATACCCAACATGCATAGCTACCTCCAAGGGTAGGGTTGCCAATTACCCCAAAGCAAAGCGTATGCATAACGGGCATTTCAATTGAAATTTCCTGCTCTGCAGACAAAGTGCGCACCTTGCGCTTTTTCAACCAAAACATCACTTTTCAATAAAAATACCCCCCACAAACCACATGTTCCCTGAAAGTACACACCTCAAGCGTTCTAGGCGTACCAGGCTTGTTGTTGTAGCTGCAGCTTTCTGGGCGCAAGCCTTCCCGAAACTCACTGGTTGTACCGGATTTCCCTAAAAAAATAGCAAAAATGCAGCATTAAGACCAAATTTTTCTATAAAAACATGCGCTAACCAAAAAAAACTAATCAAATCTGAAATGGCAAGATCTTCTGAACAGAACAATACCCAACATGCATAGCTACCTCCAAGGGTAGGGCTGCCAATTACCCCAAAGCAAAGCGTATGCATAACGGGCATTTCACTTGAAATTTCCTGCTCTGCAGACAAAGTGCGCACCTTGCGCTTTTTTAACAAAAACATCACTTTCATTAAAAATACCCCCCACAAACCACATGGTCCCTGAAAGTACACACCTCAAGCGTTCTAGGCGTACCAGGCTTGTTGTAGCTTTCTGGACGCAAGCCTTCCTGAAACTCACTGGTTATACTGGTTGTTGTGGAGGTTGGTCTTCCCCTGGGGAAGAGCGCCGGAACCACCGAACTGGCCAGATTTACTTGTTGGTCATGGGGCACGGGGCCCCTATGGGCATGCGCTCGGGAGCCCCGTGACCAAACTGAAAAAAAAAAAACACACACATATACATACACACACTCCCTCTCCAAAATCAACATCTATTTTTTTTTTAGTTTTTTTAAATACCTTTTCTTCCGGGGTCTCTTCCTCAGTACTTCAGTCAGTCACACGTCCCTGACCCAGCAGGTGGGCGGAGTCCGGCGGCCTGCTCTCATGTCCCGCGCCGGCAATGCTCTGTAACCAATGGCTGAGGCGGGGCAGGCAGGGCGAGGAGGCCAATCAAGATGCCGGCTGTCAGAGCCGACCAAGATGGAGGCCAGGTGGGTGCGAGCCAGGGAGCACATGATCGCCTGGGGGGATAGGATGGATGGCTGCATGGGGGTGACAGGATGGATGGCTGCATGGGGGTGACAGGATGGCTGCATGGGGGTGACAAGATGGATGGCTGCATGGGGGTGACAAGATGGATGGCTGCATGGGGGTGACAGGATGGATGGCTGCATGGGGGTGACAAGATGGATGGCTGCATGGGGGTGACAAGATGGATGGATGGATGGATGGATGGATGGCTGCATTGGGGGTGACAGGATGGATGGATGGCTGCATTGGGGGTGACAGGATGGATGGATGGCTGCATGGGGGTGACAGGATGGATGGCTGCATGGGGGTGACAAGATGGATGGCTGCATGGGGGTGACAAGATGGATGGCTGCATGGGGGTGACAAGATGGAAGGCTGCATGGGGGTGACAGGATGGATGGATGGCTGCATTGGGGGTGACAGGATGGATGGATGGCTGCATTGGTGGTGACAGGATGGATGGATGGCTGCATGGGGGTGACAGGATGCATGGCTGCATGGGGGTGACAGGATGCATGGCTGCATGGGGGTGACAGGATGTATGGCTGCATGGGGGTGACAGGATGCATGGCTGCATGGGGGTGACAGGATGCATGGCTGCATGGGGGTGACAGGATGCATGGCTGCATGGGGGTGACAGGATGCATGGCTGCATGGGGGTGACAGGATGCATGGCTGCATGGGGGTGACAGGATGCATGGCTGCATGGGGGTGACAAGATGGATGGCTGCATGGGGGTGACAAGATGGATGGCTGCATGGGGGTGACAAGATGGATGGCTGCATGGGGGTGACAAGATGGATTGCTGCATTGGGGGTGACAGGATGGATGGATGGCTGCATTGGGGGTGACAGGATGCATGGCTGCATGGGGGTGACAGGATGCATGGCTGCATGGGGGTGACAGGATGCATGGCTGCATGGGGGTGACAGGATGCATGGCTGCATGGGGGTGACAGGATGCATGGCTGCATGGGGGTGACAGGATGCATGGCTGCATGGGGGTGACAGGATGGCTGGATTGGGGGTGAGAGGATGGATGGATGGATGGATTGCTGCCTGGGGGTGACAGGATGGATGGCTGCATGGGGGTGACAAGATGGATGGCTGGATGGCTGCATTGGGGGTGACAGGGTGGCTGGATTGGGGGTGAGAGGATGGATGGCAGCATTGGGGATGGATGGATGGCGGCATGGTGGTGAGCGGGGAGCCGTCGGGCGCGCGTCGCGCGTATAGCCAGCTAATAGGGGCGGGGGGCGAGGGGCGGGCAGGCGGGACGGCGGAGGCTAGGCTGGTGGAGGGCGTTTTGCCGGCGATCGGCCTTACCGTCGCCCTGGGCTCCAGAAACGATGCTGCGCCGGATGAGGTAAGCAGGGGGCGCCGGCTGATGACAGCTGCCGTGCTGGGGGGATAGGATGGATGGCTGCATGGGGGTGACAGGATGGATGGCTGCATGGGGGGACAGGATGGCTGCATGGGGGTGACAAGATGGATGGCTGCATGGGGGTGACAAGATGGATGGCTGCATGGGGGTGACAGGATGGATGGCTGCATGGGGGTGACAAGATGGATGGCTGCATGGGGGTGACAAGATGGATGGATGGATGGATGGCTGCATTGGGGGTGACAGGATGGATGGATGGCTGCATTGGGGGTGACAGGATGGATGGATGGCTGCATGGGGGTGACAGGATGGATGGCTGCATGGGGGTGACAAGATGGATGGCTGCATGGGGGTGACAAGATGGATGGCTGCATGGGGGTGACAAGATGGAAGGCTGCATGGGGGTGACAGGATGGATGGATGGCTGCATTGGGGGTGACAGGATGGATGGATGGCTGCATTGGTGGTGACAGGATGGATGGATGGCTGCATGGGGGTGACAGGATGCATGGCTGCATGGGGGTGACAGGATGCATGGCTGCATGGGGGTGACAGGATGTATGGCTGCATGGGGGTGACAGGATGCATGGCTGCATGGGGGTGACAGGATGCATGGCTGCATGGGGGTGACAGGATGCATGGCTGCATGGGGGTGACAGGATGCATGGCTGCATGGGGGTGACAGGATGCATGGCTGCATGGGGGTGACAGGATGCATGGCTGCATGGGGGTGACAAGATGGATGGCTGCATGGGGGTGACAAGATGGATGGCTGCATGGGGGTGACAAGATGGATGGCTGCATGGGGGTGACAAGATGGATTGCTGCATTGGGGGTGACAGGATGGATGGATGGCTGCATTGGGGGTGACAGGATGCATGGCTGCATGGGGGTGACAGGATGCATGGCTGCATGGGGGTGACAGGATGCATGGCTGCATGGGGGGTGACAGGATGGCTGGATTGGGGGTGAGAGGATGGATGGATGGATGGATTGCTGCCTGGGGGTGACAGGATGGATGGCTGCATGGGGGTGACAAGATGGATGGCTGGATGGCTGCATTGGGGGTGACAGGGTGGCTGGATTGGGGGTGAGAGGATGGATGGCAGCATTGGGGATGGATGGATGGCGGCATGGTGGTGAGCGGGGAGCCGTCGGGCGCGCGTCGCGCGTATAGCCAGCTAATAGGGGCGGGGGGCGAGGGGCGGGCAGGCGGGACGGCGGAGGCTAGGCTGGTGGAGGGCGTTTTGCCGGCGATCGGCCTTACCGTCGCCCTGGGCTCCAGAAACGATGCTGCGCCGGATGAGGTAAGCAGGGGGCGCCGGCTGATGACAGCTGCCGTGCGCCCCCTGCTGATTGGTCAAGGGAGCGATCGGGTGACTTGGGTCACACCCAGGTCACCTCCCCCTGACCCCTGGACTCCCTGCAAGCTGCAAAGACAGCAACTGGCCCGCTGATGCCCCCCGATGGCCCGGAAGGTAAGGGAACGCTAGCTACGTAAAATTCACGTAGCTGGCGTTTAACGACAGGAGATGCAGCTACGTGAATTTTACGTAGCTGGCGCTAGAAGGGTTAAGCAGTTCCTCCCCTGTGTGACTCCGTTCGCCAAGACAAACCATGTGAAGCACTGCGTGACACCTCCGTGCCCTGCACACATGGTACCAACAACGATGGGCCCTAGAGTAGCCCAATGGTTCCACACAGTATACCGCACACCAAAATGTCTTTATCAAAAAATATTTGTTTATTAGCTAGATCTCATACTGCATCCCTACAACAACATTTAAAGACATATTAAAAAACATATATATACAATTTAAAAGATGGAGGTTTGTCCCGTATCCGTTCTCAAAGTAAATTAATATCTATACTAATCCCCTATGTATCTCATATATATATATATCATACTATATACACAGCTGAGGACCTTTCCATCAAATTCATATATCTACATGCGCAAATCTGAGTGTATAAAATGTGAAACCAATCAATAACAGACAAATATATATGTATGAAGAAAATTCAATATCCTAAACCGTTCATGGATAATAATAAACATGCAATAATTAAAGTGCTTGTGCAGTGTGTGCCATATTTACAAATCATGTGCAACTATAAAAAGTGCAGGAAGATCCATCAGACTGAAACCATTCCAAGTATGTAAGGTTAGCAGAAAAGTTTACATCACCATATATTTAGAACATGGGCTCCTCCAACAGTCAAACCGCCACCGACGTGTTGCGTGGCGCTACGCCACACATGGTAGACTGGAGTGGCACTGAGACTTGAGCCTACAGTGGAGGGTGAGGAGATGGTGGAGGATGAGGAGGCCGAGTCGCATAGTGTCACAGGCCCAACGGGCAGGGAGCGCGGAGGCCAAAGTGGCGTGACCTGTCCAAGTTGCTGCTGCTGCTGCTGCAAAGGGACCACATTCACCCAGTGGGCTGTAAACGACATGTACTGTCCCTGACCGTAGTTACAGCTCCAGACGTCGGCGCTGCCATGCACTTTGCTACACACCGACAGGCTCAAGGACTGGCCCACCTTCTGTTCAACAAAAGTGTGCAGCGCTGGTACTGCCTTCTTGGCAAAGAAATGACGGCTTGGGACTCTCCACCTCGGCTCGGCACAAGCCATCAGTTCTCTGAAAGGTGCAGAGTCCACCACCTGAAAAGGGAGCGACTGCAGCACCAGCAACTTGGACAGGAGCACACTGGGCGCATACTGCTGTCTCTTGGACATGGCTTCGCTGATGGATTGCTGGTGGGATGCATGACTTGGAGGAGGAGGAGGAGGAGCAGGAGCGACAGAGGATGGGTATGACGCACAGCTGCCTTCGGCTGAGGTGCTGGAGCCTTGGCTGGCAGAAATTGGGAGCGGCATGCCACTTGGTGAGGAAGCAGACTGGACCACCCCTTGTGAGCCTCGGTTCTCCCAGGTCGCTTTATGGTGACGCATCATATGTTGACGCAGGGCCGCAGGGCCGTGGTGCCAACATTTGGGCCCTGGCCACGCTTCACCTTCTGCCTACATATCTTGCATGTGGCCATGTTACCCTCCTGCGGATGCTTCAGGAAAAACTGCCACACTGCCGAGTAGCTACTTTTCCCACCAACAGGCCTCACTGATTCGCTGCTATTGTCGCCAACTCCAGGAACCACTGCTCCACTACCTCCCGATAAGGTAGCCTGCCGCGCAGCAGGTGCTCTACCCCGGCCCCGGCCCCGTTTGGCTCCAGGCTTTTCAATTGTGCCCCCATGCTGACTGCCAACCATGCTGCTAACACCTTGCTGCCTGAGTTGCTGACTCCGGGGCAACCTGCGCCCCTCTTCTCCTGATGATGACGATGAAGCCCCTTCATCACCAGGCTCCCAAGTGCGATCGGCTTCATCATCATCATCATCACCGAGTTGTGGCTGTACATCACTGATGTTCGCGGATTCCTCAACAGTGTCTGGCGCAGGAGCTGGAACGCTCGCAACACCCACGACACTGTCCACATCACTATTTGTCTGCCTAGCTAAAGAAGCCACCTCCATTTCTTGGCTGGGCAGTAGCTGCTGACTGTCCTCCATCTGATCGTCCTCCTCACTAAAGAGTGGAGCTGAACCCAAAGCATAGGATACGTCACTGGGGGAGGGAACGGCGTAGGACAGAGGCAATGGGAGGACAGGGACTGCTCTTGGGGCATGCCAACTCAGGGTTGTGTCAGAGGAACCTACCGACCCTAGACTGGGGGTCTCAGACGTAACTTGTGATGATGTTGATGAGCGCGTTAACCAATCTACCACGGCAGATGCGTTACTGGTGGAGACACGACCGCTAGCAGATACTGGCAGATCAGGTCTGTCACCGTGACTCCTGCTGCCACTCGCCCCTAGTGTGCTGCGACCTCTGCCTGCTGAATCTTGGCCTCTGCCACTCCTCTTTGATCTTCCTGGCACTTGTCTGCCTGACATTTTTATGTATTTGCTTATTTAGTATAAACAGATAGGGTGCAAGGTGCAGCTTTGGGGTGCCCTGCGGCCTGGTTTATTGAAAACCGTCAAAAACAAGTGCAAACTGAAGTAGCTTAATGAAACTGATGCTGATCAACGCTTATGTTGTATACCAGATAGGGTGCAAGGTGCAGCTTTGGGGTGCCCTGCGGCCTGGTTTATTGAAAACAGTCAAAAACAAGTGCAAACTGAAGTAGCTTAATGAAGCAGCTGCTGCTGATCAACGCTTATGTTGTATAACAGATAGGGTGCAAGGTGCAGCTTTGGGGTGCCCTGCGGCCTGGTTTATTAAAAGCAGTCAAAAACAAGTGCAAACAGAAGTAGCTTACTAAAGCAGCTGATGCTGATCAACGCTTATGTTGTATAACAGATAGGGTGCAAGGTGCAGCTTTGGGGTGCCCTGCGGCCTGGTTTATTAAAAGCAGTCAAAAACAAGTGCAAACAGAAGTAGCTTACTAAAGCAGCTGATGCTGATCAACGCTTATGTTGTATAACAGATAGGGTGCAAGGTGCAGCTTTGGGGTGCCCTGCGGCCTGGTTTATTAAAAGCAGTCAAAAACAAGTGCAAACTGAAGTAGCTTAATAAAGCAGCTGATGCTGATCAACGCTTATGTTGTATAACAGATAGGGTGCAAGGTGCAGCTTTGGGGTGCCCTGCGGCCTGGTTTATTGAAAACAGTCAAAAACAAGTGCAAACTGAAGTAGCTTAATGAAGTAGCTGATGCTGATCAACGCTTATGTTGTATAACAGATAGGGTGCAAGGTGCAGCTTTGGGGTGCCCTGCGTCCTGGTTTATTAAAAGCAGTCAAAAACAAGTGCAAACTGAAGTAGCTTAATAAAGCAGCTGATGCTGATCAACGCTTATGTTGTATAACAGATAGGGTGCAAGGTGCAGCTTTGGGGTGCCCTGCGGCCTGGTTTATTGAAAACAGTCAAAAACAAGTGCAAACTGAAGTAGCTTAATAATGCAGCTGATGCTGATCAACGCTTATGTTGTATAACAGATAGGGTGCAAGGTGCAGCTTTGGGGTGCCCTGCGGCCTGGTTTATTGAAAACAGTCAAAAACAAGTGCAAACTGAAGTAGCTTAATAATGCAGCTGATGCTGATCAACGCTTATGTTGTATACCAGATAGGGTGCAAGGTGCAGCTTTGGGGTGCCCTGCGGCCTGGTTTATTGAAAACAGTCAAAAACAAGTGCAAACTGAAGCAGCTTAATAAAGCAGCTGATGCTGATCAACGCTTATGCTGTATAACAGATAGGGTTCAAGGTGCAGCTTTGGGGTGCCCTGCGGCCTGGTTTATTAAAAGCAGTCAAAAACAAGTGCAAACTGAAGTAGCTTAATGAAGCTGATGCTGATCAACGCTTATGTTGTATAACAGATAGGGTTAAAATTGCATGTGCCTTGGGATGCCAGTGTGGCCTAATGTATTTTAAGCTGAGCAGAAACTTTTGACACTAATCCAAGTATGAGAAATGCTTTTGTTTAACAGATAGGGTTAAATAGCATGTGCCTTGGGATGCCAGTGTGGCCTAATGTATTTTAAGCTGAACAAAAAGTAACAATAATCCAAGTATGAGAAATGCTTTTGTTTAACAGATAGGGTTAAAATTGCATGTGCCTTGGGATGCCAGTGTGGCTTAATGTATTTTAAGCTGAGCAAAAAGTATTAACTATAATCCAAGTATGAGCAATGCTTTTGTTTAACAGATAGGGTTAAAATAGCATGTGCCTTGGGATGCCAGTGTGGCCTAATGTATTTTAAACTGAGCAAAAAGTATTAACTATAATCCAAGTATGAGAAATGCTTTTGTTTAGCAGATAGGGTTAAATAGCATGTGCCTTGGGATGCCAGTGTGGCCTAATGTATTTTAAGATGAGCAAAAAGTATTAACTATAATCCAAGTATGAGAAATGCTTTTGTTTAACAGATAGGGTTAAAATAGCATGTGCCTTGGGATGCCAGTGTGGCGTAATGTATTTTAAGCTGAGCAAAAAGCATTAACTATAATCCAAGTATGAGAAATGCTTTTGTTTAACAGATAGGGTTAAATAGCATGTGCCTTGGGATGCCAGTGTGGCGTAATGTATTTTAAGCTGAACAAAAAGTAACAATAATCCAAGTATGAGAAATGCTTTTAACAGATAGGGTTAAAATAGCGTTCAGGCCTAAATAGCAGAAAGAGTTAAATAGCATGTGCATTGCATGCACAGTGTGCAGCTGTATTTAACAGATAGGGTTAAAATAGCGTTCAGGCCTAAATAGCAGAAAGGGTTAAATAGCATGTGCATTGCATGCACAGTGTGCAGCTGTATTTAACAGATAGGGTTAAAATAGCGTTCAGGCCTAAATAGCAGAAAGGGTTAAATAGCATGTGCATTGCATGCACAGTGTGCAGCTGTATTTAAACCAAACCAAATATATTAACAGTAACCCAGTAATTATGAAATATGAATCATAGCCAGCACTAGGCACCCTGTCAATGTGACTTGTCTGCTGCTGGATTGTTCCGGTTTTAAACCTCTTTCCCTAGCTCTGTCTACCACTCTAAATCTCCCTAACTATCTGTCTCTCTCTTTACCTATCTGTAAATCTCCCTACCTATCTGTAAATCTCCCTACCTATCGCTAACTGTCTGTCCCTGTCTGCAGCCAGCCAGCAACCACCCTTGTCTCACGAATGCAAGTCTGAAATGCGCACAAGCAAGATGGCCGCCGCTTTATATAGCGCTGTGGCGTCACCGGGGCTCCTGGCTGCTGATAGGCTGCATGTGACCTTCCCATGATACCTTGCCCCAGGGGATATGTCCGGACATGTGCTTCCACCATTTTAGAATGCCTGTAATTGAAATAATGGAGTTTAAAGGAAAACTTTGATCGATCAAATCGCGGGGAAATTCGGATTCGTTCAGAATCAAATTTTTCATGAAATTCGGAACGAATCCGGGTTCGTCCGGATCGATTCGCTCATCCCTAATGTGGAGCGCAAAATAGTGCAAAATAGTCTGGCAACAAAGTATGAAAAAATCTCCAGATAGGCTGGCAGTTAAAGGGTTAAAATTTTTAGAGCATTGGATTCATAGACAAAAAGAAGAGAAACAATGGGTGTGACAACATTGATGTGATGTAAGCACTCTGTGATGAGTGTGAGAGGAGAGAGGAGGGCAGGGTTTCAGAGCTATGGGGAGAGGCAGCCGATCAGCAGCAGGGAATGGGGGGTGTTTTGGGTTTGTGGTCCACCAAAGGTTGATTCATGAACCAGATCAGTGGGGTGAGGACTGAAAGCTGAATGAGGAAGTAATTGAGGCAGATAGGAGAGGAAGAACATCACTGCAGCTACTCAATGAAAGGTAAGCTACTGATATTTATTTTTTAACTTCTGACTTGCCAAGCACTTTAAGTTTGATTGGAAATATTGGATACATGGTCTATTTTATTGCATTGTAGCATTCTAAGACTTTTTTGAATATTGTTTTTCCTTGCTTGCTTTTCCTTTGTGTGGCAGAACAACCCCCATCATCCCTATAGCAGACTGTGTGACCCAATCCCCCCATCATCCCTACAGCAGACTGTGTGACAGAATCCCCCGTTGTACCTATCGCAAACTTTGTGGCATAACAACCCCCATTATCACCATAGCAGACTGCATGACAGGACATGCCTGGGCACCTCCTTGTAATACATTTTAGAATAAACATTGGAAGAATGCACACCAAAACAAGAACCAATTTTCAAAATTCAATATTGAGTGTATTAAAAATCATACATATTTGGGTAGCACACACAAGAAAAAGATACATTATAGTAAATGGTGAGGAAGTACACTGTTTCACCGGGATAGTCACAAAACTCTGTGACAGAATTCCCCCATCATCCCCATAGCAGACTGTGTGACAACCCACCCCCCATCATTCCTGTAGCAGACTGTGTGGCAGAACAATCCCCATCATTCCCATAGCACACTGTGTGACAGAATTCTCCCCATCTTTGCAATCGCAGACTGTGTGACGGAACCCCCCAATCACCCCATAGCACATTGTGTAGCAGAACATTCCCAATCATCCCAATAGCACTCTGTGTGACAGAATACCCCCCATCATCCCCATAGCACACTGTGTGGCAGAACAATCCCCATCACCCCAGCAGTCGGTGTGACAGAGCACTCCCATTATCCCTATAGAAGGCTGTGTTACAGAGCCCCTCCATCATCCCCATAGCAGGCTGTGTGGCAGAATCCCTCCATCGTCACCAAAGCCCACTATGTGAAAGAATACCCCCATCATCTGTGTGTGCGTGTGTCTGAACAACACCCCCTCTCAGGAAGCAAACTGGGCTCTGCAGTCTGTGCCAGCTTCTGGCCCTGACCGGGGTGCGGGCAGGGGTCAGCGAGATGTTCAGCCTGCTGTTTGACCTGATTGGCTACTGGGAGGGCTACGCAGCCCATTAACCAGCTTTAGTGCTGGGCTGAACGTCAAACCCCGACACGGACTTGAAGTCAATGTTCTGGTTTGGGAATTCGAACTTTGCAGTTTGGGCGAACCGCCCAACACTACCATATACAACAAAATAGGGTCAATTCAGAGAGAAAACTGCCATTCACTTTCATTGTATATTGGGTGTAAATTTGCACCTGGCTCATAATCAGCCCCAAGGTAGACAATGAAATTGAATGCCATTTTTCTCTCCTAAAAAAGAAGTGAGTTTTCTCACCAGGCTCTGAATCAACACCCATATGAATCATCCTTCAACGCGATTGGCATATTTTGCAAAATTATCCCATCATATACAATTCCTGCACAAACTTGTTTAAATTTTAGAAATGCTTACAGTTTACAAAGTTACATTGGTTAAAAGCCATTAAGAGGAGACCAATAAAAAACAATGCTGCAGCATCCCTTTAACTGTGGGCTTGCAGAATGTGTAAATATCTAAAACCAGGAAAGAGATACAACTACCCGGAGGGAAAATAATCAAAGTGCAGCACTTTATCCATTGCCACCCATGTAGAAGATACTACAGTTCATGGGAAAAACAAACCGTGAGTTTTGCGAACTTATTTATGAACACCAATATAGTATAACAAACAAAATTCTGCCTCCTATAGGACGCCAATTCTCAATTCAACATGGGGGAGGGAGTTTCACACTTACATCCACACATTAGTCACATTTACATCCACACATTAGAGGTGGAGATGTTGCTGGGGCAGTCCCTGAGATGCGAAGCCAAGTGGAATTACAACCTGCATGCAGCAGAATATACAGGTTTAAAGGAAGTTATGTCCCATTTTTGTCCTAATATTTCTAAAGATCCTTTAACTTTGGTCTGCATTTAAATGGTATCAACTCAGAGGTGTGAAAACAATGGATATACCAATTTAGGGTTTGCCTGAATTCCATAATGACAACTTTAGAATCATATGTAAACAATACTAGATAAGCACAGCCAAAAATTCAAACGATATGTTGAGTGGTGCCGGCAGGGGAGATGTATAGAATATTTAGACAAAACAACTAGAGATGAGCGAACTTTTGAAAAGTTCGATTCGGCCGATTCGCCGAATTTCACAAAGAAATTCGGGTTCGGCCGAATCGAACTTTTACGAAGTTCCCCATCAAAAATGCCGGTATGGTGGGAGCGGGCCGGCCGGTTCCGCGCTGACAGCGGAGCCGGCCGGCGGGCCGGTAAAGCCGGCCGGCCCGCTCCCACCATGCCGGCATTTAAAAAACAAAAAAAAAAAGCATTTTTGCCGGCATGGTGGGAGCGGGCCGGCCGGCTCCGCTGTCAGCGGAACCGGCCGGCCCGCTCCCACCATGCCGGCATTTGAGAAAAAAGGCAAACACTTACCTGCAGGTCCGGAGCGTGGAGGCCGGCGCCGCTCTCAGCTGTCATCTGAGGGCGCGTCATCAGAGGCGCCCTCTGATGACGCACCCTCAGATGACAGCTGACAGCGGCGCCGGCCTCTACGCTCTGGACCTGCAGGTAAGTGTTTGCCTTTTTTTTTAAATGCCGGCATGGTGGGAGCGGGCCGGCCGGTTCCGCTGACAGCGGAGCTGTCCGCTCCCCCCATGCCGGCATTTTTTTTTTTTAATTTCAGGAAAAATTCGATCGGCACGAACCACAAAATATTCGGGTTCGTGCCGAATCGAATATTTCCTGAAATTCGGAGCGAATTCCGGTTCGTCCGAACCGGTTCGCTCATCTCTAAAAACAACCATCGGGCCCTGAGATTGGCCCAAATAATTCCCCCAGGTAAGTAACCATGCCACACTAGCTACATATGTTAAAAGATTATATCATATTTATTGTGCAGAGTTAATAAAATGTACTAACACCAGAGATTAAAAAACACACAGGACAAAATCAATGGCGACAACACACAGGCTCAATTAGAATTCACATATATACAAGACAATAATAAGATATTTAAGAAGGGAGATATTACTGCCCAAAAATAGATGCATGCATATAATTCCCCTGCTATAAAATACTAGATAAATAAATTTAGAATCATAGACTAATAGACGAGGAACCAAGGATATGTCACATAGCTAGTATACTTTTACTAAATTGAAATTAGCTCACTGTGGTGGCAATGCCAGGAGCAGGGAAGAGAATCTGTGTCTCGCTGAATACCCCACTCTAACAGTCGGGGCCCTCATGATGGATGAGGAGTTCCCCTGCCACTGGATACTGGACAAAGGTGAGCTTTTAGAATGGATTTTGAATTTTCTAAATGGGAGGAAATGCTGGCCATGTAAAAATTACCAGGCTGGCAGTTAACGGTCGCAGAAGCAGCCCCATAACTTTTACATGGCCGATGGTTAAAGTGGACCAACACCCACGGGTGATCGGCCCGGGAATCTATAAGATTCCCGGGCCGATCACCCCCCACCCCGCGGGACATCCGAGATCGGGATGTCCCGCGGGGTGAAACCCCCCCCAAACACCCCAACTCACCTACCTTATCTTCTCCTCCCTCGCGCCCCTGTAGGCGTGCGCGCGCCCGCGCCGGCCGTCTGCGAATGGCCGGCGCGGGCGCGCGCGCGTCAAAAGTGACGCGAGGGAGGCGGCGGCGGCGGCCGCCGCTTAGACGTTCCTTGTACGTTGGCGCTGGGAGCGGGGAGAGGTGAGTTATTCGGGGGGTTAGGGGGGGTTTCACACAGCGGGGCACCCCGATCGGGGGTGCCCCACCGAAGTGGACCAAGACCCAGGATAGTCAAAATCCTGGGTGTTGGTCCACTTTAAAGTCTAGTTTTTTTAGCAACTCTGGCTATTTGGATTTCTCTAGGCAATTTGGCACAGTGCTTTCTTCAGTTGATCTGTTGAATGGAGCAGGATCAAGTTGATCTGCACAGACTCTGGGGCAGTTAATTGCTATGCCATCTGATCTTTGTTGTTTTCTTGGTATTTAAGCCTTTTAGGGGGCATTTTACGTCGCTTATTTATTTTTGTGGTGCTTAGTGGTTCCCAAGGGGCAGTTGGATTGGTTTGAAGTCCATGCTCAAATCTGCAGTAAAATATCTTCCTTTGATCTGCTATTTGTTTGTTGTAGTTTTGAGGTGCAGGAAATCTCATTTAGACCAGGGATGCACAACCTGTGGCCCGGGGGGGTGGGAAGCATGTGGCCTGTACTGCTATCAGTTGCACTACCTCAGTCTACACTCACCTCTTGCCACCTTTGCCTGCCTCACCGCTACTCATCTCACCTCTTCCTGTCTCAGCTTTTTCTAACTGACCCCTGTCCACTTTCTTCTAACTCAACTCAGCCAACCTGGCCTCTGCTCACCTCACCTCTTCCCACTTTTTCCATCCCACTCTTGGCCACTCCTTTCCCCATCACCTCTGCTAACCTCTACCCAACTGACCTCTGCCTACATCTATCCACTCTGCTCACCTCTTCGCCCTCACCTCTGCCCACCACTGCTCAGCTTATCATTTACTGCCACAGCACTACACGTAAAATAATATATAATGCTTTAAGGTTACAGCTTTCCTGTAGTAAAGTTTGTGTTTTTCGACAAAAAAAAGTGTTGCACCTCTAGTTAACGCCTTTCCACACAGCACTTTGATCCCAAAATAAGATTTCTTAGAAACATATTAAACACAGACATAATAGTTGCAAAGTAGTCTTCAGTTTGTTTTGACATTGGATTGTTTTGACGTCGGTTCTATGGGCCTCTTCTTTTTCCTTCCTGAGTAATCTGATGTTGTTGCAGGACCAGGGTTTTTTGTGTCTGCAAATGTGAATGGTCCTTTTGGGTATTAGCAGATCTTCGCACTAGCTGTTATAAGAAGTCACCAAATTGATAATAGTTTGTCTAGTATCGATTTAATGTTTGCTTGCAAGGGTTTGTAAACTCCCACTATGATTAGTAAGAATTCTCTAGGTGAATAGTTTGGGGTTTATGATGCACAAATGACAAAATCATAACAATGCCACAACAGTGAAGTCAATCAAGCCACCATCTCTTCTAATTGTTTTAATTGTTTTAATCTGGAAAGCACTATTGTGCCCCGATCCAGGAAGACAAAGTGCCAATACACTCAAAATGAATAAAATAAAGTGCCGAATCAAAAGCAGATATGCTGATCACAATGTGCTAGTGCAATGAACACAATATTGCCCACATAGCAATAAGGAGGGGTGTGTTAGCCGGTCGGTGGAGTGATTGTTTTATGCAATTCTGGATCATCTGTCTCAGGACCCCCACTATTAGTGGGCCTGGGACACCGGTGAGTCAGGATTCATGAGATTTAATTTTAAACTGGTGCAAGATGTGTAGTTACTCCACACCTATTACAAATATTCACAGAACAACAGGACCTGCAATGGGGAAAAAAGTGGTGAGATGGGGGGAGGCCTGAAAATTGCCTGAGTGAACCGCAGCCTCCAGGACAGGGAACACATGAGCTACTGCTGGTGGAGTGATCGTTTAACCCTTTAAATGCCAAGCACATAGTTCCTATGGGTTTGCTTCTCCTATGCTAAGTGCCAAGCCTGTAGAAACTATGGGCCTGGCTTCTCCCCCCTGCTACTGTAAAAATTAAAGTAAAAGCACTCACCTGACCCCTCGATTGATCCATCTGAGTCTTCTCCGGAGAGGAAAATCACCACCAGACTTCCAACTTCAGGAGAGGGAAGGAGGGCTCCCCCCACTGCTAGAGCCACTGACATCTGTAGAACAAAAAGAAAACTAACATTTACTCACCTGTGCCAGTGATCCCTCCCACCAGGTCTTTTCAACCGGAGGGCCACTGATCCCCCCCGGTCTCTTCCACCGTAAAGTGACCAAACAGAAACAGGCCCTTCCCCCAGGTTTCGCCTTCGTCACCACTAGCCGCGCCTTTTCTGGCCAGGCGGGTGACGTTACCTTGAACAGGAGACTTCATTCAGATGAAGTCATCACTGGAGAGCGGTGGAGGGGCAGGAGGACTCTGATCCCCTGCCACCCCACCCCCCTTCAGCGATCACCGCATCTGTCATTGGATCAGCGAGGGACACAGCAGAGTGGGACAGTTGACGATTGGAGGTAAGTAAAGTTTTTTTTTTTATAATTTCTTTTAAGTCATTTTTCTGTCTGTGTGTGTGTGAGCTTTCTTTACATTTAACCCTTTGTGAACTGGGTTATATCAGTTCAAGGCTAGGGGGGTCTGGCAAGTCACCTGTTGTGAGCCTGTGGCTTCATGTTAAAGCCCAGTCTCGAAAAGAACAATGTATAATTTTCCTGGGAAATCCCTGGAAATCCCTTCAAAAATCTGAACATGTATATTGCAAAATATTGAAAAATAGTCTGGCAACAGAGGGTGACAAAATCTCAAGGTAAGCTGGAACTTGGGTTGGAGCAGACCTGGATCATCTGTCCCAGGGCCCCTGATATTCTGTGGGCCTGGGACACTGGTGAGTCAAGTATTGTTTAAGATTCATGTGGAGATGAATGGAGTTCGTGAGGTTGGAGTCCATGAAGATTGAATAGAGTTATATGGACATAATAGGCACGCTCTTACCAACCTATTTTATGTGTATGCATGTCTGTCTATATCTTATGTTGGTGGGAGACTGGTTACTGCAGGAGCCGCTGGCCAGCCCAGTGAGAGCCCGAAGAATGTAAGTATAATTTTTTTGGGGGTCATGCTGCACATTGTCTGTATTTGGGACGCCTCAACCTGCCTGTATTTGGGATGCTGATGACGGGTGATTGAAGGGGATTTTAGCACACCATGTAATTACACATTTCAGATTTACAAATTAGATCAAGTTCTGTTGATGCTGATGTTCAGTTTGGAAACGTAAGGTAAAGTTTATATGCACATCCAAATATATTTACAATTGCTTTCACATTGTCAGTTTCTGTATGCTCTACATGATCAGTTTGTGGGATTAATTGTGCTGTGATGTTCCCTGTTAGGATGCTCTCAATGACACACCAGTAGAGGTTATTTTGAGCTGTATGGATCACTTGGAAATATCTCAGCCTTCTAAGACAGTGTAGCCTATGTTGTGCTTTCCTCAGCACAGTGGTGATGTGCTCAGACCACATCAAGCCTTGGGAAATAAGGACTCCTGAGTAACAGAAACTTGACCGATTGTCCACTGGTGTTCCATTTATCATGGGGGGGGTGTAGTTGCAAATCAGTTTTTTTTTACTGTAGCCCACTATCAGCTCTTTTTTCTTGCAGAAGTTGATGTGTAGGCACCAATTCTGCAAGTTCCTAGCTTCATCAAGGTAGCTGTCTCATCATTGTCTGTGATCAGCATTTCTATGATGGTATCATCAGCAAGTAAAGGGGGAGTTTGTACTATCTGCCAGTCATGTGTTTATAAGGAGTACAACAGAGGACTCAAGATGCAGTCCTGAGGAGCTCCGATACTCCGAGAGGGAAGATGATTTTTTTCATACTGCTTGTGGTCTGTGGCTTAGAAAGTCAAGTCTCCAGTGACACATAGACCTTTGCAGACCTAGGTTCTTCTTCTTAGTGATAAATATGAGGGTATTATCGTATCATATTGAAGGCTGAGCTGTAATCCACAAACACCGTTTTTACATAGTTACTGTTTCCTTTTTCCAGGTATAGTATGTAGGTGCTGCCGTTATCTCTACATTTGTTTGGATAGTAGGTGAATTGCAGGAGATGCAAGGTTTCTGGGAGAGATGTAGTAATGAAATCTCTAACTAGCTTCTTGAAGCACCTCATGATTGCTGAGGTCAGGGCTACATGGCGATAGTCATTTAATTCAAGGATTGGGCTTCTTTGGGACGGGCACTATGGTGGATTTTTTGAAGATTGTCAGAATCTTGCTTTTGTGAGTTTGTTGATATCATAAGAGCTGTAATTTGTAATCTCCAATGCATTCTGTAGGTTGACTTTTGATTACTCAGTCCAGTGTACCACCTCTTCCCTGATTGTTGGTTCTTGTTTCAATATTTGTTTAGACCTGGGGATGAGGAAGATAGCAGCATGATCAGATTTCCCAAATGATGGGCGAGACAGTGCCTTGAAGCTGTTATTGAATGCTATATAGCAGTGGTCAAGGGTCTTCTAACCCCTGGCGGGGGCAAGTGATGCGCTGATGTAGGTGAGGAAGGCTCTTCTTTAGGTTGGCTTTAATAAAGTCTCCTGCCACAATTATTGATGTATTCCGATGCTGCTTCTGGAGTGTAGGAGTGTAAAAGTGTCATATATCCAACCAGCAACTATATAGGCTACACACACACTTTTGTCCTTAGGTGCTTCCCAGTAATCTGAGGGGGTTCCACAATGATGTTGGTAGTTCAGCTCAGCTTTAAGTTCCTTCTGAGTATAGGAGAGTGCTGCACAATAAAGCCGCCGGCCTCCTGCAACACCCATCAATTGTTCTTGTTACCTTTGGACCACAGTTCCCTGCTGTTAGAAAAGTGAGAGGGGTTTAACCACGGTGCCGATCTTACTTTCTTCTCTGAGTTCTCTGCATCCGATGCCTGATGCTGCCCCCTACTCTACGTGAGGTGATTGCTAGCATTGTTCTTTGCTGTGAAGGGAGATCACAGTTCCAGTTGTTCCTTGCTAGCTGTGTGCTCTCCTGCCTTGAAGGGAGAATGGCTATTGAGGTCCCATCACCATTGGGAGCAGTAGAACAAAGAAAAAGGCAATCAAAGCCTGAGAAACTAATTAGAACTCTTATAAACTTTTGACTATGAAGCTAAGAACTTGGCCAACCCCAGAGGCTGCATCGTCATTAAGTAAGGTGTGCCACTAACCAAAGAACACTTTGAAGACCAAGGATCTCTCCAAACAAGTCAGGAACAAAGTTGTTGAGAAGTGCAAGTCAAGGTTTGGTTATATAATATATCCAAATGTCTAATGATCCCTCAAGCAATATCAAAGCCATTATCATCAAATGGAAAGAACATGATACCACAACAAGGCAGACTGCTTGGGAACTCTGCAGCTTCTTCAGGGTTACCTTTAGAGACTGAAGTATCTGTTCATAAAACCACAATAAGCTGCACACTCCATGGAGCTGGACTTTATGGAAGAATGGCAAGAAAAAGGCCTTTTATTTAATCTAACCATTGCCTTAACTGTCCACTCACCTATCTACCTACCTACTTACCCTCATATATGCCTAAATACCCCAATGTATCCCATCTACCTCCCTACCTGCTTGTCCATCTACAGAGGAGACAATCTTTACAGAGTATTTTCCATCCCCCAGTGCAATGCACACATCACATTGCACTGTAAGCTATCTAAATTCCAATAGTAGGCTCATGACTGCTTTAGAAACTATCCCAGCTGATTGCAATAGAAACAATTAAAAGCAATGAACTGTACTTGTAATAATGTAACACATTGTACCTCTTAGCAGGAACCTGGCAGGCTCTTCAGAAACACATATCCTGATTGTTATAGTCACAGCAGGAGAGAGAGATAGCCCATCCCAAAATATTAACCTCCCATCTCAATATATGGCTCCCTGCGCTCTGTCACCCATGTACCTCCCTAACCACCCATCTATTTCCCCACCATCTACTTTTTTTTCCACCTACCTACCCACTCTATCTCACCCCTACATACAAGTGTCCTCTTCACACACCCCATAAATTGGCCCACTTGCTATTCTGCATATTAATAGCCAGGGGTTTTGGGACTGCCAGCTGACATTAAGGCATATTGACTATTTGGGAGGAAAGGGCTTGCTTATATATATTGCATATTAATTAGGGGGGGTTGCAGGCACACACTGCACATTAATTGTGGGGTAGAGGGATCTATAAGTGCGGTCTGCATGTTAATTGTGGGGGTGGGGGGAGGGGTCGGCAGGTATGCTCTACATATTTGTGGAGTGGGGGTGCAGGAACACTCTACATATTAATTGTGGGGAGAAAGCCACAGATGTACACTTCATATTGTGGAGTGGTCTGTACTCTGCATATTGTTGTGAGGAGGCGTCCACAGACATGCTATACATAATAATTTATGATGCATGTTAATTGTGGGGGGCCTGAAGAGGGTTAATCCGGGGGGGGGGGGTCCCCACACAGCCAGTGGTGGTTGCATTTTTCATTCCAGGGATACTGGGTATAGCAGTTTTGCAACAGAGTAGCGTGTTTTATCCACTTATGGTAGGTGTTGGCTTATGTTTTTAGTCTTAGTGGTGTTTCTTACTTACAAATGCAGGGATTGTTGAGCATTGGTGCAATTGGAGCAAGTGACAATGTTAAGTGTATAGGCTCTACAGGAGGAGGAGTGTGGCTTATTCACTTACTGTATGCAATGGGGAATGTAACCTGGTCAACACAACAATATTACTATTTGCTTTTAATTAGAAATTGAAGTGTGCAAACACTGTAAAAGGGAGAACACTCACAGTGTAGACCCTCTTTCCCCAAACATCTGTCTTTTGTAAGCAAAATAAATAAAACACTGACACATTGGACCAAAAAACAACATTTCCCCCTCCTGTAAAGTACAAGGTCTCAACCAGCTACACTGCATAAAATATAAAAATATATATATACTTGATGTGAGGTGGTCTCCCTCTTTTTGGGGCAGAGGGGGGGAGAAATGTGGCCTGGGGGTTTACTTAGGTGGAATAGAATTGCTTTAATTTGAAGCCAAATGAAGGGGAAGATCAAATCAGCACAGTGAGAGAATTTTCCACATCCTTGCAAAATAATTTTCACAAAAGGACATTTCTCTGTCATGGAAATCTTGCATGATTCAGTGGACAAATGCAAAGAAACCTCATCCAGCCAACGTTCAGTTGGGCTTTGGCTCAGTGAAAGGCCTGGCCTAGGCTGTGTGTTGTCTGTCGAGAAGCAGACATGGCCTGTGCCAAAGGAAAAAAGGGTATTGGCTGAGCCAATGGGATAGGGGATGGTTGGTCAAGGGGACTGTATCCCTTATGTCTTAATCCAGCCATGTTTTTAGAACAGGGGTTCCTAACTTTTTTTGCTTAAGTAGCCCTTTCTTTTATCTAAGGATCTCAAGTACCACTTGGGTGGTCCATATGAGTTGTCAGTCAGTTGCTAAAACCATATAAAAAATACACAAAACATCAATTTAAAATGCATGAAATGCATACAAGAAGAGTTTCAATAACCTTTTGGCCTAGTTTTTGATTGGGGAAAGTATAGATGTCAGCAGATTTAGTTTGGGGTAGAGATCAGTCTACAGCCTTGCCAAGTACCACCTAACACATGGCAGCACCAAAAGTCTCTCTTAAAAAGGGCCAGGAAACCTGTGCAACTGGCCACCTTTGAAAGCCTGTCTACTAGGAGACCAGACAAGGGTGGCAGGTAAAGGCTACCCAATTCATTGATTGTGGCCACATGGTGACATTCAAAGGAGTAAAAAAAAAGATTATTGTAATGTAAAGTTTGCCTTCCCCAATTGTGCCAGCTGTTTTAAGGATAATTATTTTTACTTTTGGAAAAAATGGCATTGCCCAGTGTGATATCGCTGGCAATCATTTCTATCAAACCCTACGACGGTGGAAGAACAAATAATGTCTTTTCATTACCTACTTTTAGTAGTACTTTGCAGTTAAAACCATTAACATCTCTGTTTGCTAACCCATGTGCCTGTTTGTGTGTTTTGGGGCTAAACAGATCATTTCTAGGGCTCAAGGAGAAGATTTAAGAGCAGTTTACACTGCTGGTCCTGATGGAATATTCCAAGAAGAATCCGAAATGAAAGGTCGTGTGCATTTGAAGAATAGTTCTGAGCTGCTGATTGAAGATGTACAAGTTCAAGATAACAAATTGTTTATATGCCGTGTGGAATACCAGAATGGTGTAACGGAACACTACAGGATACAGCTGAGTGTCTACAGTGAGTTTTAAAATGTAACTGCACCATTGCATTGCGCTACATTTGGAACTGTTCTAAAATGTCTTCCATTTTTAAATTGAAGGAGAATGAGATATCGAGATTTACAGGTTCAGCCGATGACATTCTCTTTTTCATCCCGTCCCCCAATCAACTCAGCAGAGCAGGACAGGTTTGCTGGTCCCTCCCTTCTTCCACCCCTCCCTCTGCCTCCTCCTCCTAAAGATTCATCACATTGCTGTCAGCACAGAAATCTGATTATTATGTAGAATCCCAGAGCTAAGGACAACACCCACTTTTTTTATAAGAGAAATCATATAGTGAACCTGTAAAACTTGATATCTCAGCCATTTCTTCTTCAATTTAAAAATGGAAAACAGTTTAGAACAGTGCCAGATATAGCCCGATGCAATGGTGCAACAATAACCTTTGCCTGCAGTAGCACTTTAAGTTAAAACGTGGTTATTTATATTGTTTGTCCGGTACAAATACACTTTAGGGTCACTTCTGAACCATGCACCTGACATTTGCCTATGATTTTTCATAAAATCAGAATAAAATTGTGTGTGATCCAGGCAGTATTTGTGCACAAACAGGATTTTACGAGCTGTCAAATAAAAGGGGCGTCTTCACAAACTTATGTTTATTGCATAGATAAATACCATGCAGCAATTCCCAGCATGGTTTTTATCAATGAAAATAACAGCTGCCATTTATTTTTGTTTTTTACTATGTATATAAACCTTAAAAAACAGTGTGTACCCCCAAGAGCCAACTAGCCCAGGCATCATGCATTGGGGCTATAAACCCAGGACTCAGAAGAACTCACCCCTTGAGGAACCCTGTGCCCACCCCAAATGAGAGTGGGGGTAAATAGAATGAGGTACTGCCCTATCTCAGGTGACAGGCACCCCCTACCCTGTGAACTGGTATAGTGTTCCGCTGGAACCCTTACCAGTTCACCCCAAGTGTAAGCAAGAAATCAAACACTACAGAAATACATTTATTATTCTAAATGTCACTACTTATTGGCCCCCATCTTCTTTTTTTGTCACCCCACTGTGCAATGTAGTAATTTGGTTTGGCAAGTTGGTCGCTGTCCAGCACTGCGTCTTCATCTGATCTTCAGAGCTCTTGGTTGCCCTCTCCGCTGTTTTCTTTAGGTGGTACTGAGCATCAAATGCTGACACCGGCACTGGCACTTGAAGAAATGGAGGGCACAAGCCCCCCTATTTTCATCCTGACTACTAGATGGGTGATTGCATGTGGGGCTGGGTGAGCAGACTTTTATATAGAGGGACAGAGCAAGCCCCATTTATTACATACATCACTGGACTCATGGACCCCTATACCAGTTCATTTACCATCATAAGCACCACCAATGGCCACGCTGGTGCAGATTACCCTATAGCATGAATACTGAAGCTGCACTATAGGGAATAATGGTTGAAAATGACCAGGGACGGGGATGGCAGTTCAGGCATTGAGCCCTGGGATTACCAGCCCCTATGCTTAGTTTGGCAAGTTGGAAAGCTTTAGAAGGTGGAGGGGGGAGCCATGCACTTTTTATTATATGGGAGGGGCTTTTTAAAAAATGTTCCCACCCAAAATGTTTTTATTTATTTCAATAGATTTTTATTGAAAAGATTGTATCAAAGTTATAGATCCAACATTATGCTCCAACATGGAGGAGCTTATCACAATAATCAGTGTACAAAATATAGTTTTATCCAATAGACATAACCGATATATGTAATCAGAGAGTCCCACGCCGAGAACCAAAGTCGATCCGAGTGACCACTTATCTACACATATTAGGCTTGATTCAGAGGCACATTTGTCTGGAATTCCGTAGCTGTCTGTGAAAGTTTTTGTGTGTGTTTGTCATTTTTTTGTTTTTTTCATTCATTTTTCATTCGTACGAACATTCGGGCAAATGCGTATGTGCGCTTTCGATGAACGAAAGCAAATCGGATCATTTGCGTTAGTTCAGATCATTTTCCCATCAAAATCTGATATTTTTAGTTCGTTCAGATAACTTACGTTATTGCTATGGGCTTGCGTCTCATTCAGAGAGCTGATTGCTGACGGTCCACCTCCCCATAAACCCGTTTCCTTTGCGATCCCCTTACGGGACCATTTTGACCTCGAGACTAGCAGCTATGGTTGACTCTAGTGAATTTGAGGAGCATGAGGATCTGCAGCTCATGGGCATTGAAATTGTCCGGAGGGCTGAGACCAGATTGCACCGGCAACGCATACACATTGATGGCATGCATGACGTTGAGCTGTTCGAGCTCACCAGACTTAATCGTGCTTCCCTCCATAAGTTGCATAGTGAGCTGCGGCCATGCTTAGCCCGCAACACAAAGAAGGGGCAAGCAATTTCAGGTATGACCAAGATGCTTGGCTGCTTGCAATTTTTGGCGAATGGCTCGTTCCAGAGGCTGGGTGCCCTCTTCGTGGGGATTTCCCAGCCTACGCTGAGCCATGCGCAAGTTTTTGGCATGATTACAATTACTAGGAAATATATTTGTTTTCCTGACGACATGGTAGCCAGAAACGTGATTAAGCTGTCATTTTATAACATCGCCGACATGCCCAACGTCATGGGTGCCATTGACTGCACCCACGTTGCCCTGGTGCCTCCGGCAACCGACGAGTATATCTACAGGCAAGTACAATCTGTCATTTTTACAATTACTTTACCTTATTTTATGTAAATTTAACAAAAACCCAACTAAAAAGTCCCTCCTTGTAATTATTCCCTCCTTGTAATTAATCCCTCCTTGCAATTATTCCCTCCTTGTAATTAATCCCTCCGTGTAATTAATCCCTCCATGTAATTATTCCTTCCTTGTAATGATTCCCTCCTTGTAATTATTCCCTCCCTGTAATTATTCCCTCCGTGTAATTATTCACTCCTTGTAATTATTCACTCCTTGTAATTAATCCCTCCTTGTAATTATTCCCTCCCTGTAATTATTCCCTCCCTGTAATTATTCCCCCCTTGTAATTATTCCCTCCTTGTAATTATTCCCTCCCTGTAATTATTCCCCCCTTGTAATTATTCCCTCCTTGTAATTATTCACTCCTTGTAATTATTCACTCCTTGTAATTATTCACTCCTTATAAAGAGTCCCTGTGAAACAATGGACCGTATTTAGTTTCACCAAAATTTCACATGTGTTCACAAAGGAAACATTTTAATGTGTACCTGAAATAGACAATTCAAAGTTTATCGTTACTTTTTCAAACATACATATCCTTTTTTTGTGTTCAAAATGCTTATGTACTTGGTTAGTGTTATTTGTATTGGCCCACAGGTTTTGCTTAGGGTGTGATTAGTTTTCCTTGCTAATGTTTTTTTTTTACCTTTTTCCCAGGAACCGCAAAATGGGCCACTCACTGAATGTCCAAGCAGTGGTGGCCCCGGACATGTGGTTCCTTAGTCTGCTCGCCGGGATCCCAGGCTCATCCCATGATGCCTACATTCTTAGAAGATTGGGATTGTACGGTCGGTTTGAGTCTGGGGAATTTTCCGGTGGATGGCTCCTCGGTAAGTTGATGCCAATAACATCATTTTTTTGTAGATGTATGCCTATGACTATGAATGCCTATGCCTATGAATTTAGTTTGTGTCCCATAGTATGAAACTATGCCTATTTGAACACCTTGTTTACATGTGAAACACAACCTTAACCATTAGATTTTTCAAACAACATGTTTGTTCTGCATTTGCAAAATTTTAAATTTGGATTTATAGTAAATTAATCATTAGTCTTCCCCACACTCGGCTGAAATGTTCTTGACTTTATGATAGGGTCTGCGCCATCTTTGATTAGATGCATTACACTTACTGAGTAGAGGAGAGCGGGATAAAGTGCAGGGGCCGGGTTAGAGCTGTTTTTGCCTCAGACAAAGCAGATACAGGGTCCTGAAAAGTTAAGACATCCAAGAATGCTGAGCAGCACAGTCCTAAACCAATACCTGTCAGCAGTCTGGCTGATTGGCCATCATCCGCCATCTTGGATGTTTAAATTGTTCCCACATCTATTAGATGTTTTTAGGCTTTTATTCTAAGCATACAGCACGTCCTGCTCCATCTATAATACTTACACATGGGTAATCCTCCGCCAGAGGGCGCTGTTCACTGCAGACATGCAAAAACAGGCTCCTCCCGGCCCTTCATATACCGAGGGACCTCCCACAAATCCCCAGATTTCTCTGCAGTGCTGAACTGCGAAGACATGAAGTATCACGCTCTCGCAGGCGAGCGGGGCTTTACAGCCCGAGGCCCTGCGGGACTATTTCCACCCCTCCTCTTTGAGAAGACTATGCCTCCCAGCCTGGGCTGCGTTGGTCGGGTGAAGGTAGGCAGCAACTTGGGTTCTTAACGGAGCCATGCTCCACCACAATCCCCCACCATAGGGTAGGCGGTCAAGGCTAATGGTGAGCCTCTAGTGGATGCCCCTCCCGCTCTACTGCCCCGTGCCCTGAGTAGTGGTGGACCCTGTTACAGGGTTGCCACCCTCCCATTTTCCCCAACTAGTTAGGGGGAAAAGAAAGGGGGGGTGACAGTGTACTGTTAGTCACGCTTAAGCCTTTATTTCTGCCTCTATTCTCATCCGGGTGTCAGAGCCGCGCTGCTTGCTTTTTATTCTGTTTGGCTGCCGCCGTTTTCCACTACTACATAGTTTACTGCGTTGCTAGATGCCGCGGCACTTTTTCGCTACAATATCCTTGTGATTTCATCCTTGCCTTTTTATTTTTTACTCAGAGCTTCGCGCTCTTCGGGGTGGGCGGGGACTTGTCTTGGTGCACTCCACGTCACGGCCGAGCATTGAGCCCGCCCTGCGAGGTTTGCTGGGCGCCATTTTGACGTTCTTCGCGCGCGGGCCTGGCGGCTGTTCCCCTCCTCCCTTGGTCTGTAAGTGCCCTCGCGGGCGAATTCTCATTATATGTTCTTCCTGCTGTGCATGGCCCTGACACCTACTTTCCCCTTATGTTTTTCACACGCCGAGTCTCAGGCGGCCTCTCCCGGCCCTTTATATCCTTATACATATAGATATATATTTATACATAGATAGTTATTAGCGGGCCTTCCTACAAATCTCCCACATTAATCAGCGGGTCACTGGGGCATCCAGGGTTGCCTAGTGTATCCCTACTGGCATACTGCGCCTAGATAATCACCATATGGAGGCATCTCAGGATTGTGTGACCAGGGTCCCTCTGTGACAAGACCGGCTGTGTATAGCGTGTGGTCTCCCCCATGCTGATGCTGACGGGGCACGGGTGTGCGTGCCCTGTGCTGAGCAAACGCTGGCCCTGCGAGCAGCACCTATGGCTGCACCTCGCTCCTATTCTCCCTCTTCCCCTGGCCTAAACCTCACTCCTGTTGAGTCATGTTCCAGCGGGGAGTTACAACCTGACCTGTCTTCTAGACGGCCTACGCTTGACCAGATTGTTACGGGGTTGACCGAACGCTTGGGTCCTGGCAGGAAGCGGCCATTGACGCCCCCGGCTTCGGCCTTTGCTATGGGTTCGGAGGAGCTCTCTTCTCCGTGTGATAGTGCTCCATCTGACGATGGAGATCTGTTCTCTGATCCGGGTTCCTCTGATGAGAGGCCGAGGAGTCACAATGATTCTGACCAAGATGACTGGGGCCAGTTTGACATTGAGGGTATGTTACTTAGGATTTTTAAGGCCCTGGCTATTTCGCTCCCTGGCGCGGTCCCCAAGCCGAGAGGGGAGAGCTTCCATACGGCGACTGCGCATTTGGAATTTCTCGAGCAGGCTCACTTCCACGCTCTGGTTCTTAAACGTCCAGGGATCCCAGAGGACTGGGATAGGAAATACCCCTTTCCCCCTGAGATGGTTGATTGCTGGTCATCGTCTCCCATGGACGCACCGATCATTGGGGTTCCTAACCCCCCCTTCTTCACAGCCCCGGCCTACAGTACCCTTCGGGATGTCGAGGACCGGCGCATCGATAAGCTGGCTTCGCACGCCTTTGCTTGTGCAGGAACGGCGCTGCGTCCTGCCTGTGCCGCGGCCATCACTGCAGGGGCCGCTAGAACCCTCATAAGGCAGATGCTTCAGCATCACCCTGAAGATTTACCCTGGGAGGTGTTTAATGCACTCTCCAGTTGTGATATTTTTGTTAAATTTATCCTTTTAGCTCTGGATGACCCCATCAGAATGTGTGCGAGGACCTCTGCCCCAGTGGTGGCTATACGTCGACTGCTTTGGCTGCGACAGTGGGGGGCTGATGATGCTGCTAAAAGGACTCTGACTGGGCTTCCCTTTAAAGGGCAACGCCTGTTTGGGGCCTGTCTGGATATTTTAAAAAAAGAGGACAATTCGCCCCATCAAGGGCGGCCCCCTCGGTCCCCTTGGAGAAGGGATACCCCTCCCCCTCCATATCATAGTGTTAAGCAAGAACCAGGGGTGCGTCTCCCGGGGCCTGGTACAGACTCCTGCCCCAGGAGAGGCAGACAACGTCAGGGGCCTTCTGGTCGGGCTAAGACCGACTTCTTCTCAAAAAAACCCCAAGCATGATGGGACGCCCTCACCCGCCTGGGTGAGGGGATAGCCACAGCACCTTGCTCCTATCAGGAGGTACCATGCTTCGTTCTGATGGATTCAGGAGGTAGTCCCTCTGGTTGCGGGACGGTGTTTGCTGGATGGTTCTTCCCCGAGTGGGTCAGGGTACTTCTGGTCCCTGTCTTTCTTCAGGTATTGGTACACAGATAGAGGCAGTGGCCTCTACACCAGTTTGTTCCACCTTCTCCTGGAGGATGAGGCGGTGCACATCCTAATCCTCCATGGGTTTGGCGATTGTACCCACAGGTGTTACCGCTTGGCGTCTCTGAGTTGGGCCTTCGGCGCTCTGTAAATCAGTGGGCCTCTGGCTGCCCGTGGAATGCTAAGATGCTTGTTTTGGCTCACATGTGTCTTCAGGACACTGCGGCTTTTACAGGTGGGTGTTGGTGATCATCACCGCTGATTGTGGCCGTGTTATTAGGCCTCTCCCCCACTCCCTGTGCTCGCTACGGCTTGGATGGGAGTACTGTCTCGAATGAGACCAAGGGGCAGCCGCATAAGGACCTACTAGGTGGTCCTTACCTACAATGGGGAGTTATTGGGGATGGGTGTTCAGTCACCTTAGTTCCTATTTTGTCCCTTTTTCCAGTATATCCTCTCCTAGAATTGCATTTGGATTCGGCTCCGGCTAGTTCCTTCTTCTTTGGCGGTAGGGGACCTTTTGGGACAAATTCTCTGTCCCTCTTTGCTGATATATTACCTTCACCAGGCAGGATTGCAGCTGGTGGGCTCGTTGGTGGCGTATCAGATGCTGTCCCTTATATACCGAGCCCTTGGGCTCTTCTGCACACTAGGTTAGTGATCCTACATGGGGTTCCAGCACCCCTGGAGCTAGGTTTGCACTCATTCCCCTGGGTATGGTGGTTCCTCTTGAGCCGATCATACTCAAGGGCCCTGTCAGGGGGCACCCCCTTCTTTGCTTGCATTTTCCGGTTGACGGGTCACCTTGGGGACCCAGTCTCGCAGGTTGGCGGGGGGGGAATTCTTCCAATACCCCCGTGGTTCCTAGGTAAGGTCCCTTAGAGGGTCCATCTTACCTACTGGTTTGTTAAAACATGAGCCTTCTGTTGACTCTATATGGCTGGACTTTTCCTATTTTAGGACATGTCTATTTGGGGAATCTTGGCCTGTTGGAAGACAATGGCCTGTTTTTATTACTGGTCTGGAGCTTGAGGCAGGATGATCCCTCTGGAGGGTTCCTGATCCTGATCTGGGCGGGGGCCTACGCCCCCTACTCCTCAACGGTTTTCGCTCCAATGGATGTTTCTCAGTGGCAGGTTGTGCTATCCTGGTGTCAATCTGAGAGCCAACTAGGGTGGCTCCGCCCTTGTGTTTACTGTCTCAGAATATTCTTCTCTTCATTCACCCTACTATGTGGGGTTCTGTGCACGGTTGTGCCGATTAAGAGACCCGTGAGTTTGTTGGCCCCCCGGGTGACCTAGTGAACTGTGGCTCGCAGATGCTTCTGCTAAGGTCAGCTGACCTGTTCGCTCTCTCAGGAGTGCGGTTCCGCCCTTGTCAGGCCCCTGCTTTGTCGTCCCAATCTACAGACTCTAGTCTGGGGCTTGACATCTGATTCATTCACCCCTTGGAGACGGGTTTATCTTCTGGGTGACCTGGTATATGGGGGCTAGGAGCAAGCTTCCTTGGCTTCCTCTTCCTCCGTCTATTGTGGGTTATTGTGTACCCATATTGATTGGCATGAATCTTGGTCTCTCCCCTGTTAGACGTTCTAGGTTCTCAGGGTTCTGGAGTTGTTACAGCATAGGTTGGGGTTGGCTCCCCATCTCGGTACTCTGAAGGTTCAGGTTCTGTCCTGTCTGTCTTCCTGTGGAAGTCTGGTTCAGTCTTCCTTGTGAGGAGCTCTCTGGGGGCTTGCTCAATGGCTTCTCCCAAGTAGTTCTGTGGTTCCTGTTGGGATCCATTTTCTTTCTGTTTGCCCTGCGGATTGTTCCCTTGGGACTTATGCTGGATGCTGTCTGAGCTGTCTTGTAGTCCAAGTCGCTTCTCTGGGGGCTCTTGCTTCAGTCAGACGTGTGCCTGAGAAGGTGGATCTGATTACTTAGCCTTGGCTATATATATATATATATATATATATATATATATATATATATATATATATATATGTCTATATGCACACCATGACGCCGTGGTATTCCGTCTTACGCCGGACCTCTCCAAGTGGTGTTTTATGATCATTGTTTAGGTCCTTTTAGTCTATCTATGGACCATTATTCTTTATAATGCTGAAGTAAAGCATTTACATTCCCTCAACAGGTGTTGCAATTTTTCCTGGTGGTTTCTTGTCCCTTAGGGGGACTGATGCCCTTGGGGTCTGCGGGCGGCTCCTTATGTATGCGCCTGATATCGCTTGCTTCCAGGGCCACTGCGCCCTTTTGGATTGATCTTACTTGAATGCCTTCCTGGTCCTGAGTAAATGTTTCGGCTTCTTGCTAATGAAGGGGTCAGTATTCCCGCCTGTCGGACGGGAGACCAGTTCTCATTCCCCTTGGGGAGAGTTCTAAGTTTGCACGAGGCTTCTGTTGCCTGTGGGCTGGCTGGCCGTTACACTGGCCTATTCCTTTAAGGGGGAAGAATCTCCCTTTCTCATTTTACTCCGTTATATTGGTGTTTTGGTACCTTTGGCCCTTCAGCACCAGGTTTTTCTGTTGAATAAGTTACTAGACCGCTGCTTGTCTCTGTTCATACCTTTCAAAGGTTTTGTTATGGAATTGACGTTAGAGCCTCTGCTCATGTCGTACCTGGTTGCAAAGTTTTGCAGGTGACAGCGCCTTTACTGTCTGCTGTGCCTTGTTTTTTTGGGGATCCCACCCTACTTTATGGACACTGCTATTGGATGTCCCATGTGTAAGTATTATAGATGGAGCAGGACGTGCTTTATGCTTAGAATAATACAATTCTGTGAAATACTCAATTGTAGAATTGGTATTATACGCATACAGCACGTCCTGCTCCACCCCACCCTGGTTTTACATTTTATGGATCCCCTGTATGGTGATTGTTATCATTGTTATTGTTATAGTTGGTGGTTGGTTTCTCCCGGCTTCTTTTTCTCACTGCTTTTCAATGCTGGGGATTTGTGGGAGGTCCCTCGGTATATGAAGGGCCGGGAGGAGCCTGTTTTTGCATGTCTGCAGTGAACAGCGCCCTCTGGCAGAGGATTACCCATGTGTAAGTATTATAGATGGAGCAGGACGTGCTGTATGCGTATAATACCAATTCTACAGGTGAGTATTTCACAGAATTGTATTTTTTTTGCCTGTGCAATATGTATGCTCATGCTGTTTAGCAAATGTGAGCTAGCCTCTTAGTCATGTTGATGGGCCGTTTTTTGGATTCAATTTAGGGAGTAATGTGTAATTTACGTATTTTGCTTACAATATTTGCAGGTGATTCCGGCTATCCACTCCTTCCGTGGCTGCTGACGCCCGTCCTCCGGCCCCAGAATGCCGCCCAGGATGCATATAATAGGGCACACCGGAAGACCAGGGCCGTGGTGGAGAGGGTGTTTGGCCTATTAAAGAGCCGCTTCAGATGCTTGGACCATACCGGGGGAGCCCTTCAGTATGACCCCAAAAAGGTCATAGATATTATCATGGCGTGTGCAGTGTTGCATAATTTTGCCATATTGCAGCGTGTCCCCCGGTATGTGGATTTGCCCCCCTCTCCACCTACCGATGATCCAGAGGAGGACTACCGTGGCCCACCTAGTGCGCCTGGCCAAGCCGTGCGGTCAAATTTGATAGCCACACATTTTTCCTAATTTGTTGTCCCTTTGTTTGTTTTGTCACTTTATTGATTGTTAATTTTGTTTTTTGCCCTTTGTGTTGGTTTGTTTAATTTTTATGTACAAAAGAGTAAGGAATTAATTACTAAAAACCTCACACCTGATTGGAAACTCATATCTTTTTTTGTGCCCAAGTTGTTAGTGCAAACTTTAAGTAATCTTTATTTCTAAAAAACCTAAAGGCATCAACTTAGTCAACAACAGTTTAAGTTAAAATTTATGGGGTTTATTTGAAAAGCAAACCTTGGAGTTGATGGTCACTCCCATAGTTCATGTAAATACATGGTCAAACAACAAATGTCATTTTTGGCTAATCATGCCACATAGCAATTGGCCACAGGCAGGAGTTTCAAAGTAAGGCACTCCAGGCCAAAGTTTAATACAAATTTTCAATACAAAAACATATGTGACAAGCATTGGCATGTCCAGATTTTTTTGAAAACAGCTTGAGTGGCAGGTTCATTGAGGCTTGACCTCCGGCATTGGCTAGTGGGCTACCTCAGCACTCTAATGAGCTATATGGGTGCAAATCCAAAGCATACAAGCAAAGCCATACCAATAGGGTATATTGGTAAGGCTCACCAGACAGGTCAATACAGTGGGGATGTAGAGCAAAGATGTGGAGCAGTTACAGGCAAAATAGGCCTTAAAATGGGGGATGCCCATAAAACCCAGGTTGGAGGCCCTTGGAGGTGGGCCCTCACCTGGGCCTGTGTGGCATTCAGAATCTGCAACTGTTTCAACATGTTTCTATTGGAAGTTCGAAATTCAGCCATCATGGCACTGAGATTGTTAGATAAGGTGGCCATGTGGCTGTTGCTATTTCTAACTTCCTCAAGCATGGCACTGTAATAATGTGATAAGGGGGCCATGTGGCTGTTGTTAGACCTAAATTCAGTCAGCATAGAGTTTAAGGTGTTAGTTAATGTCTCTAATTGGCCATGAAGATGCTCAGGGTTTCTTTGATTTTGTAGGCGAAATACCCGCCTCTCATGGTGCCATGCTGACTCCATCATCGGCGCACCCCTCCCCTGGGAAACTGGTCGACGTAGCTGACTACGCCTCCCAATTCCCCGGGTTGTGGGGCGTGCAGATGATGGGCCTCTAGGTCCACCAACAGCCACAGGTCTGCTTGGCAAATCCTCAGCAGCAGAGCTAACACTGGGGACTGTAGGCTCAGTCTCTGCATGCTGCCCACGATGGGCAGGCAGCATGCAGCCAGCTTCACTCTGCTGCTGAGGATTTGTTGGAGAAACATGTTGGGACAGTTACAGATTCTGTCCCGGGGGGCTGTACAGAAGGTCCCATGAAGGTTCCATCCTCCTCCAGCTCCTGGATTTCCTCCATCAGTGTGTGGGTCTGTTGGGACATGTAAATAAAAAAAAGGTTCAGTTTGGGCAATACATATGTAATTCTGCAAAAAGAAACATGGCAAGTCACATGCATAAGCCAAATCAGAAAAAGACACTTACCGTATATATCGGATCCTGGGTCCGAGGCAGCACGGAAGTTGGCGGCATTGTCAAACTGGCTGAGGCTTCCCCACTAGCTGAGGGATGATGCTGGGCTACATTGTTGAAAAAAAGGCATGTAAACACACAACTATGCATTGCTGATGTGTAATAAAACATATGCTTCACTAAAACACGTGGTCAAGCATGAATGGCAACTCCCCCAATGGACCAAGTTGACCTTGACTATGACTGTTAGATGTATTAGTCAACAGGTACATACACATTGGTCACCTTAAGGCAACAAAACATGCATGTACTGAGGCTTCACACATCCCTAAAAGCCCATTAGGGGACCACACTCAGCTTGCAAATAGCATTTGCCATCAGATTATGCTGGTTGCCATTCTTTCTAGGTCAACCTTTCAAGCACTCCAGATCAAGTCTTTCAGACCAAAGCACAGCTCCAACACAAGTGGCCTACAGATAAAGATGGAAGTGTTGGATGTAATTGACTCTAAACACATAACAGGCAGTCTTTTGCTTATCTCAATAGTGTTCCTAAAGACTCTCAAAGCTCATGTATGGGCAAGCAAATTAGCAAATGAGTCCACAGACATAACCCACCCTGTTTAAATTGTTACCTCCACTACAAGGCACACCCTAGTGGCATGTGTTAATATATGGCTTGGAGCATCATTTTACATGTAGCTCACATTTCACATACACACTAACATTACTAACCTGCAGGAATAGTCGGAATGTCCGTGTCCTGTCGGGCCGAGTGTCCCTCTAAGGCCACAGGATGTAGCAGGCCCAGCACCATCTCCTCAGCTCGGGTAAATTGCAGTTTAGTGGGGAATCCTCCACCCGTTTGTAAGCTGAAAAAGATAGTTGTACACATTTAGCAAAATGGTGCCAATACAAGAAGAAGACCAATCCACAAAGTATATATGTACCTGTAATGACGCAGTTTATTTTCTTTCTTCCGTGCTGCATACTTGAGGTCCGATATTTTCCTTTGAATCTGCTCCACATCTTTTAGCTCTTCCCCCGCTGCATTGACTTGTCTGGTGAGCTCCTCTAAAATTTGTGCTTTGCGTATTTTGCTGGTTGCTTTGGCTCTGTGGCCATATAGTTCATCATAATGTAAGGAGAGCCCACTAGCCAATGCCAGAGTTTGGGCCTCCCCAAACCTGCCACTCAAGTGGCCTCGGCACAATGTGCACCCTGTTGCTTGATGTTCTGGCTCATCAGTGGTTGCAGGCAAATCGTGGGACATTCTGGCCCGGCTGTGTTGAGGAGAAATGTAGGACAGGTGGCTGGCTTCAGATTGAACTGGACTTGGATATGGACCTGGGATTCTTGGCTGGGTGGCCACGGAACTAGCAGGCGTTGCTGTGGCATATGGAGAGTGCCTGCCACCTGTGCTGGTGCCAAATGTGGGCGCGGAGGAGAGGGTGTGGTGGATGATGTTGGGCTTCTTGCCCTGTGCCTCTGTGGCCCCTTCACACTTTCATGCCCCTGGGAGGTTGTTGGACGTGGGTGGGGTGATGGTGAGCTCTGGCAGCTGGGGCTTCTGGCCAGGTGGGTTGGCCTCTTGCCATGGTAGCTTTTCCCACGTGGGTGGGGTGATGGTGAGCTCTGGCTGCTGGGGCTTCGGGCCCGGTGGGTTGGCCTCTTGCCATGGTAGCTTTTCCCACGTGGGTGGGGTGATGGTGAGCTCTGGCTGCTGGGGCTTCGGGCCCGGTGGGTTGGCCTCTTGGCATGGGAGCTTGACCCACGTGGGTGGGGTGATGCTGACCTTTGGGGGCTGGGGCTTCTCACCCTCTTGGTGTGCTTTTTAGGGGCCGTACCTGTGTGCTTGCTGGGCTGGGCCTTCTTCTTTGGCCCTGGCTCCTTTGCTTTGGTGCTTGATGGTGCCTTTGTGGTTGCCTTGGCCTGCCCACTGCGGGTTTCCCGCAGCTTAGCCTTTGGCATTTTTGAGCGAGTGGTGGGGCCTGCAGAAGCTTCCTCACACTTCTCTGCCTTTTTGCTGCTGCCCTCCTTTGCTGCTTTGGCCTTAGCGGCGGCTTTTTTGGGTGCCATAATGTTGAGACTCTGAAAGAGAATGAGCTGTGGGTCCAGGACCCTTTAAAAACTAATGCCGGGGTATGACGCTTACGCGTTCGCGTACGCGTGCGTCCGGCCGTGCGGAACCCAGAAACCGCTGGGGCATTACTTATCTGCTGCAGACAAGAGGCAAGATGGCACCCACAATCTTCACCCGCCAACATGAAGAGATAATCATGCTTGTAAGTGTCTTTTAATGCCTTTGCCATCTAAATGCATGCCTAGCCCCTAAGGAAGTGCAGAAATAAACGGTTTGTTTTATAAGAGTCTAAAACTCAGTGCCAACCAGAAGTTAGGGCCCACACGTGCGAACAAAGACTTATGGCAGCTACAAGGATTGTATTAGGATAGAAATGTGTCTGTTACTGTCATTTAGTCAAATGATCAAATCGATATGAGAGATATTTGTATGCAGTTTGATCTAAATCCTATGTTTCTTTTGTGTTTTTTAGATGATGCTGGAGCGCAGGTACGACTACCTGCCCAACTCATTGGAGAGTTTCCAGAATCCAATATCAGATGGACACCACCTTCACCCACACTCAGATTATGCAGCATTGGTCGGACCTGAAATGGCTGCACATGCCCCGGGTGCGGTGGTTTTTCAGACTCCATTTCCCTAGTAAGTACATAGCGATTGCATGCAAGATGTAACTAATACAGTAAGTAGGCCTTTAGTTATAATTGCTTTTCTTTTCTAGTGTTGGAAATGGATTACCAAATCCGCCACACCCGGAGGAGCACAGGCCAACCAGTGCTGCATGAATCTGCAGCTGGAAGTGAAGGTGGTGGATCTCCAGGGCGACGGTCCTACCCCTCCTCTGTAGGGTCCTCCGACCAGCCCCTGGACCTTTCTACAGAGGAGGGGCGGCTTGCGTGGGCAGGCAGTTGTACCCAGCGACGCAGGTGGGAGCCTCTGGTATATGACTCTTCATGTAACCGCAAACACATATAAATGCTATTTACTACAAAGCTAATTCCCTTAATATGTTTTTCTAGATGCTTCTGGAGCGGGTGAAGATGTGGAGGATGGGCGTGGCTATGTAGCCGAGCTGATCAGACGTGTAGCACGAGGGCTCCTGGAAAAATCCTGAAATCCCCTTGAGATCCAGAGTTAATTCTTCGGGAACTCGCCGGACATCTGTACTACATATCCCCCTGGACCCTCCTGCCGCCCTCTGCGGGGACAATAACCACCTTTCGGTCCCCCTGGGAGAATTGGAGACTCCGCACGTGCCGACCCCCGCCATCTTGGCTAAGTAGCCGCCTTACCCTGGAGTGCTAGCTGACTGCTGTGTGGCGCTGCCGACATTCGGAGTGGTGGGGCGTCGTGCTCCCTGGCCGGTGGAGGTGACCTGCAGGTGAACTTGGAGCCGAGCCCGGCCGAGATCGCGCACTATAGCGGCGCCTGCTGCTCTTACCTGCTGCCGCTGCTCTCTTGGAGTCGGACGCGTCCTCTACCCGGGCTTCTCTACGGCCGGCTCTGCACCCGCCTTCGCTGCGGCTTCCTTCCCCCGTGCCACCTGTTTACCAGCCGGATCCATCCCTTCACCGGCGGCTGCCGCTGCCATCGGGGAGGAGACTCCAGCCCGCCCGTTGACGCTGCCGAGGCCGCTGCTGAGGCGCCCCCAGCCCGCCGGCCGCCTTCCGCCGTCGACTGCCACCAGTGGTGAGTGACCTCCGGCCCACCTGTCGCTGTTCACTGCTGCCCCCGCTGGGAAACCCCCCCCCCCGGCTCACCGGTCGGTCTCCTCCTTCCACAGCTCGTTGTCACTGTCAGGGGCCCGCCTGCCCGCCGACCAGCTCCTTTCCTCCGCCGAGGGATACCGGTGCCAGTGAGGAGCCTCCTGCTCACCTCCCGTGCTGACTGACACCGCCGCTGAGGGGTACACTGCCCACCAACGACTCCCTCCTCCCGCCGCTGCTTGCCAACACCGCTGAGTGACCCCTTGCCGGTCCGTTGCTATTACCTGATACCCTGGGAGCCTCCTGCTCACCGGCCGGCCCTCTCCATCGCCAGCTGCTGCCACCGGTGAAGGCCCTTATATCTATTGGGCGGCTGCCTCTCTCTGTTGTTGGCTGCCAGTGAAGCTCCCTTGCCCACTGACGGGTCCCCTTATGGTGCTGGCGCTCGCTGCTGGTGGTACCCGCCAGCCTCTGATAACAGCTGCAACCCCCCCCCACTGCTGCGGCTTGAACTGCTCCCGCTGAATTAGCCTCCCCTGACTGACCTGGGTTTGGGACAGCTTAAGCCCACCATACGCTTAGCAGCCCTCGGGTCCCCCCCCCCCCCGAGTGACGTGGAGAGGGGCGAGAGAAGTCTGGAAGGAGCCCCGCTACCTATCCCCACTATTTACATCCTTGAATTCTGCGGAGTCTGTATTGTGGAGTCTGTAGGAGTTTGTATTGGCGCACCCTGCATCTCCTGAACAAGTCCAGCATCTGTAAGTCCCAGACAGCAAAAAGGGGATAGTATATCATACCAGGCAACTACCACCCTATATGAAAGGAGGCAAGAAGAGGCGCCCGGTGCTCCTAAACAGCGGCACACAAACCATGGCAGATTCTCAGGCTGAACGTCCTGACTCTCCTGTCTCAGGTCCCAGTAACGCTGCAATAATGGCAGCTATTACTAATTGTCAAAGTGTCCTAACGGCTAAATTTGATAATCTGCAAGAACAGCTTAACTATTTTAAACATGACCTAGACAAGATGAAGGATAGAGCGCAGGAGTCGGAGAGAAGAATTGGGGAGACTGAGGATGGGCTATCAGCTGTGGCTGTTGCGGTGGAGTCTCTGAAGCGTCAAGTGAAAACACTTACGGAGCGGGCGGAGGACGCGGAGAACCGCTGCCGACGGAACAACATTAGAATAATTGGGATACCGGAGAGAGCGGAGGGAGACTCTCCTGAAAGCTTCGCGGAAAACCTCATCAAAAACGTGTTGGCGCCGGAGGGCCTATCTCCCTTCTTTGTGGTCGAACGAGCGCACCGGATCCCATTCAGGCCCCCACCGCCAGGGGCTCCCCCCCGCCCCTTCATTCTAAAACTGCTGAACTTTAGAGATAGAGACACTGTGCTGGCGGCGGCGCGGAGGCGGAAGGATGTTTTACTGGAGGGTGCGAAACTGTCTTTTTTCCCAGATTTTACTGCGGAGGTGCAGAGACAGCGCCGATCCTTCAACGAGGTGAGGGCACGGCTCCAGGCGAAAAATATCAGATATGCCATGCTATTTCCCGCTAAGTTGCGAGTCCAGGATGGAACAGCTACCAGATTTTTCCTTACGGCGGAGGAGGCCAGCGACTGGATTGACTCTCTCCCTGTGGCCTGAGAGTGGAGCGGCCACTGATGGTCCAGCGAAGACGTCACAGTGTTGGACGCTGATGAACCCCATTGAGACTCTTGTAAGAGCCTTGAGCTTGTGGAGTGCCTTCTGCTGACGTGCTGGGTGGCCGGTGCTGTTGTTGTTCGCCGGGGACCTAGCATGAAGAGCCCGGGACTTCACCATGGAAGTGGTGCAGCACTTAGGTTCCAGTTCTCCCCCCCCCCTCAACGTCCCCACTAGCCCTCACGTATTACTCCCTGCCCACCATCCTTGCCCCTACCCCCCCCCCCCCTTCCCTCTTTCTCTTTCTCTTACTTGAGATGTGGTGACTGGATCTCGAGGGGATCATCATCCTATCGTAGCCCTCTATGTGACTGCCTTCAGAGACTACGTCCCATTGACACCACGTTCCACCGGTGTTGATTGTTTATAAGGTTACGGGATTAAGCTCGCCACAGTTGGGATTAGGTAGAGCCGGGTGGGTTGGGAACTGTTAAGTTGTTAATTAAGTTAGATAACGTAGCCGGGCCCTGAGGCTCAGGTAATGCTGCTGTTAATGTTTTCCTTCTTTTCCTCTATTGTTTCTACTTTCAATTGCAACGTTATGTGTGAATGTGCAGTGTATGGTGTGTATGTTGGTATGAATGGGGTGGCCCGCTACCACGAGGTCCTAAGGGGATGCTGTGAGATGCTAAGATGTTCTGTACTACCCCGGCTTGACTATCTTCTAGACACGGTTGCATGGAGTGCAAGGTAATCTCATGGAATGTGAGGGGTCTTAATGACCGTATAAAGAGATCGTCAGTACTTCAATTCTTGAAGCGCCATAACCCTAATATTATAGTTTTACAAGAGACACACCTGTTAGGCCAGAAATCGCTATCAATCAAAAGACCATGGATTGCTCACTTGTTTCACTCCCATTATTCTAGCTACGCCAGGGGGGTGTCGGTACTGGTGGCTAAGCATCTCCCTTTTCATCTCATATCAGTGTGCTCCGATCCTAAGGGCAGATTTGTTATTGTACATGCAAAGATATATGATGTCAGTGTTTTGATAGTTGGTATATATATTCCACCCCCATTTGATGTAACAGTCCTTCAGGAGGTCATGGACAGACTAGCCGCCTTCCCGCCCGATCCCTTAATGCTACTGGGGGATTTTAACATGATCCTGGATAGATCATTGGATCGGTTGACCCCGGGGGTGGGGCCGGCTACCCCACTGGCGGTGTGGGCGGCTACCCTGGGCTTGACTGAGCTGTGGAGATGGAAGCATCCCAATGATAGAGCATTCTCCTGCCACTCTATCCCCCATAAGTCACTCTCCCGCATTGATTTAGCATTTGCATCTGGATGTCTTTTGCCTAGGGTGGTGGCTTGTGAGTATCTGCCACGGGGGATATCGGACCACTCGCCTTTGATGGTGACGGTGCGCATGTCCCAAGATCAAATAGGCCTACGAAGATGGGCTCTTAACCCCCTATGGCTGGAGGACCAGGAAGTTTGCAGCTCACTTGAAAGGGACCAGGAGGGTTATTGGCAGTGCAATGGGGGAGAAACCTCAATTAATACACGTTGGGATGCATTCAAGGCTGTTATTAGAGGTAGCGCCATCAGCGCAATTAAGGCGGCCAGAGTAAAAAAGGGGAGGTCGATTAGAGAGTTGGAAGAGAGAATGGCTAAGGCTGAGGAAGAATTTGTATTAACGCAGGCCCCCGCTGACCATGACTTGGTCAGATCACTCCAGAGGGAATATAATATGGCATTAACCGACTCCGCAAGGAAAATGCTGCTATTGAAACAGCAGATTGTATTTGAAAAAGGGGACAAAAATGGGAGGACCCTGGCATATCTTTCAAGAGCAGAATCCCCACAAACGCATATAGCTGGCATTACGAGTCAGGCCCAGTTCGTGGCAGACTCGGAGGGGATATCTAGGCAGTTCCTGGACTACTACAGCCGTTTGTACTCCTCTGGGGTGCGGTACGGCCCGGTGGACTTGGCGGCCTTTCTTGATACCATTGCTCTCCCATCCCTCTCCGAGGCGGACAGAGCAATGCTGGCTGGCCCGATAACATGCGCTGAAATTGAAAAGGCGATCGCCCTGATGTCTAATCGGAAGGCCCCCGGGCCTGATGGTCTACCCTCGGAGTGGTATAAGAAGAACGGCTCGGCTTTGGCGTCGAGGCTGTTGGAGGTCTTCTCTGAGGCCTTGCACTCGGGGACCCTGCCCGAAACCTTTGCACAGGCAACTATCACCTTGATATATAAAGAGGGGAAGCCTAGGGACTCCTGTACTTCATATAGGCCAATCTCCCTACTAAACCAGGATGCGAAGATCCTTGCTAAAATTCTGGCAAACCGGCTTAACACAGTAATTCTGTCACTCATAGGGGCTGACCAGTCGGGCTTTATGCCGGGTCGGACGACGAGTATTAATCTGAGGAGATTATTTAGTAATCTGCAAATTCGACATGACAATGCTGGAAGCAGAGTGATTATTTCACTAGACAACGAAAAGGCCTTCGACTCGGTGGAGTGGCCCTATTTGTGGAGTGTTCTGGATAAGTTTGGCCTTCCTCCTACTTATATTAAATATATACAGATGCTTTATAGGAATCCAAAGGCAAGGGTGCGAGTAAATGGGGTCACGACGACTGAATTCTTATTGCACCGGGGTACACGCCAAGGATGCCCCCTCTCTCCGTTGTTGTTTGCACTTGCGATTGAGCCCCTAGCGGTGCTAATTAGAGACTCACCAGAGATCCGGGGGTGGCAATTGGGGGGCACTATCGAAAAAGTCTCCTTGTACGCAGATGATACTTTGGTCTATTTGGCGGATGCCAACGGTTCATTAGAGGCCCTGCTGAGCATAATAGCCAGATTTGGCTGGTTTTCCGGCCTTAAGATCAACTGGGAAAAGTCCAGCTTGTACCTGGTGGACAGGCCGGAGGATACCCTGATTTCTCCGAGCTCGTCTCTTCAGGTGGTGGACCGGTTTAGGTACCTGGGAGTTGTCATACATGGGGACCCCTCTAAGTTTATTGACTTAAACATATGTCCAGTGGTTGGTGCCCTTAAGGGGAAGGTGGCTCAGTGGGCAGCTCTCCCCCTCTCTGTGATCGGTCGAATTAACGTGTTCAAAATGGTCTTTCTCCCTAAGTTCTTATACATTTACCAATCGTCGCCTGTGGTGTTGCCGGCCTCCCACTTTCGGCTCCTTGATTCTATTCTATTTAAGTTCATCTGGGGGGCTTCCCCCCCCAAGATGAATAGAGCCATTCTCAGGGCGCCTTTGCAATCTGGGGGCCTGGCGGTACCACATATGTTACTATACTTCTATGCTGCCCAGCTAGCGTACATCACTTGGTGGATGAGCCCCTCGGTAGCTAACCCGGTAACCTCCCTGGAAACCTCCTTGTTGGGGCCGGAGGTCCCCCTACGGGATCTGGTGCACAGGGGAGCAAAGGGTCTTCCGCGTGCCACTACATGTATAAGAACCACTCTTCACGTATGGCAGCGGGTGCACGATACATTGGGCCCCCCGCGCCCCCCACTAGAATGGTCCCCTAATACACCTCTATGGGATAACCCTAGACTGCCTGAGTTGATGTCCCTCCCGGATACAATCTTCTGGAGGAGGAGAGGAATCACGTTGTTATCACACATATTTTCGGGAGGAACGCTGATGTCATATGAACAGTTGTGCCAGGTGTTTGCGCTACCCCCAAGGGAATTCTTTCGATACCTGCAACTTCGACATGCTCTGAGGAGTCTGATTCCCTTGGGGGGACTGCAATTGGTGGAATCAAAAGTTGAAACATTGGTAACGACCGTTGACCTGGGTAAACCCACTTCAACACTGTACTGCGCCCTCCTCTCGGGTCTTCCCTCCCCTTTGGACAGAGCACTGGAGAAATGGAGAGCACTGATCCCAGACCTGGAACAGGTTGACTGGGAAGAAGCGATAGACAACCTGTATTCCTCAGTCATAGACTCGAGAGACAGATTGATTCAGGCTAAGTGGCTCCACCAGGTCTATCTGACCCCGGTTAGACTCAAGAGGATGGGCCTCCTAGATTCAGATATTTGCCCCAGATGCAACTCCGGGCCAGGTACATTGATACATATGATCTGGGACTGCCGGGTGATTTCGTCATTTTGGGTGGAGCTGTTTAATTTCATAACTACCTCCGTGGGCTTGCCAACCATTAGGGCTGTGGCCCTTGGTCTGCTGAGTATCGTTGAGCCTTCCTTGGACGACGGTCCTCAGAAGGTCCTACTGCGACTGCTAATGTTTTATGCAAGGAAATGCATCCTACTCAATTGGAAGCACCCGAGTGTACCGACCCTATCGGGCTGGAAAAGCCTGGTGAATGGAAGGCTAATCCTCTATAAGATGACCTACGAGGCTAGGGGATGTCCAAATAAATTTGAAAGGGTATGGGGAGCTTGGCTTAATACCTCTGACTCCACCAGCGACTAGAATTGAGCTAGCTACCTGATGCATGTTGATCTCTAACCCTCGGACCTCATAACACTCACCCGTCATTATGGAACGATGCCAATAGCGGGCGGGTGTGAATGTTGAGAGTGTGTGCGTGTGTGTGTGTGTGTGTGTGTGTGTGCGTGTGAGTATATGTGTGAACAACTTAATTTAGTTTAGTAGCCTATAAGGATCAGTTTATGTTTCTTCCTTTTTGTTGCTTTACCTTTTTTTAGTGTAAGAACGGTTAAGGGCTGTCCCCATACGGGACGGTCGTGTTATATTGTATTGTATGTACATGTATGTTACAAATTCAAAATGCATAAATAAAAATTTATAAAAAAAAAAGAAGATGTGGAGGATGCAGCAGACCTTGCCCAGGAGGCACAGGGAGAAGGTGAGTGATGTGACACACACATTGAAATAGACATTTGATTACTGTTGAATAAGACATTATAAGTGACCCTATTTGCCATGTCTCTACAGCCTCTACTTTACAGCAGTGGCAGGGCCCAGGACGTAAGGTTGTCCCCAACGAGGCATCCGTCGGCCACCAACCAAGTAAGTTGTAATGCCATTCTTTGCAGTATGTGGTATTTGACATGATCACCCAGATACATCAAGACATATTCAATGGCATTATCAGAATGACCTCTGCCCACTTCCTTCGATTAATGACTGAGCAGAATGACCTCTGCCCACTTCCTTCGATTAATGACTTAGCAGACTGACATATGTCGTCATGATTTAGGTTGGCAACTAACAAACATTCCATCCACAGGTGAGAAAAATGTATTTGTCGCAAAATAATGTATTTTTTTTTTAATTTTATACAGGGACCACACGGGCAAGAGTTGAAGAAATGAATAGAAGGGTCCTTGAGTTGGTGGCCGATATGCAGCAGCTGGTTGACTTGTTGGGGACAACAGAAGAAGAATAGTGTTCTGGGTCCTGCCACTGTGTTTTTTTATGTAAATAGTTTTTTCTATTTTACATTTTTAAACATTTTTTAAAGTTTTTTTCTTTTTTTTTTAAAGTTTTTCTAAAATTTGTACCCAAATTTTTTTTTATAAAGGCCCCAAAAACAAAACCCAAATAAAAGTTTCAGTGTCATTTTTTTACACAAATACATTAACACCAAACGAAGGGTGAAATAAATATTCAGAGATGAAGATTCAGATGACCGGGAAGTGGTTTGGGTAAGTTTTAGGGCCTAAAATGGAACCTAACCCGTAAGTGGTTAAGTTTTAAGGGTCCCAAAGGGAAGATGGAGGATAGTGCTAAGTGGTTGGGGTGAGCTTTAAGGGTCAAAAAGGGAAGATGGAGGATAGCGCTAAGTGGTTGGGGTGAGCTTTAAGGATCCAAAAGGGAAGATGGAGGATAGCGCTAAGTGGATGGGGTGAGCTTTAAGGGTCCCAAAGGGAAGATGGAGGATAGTGCTAAGTGGTTGGGGTGAGCTTTAAGGGTCAAAAAGGGAAGATGGAGGATAGCGCTAAGTGGTTGGGGTGAGCTTTAAGGATCCAAAAGGGAAGATGGAGGATAGCGCTAAATGGTTGGGGTGAACTTTAAGGGTCAAAAAATACAATTCTGTGATTACTCATCTGTAGAATTGGTATTATGAGTATACAGTACATCCTGCTCCAAATATAATACTTACAATCGGGCTACGCTCCGCCAGATGGCGCTGGACTGCAGAGACATCTAAAATAGGCTCCTCCCGGCCCCTCAAACACCCGGGGACCTCCCACAAATCCCCAGCATTGAAAAGCAGTTAGTGAGAAGCTGGGAGAATTAAACAACCCAACTATCAATTATAACAATGATAACAATCACCATACAGGGGATCCAAGATAATGCAAAACCAAGGGTGGATTGGAGCAGGACGTACTGTATACTCATAATACCAATTCTACAGGTGAGTAATCACAGAATTGTATTATTCTTAGTATACAGTACGTCCTGCTCCAAATATAATACTTACAATTGGGACATCCAATAGCAGTGTCCATAAAGTAGGGTAGCATCCCCAAGAAAATAGACAGCAGCATGCAGTTTAAACCACTGCTGCCTGCAGAACCTTTCGGCCAAAAACAGCATCAGCTGAGGCCCTAACATCAACCTTGTAAAACTTTGAAAAGGTATGAACAGAAGACCAAGTAGCGGCCTTGCAAACTTGTTCAACAGAGGCCTGGTGCTGAAAACCCCAAGAGGCACCAATAGCATGAGTGGAATGAGCAGTAAGGCGGAAGGGAGGATTCTTCCCCTTAGCAGAGTAGGCCTGAATCACAGCCTGACTAATCCACTTGCTGATAGTAGACTTGGCAGAAGCCAAACCCTTCCTAGGACCAGAAGGGACCACAAAAAGAACATCAGATTTCCTGAAAGGTGCAGTAGCCACCAGATAGTACTTCAGACACCTAACCACAAAGAGTGCAAAACTCTCTCCTTAGCATTGCTAGGATTAGGGCACAAAGAAGGAAGAACAATATCCTGATTCAGATGAAAGGCAGACACTACCTTAGGCAGAAAGTCAAAAACGAAACACCACCTTGTCCTGGTGTCTCTCATAGTAGGAGGGCTGAATGGACAGCGCCGCCAACTCAGACACACGCCTGACAGAAGTAATAGCCACCAGAAATACAAACTTGAGCGTAAGAATGGCCAAGGCAGCATCCTGCACAGGTTCAAAGGGAGCACCCTGCAAGGCTGACAGAACCAAGTTCAGATCCCAAACAGGCACCATAGGTTTACGTGGGGGACGCACATGAGTGACCCCCTGGAAAAAAGTCCAGATCAGAGGGTGCTGAGCAAAGGACTTCTGGAAGAAAATAGCCAGGGCAGAAACCTGACCCTTCAGAGTACTGAGTTGGAGCCCCATCTCCAACCCATGCTGCAGGAACTCCAGAATCCTGGGAATAGAGAACACACGACAGGGAAGAGACTTAGACTCACACCAGTCAATGTAGGCACGCCAAACCCTGTAATAAATGGAAGAGGAAGACTTCTTCCTAGCTTTAATCAAAGTATCCACAACCGAGGAAGACAGACCCTTCTCCATCAAGATGGAGGTTTCAGCAGCCAAGCCGTCAAAGCCAGAGTTTTTAAATTGGGATGGCATAGTGAGCCCTGAGTGAGCAGATCTGGCACCAAGGGCAGAGCGTACTGATCTACTGCCAGCTGTACCACGACTGCGAACCACACTCCTCTTGGCCACCTGGGGGCCACCAGAATTGCTGGCACCCCTTCCAGAACAATCTTGCGCAGAACCCTGCCCAGCAGGGGAATTGGAAGGAGGACAAACAGAAACTGAAAGTCCTTCCATGACATTGCTAACGCATCCGAGGTCAGGGCCAGAGGATCCCTGGACAGAGAGACAAAAGCTGGGATCTTGTGATTGTGGCGGGACGCAAACAGATCCACATCTGGTTGGCCCCAACGGTGACACAGAGATTGAAACACCCTGCTGCATAGGGACCATTCTCCCTGGCGAGAGGTCCCTCTGCTCAGAGAGTCCGCCAGGCGATTTGCCACCCCCCGGGATGTACACAGCTGAAATGCAGGGGACATTGGCCTCCGCCCAATTCAGGATCAGAGATGCTTCCTGGAGGGCCCCCTTGCTCCGGGTCCCTCCCTGATGATTGATGTAGGCAACTGCCGTCTGGTTGTCCGAGCGCACCTGAACAGGCAGGCCCCGAAGATGAGTAGTCAAGCGAGCCAGAACTAACCTGATCGCCCGCAGCTCCAAGACATTGCTAGGTGTGTGGGCCTCCTGAGGGCCCCACCTCCCCTGGAACTGCAGGGACTTCCAGAAACCCCCAACCTGACAGACTGGCATCCGTGGTGACCGTCTCCCAGGAAGGGGCAAGAAAGGATCTGCCCCCCAACAGGTTCCTTGAGTCCATCCACCACAAGAAGGACCTCCTGACCAGGGGGGGAGAGCACACAGACCCTGTCCAGGGACGCTGGGTCCTTGTCCCATACTGACAATAGGTGAAGTTGCAGAGGCCTCAAGTGGAACTGAGCATAAGGGACCGCTTCGAAGCATGCCACCATCAGGCCCACCAGCTGCATCCCCTGCCTGATGGAGGGATGGGGACAAGCTAGGAGGGACTGAGCCTGTGCAATCAGACTGTCCACCTTCTGCTGAGGAAGGAAGATGCTTGCCTGAACTGTATCCAGATTCATTCTCAGGAATGGAGTTACCAAGGAAGGGGGCAGTGAGGACTTGGGGTGGTTGATCACCCATCCAAATGACTCCAGAGTGGACACCACCAGCTGAGTATCCAACTCTGCCTTATGTAGACTGAGAAGTGATGAGGATGTCATCCAAATTGGGACGCCCTGACATCTGAGCAGAGACATCACGCCAGCCAGCACCTTGGTGAACACCCTGGGAGCTGAAGTGAGGCCGAAGGGCAAGGCCACAAATTGGTAGTGTTGATCCATCAGAGCGAACCTGAGGAACCTTTGATGACCTGGGAACACAGGAATATGAAGGTAAGCATCTTTGATGTCCACAGAAGTCATGAAATCCCCTTGGCACAGAGAACTGATGGCACAGCGCAGAGTCTCCATGCGAAAGCGCCTGCCCCTGACAAACTTGTTGAGGATCTTTAAGTCCAGGATGGGCCTGACAGAACCATCCTCTTTGGGTACTGTGACTAGGTTGGAATAAAAGCCCTTGCCTTTTTCTCTAAAAGGGACCTGGCAGTTGACCCCCAGCTCCAGGAGGCCTTGCACTGCTTGCACTAGCTCCTGAGCTGACACAGGGTCCTGAGGAATCCAGGATCTGATGAATCTTGAAGGGGGATCGGCAGCAAACTCCAAATTGTAACCGGAGGACACTACCTCCTGAATCCACCGGTCTGAGACATGAAGCCTCCAGATGTGAGCGAAGTGCTGCAGCCATCCCCCCACCCGGATGGGTGAGGGCGCCCATCATGCCTGAGGGTGCTTGGGAGAGGATTTAGCTTTGGGACCCCAGGAGGAGGCAGGACATCCACGTCCTCTGCCTATACCCCAGAAATCTCCCCGGGCCCCAGGGAAAGACACCCCCTTTCCCTGTCTTGCACCATGGTAAGGGGAGGAGAAGGAACCCTGACCCCTAAAGGGCCGAGATTGCCGCCTGCGCTAGGGTAACCTGCCTCCCTTAGCAAAAAGGTCCAGGCGGTCCCCAAACAGGCGCAGTCCTTTAAAGGGAAAACCAGTGAGGGCCTTCTTGGCAGCGTTGTCAGCAGCCCTAGGATAGGAGCATCCACCTGGGGGGGGGATGACCAACATTTAACCACCTCAGCAGGAAAGGGATACTTCCTATCCCAACTCTTTGGAACCCCGGGAAGTTTACTGGGGTGCTCCCATTGCTTGAGCACAAGGTTATGGAAATGTGCCTGCTCTGGAAATTCCAAACATGATTTTGCTGTATGGAAAAGCTCCCCTCTTTGCCTGGGAGCCTCAACAGGGAAAGAGATAGACACCTCAAAAATCTGGGTCAATAATCTGTCAGTGTCATCCGGGGCCCAGGGGTCAGAGCCAGAATCATCATGACCCCTTGGTCTCTCATCAGATGAGCCTGAATCGGAAAAGAGCTCCCCTTCATCAGACGGGGTATAGCCACACTGATTCAAAAACTCCTCAGTTCCCATAGGGAAAACAGTAACATTAGGTGTCAAGTGCCGCTTCTTAGCAGGGGCCTTACGCGCTAAGGACTTTGCAATAATCTGTTCAACAGTAGCCAGTCTAGAAGACACATCAGTAACATCGTAACAAAAGTGAAGGAGATAAAGCCGCCCGCGAGGGCACTTACGGACCGCGGTAGGTAGGAGTCCGCCGCACATAGGCCAACCAAGCAGGAAAGAAGGTGTCGGTATACCTCGAGGGGCGGGCCAGTAACAGCGATGACGCGGAACGCGCCAAAGACGGGCCCCGCCCCTCCGAAGAGCGCGAAGCCAGAAACGGCAAGCAGCTAATGATGGCGCACCAGCGCCTGAGGTAATGCCGCCGCCAAGCGCGGAACGAAGTCAGCGCGCGGCGGCGGCAAATTTAAAAAAGTAGTAAAGACAAGTCAGCGCGGCGGCTGACACAAGAATAAAAGGCATGTGAAAAGAGAGTGTCAAACACAGAATGCATAACATACATATCTATACACATACACCCCCCTCTTTTCCCCCAAAGACTACAAGGAGGATGAGGGAGGACGGCGGCCACTTAAATAGGGCCCACCGCGAGGCAGGGGCAATAGTGCAGGAGGGGCATCCCATAGAGGTTCACCATAAGCCTGAACCGCCTACCCTTTGGTGGGGGATTGCGGTGGAGCAGCGCTCCTAAGCACCTAACAGCGGTGCTGCCTACCCTCACCCGACCAGCGCAGCCAAGGCTGGGAGGCATAATACTAGTGGAACGGGTGGGAATAGTCCTACAGGACCGCAGGCTAATAGCCCCGCTCACTTGCAAGTAGAGAGCCAATTTCTCGTCCTTCGCAGCCAGACTGCAGAGAAATTCTGGGGATTTGTGGGAGGTCCCTGGGTGTTTGAGGGGCTGGGAGGAGCCTATTTTCGAAGTCTCTGTAGTCCAGCGCCATCTGGCAGAGTGTAGCCCGATTGTAAGTATTATATTTGGAGCAGGGCGTACTGTATACTAAGAATATGGAAGATGGAGGATAGCGCTAAGTGGTTGGGGTGAACTTTAAGGGTCAAAAAGGGAAGATGGAGGATAGTGCTAAATGGTTGGGGTGAGCTTTAAGGGTCAAAAAGGGAAGATGGAGGATAGTGCTAAGTGGTTGGGGTGAGCTTTAAAGGTCCAAAAGGGAAGATGGAGGATAGCGCTAAGTGGTTGGGGTAAGCTGACAAATATGTAGGCGAGCACTTTAATGAATTAAGTTTGTAGTGCGCAGGCACAAGATCGTAAGGATTTACGTCCGGACAATTATTTATTGAAAAGGGGAAACAGAATCTAACGGGAAACGTAAAGGATTCGTGGGAGGAGACGATGGAAAAAGGGCAAAAACGAAAGCCTACATTGTAACATGAGAAAATGAAACGGAAAAATCACGCTGGAAAATGACATCCTCGTACTCTGCCGTACGAACGGACGAAAACTTTACAGAAGGATAGCAATGCATGTATAGAATCGCTCGCACCCTCATACGAGAGCGGGAACATTAAAAAAAAAAAAAAACAGATCGGCACAAAAACTAAAGTCTTTTTTTGTCTCTCTGAATCGAGCCTATTAACCCTTTCGCTGTCAGCCTACCTGCAGCTTTTGTCACCCTCTGTTGCCAGACCATGTTTCACTATTTTGCGCTACACATGTTCAACTGTGATTTTTGAAAGGATTTCCAGGGATTTTCCAGGACTTCAACATGAATTATCTTGTTTGGCCTTTTTTTTAGTGTATTCTCAATACTTGGTGAAATATGTGGAAAAAAAAATCTATTTTTTGCAATTTGTAGTGTTTTTTTGTAATAAAAAATTTAAGTTTTTCAATAAAATTTTATTGCGTGCGAAACCCCAATTTCTCCCGGTCACAGCAGTACCACATATGTATTGGTAGACACCCTTTCCTGCCCAGGAGACTCCCCCAAACTGAAACAGAGCTTTAGGAGATTGAAAGAATGAGTCTTTACTTAGGGCGATCTCTCTGGATCCCCTTTTGAAGGCACGCTGTCTGATAATTGTGATAATTCCTACTGTGTGATTTTAAGATATCTTAGAGAACTTGCACCCGGGTTCGATAATAAACGACATACAACAGACCCAGTACAAATTCTAATTTACTTCCGCTTTAGGGAGGACTTATATAGCAAAAAACCACAGACACAGTATGCACTTGTTCAACATTTCCGACATATATGATGAAACCACACAAATAACAGCAAACTGACGGTTTCCACAAAGGAAAAGGTCAGCACGTAGCAGTTACAGAAGTTGCCTCATTAGCTGTTATTGCGGTTTGACAGTTAAGTTTCGCTAGCATACATTTCTGCAATTACATTTCCAAATGAAGCTTGCAAGCAAATAATATATATTACATATATATTCCTGTTATGTGAAACTCTTACAGGTAACTATATCTGGCAGCCATTTTGTTAGCTTCAGCCATTTTGTTAGAAGAATCTGAGACCTAGCCTCTGCCAACAAACCCTTCTTTGAGTCTCAGAACTTATTACAAGTTCTCAGACTCACCAACCATGGCATCATCATATGTCTCAGATTCTACCCTGCGAACTATATAATCATAGTGAGCTTCATTCTCTGCCAAGTAAGCAGCGTAAGCTCCCTGTTGCTTATTAGTTTTTATAGCAAAGACACACATAATGATCTTAAATGTAACAATAACAATGATCACCAGTATAACAATAATACAGAACTGTGTGAGAAAACCTTTCCAGCTGGAAAATAAATCTTTAAACCAACTGGACCAATTAGCATCATTTAGGAGGCACAAGGATATACATCGCACAGATCAAAAGTATAAATCATGCTGGGCTCTGAGGTATTGAACCAGAATGTTACTTCACCTTTGGCGTTTTTACTCACGTATTTGGAGATGAGTTTATCTCCCGTAGCCCTTTTCTTTACAACAGGGGGCATGTGAGTTTCAGCCTGCGGATGCGGGGAGGGGGGTATAAGGGCACTTGGTCTCAAACCCAAAGGTTCACATACCTGCTGAAGTGGACCTATGGCGGGGCGATCATAACACAGCTACACACAACCCATATTACTGACACTATCAGAAAAGACAGAATCATTGCAGTGCAAAAATGATTGGAGCCATAGAACCAGCGGGCAAACCAGTGCTGGCCTTTCTTCGGACCCATTGTTCCTAGCTGGGGGTCTGCAACCAGCTTCTTCTTGTCCCCTCAGTGGAACGTCTGGCTGTGGCCCCCTTGGTGGGGCGACCGATCCTTTAACTTGCAGTACTTCATCCTCGTCCAGTATCTGAAGTGTAGGGACTCTTTTCACCCGCGTGGCGTGAATCCAATTCTGATTTCCTTCCACAAGCACGGCCGTCCGAGCGACTGCTATCACCTTCGTCGGCTTCTCGAATGGGAACTCGATCTTCGGTTGATTACCGTGCTTTTTCACTAACACCGTGTCTCCAATCTTTATGTCATGAAACGAGTCCTGTAAAAGAGAAGGAAACTTCTGACAGACAAGTGTTTCACTAGCAGTGAGCTTCTCCACCAGAGCCCTGGTGTATTCCTCCTGCCTGCACTTCCCTTCTTCGCTAGTCTCTCTAATGGTCCTGTTCCATGGCAAAGGAAATGGTCTACCCATTAATATTTCATAAGGAGAAAGCTTAGTTACTTTATTAGGTGTCATCCTTATTTCAGCTAAAACTGCGGGTAGCTTGTGTTTCCAGTTTTTAAAAGTTCCTTCAGTAGCTTTTCTAAGTTTATCTTTTATTGTTCTATTCATGCGCTCCACTATCCCTGAACTTTGAGGATGGTATGGGATGTGAAACTGCCATTCAATGTTTAAATGTTCTACTAAATCTTGACATATTTTGGCTTTAAAGGCTGTGCCGTTATCGCTGCGTATGCGCGAAAAGCATCCAAAGCGCGGTATTATTTCTTGTGTCAAAATTTTCACTACGGTCTTAGCATTTTCTTTCTTGACTGGAAAGCATTCTGGCCATTTTGAAAACATGTCTACCATAACTAGTAAAACTTCAGGCTTACCTCCTGGTGTAACTGTAATGTGTGTATGGTCAATGTTCCAATCAGTACAGGGTTCTGTGGGGTATACTAGATGATCATGCTGTGGCTTATGTGAAATGTTGGGGTTATTCATCTGGCATGTTATGCATTTCTCTACATAAGCTTTCACTTGTTTCTCACATTGTAAAATGAAAAAACTTTGTTTCACCGCCATGTAAGTGTGTTGTGCACTTTTGTGTCCTATGCCGTGTGCTTGAGAAATAAATAAGGGGGCACTATGTATGGGTATGCATGGTTTACCCTCGATGCACCAAATCCCAGCCATTGATTTCTGCGCCCCTGCCTGTGCCCAATCCCCCACTTCAGAAACAGATGTCTGCTCCTGCAGACATCCTATTGTAAAATCAATGGCTAGTGTTAGCATAGGGTTAATGTGAGCATTAGGACCCAGTTGGCTTCCTGTCAGAGTTTACTGTCTAGCTGTTTCTCCAAAAGCATTTCCTCTGGCAATATCCCTTTTGGGCTGTCGCGGAGGAATTTTGTCAGCCTCACTTTTTTTAACCTAGTAATGCATTTAATATTGGGGCAGGTCCCTCTGTATTTGGGGCATATTTGATCTCTAGATGGGGATTTGACAAAAGGATTACTTCATATCCGCTAAATCGCTGCGCTGTCATATGTTGGGTATGTAAATTATTCATTAAATGTTTTACATTATGCCCTGCATGCAGTATCGTGTGGTGTTCCAGCGTGACCGAAATGGCCTGTTCAACTGCCATTGCACAAGATGCCAACGCTCGTAAACAACCTGGCACTCCTTGAACTTGAACCGGGAGAAGCTTAGAGAAGTATGCCACGGGTCCTAATTTAACCCCATGGCTTTGAGCTAAAACCGAGCTGTATCCCTTACAAAAGTCACGGACATATAGGTGTAACACCTTCACATAGCTTGGTAAACCGAGCCCTGGAGAATTTGTCAGTGCCTCCTTTAACCTTTTAAAAGCATGTAACATTTCATCAGACCATTCTATGGTGTCAGGTTGATCAGCACGTGTTTGGTAACTCTCAGTATCTTGTCATAATAACGGCAACAGCTAATCATTCCAAGAAAGCTTAGCATGTTTTTTTTATTCTGTGGAGGCCCCAATTCCACGATTGCCGCTACACGTTTGGGATTTAACTCTTTTTCCCTGTGACAACACGAATCCCAGATACTCAACACGTTGCTGACACCATTGTAATTTCTTAACAGGAATCTTTATAACATTTCATCAGAGACATTTCAATAGGAGGATTCCATCCTCTCGGGCTGCGGTTATTGATTGACTGGCCAATCACAGTAGGTCAGAACAATCGAGTTACAGTTCGGTTTATATGCTTTTAGCACTTCTCTTAAAACAATGAAAAAAAACAGGCGAATTCAAAAATCCGCTCGCTAACTGGGTAAAAATTAGGGATTCTCCGCGGTATTGGAATGCATAGAGCGAGCGTGTCTCGGGATGCACTGGGATCCCAAAAAAGGCGTTTCTTTTTTTTTTTTTTTTTTTTTTATCGCAGACGCTAAATATTTTTGCGTCTTCGGGAATGGCGGTTAGAATTGACACCAGAATTTACCCTGAGGGAAATAGCCATTTTCGCCATTAAGTCTCTGCCTAACAGGTTAACAGGACAGCTGGTCCTGATTTTTAAGACATGGTTGATCGGGGGGCTCTGATGGAGGTCCGTCACCGTGAGCGGTGGTGTTTCAAATGTTTGTGTTAATATCCCATTAATACCCATGGAGGGGCCGGCCTCTTCCTTTGGTCCCGTGTATGCATTTCTCCCCAATACGCTACATGTAGCTCAGAATCCACTAAAAATGTTAATTTCTTTTTACTAATCATCAAATCAATGCAGGGTTGTTGGGAGAAATGCTGTGAGACTACTGGGAAGGTGGGATTTGCCCCTGGGCACCTTCATTGGGGTCCTATATTTTGCCAGTCAACATTGAGGCGAGGGGTATTGTGTTGTACATTGGCGGGAGCAGCCTGCGGAGGTCTGTTTGAAACCTGCTTGTGTGTATCAGGGTATGGGCAATCGGCTCTCCAATGATCCATTGCACCACAATTAAAACAGCCAGCATTCCTGGCCTGCTGTTTGGGGGGTCCCTGCCTGTCTCCCCATTGCGGTTTGAGATTTCCTCTATTTCCCCTGCCTCGCCCTCTACCCCTAGGGGCTGCACGGGCTGACCTGCGTTTCTCTTCCCAGTATGGCTGCTGTCCCCACGGGTCCCCAAAGGGATATGGAACTGGCTCTGGTATGTTGAGCTGTGCTGCGTGTGTCACTGACGGTCTTATTACTTCAAAGCATCCTGCTGCATCTTTACTTATTAACCTCCTACCAAACTCTTCTACTGGCTTCTCAGTCCATCCATTTGCTGCTTAATTTGTAAACCTAAACTCGGTAGGCAGTTGGATATAAATGTACTGATGCACAGGGCGGGTATCCCTGGGCCATCTCCCATCTGACTTTCTAATCGCCAAACCTGTAGAAATCTCTTCCAAAACTCAGTCAATGTTTCACCTTTTTTCTGCTTACATGCAAGAGAGGGTGCCATGTCAGCTCTGGGCTTAAACACTTGGTTCAAGTGATGTTCTAATGCTTCCCACATGTCAGCTTCATTCCCTTCTTGGTACAGGGGTATTTCACCTGGCCTTGTATGTGCGGGTGTGTTCTTTTCCATGTGTGGTATCCCAACCCAGCTAAGTGGACTATTCTCCCCCACTACCATCTCTAAAACCATCTTAATGTCTTCGGGCATATAATTTTTTCCTTTAATTGCCCTCCGAAGGTAAGCAATTGTACCTTTGGAAGATTTGGAGGGGTGTGGACAGTGTTTGGCCATGTGATCTAATTCTTTCATATCAGGAGGGGTGATGACCAGAATGTCTCCTGCTGTTATGAAAAGATTGTATGTACTGACCATGGTCATGGAGCTTGTTGATGCAGTGGGTGCTGCTGCTGCTATTACTCCGGGGGTCTCTATGGAATCTATGTCTCCTGCTGGTTTTTTAAGTGTATTATCCAGTATTCGTTTAGACTGATTCCTGGTCTGTTTCGGGGACTCCCCTATGTTAACGCTAAGTATGATTTGGTTGTCCTAACACAGGCGTGTTTGCTTAGCTGGCTTAGTTTTCTTATCAGTAACTGGGAAAGATTCTGTGTCTAATTCCCCTTCATGTTACTTATCCTCTTCCTCTCCTAGCGTCTTTTCTGGTTGCTGTTCATCAGCATGTGACCATTGGTTCTCATTCGGAGGAAGGATATTTTGTGACATTTTCTTTTTTTTTCTTTCTCTTTTTTCCCTTTTTCTCTTTATTTCTTCCACATCTATACTCTCCTCTTTTTGTTTCCTATTGTATTTAGTTTGTTCCACTGCCGCCATTGTTAACACGGCTGCCGTGGTACTCAATTAATTTCCTTGGAATGGCATTAGGGAGGGATATTGAGTGGTAGTTACAGTTTTTTACTTTTTACCTGTTTAGGTCTGAGCTCCTTCGTATCATATGGCGGGGGTGGAGCGCTAGGTTTAATGTCGGGGTTGGAATGATTTCTAATTTCATAATTCAATTTCTCACTTTTCTGTCTGTTCTCTAATTCCTTTTTACTAACTTTTTTTTCCTGAGACTCATTAATCCATTTCTCCTATACCACCCTGGCGCTATTTCTAACCATTTTATCCCACACTCTCTCATATAAGACTTATCCCAATTACGATCCCCTGGATAATAGGGCCACGCCTTTTTATCTCCAAGGCACATTCCCATTATCATTTCCATATAATAGGGGTCACTACCTCCTGTTCTAGGGAAGGGATGGGGGCTACCCCTAGCCTCCTTTAACCTGCCATATTTTCCCCAAACGGTAAGGTATAATACGCCCCTCCCGTTAATCTCTCTACATAGTGAATACAATCTTCACCAACATGGGGGATCTTGCTTTCAGCCTGACAGATGATGACAACAAAAAAATATATCTTATACTTCTAAAGTCAATTGCCTGAGTCCTGCTCACCTTCAGGACTGTCCGACAATACAAACAGATAAACTTATAACTCTATGAACACCAACACAAGACAGACTAATCACACATTAGAAATATCCAAGTGCAGACACGTCCTATGAATTTCTATAGCGCGCTTTTCTATATCTCAGGCGACAACCCGTGTCCCTGTACAACTCGCCTAATTGCGAGAGGCAACTAAAGGGCCAACACTTTTAACCTTCCCTCGGGGTTTAGTAAATAAAATTACTTACCCCCTTCAAGGTGTGTTGCCCGCATTCTCCACCACTGAAAGAATGAGTCTTTACTTAGGGCGATCTCTCTGGATCCCCTTTTGAAGGCACGCTGTCTGATAATTGTGATAATTCCTACTGTGTGATTTTAAGATATCTTAGAGAACTTGCACCCGGGTTCGATAATAAACGACATACAACAGACCCAGTACAAATTCTAATTTACTTCCGCTTTAGGGAGGACTTATATAGCAAAAAACCACAGACACAGTATGCACTTGTTCAACATTTCCGACATATATGATGAAACCACACAAATAACAGCAAACTGACGGTTTCCACAAAGGAAAAGGTCAGCACGTAGCAGTTACAGAAGTTGCCTCATTAGCTGTTATTGCGGTTTGACAGTTAAGTTTCGCTAGCATACATTTCTGCAATTACATTTCCAAATGAAGCTTGCAAGCAAATAATATATATTACATATATATTCCTGTTATGTGAAACTCTTACAGGTAACTATATCTGGCAGCCATTTTGTTAGCTTCAGCCATTTTGTTAGAAGAATCTGAGACCTAGCCTCTGCCAACAGAGATTTTCAGACAAAATATAATTTTCTGGAAGTACACGCCTCAAGCTTTCTAGGCGTACCAAGCTTGTTTATGTGGGCTTAGTTTTCTGGAAGTAATCCCTCAATGTATTCTTTGGTTGCAAAAAGTTTCCCTAAAAAGAATAAAAAGGAAGAATCAAGCCTCATTTTCCTAAAAAAAACTATATGCAAACAAGAAAAAACAAGTAAAATCTCAAAAAGCTACATGCCCCGAACAGAATAATACCCAACATGCATTGCTACTGTCAAGGGAAGATTTGGCAAACACCACAAAGTAAAGTGTGCGCATAACCGTAATTTTACTTGAAAATTTCAGCTCTGCAGACAAAGTGCGCACCTTGCAATTTTTCAACCAAAACAACCCTTTACATTTGGAATATCCCCCATAAACCATATATTCCCTGAAAGTACACATTTTAAGCTTTCTAAGAGTACCCAGCTTGTTGTAGTAGGCTCACCATTCTGGAAGTAATCTTTCGAAGAATTCTTAGGTTGCACAGGGTTTCCCTAAAAACAATGAATAAAAAAACTGAATAAATAACGTTTTCCTAAAATATAAATATGCACACAAGGAAAAACAAGCTAAACCTGAAAGCGCAAGGTCTGCCGAGCAGAACAATACCCAACATGCATAGGTACTATTAACCTTTTTAATTGCCAGCCTACTTGAAGTTTTGTCACCTGTTGACAGGTCATTTTTCCCCATTTTGCGCCATGTTTAACCGTGATTTTTGCCGGAATTTTCAGGAATATATATATACATATATATATATATATATATATATATATATTGCAGCAGAGTTTAGGCTTTAACATGAAATGTCTTGTTTGTAATTTTTCTACTGTTTTTTAAATATTTTTGCATAAAAAAAACAAAAAAATAAATAAAATAATATTTTTTTAGACAATTGTCCCCTTTATTTTAAATAAACCATTTGTTTTATTAATGAAAACCATATTGCATGTGAAAGCCCCATTTCTCCTGATTACAACGGTACCACATATGTATCGGTAGCCCCCCCATTCTTGCCCAGGAGACCCCCAAACTGAAAAGAGCACTTTATAACATTTACAAATAAAATACTACTATCCATACTATAAACATAAGGGGTTAATTAAAAAAAAATGACATATGGTCATGGGGGGGGCATTTTTTGGGGGATTTTTAAGGGTTAAAAACCCTTAAAAATCCTCCAAAAAATTAAGTGGGGCCCCCCTTACCCATCATAACCAGCCAGGGACCAGCTATAGGGGGTTGTAGGAACAGGGCGAAGGGGACAGTTTTGGTGGCCCCCCGCCCTGCCGGCTACAAGCTCTGTGGGCCGGGCTCTTCTGCCCCCCCGGGCTTTGGGGAGGCAGGTAATTGGGGGTGCCGGGGTTAATGGCAAGTTACCCGCTAGCCGCAGGTGACTTGCCAGCCCCCAGCCTTGTGAACTGGTATAGGGGTCTCATGGACCCCTTACCAGTTCACAAGGGGTTAAAAGTAAAAAAAAAAAACATGGAGAAAAAATATTTGATTTGTTTTTGTATTTTTTTTTTACCTCCCATCCATCCTGGAGCACTGTGTCCCACGCTGATCACTCTGGCTTCTGCTCTCCTGCTGCTGCTGTAAACCTTTTATAGCTGCTGGGTGATAGAGCATAAGGGGTTAATTAAAAAAAAAAAACTACAGGGAGGGGGGACCCCATTTTTTGGGGGGAATTTTAAGGGTCACCCTAACCCTAACCCTTAAAAATCTAAAAAAAAATTACATAGGGTCCCTCCTCCCAGGGGCATTTTTTTTGGTAATTTTAGGGTTAGGGTTAGGCTAACCCTAATCCTTAAAAATCCCCCCAAAAATGACATTGGGTCCCCCCTCCCATTTTTGCATAATTGATGTTTTAAATACCTTAGATGGGATTGGCCATATATATATGTGATGGGTTTTGTAGATAGTTCTTTGATAACAACAAACTTGATATGAATTTATGTTTGTACAATATAGATGTTTCTAGTGTCCCGCTGGGTGTCCCTGCAGCGCGTTCTGATTTTTCCGCCACCTCCCCTCACTGCCCTGTACCGCTGTTTTATATTGTCACATAGTGTGACTAGCAGCAGGAGTTCAGGCGCATGACAGCGCGATCCTGATCTGTTTTTGATTACTACAATGTTTTGAAAGCTGGTCACTTAATAGCATCATGTAACAATGGTCACGTGAGCGGGAGGGGTACGTCATTACCATCTGACGCGGCCGTACCTTTTGGTTAGATGTATGTGTACGCAGTGGCGCTGGACCGGAAATCAGACGTGCTGCGGGACAGGTAGGGACACGCATAAAAGCACAGTAGTCATTTGTTTATTTACCCTCACCCTTTGAAGCCGCATGGGAGCGGCGACCGCGGGTGTCCTGGTTGCGGCTCCCCCCTCTGAATTTGTTGCTGTGGCTGCTTTGAAGCTCGGGTAGTATCCATTTATTTTGTGCTGGCACAGTTTCTTATATTGTGCTATTTGGCATTTCATGACCACCTGTTATATTGGTTTTTACTCTGGGATATAATTGTGGGTTTAGATGGTTTGGAATATTGGGTGGGGGGTTGTGTGTGTACAGTTATATGTACATTAATGTTTAGGTAGAGCATGTATTGTTAATATATAGAGATGAGCGAGTAGTGAAATATTCGAAATTTCGAATTTCGATTCGAATAGACCGCGTTACTCGACTACTCGACCGATTATCGAATCCCATTATAGTCTATGGGAAAAAAATGCTCGCCACTTGGAAATCTCAATTCGACCACTTGGAGGTCACCAAGTCCACCCTGAAACATCAGAAAATGATGCCAACACTGCTGGAATGCAACTGGGACAGCAGGGGAAGCATGTCTGGGTGCATATAACGCGCCCAAGTCGCACTATTACGCCACTATCACAGCCACTCAACAATACACTCCAAACACAATATAACTTCTACATAAAGTGAGACAAGACAAGGAAACCTTCTTTCCTCTACATTGCCATGGACCCCAAGCCAAACTGTACAAAAAAGAAGAACAAAATTCTGCACCCCTTAAAATCACGTTGCCTATGACAACCACAGATGGCATAGGCAAGGGGGAAAACAAATAGACCCCACCCCTAATTGTCATTGTGTGTGTGTGTGTGTGTGTGTGTGTGTGTGAGATGTGGTCAGACATGTCCTCTTGTGTCATTGTGTCACCCCAGCAGTAAGGGAAGCTTAAAGGAGGAGGTTTGTTACAGTGTGTCACCCCAGCAGTAAGGGAAGCTTAAAGGAGGAGGTTTGTTACAGTGTGTCACCCCAGCAGTAAGGGAAGCTTACAGGAGGAGGTTTGTTACAGTGTGTCATCCCAGCAGTAAGGGAAGCTTAAAGGAGGAGGTTTGTTACAGTGTGTCACCCCAGCAGTCAGGGAAGCTTACAGGAGGAGGTTTGTTACAGTGTGTCACCCCAGCAGTAAGGGAAGCTTACAGGAGGAGGTTTGTTACAGTGTGTTACCCCAGCAGTAAGGGAAGCTTACAGAAGGAGGTTTGTTACAGTGTGTCACCCCAGCAGTCAGGGAAGCTTACAGGAGGAGGTTTGTTACAGTGTGTTACCCCAGCAGTAAGGGAAGCTTACAGGAGGAGGTTTGTTACAGTGTGTTACCCCAGCAGTAAGGGAAGCTTACAGGAGGAGGTTTGTTACAGTGTGTCACCCCAGCAGTCAGGGAAGCTTATAGGAGGAGGTTTGTTACAGTGTGTTACCCCAGCAGTAAGGGAAGCTTACAGGAGGAGGTTTGTTACATTGTGTCACTCCAGCAGTCAGGGAAGCTTACAGGAGGAGGTTTGTTACAGTGTGTTACCCCAGCAGTAAGGGAAGCTTACAGGAGGAGGTTTGTTACATTGTGTCACCCCAGCAGTCAGGGAAGCTTACAGGAGGAGGTTTGTTACAGTGTGTTACCCCAGCAGTAAGGGAAGCTTACAGGAGGAGGTTTGTTACATTGTGTCACCCCAGCAGTAAGGGAAGCTTACAGGAGGAGGTTTGTTACATTGTGTCACCCCAGCAGTCAGGGAAGCTTAAAGGAGGAGGTTTGTTACAGTGTGTCACCGCAGCAGTAAGGGAAGCTTACAGGAGGAGGTTTGTTACATTGTGTCACCCCAGCAGTAAGGGAAGCTTACAGGAGGAGGTTTGTTACATTGCTTCACCCCAGCAGTAAGGGAAGCTTACAGGAGGAGGTTTGTTACAGTGTGTCACCCCAGCAGTAAGGGAAGCTTAAAGGAGGAGGTTTGTTACAGTGTGTCACCCCAGCAGTAAGGGAAGCTTACAGGAGGAGGTTTGTTACAGTGTGTCACCCCAGCAGTCAGGGAAGCTTACAGGAGGAGCTTTGTTACAGTGTGTTACCCCAGCCGTAAGGGAAGCTTACAGGAGGAGGTTTGTTACATTGTGTCACCCCAGCAGTAAGGGAAGCTTACAGGAGGAGGATTGTTACATTGTGTCACCCCAGCAGTCAGGGAAGCTTACAGGAGGAGGTTTGTTACAGTGTGTTACCCCAGCAGTAAGGGGAGCTTACAGGAGGAGGTTTGTTACAGTGTGTCACCCCAGCAGTCAGGGAAGCTTACAGGAGGAGGTTTGTTACAGTGTGTCACCCCAGCAGTAAGGGAAGCTTACAGGAGGAGGTTTGTTACATTGTGTCACCCCAGCAGTAAGGGAAGTTTACAGGAGGAGGTTTGTTACATTGTGTCACCCCAGCAGTCAGGGAAGCTTACAGGAGGAGGTTTGTTACATTGTGTCACCCCAGCAGTAAGGGAAGCTTAAAGGAGGAGGTTTGTTACAGTGTGTCACCCCAGCAGTAAGGGAAGCTTACAGGAGGAGGTTTGTTACAGTGTGTCATCCCAGCAGTAAGGGAAGCTTAAAGGAGGAGGTTTGTTACAGTGTGTCACCCCAGCAGTCAGGGAAGCTTACAGGAGGAGGTTTGTTACAGTGTGTCACCCCAGCAGTAAGGGAAGCTTACAGGAGGAGGTTTGTTACAGTGTGTTACCCCAGCAGTAAGGGAAGCTTACAGGAGGAGGTTTGTTACAGTGTGTCACCCCAGCAGTCAGGGAAGCTTACAGGAGGAGGTTTGTTACAGTGTGTTACCCCAGCAGTAAGGGAAGCTTACAGGAGGAGGTTTGTTACAGTGTGTTACCCCAGCAGTAAGGGAAGCTTACAGGAGGAGGTTTGTTACAGTGTGTCACCCCAGCAGTCAGGGAAGCTTACAGGAGGAGGTTTGTTACAGTGTGTTACCCCAGCAGTAAGGGAAGCTTAGAGCTGAGACCTCTTAAAAATTTGTGTGGAGTCCCAAGAGCTGAGACCTCTTGAAAATTGTATTAAGGCCCAAGAGCTGAGACCTCTTAGAAATTGTGTGGAGGCCCAAGAGCTGAGACCTCTTAAAAATTGTGTGGAGGCCCAAGAGCTGAGACCTCTTAAAAATTGTGTGGAGGCCCAAGAGCTGAGACCTCTTAAAAATTGTGTGGAGGCCCAAGAGCTGAGACCTCTTAAAAATTGTGTGGTGTCCCAAGAGCTGAGACCTCTCAAACATTGTGTGGAGTCCCAAGAGCTGAGACCTCTTAAAAATTGTGTGGAGGCCCAAGAGCTGAGACCTCTTAAAAATTGTGTGGAGTCCCAAGAGCTGAGACCTCTCAAACATTGTGTGGAGTCCCAAGAGCTGAGACCTCTTAAAAATTGTGTGGAGGCCCAAGAGCTGAGACATCTTAAAAATTGTGTGGAGGCCCAAGAGCTGAGACCTGTTAACAATTGATTGTATTAAGCCTAAGAGGTGAGCCATATTTTTTTTTATTAATACAGCAATTCTACGGCGGTTAAGGAGGAGGAGGAGGAGGAGGAGGAAATGGCACTTCATACAGATGGCACTTCACTCTTGGCTGCTTTCCACTGTTGTACAAGCAAAGTCCGGGTCAATCCACTTGCTGTTCATTTTGATTAGCGTCAGCCTGTCGGCACTGTCGGTTGACAGGCGGCTGCGCTTATCGGTTATAATGCCCCCGGCTGCGCTGAACACCCTTTCTGATAGCACGCTGGCGGCAGGGCAGGCAAGCACCTCCAAGGCGTACAGGGACAGTTCCAGCCACGTGTCCAACTTGGAGACCCAGTAAGTGTAGGGCGCCGAGGGATCGGGGAGGACAGGGGTGTGGTCTGCCAGGTAGTCCCGCAACATCCGCCGATACTTGTCCCTCCTGCTGATAGCGGGCCCCGCAGCGATGGAAGTTGCACGAGGGGGTAACATGAACGTGTCCCACACCTTGGAGAGTGTTCCCCTGGTGGCTGTGGGCCTGATCGATGTTGTCAGACTCTGGGAGACACTCTCCTCTCTGCCGCCAGCGATGGTGGGTGGGAAAATCTGCATCATGTTCTGCACGAGTTCCCTCTGGTATTCCAGTAATCGATTCGTCCTCTCCTCTACCGGAATAAAAGAGGAGAAGTTATCTTTATACCGGGGGTCCAGGAGTGCGAAGACCCAGTATAGTTTGTTCTCCAATATCCGGACAACACGTATGTCCCGGGAAAAGCAGCCCAGCATGAAGTCAGCCATGTGTGCCAGACTCTGAGTAGGCATGACGTCACTGCCCCCACCAGAAGGATCATTTTCCATTTCCTCCTCTTCCTCCTCCTCTCCGCCCCATCCGCGCTGAACCAATGGGACGCACGCAGCCTGACTGCTACCCTCGCCGCCAGCATCCTCTTCCACAGCCACCTCCACGTTGTCCTCCTCCTCCTCATCCTCCTGCAACTGCCACCGAGCAGCAGACAAATGTGTGGTCTGACTGTCTCCTCCTACCCCGTCTCCTCTGTGTGCAATGCGTTCTCCCTTATTGCGATGAGCGATTCTTTAAGGACGCATAGGAGCGGGATGGTTACGCTCACTATAGCGTCCTCGCTGCTGACCTTCTTAGTGGACTCCTCAAAGATACGCAATACATCGCATATGTCTGCCATCCATGGCCACTCGTGGTTGGCAAACTGAGGGAGCTGAGTTGGATGCACGCGTGGATGCATCATCTGGTACTCCATCAATGCTCTCTGCTGCTCACACACCCTGGCCAACATGCAATAGGTGGAATTCCAGCGAGTGGGCAGGTCGCACAACAGCCGATGTTGAGGCAAATGGAGGCGTTGCTGGATTTTTTTTAAGCTAGCAGCAGCTACAGTTGACTTCCGAAAGTGAGCGCACAAGCGCCGCACTTTCACCAGTAGCTCTGCCAGGTTGGGGTAAGACTTTAGAAACTTTTGTACTACCAAATTAAAAACGTGGGCCAGGCATGGTACGTGATTAAGTTCTGCAAGCTCCAGAGCCGCCACCAGGTTACGGCCGTTATCGCACACGACCATGCCTGGTCCTAGCTGCAGCGGCGACAGCCACATCTCTGTCTGCTGCAATATGGCGTGCCTCACCACTGCGGCGCTGTGCTTTCTGTCGCCCAAGCTGATGAGCTTAAGCACCGCCTGCTGACGTCTCCCCGCGCCAGTGCTGCAACGCTTCCAGCTAGGGGCTGAGGGCGATGTTAAGGCAGAGGAGGAGCAGGAAGAGGAGGGGGGTCTATCAGAACCCGTGCTGGCAATCTTGGGCGGGGGTGGTATGTAGACCGTCCCTGTTTGTGACCCCGTCCCCGCTTCCACAGCATTCACCCAGTGTGCCGTCAAAGAGATGTAGCGTCCTTGGCCGCAAGCGCTTGTCCACGAGTCGGTGGTCAAGTGGACCTTTGCGCTGACTGCGTACCTCAGGGCCCGCCTGATGTTACGCGACACGTGCTGGTGCAGGGCGGGGACGCCACACCGGGAAAAATAGTGGCGGCTAGGGACGGAATAACGAGGTGCGGCAGCCGCCATCAGGTCGCGGAAGGTCTGCGTCTCCACAAGCCTAAACGGCAACATCTCCAGGGCCAGCAGTTTGTAGATGAGGCAGGTTAAGGCTTGGGCTTGGGGGTGACTGGAGGCGTACTTCCGCCTGCGGTTGAACGCCTGCGAGATGGACAGTTGATGGGACGAGGAGATGGAAGGTGCAGACGAAGATGCGGGGGAAGGGGGGGCTGAAGGAGAAGGCCCCAAAGTAGCCGAGGCAGAGGCAGATGTGGAGGTGTCCTGGCTGGAGGTCTGGACCGCAGTGGAAGCAAACAACAAAGGGGAAGAGGCAGTGGCAGCAAGACCGGGCGCAGGTTGTATTGCGTTTGCTCTCTCCCACTCAGCCCAGTGCTTGACTTCCAAGTGACGGCACATGCCTGAGGTGGTCAGATTGCTCTTCTCAGAGCCCCTACTCAGTTTTGAGTGGCAGATTGCGCAAACCGCGCTCAGTTTGTCGTCCGCGCAAACATTAAAAAATCTCCACACCACAGAAGTACGAGGCCTCGATGGGGGAGCTTCGCGCGACTGCCTGCTGCCCGGAAGAGCTTCGGCCCTGCTGGCTGTGGCCTGCCTTCTCTGTCTGGACTGTCCTCTGCCTCTGGACTGTCCTCTGCCTCTTGCTGCCTTATTCGGTGATGCGCAGACCGCATCTCCACTGCTTTCCCCGCTGGACATCACCCCTGTCCAAGTGGGGTCGGTCATTTCGTCGTCCACCACCTCCTCTTCCACTTCCTCTCTCTGCTCCTCCTCCTGCCCACTGGACATTCCAACAGCCTCCCTTGATGGCAACTGCGTCTCATCATCATCGCTCATGATAGCAGATGCTGGTTCCGGGTCCACATCACTAGGAGATGGCGGATACTCAAGTGTTTGGGCATCACTACAAACAAATTCCTTTGCTAGCTCCTGGGATTCTTGCAGCACATCTGTAAAAGGACCCGAAAAGAGGTCCTGGGAGGGGTCAAGGGTGGGCTGACTCTGTTGGCCAGGTTGGGAGGAAGGAGGGTCAGAGTGAGACTGTGTGGATGACTGGGTGGTGGACAAGTGACTGGAAGCGTTATCGGCCATCCATTGCACCACCTGTTCACGCTGCTCAGGCCTCAACAGAGGTGTACCCCGCCCCCCGCATAACTGTCCCATAAAGGCAGGGAAGCTGGATGAGCATAATGCTGGCTGCCCCTCACCAGCATGCATTGTATCCCCACTGGCTTCAACGCGGTTTGTGCCCCCACCAGCATTTCCGCGCCCCCGTCCTCGTCCACGTCCCTTTGCGCTAGCCCTCCGCATTTCAGACGTTTTACTTTTTTGGCCACGCGTTATGCCAAATATAAATATATTTTTTAGGAGAACACCTGGCTATACAGCCGTATACTGCCAGAAGGTGAAATGGTGCCTATACGCACCGGGTATATAACAGGGTTTTGTTGGCACAGAGGACACAAAACAGTAGAGCTAAATATAAATATATTTTTTAGGAGAACACCTGGCTATACAGCCGTATACTGCCAGAAGGTGAAATGGTGCCTAATACGCACCGGGTATATAACAGTGTTTTGTTTGCACAGAGGACACAAAACAGTAGTGCCAAATATAAATATATTTTTTAGGAGAACACCTGGCTATACAGCCGTATACTGCCAGAAGGTGAAATGGTGCCTAATACGCACTGGGTATATAACAGTGTTTTGTTGGCACAGAGGACACAAAACAGTAGTGCCAAATATAAATATATTTTTTAGGAGAACACCTGGCTATACAGCCGTATACTGCCAGAAGGTGAAATGGTGCCTAATGCGCACTGGGTATATAACAGTGTTTTGTTGGCACAGAGGACACAAAACAGTAGTGCCAAATATAAATATATTTTTTAGGAGAACACCTGGCTATACAGCCGTATACTGCCAGAAGGTGAAATGGTGCCTATACGCCCCGGGTATATAACAGTGTTTTGTTTGCACAGAGGACACAAAACAGTAGTGCCAAATATAAATATATTTTTTAGGAGAACACCTGGCTATACAGCCGTATACTGCCAGAAGGTGAAATGGTGCCTATACGCACTGGGTATATAACAGTGTTTTGTTGGCACAGAGGACACAAAACAGTAGTGCCAAATATAAATATATTTTTTAGGAGAACACCTGGCTATACAGCCGTATACTGCCAGAAGGTGAAATGGTGCCTAATACGCACTGGGTATATAACAGTGTTTTGTTGGCACAGAGGACACAAAACAGTAGTGCCAAATATAAATATATTTTTTAGGAGAACACCTGGCTATACAGCCGTATACTGCCAGAAGGTGAAATGGTGCCTAATACGCACTGGGTATATAACAGTGTTTTGTTGGCACAGAGGACACAAAACAGTAGTGCCAAATATAAATATATTTTTTAGGAGAACACCTGGCTATACAGCCGTATACTGCCAGAAGGTGAAATGGTACCTAATACGCACTGGGTATATAACAGTGTTTTGTTGGCACAGAGGACACAAAACAGTAGTGCCAAATATAAATATATTTTTTAGGAGAACACCTGGCTATACAGCCGTATACTGCCAGAAGGTGAAATGGTGCCTATACGCACCGGGTATATAACAGGGTTTTGTTGGTAAAGAGGACACAAAACAGTAGAGCCAAATATAAATATATTTTTTAGGAGAACACCTGGCTATACAGCCGTATACTGCCAGAAGGTGAAATGGTGCCTATACGCACCGTGTATATAACAGGGGTTTGTTGGTAAAGAGGACACAAAACAGTAGTGCCAAATATAAATATATTTTTTAGGAGAACACCTGGCTATACAGCCGTATACTGCCAGAAGGTGAAATGGTGCCTATACGCACTGGGTATATAACAGGGTTTTGTTGGTAAAGAGGACACAAAACAGTAGTGCCAAATATAAATATATTTTTTAGGAGAACACCTGGCTATACAGCCGTATACTGCCAGAAGGTGAAATGGTGCCTATACGCACCAGGTATATAAAAGTGTTTTGTTGGCATAGAGGACACAAAACAGTAGTGCAAAATATAGTTTTGTATATAGGTGCTAATATACCACTGAAGTCTTTCTGTCCCTATTCCAGCAGCAGCAGCTACCCCTCACTAAAGCAGCCGTTTTGTGCAGAGTGTATATAGTTTTGTATATAGGTGCTAATACACCACTGAAGTCTTTCTGTCCCTATTCCAGCAGCAGCAGCTACCCCTCACTAAAGCAGCCGTTTTGAGCAGAGTGTATATAGTTTTGTATATAGGTGGTAATACACCAATGAAGTCTTTCTGTCCCTATTCCAGCAGCAGCTACCCCTCACTAAAGCAGCTGTTTTGAGCAGAGTGTATATAGTTTTGTATATAGGTGGTAATACACCACTGAAGTCTTTCTGTCCCTATTCCAGCAGCAGCTACCCCTCACTAAAGCAGCCGTTGTGTGCAGTGTGTATATAGCTAGAATGAGCTATATACCGTTCAGCATAGTAGCCCTAATAAGGGCTCTCAATGACTCTCTTGTCTTCTGGTAGCTGGTATATATGGTGGTAAATGCGATATTCTGAGCTTCTGGGGCCCTGCCTGCCTACATATGGGCTATATACTGTTCAGCATAGTAGCCCTAATAATAAGGACTCTCAATGACTCTCTTGTCTTCTGGTAGCTGGTATATATGGTGGTAAATGCGATATTCTGAGCTTCTGGGGCCCTGCCTGCCTACATATGGGCTATATACTGTTCAGCATAGTAGCCCTAATAAGGGCTCTCAATGACTCTCTTGTCTTCTGGTAGCTGGTATATATGGTGGTAAATGCGATATTCTGAGCTTCTGGGGCCCTGCCTGCCTACATATGAGCTACAGTATATACCGTTCAGCATAGTAGCCCTAATAAGGGCTCTCAATTACCTCTTGTCTTCTGGTAGCTGGTATATATGGTGGTAAATGCGATATTCTGAGCTTCTGGGGCCATGCCTTTCTACATATGGGCTATATACTGTTCAGCATAGTAGCCCTAATAAGAGCTCTCAATGACTCTCTTGTCTTATGGTAGCTGGTATATATGGTGGTAAATGCGATATTCTGAGCTTCTGGGGCCCTGCCTGCCTACTTATGAGCTATATACCGTTCAGCATAGTAGCCCTAATAAGGGCTCTCAATGACTCTCTTGTCTTCTGGTAGATGGTATATATGGTGGTAAATGTGATATTCTGAGCTTCTGGGGCCCTGCCTGCCTACATATGAGCTATATACCGTTCAGCATAGTAGCCCTAATAAGGGCTCTCAATGACTCTCTTGTCTTCTGGTAGCTGGTATATATGGTGGTAAATGCGATATTCTGAGCTTCTGGGGCCCTGCCAGCTACATCCTGTTTTTTTACCTGCTGTGAGCGTCTATCCCTCACTAAGTTCAAGCTGCTAATCCTGATGAAGAGGAAGTGCTGAGTTTTGTAGATTCAAGGTCACATGGTTTTTCCAGCCAATGCGTCTAGACGCCGTTCTCGCGATGCCAGCGTCCTCCCAGGACCTGTCCCACCCCCCCTGCATGGTGATTGGTGTAAAAAACGCGCCAGGGAAGGTGTGAGGGGAAACGAATTGTGAGTGCGCCATCGCCGCTGTACTCGATTGAAATCGAGTATGACGAATAGCGTAGTATTCGATCGAATACCGACTCGGTCGAATACTACTCGCTCATCTCTATTAATATACACACATATAAATACATTTTTTAGCACTAGGCACTTTATATAGCGGGTTATCTAGGCAATAATAGGCATTATATTGCTTGTATTTTTGCATCATTATTGGTTTAATATTATAGATGTAAATTGTTGTGCTTACACATTTTTTCATACATTTTCTTAATATACGGATAGGTGTTTTTTTGTTAATAAAGGGGCCATTTGGGGTTCTTTTTGTGCCGGCACAAATACCTGAGTGTGTGTATATATATATATATATATATATATATATATATATATATATATACAGATTCATATACAAAAAAATATAAAATCAAAGAAGAAGGTACACAGCATATATATTTCTAATTACATTAAAATTACCACTTGTATTGTGGTGGTTGAGACTTATTGGAGATTATATGGGGGGGGGATTTGCTTTGTTTTTAAATGTCTTGTGTTGTTATATGTTTTTTATGATCAGTCATGTATTAATAAAAGCTTTATCTTTTTGAGGATATGGTTTATGTATATTTTTGGTGCTCCACATAGGGAGGGAGGTGTGGTTTTTCCATGTCCACTCCAAATAGAGTTGTTGCATTTAATTAGGGTGTGAGCACAAGCAATTGGATAGGTAGTGCACCCCATAGTATCTATTACTTTAAAGAGACACTGGAGTTGGCTTCAGGAGCCCAAAAATTGGATGAATCACACCCTGGAGTTGCAAGCAGCAGCAGGAGCCCAAACATTGCTTTAAAGAGACACTGGAGTTGGTGGCAGGAGGCCAAAAATTGGATGAATCACACCCTGGAGTTGCAAGCAGCTGCAGCAGGAGCCCAAACATTGCGTGAAAGAGACACTGGAGTTGGCTGCAGGAGGCCAAAAATTGGATGAATCACACCATGGAGTTGCAAGCAGCAGCAGCAGGAGCCCAAACATTGGCTGAAAGAGACACTGGAGTTGGCAGCAGGAGCCCAAAAATTGGCTGACTAACACCCTGGAGTTGCAAGCAGCAGCAGCAGGAGCCCAAACATTGCGTGGAAGAGACACTGGAGTTGGCTGCAGGAGGCCAAAAATTGGATGAATCCCACCCTGGAGTTGCAAGCAGCAGCAGGAGCACAAACATTGCTATAAAGAGACACTGGACTTAGCAGCAGGAGCCCAAAAATTGGATGAATCACACCCTGGAGTTGCAAGCAGCAGCAGCAGCAGGAGCCCAAACATTGCTTTAAAGATACACTGGAGTTGGCAGCAGGAGGCCAAAAATTGGATGAATCACACCCTGGAGTTGCAAGCAGCAGCAGCAGCAGGAGCCCAAACATAGCTTGAAAGAGACACTGGAGTTTGCTGCAGGAGCCCAAAAATTGGATGAATCACACCCTGGAGTTGCAAGCAGCAGCAGCAGCAGCCCAAACATTGCTTTAAAGAGACACTGGAGTTGGCTTCAGGAGCCCAAAAATTGGATGAATCACACCCTGGAGTTGCAAGCAGCAGCAGCCCAAACATTGCTTTAAAGAGACACTGGAGTTGGCTTCAGGAGCCCAAAAATTGGATGAATCACACCATGGAGTTGCAAGCAGCAGCAGCAGGAGCCCAAACATTGGCTGAAAGAGACACTGGAGTTGGCAGCAGGAGCCCAAAAATTGGCTGACTAACACCCTGGAGTTGCAAGCAGCAGCAGCAGGAGCCCAAACATTGCGTGGAAGAGACACTGGAGTTGGCTGCAGGAGGCCAAAAATTGGATGAATCCCACCCTGGAGTTGCAAGCAGCAGCAGGAGCACAAACATTGCTATAAAGAGACACTGGACTTAGCAGCAGGAGCCCAAAAATTGGATGAATCACACCCTGGAGTTGCAAGCAGCAGCAGCAGCAGGAGCCCAAACATTGCTTTAAAGATACACTGGAGTTGGCAGCAGGAGGCCAAAAATTGGATGAATCACACCCTGGAGTTGCAAGCAGCAGCAGCAGCAGGAGCCCAAACATAGCTTGAAAGAGACACTGGAGTTTGCTGCAGGAGCCCAAAAATTGGATGAATCACACCCTGGAGTTGCAAGCAGCAGCAGCAGCAGCCCAAACATTGCTTTAAAGAGACACTGGAGTTGGCTTCAGGAGCCCAAAAATTGGATGAATCACACCCTGGAGTTGCAAGCAGCAGCAGCCCAAACATTGCTTTAAAGAGACACTGGAGTTGGCTTCAGGAGCCCAAAAATTGGATGAATCACACCCTGGAGTTGCAAGCAGCAGGAGCCCAAACATTGTGTGAAAGAGACACTGGAGTTGGCTGCAGGAGCCCAAAAATTGGATGAATCACACCCTGGAGTTGCAAGCAGCAGCAGGAGTCCAAACATTACTTTAAAGAGACACTGGAGTTGGCTTCAGAAGCCCAAAAACTGGATGAATCACACCCTGGAGTTGCAAGCAGCAGCAGCAGCAGCACCAGGAGCCCAAACATAGCTTGAAAGAGACACTGGAGTTTGCTGCAGGAGCCCAAAAATTAGATGAATCACACCCTGGAGTTGCAAGCAGAAGCATCAGCAGCCCAAACATTGCTTTAAAGAGACACTGGAGTTGGCTTCAGGAGCCCAAAAATTGGATGAATCACACCCTGGAGTTGCAAGCAGCAGCAGCAGCCCGAACATTGCTTTAAAGAGACACTGGAGTTGGCTTCAGGAGCCCAAAAATTGTATGAATCACACCCTGGAGTTACAAGCAGCAGGAGCCCAAACATTGTGTGAAAGAGACACTGGAGTTGGCTGCAGGAGCCCAAAAATTGAATGAATCACACCCTGGAGTTGCAAGCAGCAGCAGGAGTCCAAACATTACTTTAAAGAGACACTGGAGTTGGCTTCAGAAGCCCAAAAATTGGATGAATCACACCCTGGAGTTGCAAGCAGCAGGAGCCCAAACATAGCTTGAAAGAGACACTGGAGTTGGCTGCAGGAGGCCAAAAATTGGATGAATCACACCCTGGAGTTGCAAGCAGCAGCAGCAGGAGCCCAAACATAGCTTGAAAGAGACACTGGAGTTGGCTGCAGGAGGCCAAAAATTGGATGAATCACACTCTGGAGTTGCAAGCAGCAGCAGCAGCAGGAGCCCAAACATAGCTTGAAAGAGACACTGGAGTTGGCTGCAGGAGGCCAAAAATTGGATGAATCACACCCTGGAGTTGCAAGCAGCAGCAGCAGGAGCCCAAACATTGCTTTAAAGAGACACTGGAGTTGGCTGCAGGAGCCCAAAAATTGGATGAATCACACCCTGGAGTTGCAAGCAGCAGCAGCAGGAGCCCAAACATAGCTTGAAAGAGACACTGGAGTTGGCAGCAGGAGCCCAAAAATTGGCTGAATGTCACCCTGGAGTTGCAAGCAGCACCAGGAGCCCAAACATTGCATGAAAGAGACACTGGAGTGGGCTGCAGGAGCCCAAAAATTGGATGAATCACACCCTGGAGTTGCAAGCAGCAGCAGGAGCCCAAACATTACTTTAAAGAGACACTGGAGTTGGCTGCAGGAGGCCAAAAATTGTATGAATCACACCCTGGAGTTGCAAGCAGCAGTAGGAGCCCAAACATAGCTTGAAAGAGACACTGGAGTTGGCTGCAGGAGCCCAAAAATTGGATGAATCACACCCTGGAGTTGCAAGCAGCAGCAGCAGGAGCCCAAACATTACTTTAAAGAGAAACTGGAGTTGGCTGCAGGAGGCCAAACATAGGATGAATCACACCCTGAAGTTGGCAGCAGCAGGAGCACAAACATTAGCTGGAAGGCACACCCTAGAGTTGGCAGCAGCAGAAGCAGGAGCCCAAACATTGCTTTAAAGACACCCTGGAGTTGGCAGCAGCAGGAGGCCAAAAATTGGCTGAAAGGCACACCCTGAAGTTGGCATCAGCAGGAGCCCAACAATTGGCTGAAAGGCACACCCTGAAGTTGGCATCAGCAGGAGCCCAAATATTGGTCTAAAGATGTAAATATGGTTTGCACCATTTGGAGAGTGTAAAACGTGGCACCATGCTGAATCTAGTCGCATGCATCAGCCATTGGTGGGTGGAAATCCTGGCTGATCCATCCCTGAATCATTTTGACAAAGGTGAGTCTCTTCACATTTTTAGTTGACAGACGAGTTCTCCTCACCGTAACTATGGCCCCCGCCACACTAAACACCTGCTCAGATGGCACGCTACTGGCCGGGCAGGACAACTTTTCCAGGGCAAACTCTGCTAGTTGCGGCCACAAGCCAAGTTTGGCTGCCCAGAAGTCCAGCGGATCCTCAAGGTGTGTTGGCATGGTCATGTCAAGATATGACATGACCTGCTGGTTGAGGTCCTGCTCCAGGTCTTCCTGCTACTCATGATTAGCCTCACTATGCGGGTGTAGAAAGCTACTCATTAGCGACTGAAGACTGAGGCTGCTGCTGATGGAGCTGCTGCTGCTGCTCCTGCCAACCTCCCCAGCAGCCATTTCAGTGGAAGGTGAGCGCAGAGGTCCCCCCGAGTCAGACCTGCGAGAGTATGGACCATGGCGCAGATAGGCATCGGCCAACTGACTACGTAGAATGTCTTTGTAGTAGGTCAGTTTGTCCTCCCTCTCGGCGGGTTTAAAAAATGCCCCCATTTTGTGCTGGAAGCGAGGGTCCAATAAGGTGGACAGCCAGAAGTAATCTCGGCGACAAATGGAAACAATTCTGAGGTCGCTGCGCAAGCACGTGAGCATGCTTCCTGCCATTTGCGCAAGTGACTCGGAGGGACTACCTGTCTCCATCTCCACTGCATACTGCCACGGTGTGTCCGGGTCCTCTGTCTCGCCTTCCTCACAACTCTCTAGCTCCTCTGGCTGCTCCTGCTCCTCCTCTTTCATGTGGCTGTAAGATGTAGACGCCATGTCTCCAGTGCCCTGAACAGCCATGGTTTCCAACTTGTGCTGTAGTACATGAAGCAGTGGAATCACGTCGTTCATCCCGTAATCCTGCCGACTGACAAAGTGGCTTCATCAAAGGGCCTGAGCAAACGGCAGGTGTCACGTATGAGCTGCCACTGGTTGACATTGAAGTTACACAGGGGAGTCCCCCTATCCGCTTGTATCATCAGGAAATCCGTGATGGCTTTTCTCTGTTCATATAATCAGTCCAACATGTGAAGGGTGGAATTCCAACGGGTGGAAACATCGCAAATCAGACTATGTTGGGGGCTACCGTTCTGATGCTGTAGCTCAAGAAGGGTGTGTTTGGCGGTGTATGAGTGGCTGAAGTGCATGCAAAGTTCCCTTGAAGTTGTCAGGATGTCTTGCAGATGGGGGGAAACACCTCAGAAACCACTTGACAACCAGATTGAAGACGTGAGCCATGCAGGGCGCATGGGTCAGGGTTCCTTGTCGCAGCGCAGACAAAATGTTCTTCCCATTGCCTTGGCTGGCAGAAATTGGGAGCGGCGTGCCGCTTGGTGAGGAAGCAGGCTGGACCACCTCTTCGGAGCCTCGGTTCTCCCAGGCTGCTTTATGGTGACGCATCAAATGTTGACGCAGGGCCGTGGTGCCAACATTTGGGCCCTGGCCACGCTTCACCTTCTGCCTACGTATCTTACATGTGGCGATGTTACCCTTCAGGAAAAACTGCCACACTGCCGAGTAGCTACTTTTCCCACCAACAGGCCGCACTGATTCACTGCTACTGTCGCCAACTCCAGGAACCCCTGCTCCACTACCTACCGATAAGGTAGCCTGCCGTGCAGTAGGTGCTCTACCCCGGCCGCGTTTGGCTCCAGGCTTTACAATTGTGCCCCCATGCTGCCTGCCAACCATGCTGCTAACACCTTGCTGCCTCAGCTGCTTACTCCGGGGCCACCTGCACCCCCCTTCTCCTGATGATGACGATGAAGCCCTTTCTGCACCCGGCTCCCAAGTGCGATCGGCTTCTTCATCATCATCATCACCGAGTTGTGGCTGCACGTCACTGACGGTTTCCTCAACAGTGTCTGGCGCAGGAGCTGGAACGGTTGCAACACCTCCAACACTCTCCACATCACTATTTGCCTGCCTAGCTAAAGAAGCCACCTCCATTTCTTGGCTGGGCAGTAGCTGCTGACTGTCCTCTATCTGATCGTCCTCCTCACTAAAGAGTGGAGCTGAACCTAAAGCATAGGATACGTCGCTTGGGGAGGGAACAGCGTAGGACAGAGGCAATGGGAGGACAGGGACTGCTCTCGGGGCATGCCAACTCAAGGTTGTGTCAGAGGAACCTACCGACCCTAGACTGGGGGTCTCAGATGTAACTTGTGATGATGTGGATGACCACGTTAACCAATCTACCACGGCAGATGCGTTACTGGTGGAGACACGACCGCTAGCAGATACTGGCAGATCAGGTCTCTCACCGTGACTCCTGCTGCCACTCGACCCTAGTCTGCTGCGACCTCTGCCTGTTGAATCTTGGCCTCTGCCACTCCTCTTTGAACATCCTGACACTTGTCTGCCTGACATTTTTATGTATTTAAAATGCACAATAGGTACTTTAAAAAATGTGTTAACTTTAAAAAGCAGAAGCTAAATAAAGTGAGGAACTGCTTCTCTGCACCAGATACTATGAAAATTGGCAATATGGGATACCCTGCGGGCACCAAATTCAATTTAAAATACAATAGCTTAATAAAGGATGAACAAGCTTATTTAGTATAACAGATAGGGTGCAACGTGGTGGTTTGGGATACCCTGCGGCCTGGTGTTTTGACAGCAGGACAAAAACCAATTCATCCTAAGCTTTGTAAGCTATTGCATTTTGAACATGGGTATTTAGTATAACAGATAGGGTGCTACGTGCAGGTTTGGGATACCCTGCGGCCTAGTGTTTTGGCAGCAGGACAAAAATCAATTCAAAATGCAATAGCTTAATTAAAATAAGGCTGAACAACGCATATTTAGTATAACAGATAGGGTGCTACGTGCAGGTTTGGGATACCCTGCGGCCTAGTGTTTTGGTAGCAGGACAAAGCCCAATTCAAAATGCAATAGCTTAATTAAAATGAGGCTGAACAACGCATATTTAGTATAACAGATAGGGTGACATGTGCTGTTTTGGGATGCCCATGTGGGCTGGTGTATTTAATGCAGACAAAACCCAATTCAAAATGCAATAGCTTAATTAAAATGAGGCTGAACAAGGCTTATTTAGTATAACAGATAGGATGCTACGTGCAGGTTTGGGTTACCCTGCGGCCTAGTGTTTTGGCAGCAGGACAAAAAAACAATTCAAAATGCAATAGCTTAATTAAAATGAGGATGAACAACGCTTATTTAGTATAACAAGGTGCCACGTGCAGGTTTGGGATACCCTGCAGCCTAGTGTTTTGGCAGCAGGACAAAAACCAATTCAAAATGCAATAGCTTGACTAAGCTGAGGATGAACAACGCTTATTTAGTATAACAGGGTGCTACGTGCAGGTTTGGGATACCCTGCGGCCTAGTGTTTTGGCAGCAGGACAAAAACCAATTCAAAATGCAATAGCTTGACTAAGCTGAGGATGAACAACGCTTATTTAGTATAACAGGGTGCTACGTGCAGGTTTGGGATACCCTGCGGCCTAGTGTTTTGGCAACAGGACAAAAACCAATTCAAAATGCAATAGCTTAATTAAAATGAGGCTGAACAAGGCTTATTTAGTATAACAGATAGGGTGCTACGTGCAGGTTTGGGATATCCTGCGGCCTAGTGTTTTGGCAGCAGGACAAAAACCAATTCAAAAAGCAATAGCTTAATTAAAATGAGGATGAACAACGCTAATTTAGTATAACAGATAGGGTGCTACGTGCAGGTTTGGGATACCCTGCGGCCTAGTGTTTTGGCAGCAGGACAAAGCCCAATTCAAAATGCAATAGCTTAATTAAAATGAGGCTGAACAACGCTTATTTAGTATATCAGGGTGCTACGTGCAGGTTTGGGATACCCTGTGGCCTAGTGTTTTGGCAGCAGGACAAAAACCAATTCAAAATGCAATAGCTTGATTAAGCTGAGGATGAACAACGCTCATTTAGTATAACAGATAGGGTGCTACGTGCAGGTTTAGGATACCCTGCGGCCTAGTGTTTTGACAGCAGGACAAAACCCAATTCAAAATGCAATAGCTTAATTAAAATGAAGCTGAACAACGCTAATTTAGTATAACAGATAGGGTGCTACGTGCAGGTTTGGGTTTCCCTGCGGCCTAGTGTTTTGGCAGCAGACCAAAAAACAATTCAAAATTCAATAGCTTGATTAAAATGAGGTTGAACAACGCTTATTTAGTATAACAGATAGGGTGCTACGTGCAGGTTTAGGATACCCTGCGGCCTAGTGTTTTGGCAGCAGAACAAAAACCAATTCAAAATGCAATAGCTAAATTAAAATGAGGATGAACAACGCTTATTTAGTATAACAGATAGGGTGCTATGTGCAGGTTTGAGATACCCTGCGGCCTAGTGTTTTGGCAGCAGGACAAAACCCAATTCAAAATGCAATCGCTTGATTAAGCTGCAGATGAACAACGCTTATTTAGTATAACAGATAGGGTGCTACGTGCAGGTTTGGGTTATCCTGTGGCCGAGTGTTTTGGCAGCAGGACAAAAGCCAATTCAAAATGCAATAGCTTAATTAAAATGAGGATGAACAATGCTTATTTAGTATAACAGATAGGGTGCTACGTGCAGGTTTGGGATACCCTGTGGCCTAATGTTTTGGCAGCAGGACAAAAACTAATTCAAAATGCAATAGCTTGATTAAGCTGAGGATGAACAAGGCTTATTTAGTATAACAGATAGGGTGCTACGTGCAGGTTTGGGATACCCTGCAGCCTAGTGTTTTGGCAACAGGACAAAACCCAATTCAGAATGCAATATCTTAATTAAAATGAGGTTGAACAACGCCTATTTAGTATAACAGATAGGGTGCTACGTGCAGGTTTGGGATACCCTGCGGCCTAGTGTTTTGGCAGCAGGACAAAAACTAATTCAAAATGCAATAGCTTAATTAAAATGAGGCTGAACAACGCTTATTTAGTATAACTGAAAGGGTGCTACGTGCAGGTTTGGGATACCCTGCGGCCTAGTGTTTTGGCAGCAGGACAAAAACCAATTCAAAATGCAATAGCTTAATTAAAATGAGGCTGAACAATGCTTACTTTGTATAACATGGTGCTACGTGCAGGTTTGGGATACCCTGCGGCCTAGTGTTTTGGCAGCAGGACAAAACCAATTTAAAATGCAACAGCTTGATTAAGCTGAGGATGAACAACGCTTATTTAGTATAACAGATAGGGTGCTACCTGCAGGTTTAGGATACCCTGTGGCCTAGTGTTTTGGCAGCAGGACAAAAACCAATTCAAAATGCAATAGCTTTATTAAGCCGCCGGATGAACCACGCTTATTTAGTATAACAGATAGGGTGCTGTGTGCAGGTTTGGGATGCCCTGTGGCCCACTGTTTTGGCAGTAGGACAAAACCCAATTCAAAATGCAATAGCTTAATTAAAATGAGGCTGAACAACGCTTATTAAGTATAACAGATAGGGTGCTACGTGCAGATTTGGGATACCCTGCGGTCTAGTGTTTTGGCAGCAGGACAAGAACCAATTCAAAATGCAATAGCTTGATTAAGCTGAGGATGAACAACGCTTATTTAGTATAACAGATAGGGTGACATGTGCTGGTTTGGGATGCCCATGTGGGCTGATGTATTTAAAGCAGACAAAACCCAATTCAAAATGCAATAGCTTAATTAAAATGAGGTTGAACAACGCTTATTTAGTATATCAGATTGGGTGCTACGTACAGGTTTGGGATACCCTGTGGCCTAGTGTTTTGGCAGCAGGACAAAACCCAATTCAAAATGCAATAGCTTGATTAAGCTGAGGATGAACAACGCTTATTTAGTATAACAGATAGGGTGCTACGTGCAGGTTTGGGATACCCTGCGGCCTAGTATTTTGGCAGCAGGACAAAAACCAATTCAAAATGCAATAGCTTGATTAAGCTAAGGATGAACAGTGCTTATTTAGTATAACAGATAGGGTGCTACGTGCAGGTTTGGGATACCGTGCGGCCTAGTGTTTTTGCAGCAGGACAAAACCCAATTCAAAATGCAATAGCTTAATTAAAATGAGGCTGAACAACGCCTATTTAGTATAACAGATAGGGTGCTACGCGCAGGTTTGGGATACCCTGCGGCCTAGTGTTTTGGCAGCAGGACAAAAACCAATTCAAAATGCAATAGCTTAATTAAAATGAGGCTGAACAACGCTTATTTAGTATAACAGATAGGGTGACATGTGCTGGTTTGGGATGCCCATGTGGGCTGGTGTATTTAAAGCAGACAAAGCTCAAATCAAAATGCAACAGCTTAATTAAAATGAGGCTGAACAACGCTTATTTAGTATAACAGATAAAGTGACATGTGCTGGTTTGGGATGTGCGCTGGTGTTTTTAAACCAGACAAAAAAATATTAAAACTAATCCAGTTATGAGAAATGCTTGCGTGTAACATATAGGGTTAAATATGCCATTGCATAGATTGGATGCACAGTGGCAAGGCAGGTTTACAGCATAAAGAACTGAAATTGAATTGAAAAATTATCTGGCTAATGAAAATAAAAAAAAAAAAATTCCCTGTCACTTCAATGCTGTCCCTGCCTGGATCGTTCCGGTTTTTCCCTATCTTTCACTATCTTTCCCTGGCTCTGTCTACCTCTCTTTCTGCCTCTCTGTGAGTCTTTCTGACTCTCCCTACCTATCTCTAACTCTGTCCCTGTCTGTAACCAGACTCTGTGGCTCTGGCCACAATACAACGCTGAACTGCACACAAGGAAAATGGCTGCCGGTTTATATAGCACGGTGACGTCACTGGGCTTCCTGGCTGCTGATAGGCTGCATGTAACTTTCCCATGATACCTTGCCCCAGGGGATATGTCTGAACATGTTCATCCACCATTTTAGAATGCCTGTAATTGAAATAAATGGAGTTTAAAGGAAAACTTCGAGCGAGGGGAAATTCGTTCAGAATCGAATCTTTCCTGAAATTCGGAACGAATTCGGGTTTGTCCGGATCGATTCGCTCATCCCTAATTGGAATAAATACCTTGTTATACCATTAACAAATTCTCATAAAAATTCCTAGGGCCAAAATCCCGTATCCAAGGAGTCCACAATTCCCGAAATCCTTCCAGGTCCCCACATTGAATTGCAGAGAGCTTTTCCATAGACATAATAAAATTCACCTTGTTAATAAGTAACCTAAACTTTAGGTCAGAAGTTTTCCAGGAGCCTGCTATCACCTGTTTTGCTCCCGTCAGGATGTGGTAGGCCAGACGATTCTGATTTTTGAAACTGTTTACAATAGGGCTTTTTAGTAGAGCCCCCCACAGATCCTGCGGCACCTGCCTACCTAGTACCCTACTTATAGCATCAAACACCACCCCCTAAAATGATTTCACTTTGCCACAATTCCACTATATATGTTTATAAGATCCAGCAATAGGGCACCCTCTAAAGCACAAACCTGCTGATCTGCCCCAAAATGCTTCATTTGGTCCGGGACTAGATACCACCTAAGAACCAATTTGACATTAGCTTCCACTGACATGACCGACGCAGAAGCCCCAAAGGCCGAGCTCCACATCCGCTGCCACTCCTCGTGCTCCTTTACCTCTCCCAGTTCCCCCTCCCATTTTTGCCTATACGCTAAGACTTGGGCACCTGACATCTCGCATAACTTACTGTAAATTTCAGAAAAAAACCCTTTCCCCCTTGGGTCCTGACTACAACTCCTCTCAAAAAAAGTGAGCCGGGTATGACTAACAGACTGTGGGACTACAGTCTTAACAAAATGGGTGATTTGAAAATACCCAAACAGATCCCTGGGTTGTAAGGAAAATGTATCCTTCAACTCCTGAAATGTAGCTAACCTGGATTCATGAAAACAGTCCCCAAGATATTTGATCCCCCCTCTCTTCCAAGAAGAGAACCTGACCGGATCTATAAGGGCTGGGAGAAACATAGGGTTATCCCAGATCTTTAGTAGCGGCAAGTGAGGTGAAGCAAGACCTGCAGAAAACCGTAAATCGTTCCAAACCCTCAGGGTATGGGCAATTACTGGATTTCCCAACGATCTCCTCACTTTAGGGGACAACCACAAGAGATTGTCAATTGCAACTGGAGAGCACAAGTCGGATTCTATTTGAATCCATGCTGGGACATCCAAAGTAGTGTGGAATGCTAGCATTTGAGCTAATTGTGCGGCTTGATAATATTTTTAACATTGGGTACCCCTAAACCGCCCTGGCTTTTTGGTTTAAGCATAATACTGCTTGCAATTCTCGTACGTTTGTGGTCCCAAATAAAGTCCAATATATTACTTTGAAGCTGTTTTAAATAGTTTGAGGGGATCCGAACTAAAACGTTCTCGCTAAATACAAAAATTTGGGGAAAAGAGTCATTTTTATGGCTGCAATTCGGCCCAGCCAAGAGAGGCCATATGTTTTCCATTTCTTCAGCAAAGCCAAAAGCTTATGCTGAATAGGAATGAAATTGGCAGCAAATAAAGATTTGTAGCATGTAGTCAGGTTCATTAAATATTTAATTGTCTCTCCTTCCCAATGAAAGTCAAACCCCGCCTGAATCTGAGACCATTGATTGTCTGGGATATTTATATTTAGCGCCCTTGGGTTTGATACTGTTAATAATACGTCGTCTGCAAATAGACACAATTTATAAACAACCTTGCCCATTGTCACCCCCGTAATGTCCAGCGATGCTCAAATTTTCTGTGCAAGGGGCTCCATCGCCAAAGCAAACAGCAAAGGTGACAATGGGCAACCCTGCCTAGTACCTCTCATCAGAGGAAATGTCTCTGATTTACATCCACTATATTTCACGTAAGCTACTCCCTGGGAAAGGGAGTACATTTTTTTCACTATCCCACAGAAATTAGGGCCAAAACCCCAATGTTCTAGCAGAAAGAAGAGATATTCCCAGGCCACAGAATCAAATGCCTTTCTTATATCTAGCGAGAGTAGCATACACAAAAGACCCATATTATTAGCTATCTGTGTGAGCTGAACCACTCTTCTAATGTTGTCACCAGCTTGTCTGCCCTGGATAAAACCCACTTGATCCCTATGGACTAACTTGGGAAGAAATTCTGCCAGCCTATCAGCTAGAATTTTTGAAAATATTTTCATATCCAAGTTGATAAGAGATATAGGCCTAAAGTTTGACCACAGAGTATGGTCAGTGTCCGGCTTAGGTATCATACTGATCGAGGCAGTTAAAGATTCCTGAGAGAAAGAACCCCCCGCTCGAATCCCATTAAACATAGCCCTCAATTTTGGTGCCAGCACAGAACAGAAAGTCTTATAGTAAGCTGCCAAAAAAACATCTGGACCCTGCCTCTTGTTGAGCTTCAAATTTGAAATTACTCGTTCTATTTCTGGGATGCTAAATTCACTCTCCATAGCTTCACGCAACTGGTCTGGCAGGGAAGGCAGATAAACTCCCCTCAGAAACTCATGCAATTCCCCGGATCTAGGCGGGTTATGATTGGCATATAATTTTTTAAGTTGTTCTTTAAAGATCTCTACAATTTTGGTAGGGTTACTAGTCAGATCCCCCCTCTCATTTTTTAGTCTAACAGGGTTAAAACACTGCTCCGGGGTTTTCAGTTTTTTGGCCAGCAATGCATCAGGCTTATTAGCCTTGCAGTAGTACCTATGCTTAACCCAATAAAGTACATCCCGATTGGGCTCATGGGGCACAACCCAGAAACCCAAGCAACAGGAGCACAAAGACAGTCAAAATACAATTTCATTTATTAAGAGTTATATTTGATCAAGAAGAACAAAAAACACAACAGACAATGTACAAGACCAACACATTAAAAAGCACTACATATCCCCAAATTACATCCAGTGCTGCAATCGCAACAATTTATTCCTGGGAAACTCCTAAAGTATCAACACGTACAGTAAATACCCTATAAAACAAATCTTTTTGTGCCGGCACAAAAAACCTAGCCTCAAATACTCAATTCAACTATATACAATAAAGTGACAGTGCATAATAAACATGGCATCAATTCATATAAAAAACAGTGTATAAATGATCTTGCTAACCCTAATATTCAATAAGTGCAAACATATATAAAGTGACTAAGTGCAAAAAATGTATACACAATAATAATGAGTGTTCACTGTGTGACCAGAATAGTATTGGTCATGGACACATAGCACAAGCTACAGAGTAAACGAATCAAGACAATTAGTTATAAATGAATAAAGAAACACAATACTGAGCCTGGCAATGGGTAAGTCACGTGTAGTAAGGAGCGGGGAGCTAGCAGCGGGGACACCTTCGATCGCGGCCGCCCGTGCCGCTTTGCTGGGTGAGTAAAGTATAACTAAAATGTCTTGCTTTAAATACCTGAGAGCGTGCAGATAGAGTAAATTTCGCGCCATCCAGCAGGTGTTGCTGAAACGCATCTGCGTGTCAGCCCCTGTCCCGCGCGACGGATATGACGTCACCCGGTACCGGACGTGACGCCACTCGATCATACCTATTCATAACGATGTTTTCATTCAGAAGGGGCAGGACCTATTTTTAGGGGCAGGCGAACATCATGTCGCCTATCATATATGCCCCTATATATATCATGCTGCACTCTATGTCTACAACCATGTTAAAACATAGGGGCTTTGCTTCATTTCACAACGCCGGTGGCGCACTCCTATGACGTCGCCCCGTGCCCGCCCACCCCGCGGGCACTCATGCCGGGACCAAACAGGGCCCGGCAGACACACCATCTGGGTGTGGGCGCGCGCGAGAGGGCGCACAGGGCGCCCACAGTCAAGGGCGCAGCCCACTTGTGTACATAATAAAAAGGAACGCTACTCGAGGTATAAGCAAGGAGAGCATTTACCTTGATCAAAATTCATGACTAGAAGTATATAGGGTATATAAGTGATAATGTATAAATATTGTCAATGACAAATACAAGCTATTGACCTCATACTTACTGGTTAACAATAACCACTAGATTGAAAGTTTTTTTGCCTCACAGCCAAACAATGTATGCATGTCTAATGAGTCTCATACAGTAAAGGACTACCACAACTGATGAATCATGATGGTATAGGGAGAAAAGGAGAACGGAGGGAAAGGGGGAGAAAAGAAATGGGGGGGGAGGAAGGGGGGGAAAGAAGGGAAGAAAGGGAGGGGAAGAAATGGGAAGGGGGGGAGGGGGAGGGGAAGAAAGGGGAGGGGGGGGAGGGGAAGAAAGGGGAGGGGGGGGAGGGAAGGGGGGGAGGGGGGGAGGGAAGGGGGAGAGGGGAGGGAAGGGAGGGAAAAAGGAGCCAGCCGGGATAAGGAATTGGCAATTTTTGTTATGGATTTGATATCTGCACCGAGTGGGATTCACGTTTTGACAGCCGAAGGATCCGCATCTAAGAAGATTATCCCCCTTGGCGTGACATCCAGGAATTCCTACACATCCGTCGTCACAAATAGCAAGAATAAGTCCAGAATGCAGCATCTGTTTCTCTACTCATGTACTAATTATGAGTCCTCTAAGTACTTAATTGTTCCCTCTATTACTTTAATGTGATGGGCCGGGACTGGTGGGCAGCCTCGGTTCCGGGACTTCCCTCCAGTATCCAGGCTCACCACATATTATGAAGATTTAGTTCAGAGTATGGGTAACATCTACAAAAATAACCTGAGCCACAAAGGAGTGGATATAGCCTCCACAATACTGGCTCACCCATTTGAGCTTGGCACCCCCTATGGGCACTAAATGCAAGGACAATAGGGACCCAAGTTAGTTTCAAATAATAATAAATAATTTTCTTTACCCAATTTTCCTGGCTCCTTTTTCCCCCCCCTTCCCTCCCCTCTCCCCCTTCCCTCCCCCCTCCCCTTTCTTCCCTCCCCCCTCCCCTTTCTTCCCCTCCCCCTCCCCCCCCTTCCCATTTCTTCCAGTCCCTTTCTTCCCTTCTTTCCCCCCCTTCCTCCCCCCCCATTTCTTTTCTCCCCCTTGCCCTCCGTTCTCCTTTTCTCCCTATACCATCATGATTCATCAGTTGTGGTAGTCCTTACTGTATGAGACTCATTAGACATGCATACATTGTTTGGCTGTGAGGCAAAAAAACTTTCAATCTAGTGGTTATTGTTAACCAGTTAGTATGAGGTCAATAGCTTGTATTTGTCATTGACAATATTTATACATTATCACTTATATACCCTATATACTTCTAGTCATGAATTTTGATCAAGGTAAATGCTTTCCTTGCTTATACCTCGAGTAGCGTTCCTTTTTATTATGTACACAAGTGGGCTGCGCCCTTGACTGTGGGTCCCGGCGTGAGTGCCCGCGGGGTGGGCGGGCGCGGGGCGACGTCATAGGAGTGCGCCACCGGCGTTGTGAAATGAAGCAAAGCCCCTATGTTTTAACATGGTTGTAGACATAGAGTCCAGCATGATATATATAGGGGCATATATGATAGGCGACATGATGTTCGCCTGCCCCTAAAAATAGGTCCTGCCCCTTCTGAATGAAAACATCGTTATGAATAGGTATGATCGAGTGGCGTCACGTCCGGTACCGGGTGACGTCATATCCGTCGCGCGGAACAGGGGCTGACACGCAGATGCGTTTCAGCAACACCTGCTGGATGGCGCGAAATTTACTCTATCTGCACGCTCTCAGGTATTTAAAGCAAGACATTTTAGTTATACTTTACTCACCCAGCGAAGCGGCACGGGCGGCCACGATCGAAGGTGTCCCCGCTGCTAGCTCCCCGCTCCTTACTACACGTGACTTACCCATTGCCAGGCTCAGTATTGTGTTTCTTTATTCATTTATAACTAATTGTCTTGATTCGTTTACTCTGTAGCTTGTGCTATGTGTCCATGACCAATACTATTCTGGACACACAGTGAACACTTATTATTATTGTGTATACATTTTTTGCACTTAGTCACTTTATATATGTTTGCACTTATTGAATATTAGGGTTAGCAAGATCATTTATACACTGTTTTTTATATGAATTGATGCCATGTTTATTATGCACTGTCACTTTATTGTATATAGTTGAATTGAGTATTTGAGGCTAGGTTTTTTGTGCCGGCACAAAAAGATTTGTTTTATAGGGTATTTACTGTACGTGTTGATACTTTAGGAGTTTCCCAGGAATAAATTGTTGCGATTGCAGCATTGGATGTAATTTGGGGATATGTAGTGCTTTTTAATGTGTTGGTCTTGTACATTGTCTGTTGTGTTTTTTTTTCTTCTTGATCAAATATGACTCTTAATAAATGAAATTGTATTTTGACTGTCTTGGTGCTCCTGTTGCTTGGGTTTCTGGGTTGTGCCCCATGAGCCCAATTGGGATGTAGTTTCTATACTCACAGTGCAGCACAGTCTTATTAATTGTGTGCGGTGCACCACTTTGGTTGACTTAACCCAATAAAGAGCGTTTTCCGCCTTCCCTGCCAGAGCAAGATTTAACTCATATGTTACTCTGTATAGCTCAGCTCGCATTTAAGAAGTTAACTGCGTTTTTGCAACCTCCGCTACCCTAAAATATTCCCTTTCCAGATTTTCTATATATTTATTTCTTTCTTTCTTCTTCCTGGAGGTGATTTGGATAAGTCTGCCCCTTATAGTAGGTTTGTGGGCCTCCCAGCAAGTAAATGCAGAAATCTCAGGAGATTCATTGATTTGAAAAAATTTAGTCAATGCATTAGAAACCTCTGCAACCACTACCGAGTCTTCTAGAATAGAAGAATTTAATGACCAAGAAAGTACAGGCCGTCTGCAGGAAAAGAAGTCTAGTTTTACTAGCATTCTGTCATGATCTGACTAGGAAATTGGGAGATTTTTTGCCGATCTCATCGAGGTCATAGACCCCTGGGTTAGAAAAACATGATCAATTCTCGACCACACATTGTGGGGGTGGGAAAAGTGAGTGAAGTTTTGATTGCCCGGATTAGCCTCCCTCCAGCAGTCAGCCAGGTAGTGAGCATTTAAGAGTCCTCTGAATGCCTTAGATGCTGCTACCATTTGAGGGCTCACTAAAGTATTACTCGGAACTGTCTGTCCAGGAACGGATTTAAGACAAGATTAGAGTCCTCGCATAATATTGTCGTCCCTTGCGCTATACTACACACAAAGAGGTTGGCTAAAAAGGCTACTTGGCTTTTATTGGGTGCATAGTAGTTTGCGATTGTAATCTCTGTATCTTGCATTGTCCCAACAAGGATCAAATAACGGCCATCAGGATCTTTAAGCTCCTTCTTACAGTGGAATTGAGCATCATATCTAAACCCGATCAGGACCCCCCTCTGTTTGGAATCAGCGCATGCCATAAATACCTGAGGATAAGATGCGTCCAAGAACCGGGGAGTGGAGGATTTCGAGAAATGTGTCTCCTGTAGGCACAGGACCGCAGGTCGGATGGTTCTAAATTTCCTAAATGCAAGGCTCCTCTTATGCAGGGAATTGAAACCTTGAATATTTAAAGAAAGCACAGTAGTCATTTCAAAATTATTTATCTGTCTTTAGACAGATGTGACGAAACACAAAAACAAAAATAAACAAAACAAACAACACAAAAAAGGGGGGGGAAGGTAAGGGGGGAAGGAAAAGCTAGGGAGGACAGGATATAGGGATAAATTCAAACACAGAGAACGATACAGAGGAAGACTCTCCCAATGGATGCCGGATAGCAATTATGCAAGGGATGCCCCTGCAGTTGTTCCTAAGGCACTTATTCGGACCCTAAATTAAATTAAGGCCTGTGTACCAAAAAGGAACACCCCATGCTTCCTATTTGCAAGAGTCCTCAACCAAACCAACTCCCTCACCTAGTACCGCAGATACTCTTTTAGACCAGGTGAGCAGCCTATCTTGTAAGTAATTGTCACTAACAATTTAGCAGAGTTGGTCAATATAGCAAAGTTGTCATAAGAATTGAAGAAAAATATATAATAATAAAATCAGAGGGGTAATCCCTTTGATTCAACTGGAGTACATCATGAATATGCCGGAGGGCAGACGGGAATTATCAAAATCTTGCATTATAGAGCGCATAACAGAGCCAATACACTATAAAACATCAACTAATATTTATACAAATCTAGTAAAAAAAAAAAAAAAAAACTAGAAAGACTCCACTTCCCAAAACTGAGAAGGAGAGAGCAAAATACAGGGGTGAGTAAGCCAAGAGACCACCGCTATAGTCTCTCAATAACTAGTGGAGAAACTACCTTGCACAGCATATTGGTGGACTCATCCACTCTTCTCCTCGCCATGATAACCGCAGATATATCCGAATAAACTTGGAACTTATGTCCTTGAAACGTTAGGCTAGCTGATTGGCTTGCTGCTTTCTGGATCAGCTCTTTAGTATTATAAAAATGGAATTTAGCTATTATGTTTCTAGGTAAATCTTCAGGGGGTCTGCGGGGGCCCAAGATCCTGTGGATGCGATCAAATTCAAGCCTTTCTATTGGGATTCCTGGGACAAACTCCTGGCACAGCGCTGTGATCGCTGACTTTACATCTTCAGTGTGCTCTGGTATACCTCTAAATCTGAGGTTAGACCTTCTGTCACGGTTTTCTATGTCTTCCAGCTTGGCTGATAAAAGGGAATTATCTATTTTCAGCTGGTTAACATCAGAATCAATAGCTTCTTGTGAGACTATTACATCAGCCAGCTTTCTCTCTAATGTGTTCAGGCTGCATGATACCCTATCCAGCTCCTTAGACAGGTGCTCTTTAATCAACAATGTGTTAGCTGCCATGGCTTTCTGCAGTAATCCTTCAAACTGGTGCAATAAATCAGCACTTACCTCTGACTGCGTGGCTGAGCTATGCAGGCCTGCTCTCCCCCTCTCCTCAAAGAAAGAAGCCTCGCTGTGATTGATCACTGCTAGATCCTCCAGGGTTATATCCTCCGCCATCTTGGTTTCACCTCCTCCACTGCTGGCTGCGGGACTCCTCTCCCACGCTCACGCTGACAAACACCGCTGCCGCCCCGGGCTTCCCCCTGGTCTCCGGTGAGTCTCACCCCCACTCTGCTGTGTGTAGCTGGCTTCTGTGCTGCCGTCTCTCCCGCACTGACGCCGCGGGGCGCGGAGCCGTCTCACACCACCGCCATTACCAACTTGCGCGCATGCGCACTCTCCAAAATGTTTTTTTTTTAAATGCATGCCCTAGAGAGCTTACTAACCTGGCAAACCAAGCATAGGGGGTGGTAATCCTAGGATTTAAGGCCAAATCTCCGACTCCCGGCCCTGGTCATTACCAGCCCTTTTGTCCAAAGCACAGGTCCAGAAATTTTTTTACATTTTTTATTTATCCCAATTATCTGATACTAACCTTTCCATGTCCATTATCCAGCTTCACAGTGAAAACGATACTGGCATCTGCCTGCATCTGAAAGGAAGGGGAACAGAGATCCCCCTCCTTCCCTCCTGGCTGCTTTCCTGGAGTCTGATGTTTTCTGCTGTGGCAAGGCTTTTATACCTCAAAGGAGCCTCTGAGGACCCACCTCCACATACCTTACGTGTCACAGGAGGAGATTGGATGGAGTGGGGTCCTCACTGGTAGTGGGGAAGAAGGGAGCATCTGGAGGTTATTTCATAAAGGTTAACTGTGTGGGGGGGGCACAGTCACATTAATCTCTGTAACTTTTCAAGGCTGATATGACAGTCCCTGTTGCTTTGACCCTACTATTGTTTACACAGCACGGTATGTTTAAAGAAAAAGCTGTGTTGGCTGCTATATGTACGCATTGTATACAATACATTAGCCTCACAGGCCTGTATCATCACTGCTGACCAGGTAGAGGGCAGCGTGCAAAGTACAAATGTCATGTCAACGGCACATTGCCTTGTAGCGGGGCTTTTGCTCATGCTTTTAAAAAAGCTGAAGTTTCTGCTATTCAGCTGCATCTAGCCCATAAAACCATATCCCAACAGCAGCATGCTAAGGTGATCAGATGGTATTTCAGATAGGTCAGCTTATTTCTGTTGAAATTAGGGTTTCACAATCAATTAAGAATATGAATGCTGTACAGTATCAGGAGTTGGCTGCCACTTGGCTGCTATTGAGCCAATGCAAACCACTGGGGACCACTGTATAGAAGCTGGGGAGGGGGTTGGGTATCAAAGCATTCACGCTCCAATAATCTTCTCCTTCTAACCCCCAGCTGGAATGCAAATGCATTCATGTTCAATGCCATATTTTACATCCCCCACCCCCATTCAGAGAGGCGAGTTCAATGCCATTTCCACTTGGCTGCTACAGTATAGAATTCATGGCTGGTCAGACCCTGTGATGCAGGGAAACTGGCCTTGCAGAGTCCCAGCTATGGCGCCAGCATCCCATGCAGCCTCATATTTTCACAATAAAGCCCACCGTGTATGGCCTGAGGTGCATTAGTCCCCAACCTAAGAGTAGGGTTGGGCAAACCCAAAGCACAAAGTTTGGGTTTGTAGTTAGTGTGTTCAGTTCCCCAAACCCGAACACGGATTTCACCTTATAATCCATGCGCATGCTCGGCCCGAATATGTAACAAGCTCAGCAGCCAATCAGCCTTTTTTTCTTCCCCTCCCGCACTGACCCAGTGTCACGTCGCACAACACCACTGTGTGCGCTCTGCGGTAGGCAGGGAGAGGTGGTGCTGAGAGACAGATAGGGCTTTTTTAATTTTAAAACAACTGTACTTTTCAGGACATTTATTTAGTAACGGCTAGCAATCTACAACTGTCCTTTTCAGGACATTTAGTGATAGAAAGCTGCCGGAGTGAGGGAGAGATAGGTAAGGTGTCAGTACTTTGTAATAGCCTCTCAGTGTCATTACTCTGATAGTACTGAAGCAGTGTCACTACTCTGTAGAATTCTCTCAGTGTCAGTACTGCAGCAGTGTCAGTACTATAGGGTTTTTTTTAATTTTCCCGCTCTCGTATGAGTGTACGAGTGATTTTAAGCATGCATCGCAAGCCTTCAGTAAAGTCTTCGTCCGTTCATATACCAACGAGAATGTCATTTTCCAGCTTTCGATTTCCATTTATGTTACTCATGTTACAACATAGGCTTTCATTTTTGCCCTTTTTCCATCGTCTCCTCCCACGAATCATTTACATTTCCTGTTAGATTCTGATTTCCTTTTACAATAAATTATCGTCCAGACGAAAATCCTTACGACCTTACGCCTGCACACTACAAACTTAACTCATTAATGTGCTCGCCTACATATTTGGTTCACTAAATTCTGCTACAATGCTTAGCTAAATCACTTCACGGTCTCATTCTTCTTGCATTTCCCACCCCTAAAACTTACCTAAATCACTTTGCGGTCAGTATATTTTTCCTGGGACAAACTCCTGGCACAGCGCTGTGATCGCTGACTTTACATCTTCAGTGTGCTCTGGTATACCTCTAAATCTGAGGTTAGACCTTCTGTCACGGTTTTCTATGTCTTCCAGCTTGGCTGATAAAAGGGAATTATCTATTTTCAGCTGGTTAACATCAGAATCAATAGCTTCTTGTGAGACTATTACATCAGCCAGCTTTCTCTCTAATGTGTTCAGGCTGCATGATACCCTATCCAGCTCCTTAGACAGGTGCTCTTTAATCAACAATGTGTTAGCTGCCATGGCTTTCTGCAGTAATCCTTCAAACTGGTGCAATAAATCAGCACTTACCTCTGACTGCGTGGCTGAGCTATGCAGGCCTGCTCTCCCCCTCTTCTCAAAGAAAGAAGCCTCGCTGTGATTGATCACTGCTAGATCCTCCAGGGTTATATCCTCCGCCATCTTGGTTTCACCTCCTCCACTGCTGGCTGCGGGACTCCTCTCCCACGCTCACGCTGACAAACACCGCTGCCGCCCCGGGCTTCCCCCTGGTCTCCGGTGAGTCTCACCCCCACTCTGCTGTGTGTAGCTGGCTTCTGTGCTGCCGTCTCTCCCGCACTGACGCCGCGGGGCGCGGAGCCGTCTCACACCACCGCCATTACCAACTTGCGCGCATGCGCACTCTCCAAATTTTTTTTTTTTTAAATGCATGCCCTAGAGAGCTTACTAACCTGGCAAACCAAGCATAGGGGGTGGTAATCCTAGGATTTAAGGCCAAATCTCCGACTCCCGGCCCTGGTCATTACCAGCCCTTTTGTCCAAAGCACAGGTCCAGAAATTTTTTTACATTTTTTATTTATCCCAATTATCTGATACTAACCTTTCCATGTCCATTATCCAGCTTCACAGTGAAAACGATACTGGCATCTGCCTGCATCTGAAAGGAAGGGGAACAGAGATCCCCCTCCTTCCCTCCTGGCTGCTTTCCTGGAGTCTGATGTTTTCTGCTGTGGCAAGGCTTTTATACCTCAAAGGAGCCTCTGAGGACCCACCTCCACATACCTTACGTGTCACAGGAGGAGATTGGATGGAGTGGGGTCCTCACTGGTAGTGGGGAAGAAGGGAGCATCTGGAGGTTATTTCATAAAGGTTAACTGTGTGGGGGGGGCACAGTCACATTAATCTCTGTAACTTTTCAAGGCTGATATGACAGTCCCTGTTGCTTTGACCCTACTATTGTTTACACAGCACGGTATGTTTAAAGAAAAAGCTGTGTTGGCTGCTATATGTACGCATTGTATACAATACATTAGCCTCACAGGCCTGTATCATCACTGCTGACCAGGTAGAGGGCAGCGTGCAAAGTACAAATGTCATGTCAACGGCACACTGTGATGCAGGGAAACTGGCCTTGCAGAGTCCCAGCTATGGCGCCAGCATCCCATGCAGCCTCATATTTTCACAATAAAGCCCACCGTGTATGGCCTGAGGTGCATTAGTCCCCAACCTAAGAGTAGGGTTGGGCAAACCCAAAGCACAAAGTTTGGGTTTGTAGTTAGTGTGTTCAGTTCCCCAAACCCGAACACGGATTTCACCTTATAATCCATGCGCATGCTCGGCCCGAATATGTAACAAGCTCAGCAGCCAATCAGCCTTTTTTTCTTCCCCTCCCGCACTGACCCAGTGTCACGTCGCACAACACCACTGTGTGCGCTCTGCGGTAGGCAGGGAGAGGTGGTGCTGAGAGACAGATAGGGCTTTTTTAATTTTAAAACAACTGTACTTTTCAGGACATTTATTTAGTAACGGCTAGCAATCTACAACTGTCCTTTTCAGGACATTTAGTGATAGAAAGCTGCCGGAGTGAGGGAGAGATAGGTAAGGTGTCAGTACTTTGTAATAGCCTCTCAGTGTCATTACTCTGATAGTACTGAAGCAGTGTCACTACTCTGTAGAATTCTCTCAGTGTCAGTACTGCAGCAGTGTCAGTACTATAGGGTTTTTTTTAATTTTCCCGCTCTCGTATGAGTGTACGAGTGATTTTAAGCATGCATCGCAAGCCTTCAGTAAAGTCTTCGTCCGTTCATATACCAACGAGAATGTCATTTTCCAGCTTTCGATTTCCGTTTATGTTACTCATGTTACAACATAGGCTTTCGTTTTTGCCCTTTTTCCATCGTCTCCTCCCACGAATCATTTACATTTCCTGTTAGATTCTGATTTCCTTTTACAATAAATTATCGTCCAGACGAAAATCCTTACGACCTTACGCCTGCACACTACAAACTTAACTCATTAATGTGCTCGCCTACATATTTGGTTCACTAAATTCTGCTACAATGCTTAGCTAAATCACTTCACGGTCTCATTCTTCTTGCATTTCCCACCCCTAAAACTTACCTAAATCACTTTGCGGTCAGTATATTTTTGCATTTCCCACCCCTAAAACTTACCTAAATCACTTCGCGGTCTCATTCTTCTTCCATTTCCCAACCCTTAAAACTTACCTAAATCACTTCGCGGTCAGTATATTCTTGCATTTCCCACCCCTAAACCTCACCTAAATCACTTTGCGGTCATGTGAATCTTCATATCTGAATTTTCCTTTTTTCATTCATTTTGTGGTAACCAACCATTAATGAATGTATTTCTAAAAGTAAATCACACAGAAACAACTTTTTTTTGTAATTTTTTTTTTTAAATTGGACAACTTTAAAAAAAATGTGGGGTTTTAAAAAGTGTAAATAAAAAATTATTTAAAATGTTAAAAAATATATACAAAAGTTTTAAAATATATACAATGCAATGGCAGGACCCAGAACATTAGTCTTCATCTGTGGTCCCCAACGAGTCGCGCAGATCCTGCATCTCGGCCACTAACTGAATGACTCTGGCACTCATTTGTGCCACTCTGGCACGTGTGGTCCCTGTATAAAAAAAGAAAAATACATTATTTGTTGGCAAATGCATGTTTAACAGCTGTGGATGGAATGTTTATTAGGTTGTAAGCTAACTCATGAGGTCATATGTCATTATGCTAAGGGATTAATCAAAGGAAGAGGCCATATGTCATTATGCTAAGGGATTAATCAAAGGAAGAGGCCATATGTAATTATGCTAATGAATTAATTAAAGGAAGAGGCCATATGTCGTTATGCTAAGGAATTAATCAAAGGAAGAGGCAATATATCATTATGCTAATGCTATTGACTATAGCTTTAGGTATCTTGGTGATCATGTCAATTCCCACATACTCAAAATAATGACATTACAACTTACTTCGTTGGTGGCCGAGCTCTGCTTCGGGGACCACCCTCCATTCTGGGACCTGCCACTGCTGGGAAGTTGAGGCTGTAGAGACATGTCAAATAGGGTCACTTTTAATGTCTGAGTCAACATTAAGCAAATGACAATTTGAATGTGTGTGTGACATCACCCACCTCCTGGGCCTGATCTGCTGCAGTCTCAGCTCCTGATCGTTCACCCGCTACAGATTCATCTAGAAAAAGAGATTAAGGGAATCAGCTTTGCTTTTAATAGCATGTATGTGTGTGCGGTTACATTAAGAGTCACATACCAGAGGCTAATGGCTCCGTCGCTTGGACCGACTCCCTGCCCATGCCGTGATGCCCCTCCTCTGTGGATAGGTCCAGGGGCTGGTCGAAGGCCATAGGGGTAGGAGGGGTAGGAACGTCGCCCTGGAGATCCACCACCTTCACTTTCTGCTGCAGATTCATGCTGCACTGGCCGGCCTGTGTGCCTCCGGGTGCGTCAGATTCGGTACTCTATTTCCAGCACTAGAAAAGAAAAGCATTTATAAATAAAGGCCTACCTTCTGTATTAGTTACATCTAGCATGCAATCGCTATGTACTTGGGAAATGGAGCCTGAAAAATCGCTGCACCCGGGGCATGTGTAGTCGCTTCAGGTCCGACCAATGCTGCATGATCTGTGTATGGGTGAAGGTGGTGTCCGTCTCCTGCTGGATCCGGGAAACGATCTCCAGGGCGATGTTCCTCTTCTCAAATGACTTGGGCAGGTAGTCGTACCTGCGCTGAAGCATCGTCTAAAATACACAAAATAAAAATAGTTGTTAGATCAAACTGCATACAAATATCTGTCACAATCCGATCAGTTGCCTAAATGAAATTGCAAGACACATTTCTAGCCTCAAACTATCCTTCTAGATGCAAGTGACTATGGTTAGTTTTATAAACTTTTCTAAACAACTGTTTCTTCCTGTGCTTCCTTAAGGCCTAGGCATGCATTTAGATTGCAAAGTCCTTACAATACACTTATGAGCATAATCAGCTCTTGTTGTTGGTGGGTGAAGATCGAGGGCGCCATCTTGTTTCTTGTCCGCAGCAGATAAGTAATGCCCTATCGGTTTCCGGGTTCCGCGCGGCCGGACGAATGGCCCTACGCACGTATACGCGAACGCATAAGCGTCATACCCAGGCATTAGTATTTAAAGGGTCCTGGACACAGCTCATTTTCTTTGAGATTTTCAGCATGCCACCGAAAATAGCCATCGCTAAGGCCACACCAGGCAAGGAGGCCACCAGCAAAAGGCCCCAGCGGCATGAGGAGCCTTCTTCCTCACGTCTGATCACTCGGTCACAACAACCTACTCCCAAGGTGCGGGAAACGTGCAGCCAAAGTGGGCAACCCAAGGCGACATTGGCCACCAAGGCCGCTAAACCAACCACCAAAGCCAAGGATGGAGCAGCTAAGAAGAAGGCAACAACATCAAAGCAGGCAGGTACGACGGTGTCCAAGGCCACTAAGAAGCAAAGGGTGAGAAACCCCAGGCCACAAAGAACACCCTCCCCTCCTCCCCGCCCTACCACATACCTTCATAAACCGTGCTCCACTGGCAAGGCCAGTAAGAGCCAGCGTGCCAGAAGCCCCAGCCCAGCCAGCACTGCCTCCCCTGCTCCACGTGGCCAAACCTCCCATGGGCAAAGGAGCACAAGTGACAAGGCCAGTAAGAGGCACAGGGCCCGAAGCCCCAGCCCAGGCAGCACTGCCTCTCCTGATCCACGTGCCAGTACCTTGCATGGGCAAAGAAGCACGAGTAGCAAAGCCACAAAGAGGCACAGGGCCCGAAGCCCCCCCCCCCAAGCACACCCTCTCCTCCTCGGCCACATTAGCCACCAGCACAGGTGGCAACCACCGACACATATGCTACATTCACGCCCGGAAGTTCGATGGCCACCAAGGCAAGGACCCCCAGTCCGATTGCAAGTCCAGTCCATTCGTTCTCAAGCCAGGTGTCGCACATTTCATCACCAACATACAGAGATGAGCCAGAAGAGCAAGCAACAGCCCGAACATTGCGGCGAGGACAGTTGAGTGGCAGGTTTGGTGAGGCCCAAACTCTCGCATTGGCAAGTGGCCTCACACTCCATTATGACGAGCTATATGGGTGACATTCAAAATCTACAAGCAAAATGAGAAAGACACAAATCTTGGAGGAGCTCACCAGACAAGTCAATGCAGCGGGGGAGGAGCTTAAAGATGTGGAGCAGATACAGCACAAAATATCTGACCTGAGGTATGCAGCACGGAAGAAATAGAATAAAAGGCGCAATTATAGGTACATATTTGAGTTGTGCATTTTTCTGCTTGTTGTATTGCTTGTTGCCTAAATTTGGCAACCTCTATTTTTCATCTTACAAACTGGCGGAGGCTTCCCCACAAAATTACAGTATACACGAGCTGAGGAGATGGTGCTGGCGTTGATACACCCCGTCGCATTAGAGGGCCTCTCTGGCAGACGGGACACGGACATCCCTACCATTCCTGCAGGTTAGTAATGTTAGTTTGGATGTGAAATGTTTTAAATGTGTAAAATGAGGCTCACAGGCAGATATGAACACATGCCCCTAGGGAGTGGCTTTGAGGGGAGGTTACTGTTTTAGCTGAGTGTTTAATGTCTGCGGAATGGTCATTTTAAAGGTTTGCAGTCCATACACGTCCTTGGACAGTATTTATGGTCACTATTAAAGTCTTTATCTTAGCAAAGCACTGCCTGTTATGTGAATCTAGTCCTTCACAGACAACACTTTTTTCTTTGTCTTTATACCACTTGGTTTTTAGCTGTGCTTTGGTCTTAAACACTTGATCTGGGGTCAGGGAAATGTCTACATAGGAAGAATGCCCACCAGCATACTCTGAAGACAAATGCTATTTGCAAGCTGGGTGTGGGCTCCTAATGGCCCTTTAGGGATGTGTTAAGCCTCATAACATGCAGTACATGCATGTTTAATACTATTTAAGGGGACCAATGTGTATGTACAGGGTGAGGCATACATATAACAGATACTGACATTCATAGTGAAGGACACCTTGTCCCACTGTTGGAGTTTGCATTCCTGCTTGCCCACATGTTTTTTAAAGCATATGTAGTAATCCAGATCATCAATGGATTTTTGTGTGTTTACGTGCCTTTTACTTTTAAACACAGCCCAGCATCAAGCCTCTGCAAGTGTGGAAGCCTCCTCCAGTTTGACCACGCCGTCTACTTCCGTGCTGCCTAGGACCCAGGAACAGATATATAGGGTAAGTGGACTTTGATGAAACTGCTGATGCATGTGAATGCACATGACTAATATGCATAACAAATATATTTAGGGCCCAAACTGAACCATTTTTTTCACATGTCCCAACAGACCCACACACTGATGGATAAAATCCAGTATATGGAGGAGGAGGAGGATGCCGGCTTGATGAGACCTTCAGAACTAACCCCTCTGGAACCTAATCTGCCACTGTCCCAGCATGCTACTGCACCAAATCCTCTGCAGCAGAGTGAAGCTGGACGCATGCTGCCAGCCCATCATGGGCAGCAGACTGAGACTGAGCCTACAGTCCCCAGTGGTAGCTCTGCTGCAGAGGTTTTGCTGAGCACATCTGAGACTCTTGCTCGCCCTAGAGGTCCAGCATCTGCAGGCGCTCAAACCCGGGGAATTGTTAGATGTATTCATCAACGTCGACCAGTTTCCCAGGGGAGACGCGTGCCGATCCTGGAGTCAGCGTGGCGCCATGACAGCCGTTACTTTCGGCAGGTGACTTAAAGAACCACAGAGCAGCTTACCGCACAATTAGAGACATTAAATAATACATTCACCACCATGCTGACTGAATTTTGGACGAGCAACAGCCAGATGGCCACCTTAAGTAATAATTTCACTGCCATGCTCGAGGAAGTTAGAACAAGCAATAGACACATGTTGGAAGAGTGGCAGATTATGAATGCCACACATGCCCAGGTGTTGGGACACCTCCAGGGTTTTATGGCCAACATCCATATTAACACCTATTTGATCTGTATCTGCTCCACATCTTTCCTCTACATCCCCACTGTATTGACCTGTCTGGTGAGTGCTGCCAAGATTGCCTTTTTTATGGCTTTGCTTGTTTGATTTTGAATGTCGCCCATATAGCTCATTAGAGTGCTGACATACCCCACTAGCCAATGCCTGAGCTAAAGCCTCACTGAAGCTGCCGCTCAAGCTGGCACACTGCAGGCTTGGGCCTAATGAAATTGTGGCTGGCTCATCCTGTTTGTTGGCAAGATTGGGGGACATTCCCCCAACAAAAACCACATTGTAAATTTAGCAGTAGTCATTGCCATTCACCGGGGGCATCCCGCATGCTAGCATTTGTCTTTTAAGAGTACCTGGCAACTTACCTTTTCCATTTTGTAACAAAAACCACATTGTAAAGTTTGCAGTAGTCATTGCCTTTCACCGGGGGCATCCCGCATGCTAGCATTTGTCTTTTAGGAGTACCTGCATCTTTACCTTTTCAATTTTGTAACAAAAACCATGTTGCAGATTTAGCAGTAGTCATTGCCTTTCACCGGGGGCATCCCGCATGCTAGCATTTGTCTTTTAAGAGTACCTTTTCCATTTTGTAACAAAAACCATATTGTGGGGGGCGTGGTTAGCCATGGCCGCGTAACGATGTGCCCTGGAGAGCTCTGCGCCCAAAGCAGCGTAAAAACCACTTTTGACCAGCATATTCCGACCAAAGTGCCATGTCCAAAAGCAGAAAGAAGCGGGCAGTGACCAGGGGGACCCACCCTGCTAAGATCCCCCAGTATTTCTCCCCAGGAGGGTTCTGTAACGGCAGGGGAGGGAGCCGCAACATGGCGCCGGTAGCGAGATGGCCGGCCGCAGCTTCCAGGACTGCCGAAGGTGAGGGAGGAGGGCGAGAAAGCACTGGCGCCGGTCAGGGCAGCTTACCCCTGGAGATGGCATCCAGCGTGGGGCCGGATCCTGCCCCATCCTTCCAAGCGACGACCCAACGGGAGGCTGTGACAGTCGCAGCACAGCCGGTGGCGGCGGAGGCTGCAGTGAGGGAGCTCCGCGAAGAGAAGGCGTCGGAGGCGGCATCCGCACACGAGGTGAGGCAGGGGCAGGAGGGGAGATGCGAGTGGTCCACCACCAAGGAGTATGCTCCCCCAGCCAGCAGGAGGACGGGCACTGCCGATGCGGAATGCCCACAGTTCAATAAAGAAGAGGGAGAATCCTCACGATCGCGGCATGTCAGCTCAGAGGCATGTCAGCCCCCTCACATGAACGTCAGTTAGGAGGTCCCCCCGCCTCCCCCAAATGAAGATTACCCACCTGCTCCCCCATCACCCATATATGAGGGCCCAAATGGTGCGCCAGGAGATCAGGTGGCATGGGGTCATCCACATTCCCCACACTCCCCTGCTCGGGCTCAGATGGAGGTGGATGAGAGATAATTATCCCCTCACCTGGTGTTCTCCCCCGGGCCACCCATTAATCAGGAAGCAGAATGGGGAACGGAGTCGCTGACTGGAGGGTCATATGGATCAGCCGAACGCCCCATGGGATTCCCTGACATACAGCTGCCTAAAAGGGACCGCAGCCCCCTACGGTGTCCCCATGACCTGGTGAACCCACCAAACATCCGTACCCCTCCACGGGCTAGCAGGGGAGATGGCCCAGTGCTGAAAATGGTCCACGACCATGACGTTCCCCGGGACCACAGGGAGCTGGTCGCTGATTGGGGTCCATCATCTATACACTCTGAAGAGTCTTGGCTGACCTCCTCGTCATTGGGACACCCTGAGAGGGGTGGCGTGTCCCCAACCCATCAGTCAATCGCACCCCAGCACAGCTGCCTACACAATCCACGTCTAGGAACCCGTACTGAGCTCCTACCCTCAATGCGGATGGGATCTCCAGTCTTGCCTGACCCCCCGGCCATTGAACAAATTCCCTCTGTCCAATACAACCTAGTGGTCCTGCTGAAATTTCTCCCCTCAAGGAAGGACTTCAAAAATTACACCAACAGGATGGAGTCCTTTCTCTGGAAGGAGCTGGATGAAGTGACGAAATCGGTATCGGAGGTTACTGAGAGAGTCCAAACCCTGGAGCAGAATCAGGAGTCCACAGTGCAACGACTGGAGGCTCCGGAGTGGGCCCACGAGGCTTTACAGGCGGCACAAACAACATCAACGCAACACACCACCAGAGCACTACTCCACCTCGATGATTTAGAAAATAGAGGACACCAAAATAATGTCCGGCTTCGTGGCCTCCCGGAGACACTAGAGCACAGCAACCTGGAATTAGTCGCATCGTATATCTTCAACGAGCTTCTGGGGCATAGGCTCGAGGAGCATATTGAAATCGACAGGATACATAGAGCACCGGGTCCACGCTCCACTGACCCCGCTAGGCTCAGAGACGTAGTATGTCGTATCCGCTTCTACAAAGTAAAGGAGGAGATCATGCGCAGGGCCTGGGAGAGAGGCCCCTCAACATATAATGGAGCCACTGTCACGCTGTTGCCAGACTTAGCTAGATGCACCCTCCAGATGAGGACACTGAAGCCCTTACTGGAAAAAATCAAGTCACTGGGAGCCTCCTACAGATGGGGCCACCCATTCCACCTGGTGGTCACTAGGCAGGACCGCTCCTTTACTCTACGCTTCCCATCCCAGCTCCCAGACCTCTTTGGTTTCTTGGAACTGCCGGCCTTTCACATTGAGGACTGGCTGTCGCCTGGAATCAATGAAATGGGGCCCCCGCGCCCGCAGCGCATTGCACGTCGCTATCGCAATCCACGGGAGCCAGGCGTCGGGGGAGGTGGTTGCCGGAATCACCCAGCTTAGGCACGCCGAACTCACGCCGTCCGGGTCACCATGGAACAGGTTTCTTGCAACATCTCTATACCTGGAAATTTTAGTGCTGCTTCGGATGCAGAACTTGCTCGGAGACCGGATACTGAGCACCTGGTCCCTGTGCGGCTGCGCACCTTCACCCGGCCGGTCGCCCGAGGAGCAGGGAGCCCCTTTTAGCTCTGGTGACATCCTTCCCTCCCCTTTGTTCTTGGTCTGGACCCTCCCAGATTGACCGCTCTGGGTCTTGAGCGTGGTGGGAGGGAATACATTGTATCTCCTGCCGAGACTGAGACGGTGGTCATCCGGTCCTCGGGGATGGACTGGCAGACCGGCCTATTGGGCTGTGCTGGTGCTCTGGTCCTGGGGACAGGGATATTGGTTGGCGGCTGTGGCTGGGGGGCCGAGCTGGTGGGGGCGGCCCTGGGATCGGTTGAGAGTCAGTGGATGATTGACGGGTGCACTTAACCACCCGGGGGACTGCGGGCGGCGTGGTAATATTCAACGTTACCTGTTAACTGTTTCCGTTCATTGTTGCTCAGTGTTGCGGATGGTGGTCGCTGCCCTGCAGGCTGGGCCGGGCGGGGGGTGCCCCGCATTTTTTGGGGTGGCCTGCCTTCCGGCGGCGCCGCCTGGCCTGGTTTGGGGGGCGGCGGCTGCCCCCTGATGTTGATATCTGCCCCCTGGCGGCAGGCTGGTTTGAACAAAATGTTTCATGGTTTTTGTTTAAAGTTTTAGAGTGACCTAGGTTCTGACATCCCGTGGCATGACTCAAGGTAAGGCCACGTTGTGTCCCCCTTCTGGGGCATCCGGGAGGGCCGGCGAGGCGTTTCGCCACGTTGCTCTCTGGTGGAGCCTCAGACGGGGGCTCATTGGGCTTATGGAGGGTTGATCCCTCACAACTACTGCTGGCTAAAAACATTTACCTTTAGGAAGGCGTATCTCTCAGTTTGTGGTCATGGCTTCCCACTCTCCCGCCGTAGGCCTACCTTACCTCTCCCATAGCGGGTAGAGTGAAGAGCGTAACAAGTTACATTTAGTAACCCACTCCTTCCCTAGAGCCTCTTTCCCCTCACACATCCCCTATTTACAGTACCCACCTTCCCTCCCACTCCACCTTTAATCCCCCCCACCAGTTTTTCGTCCAGCCCCCTCCCCTCCACCCCTCCTTCTCTCTTTCTCTTCGTGGGGATCGTGGACAGACCTACACCGACCGATACCGCCTTACAATGGTGGAGCTCCTGGTTTGCTCTTTCAATGTAAAGGGCTTCAATATTCCTGAGAAGCGAGCAAAAATCCTCTACGATCTGCACAAACAGAAAGTAAAAATCGCTCTACTTCAGGTTCATATTGAGTGGCAGTGGCTGCAATTCAGACTCCTTTCCAAGTCTGAATCCTTCTAAGTCTGCAGCGAATTTAACCTGAATTCAACCTGAAGGAAACCTGCACCGGATTCTGCTTGTCTGAATAGCCCAGCATCAACTAAAATGATTACCTTCTACCTCATCACACTGCTTCCTCTTACCCTCAGAATCCTAGGCTCACAGTATCCCCCTGCTCCTGGTAAGTCTCTATATATCTCCCCCTCTCTGCTCTCCTCCCCCTACCTCTCTGCTTACGAATTACTTTCTTTGGCAAAATCACACACCACCTCTATATCCACCTGCGCACTGTAGAATGCACGCTCAGTGTGCAATAAACTCACCTATATTCACGACCTGTTTGTCTTTAACTCTTTTATCTTCATGGGGTTCACAGAAAATGGTTTACCCAATCAGACACAGCTTCACCCGCTGCCCTCTCACATGGGGGACTACATCTCAGCCACACCCCCAGATCCAACAACAAACAGGGTGGGGGTGTCGGCATCCTTCTATCCAAACTCTGCTCCTTTAACTCACTCCCTGCCTTGCCATCTCTATCCTTCTCATCTTTTGACGTTCACTGTGTCCGCTTATATTCTCCCTGTAACCTGAAAATCGCAGTCATCTACCGCCCTCCTGGAACTACTACTCTTTTCTTCGACCACTTTTCTACCTGGCTCCTTCAGTTTCTGTCCGCAGACATCCCTGCAATCATTATAGGTGACTTCAACATATCTGTTGACACTAGCAACCCTGCTGCCACCAGACTACTGTCACTAACCTCATCTTTAGGCCTCAAGCAATGGTCTACTGCACCCACCCACAAAGACGGCCACACAATTGACCTCCTCTTCTCTAACCTCTGCTCTCTATCAAACCTCTCATCCTCTTTGCTCCCCCTCTCTGACCATAATCTGCTGACTATGACCCTCTTTCCAATGCCTGCTAACCCCCATTCACACAAACCCACAACTCAACGCAGGAACTTAAGAAACCTAGATCTTCAGTCCTTTTCTGCCTCACTTCAACCTCTTCAGACCTTGACCTCATTCATGGACATAGACGCTGCATCATCACACTACCATAATACTCTCTCCTCAGCTCTGGACTCTGTCGCCCCCCTCACCTATAGCCGTCCCCGCACCAAAAACCCCCAACCCTGGCTAAATGCAAGCACAACCAGATTAAAACAGCTGTCTCGAGCTGCTGAACGGCGATGGAGGAAAACCAAAGCCAATCATGACTTTCTATTCTATAAACAAGCCCTTCAGGAACTCAGGACAGCCCTTTCATCTGCTAAGCAAGCATATTTCTCTTCACTGATTTCTGCACAAGCCCGCAACTCTTCAACACTTTCAGTTCCTTACTCCGCACACCACCTCCTCCTCCAACCTCCCAAATAACAGCAGAAGAACTTTCTACATTCTTCAAAGAAAAAATTGACAACATTCGACTTGGCTTTGCCCCTCAGAATCCCTCACCACTTCAAACAATCCCCCCCCCCCGCCTTACTCTCTTACTTTCTTCATTCCAATAACTGAGCTTGGACTAACCTCTTTCATTTCTAGGGCCCACCTGACTACCTGCTCCCTCGATCCTATTCCATCCCACCTTATTCCTCAACTGTCTCCATCCCTCACTTAAGCCTTAACCTCCATATTCAACCTTTCTCTCTCCACTGGCACCTTTCCTTCTTCCTACAAACATGCAGTTATTACTCCGATAATCAAGAAACCCTCTCTCGACCCCTCTGCCCTCTCTAGCTATCCAAACTTCTTGAACAACATGTCCACTCAGAACTGTCACAATACCTATCCACTAACAACTTATTTGACCCCTTACAATCAAGATTCCGCCGTAACCACTCCACTGAAACTGCCCTCACCAAAGTCACCAATGATCTGCTCACTGCCAAAAGCATTGGTCACTACTCCATCCTCATCCTTCTTGACCTCTCCTCAGCCTTTGACACTGTCGACCACTCTCTGCGTCTTGATATTCTCTCCTCTCTCGGGGTTGAAGGTCTTGCACTCTTTTGGCTCACCTCTTTCCTCTCTGACAGATCATTTAGTGTATCCTATTCTAACACAGTTTCCTCCTCCCGTTCTCTTTCTGTTGGTGTGCCACAAGGTTCTGTCCTAGGCCCTCTACTTTTCTCAGTCTACACCCATGGCCTTGGCAAACTTATAACTTCACTAGGCTTCCAATACCACTTCTATGCGGATGACACTCAAATGTATCTCTCTGGCCCCAATCTCTACTCTCTCCTATCTCGCCTCCCCAACTGCCTCTCAGCTATTTCTTCATTCATGTCATCTCGCTACCTCAAGCTAAACATGGACAAGACAGAACTGGTCATTTTCCCACTCTCCCCTCTCTAACACGTCTATTTCTGTCAACAATTACACAATAACAGCAACTCCCCAAGCTCGGTGCCTGGGAGTCACTCTGGACTCTGCCCTCTCTTTCAAACCACATATTCACTCCCTGGCCACCTCCTGTCGCCTCCAACTTAAAAACATCTCACGCATCCGTCCTATCCTCTCACCTGACACCACTAAAATGCTAGTGCATGCCCTGGTCATATCCCGTCTGGATTACTGCAACATACTTCTTCGTGGATTACCAACTAACAGACTGGCACCCCTCCAGTCTATCCTGAACTCTGCTGCTTGCCTCATCCATCTCTCCTCTCGCTCCTCCAGTTCTACGCCTCTCTGCCAATCCCTACACTGGCTGCCAGTCCCACAGCAAATCCTGTTCAAATCTCTAACTTTTGCATACAAAGCTCTCTCCAACCAGGCCCCTCCCTACATCTCATCTCTAATCCAACAATATCAACCTAGATGCAGCATCCGCTCTGCTGCTGACCTTCTCATGGTCACCTCCTCTCACGCCCCCCTCCAGGACTTCACATGTGCAACTTCAATCTTCTGGAATGCCCTCCCGCACCCAATCTGCCACTCCACAACCCTCAAAACCTTCAAAGGCGCCCTTAAAATTCACTTATTCAGACAAGCATATAATCTGGCCTAACCAATCTTCTAAAGGGCATATGCCACAAAGCTCAATACTGACTGTTTGTGATCCTTCCCCCTCGTCTTCACCCCTCTTCCTTTAGACTGTAAGCTTGCAAGGGCAGGTCTCTCTCCCCAATTGTATCTTGTACTCAGAATATCCACTGTCAAATCTGTAAAACTGCATTTGAAATAGTATATGTACCGTATGTTTCTACCCTGTCTGTAATTATTACTTTGTAAAGCGCTACGGAAGATGATGGCGCTATATAAATAAACAATAATAATAATAATAATATCCCCAATATCTGAGATGGGTACTTTGGGTCATGGCACCATTGCCCCAACCCGGAGGGGAAAACGAAAGGGGTCTCAGTAGCATTTCACAAATCACTCCCGCACGAGATCTTAGATAAGAAAATCGACCCACAAGGCCGATTTCTATTTTTTAAAGTAAAGCTTATTAGTAAAACATACACTATAGCGAATATGTATGCCCCTAACACTGACCAGGTTGATTTCTCTGTCAAAGTGCTTAGGCTTCTGGTAGAATTCGCAGAAGGAGTGATCTTCACGGGAGGGGATCTAAATGTACCTTTCAACCCTCTGATCGATACATCCTCTGGGAGGGCGGCTGTATCGCTGAGCAAGATTAATAAATTGAGAAAGGAGTTGGCAAATCTCCATTTGGTCGATACCTGGAGAATGCTCAACGGCTCAAAGAGGGACTACTCTTTCTTCTCCCACGCCACTAAGTCATATAGCAGAATCGATTACTTACTGCTTAGCCACCATGCCCTGGACTGGGACCCTAAAGCATGGATAGGACCCATATTGTGGTCAGATCATGCCTCGATTTTTGTCTCAATTCATCTCCGCGTTGGTCATGGAGACTCAATGATAACTTGCTCGGCGATGTAGTTTGATCCTCGGCAGTGGAGAATGTTATTAAACACTTCCTCGAGGATCACAAGACAGACACCACCTCACTGCCATATAAATGGGAAGCCCTGAAATGCGTCGTTAGAGGGGAGCTCATCAAACAGGGGTCTAGGCTTAAAAGGGAAAAAGCCTCGCTTATAACTCAATCCTGCGACAAGATTTACACAAAATCAGACCTACCAATCTTAAACTATTAGAGCTTCAGGAGGCACGGGAAAAACTCCAGAACTTATACAACCAATCCTACCTCAGCTACAGAGATAAGGGTAAGGCACAGCTTTATGGTATGGTGAATAAATGTGGACGCCTGTTGGCGAAAGACCTACACCCTAGGCCAAATGCAACATACATACCTTCCCTAAAAAGGCAGGATGGAACTGCGGCACAAACCCCATCCAGCATAGCAGACACCTTTTAAAGAATTCTATAACTCATTATACAACATTCATAACCCCACGGGCACCGTCCCGGATCACCGGGCTACCCCAGAAGCGATAAATGAATACATAGAAAATACCCTACTCCCCGTCACTTCCCCAGAGGAGGTGGGGCTCCTAGAATTGCCCTTCTCGGAACAGGAGGTAGCTCGGGTAATCAAAGACTCGCCGTCTGGCAATTGTCCTGGGCCAGATGGATACTCTCCTAAATTCTACAAACATTTTGGGGCCCAACTGGTTCCCCTATTGACAAGGGTCTTTAACTCTATTGACAAAACTATAGGCCAATTTTGCTCATCAATATTGACATTAAGCTTTACGCCAAGGTTATTGCTTTGAGGTTACAGCCTATGCTTCCCGGCCTGATTCACTTAGACCAGGTGGGGTTCGTCCCAGGGAGAGAGGCTAGGGACAACACCAACATACTATTCACTCTAATATCCTTTGTATCTGCAACCAAGACACCCGCCTGCCTCCTCTCATGTGATGCAGAGAAGGCGTTCGACAGGGTGAACTCGGCCTTTATGACAGCCTCGTTGAGGCAAGTTGGTGTTGGCCCTGGCCTCCTCACCAAGATCCTTGCTTTGTATACCATCCGCACAGCCAGAGTCAGGGCTAATGGTCTCCTAATGGTGCCCCCTGTCCCCCCTCCTATATGGAGCACTTAGCCATTGCCATTCGGAATAACCCTGACATCAAAGGTATACAAATAGATGACCATCATTACAAAACCTCCCTATTTGCGGATGATTTAATGCTGCACGTAACGTCATGCCACACAACCTTCCCAGCTGTTATGAGGGAATTCAAGCGCTTCAGTGCCGTGAGCAATTTTAAAATCAATTATTCTAAATCCGAGGCACTCAATCTCTCCCTTTCAAGCCGGGAAGTGCAACAATTGCAGACCAATTATCCTTTTAACCCTTTAAGTGCCAAGCACGTAACACCTACGTGCTGGCTTGGCTGGGCCTTAAGTGCCAAGCCCGTAGGTGTTAGGTGCTCAACTTTCCCTACTCCTAGTATAAAAAATAAAAATGAAAAATACTCACCTGACCCCTCGTTGGATCCAGCCGGATCTCCTCTTTAATTTGGTGCCATCCGATCCCCCGTGGGGGGTCGGATGGCTCCAGGAGAGCCCCCGGAATAGCCCCCCCCCCGTGATTCGGCAGCAGCTGCTGACTGTAAAAAAAAAAAAAATGACATTTGCTTACCTGTGGTCGCGCTGCCTCCCTCTGGGTCTTCTCTTAACTGGGGGGGCCTCCGATCGCCCCCCAGCCTCTTCAGTGGCGAGGAGAGGGCCAGGTGACATCATTGTGATGTCACCAGCAGCCGGCTTCTTCTGCCCAAGCCCCTGAGACTGAATCAGTCTGCTCGGTGCTTGGAACACGGAGCAGAGGAGGAGGAGAGGGGTGTGATGGCCCCCCCTCCTCCCCAGGCTCTCTGTTCCAAACAGCGAGCAGGCTGTCAGCGGAGATTGCCGGGGGACACAGGATCGGAGGTGAGTAAAGTAAAAAAAATAAAATAATAAAGATCATTTTTTTTATGTGTCTGTGTTTTTTTTATTCCACATTTAACCCCTTGTGAACTGGTAAGGGGTCCATGTGATATTATAGATTACTTGTTTCAGTTAGGGGGGGTCTCCTGGGCAGGAACGGGGGGCTACCGATAAATATGTGGTACCGTTCTAATCGGTAGAAATGGGGCTTTCACATGCAATATGCTTTTCCTTAATAAAATACATTTTTTATTTAAAATAAAGGAGTCAATTTTCTAAAAATGTTTTTTTTTTTTTTACTTAATAATATTGTAAAAACAAAATAAAATGTACAAACAAGACATTTCATGTTAAAGCCTAAACTCTGCTGCAAAAAAATATAAATATAATTTTCCTGAAAATTACAGCAAAAATGGCGCAAAACATGGCGCAAAATTGGGAAAAATGACCTGTCAACAGAGGGTGACAAAATCTCAAGTAGGCTGGCAATTAAAAGGGTTAATAGTACCTCTGCATGTTGGGTATTGTTCTGTTCAGGAGACCTTGCGCTTTCAGACTTAGCTTGTTTTTTCTGGTTTGCATATTTATATTTTAGGAAAAGGTGTTTTTTATTCAGCTTTTTTATACATTTTTTAGGGAAACCCTGCGCAACCAAAGAATTCTTTGAGGAATTAATTCCAGAAAGATGAGCCCACTACAACAAGCTGGGTACGCTTAGTAAGCTTAACATGTGTACTTTCAGGGAATATATGGTTTATGCGGAATATTCCAAATGTAAAGGGTTGTTTTGGTTGAAAAATGGCAAGGTGCGCACTGTCTGTCTGCAGAACTGAAATTTTCAAGTAAAATTACCGTTACGCACATGCTTTACTTTGGGGTGTTTGGCAACTCTTCCCTTGACAGAACCTATGCATGTTGGGTGTTGTTCTCTTCGGGGAATTTTGCTTTTTCAGATTAAACTTGTTTTTTCTTGTTTGTATATAGTTTTTTTAGGAAAATGTGGCTTTGATTCTTCTTTTTTATCCTTTTTTTTGGGAAACTCTTTGCAACCAAAGAATACATTGAGGAATTACTTCCAGAAAACTATGGGCACATCAACATGCTTGGTACACCTAGAAAGCTTGAGGTGTGTACTTCCAGAGAATATTTAGTTTGTTGGGGGTATTTCAAATGTAAAGGGTTGTTTTTCTGGTAAAACTGCAAGGTGCGCATAGCGCATATCACAGTTGTATTTTTTCTGAAAATCCCCTAAAGTGCTATTTCAGTTTGGGGGAGTCTCCTGGGCAGGAAAGGGTGTCTACCTATACATATGTGGCATCGCTGTAACCGGGAGAAATTGGGATTTCACACACAATAAGATTTTATTGACAAACTTACATATTTTATTACAAAAAACACTACAAATTGTAAAAAAATATATTTTTTAATTTTTTTCACATATTTCACCCAAAAATATTGAGAATCCACCTAAAAATTACAAACAAGACATTTCATGTTAAAGCCCAGACTCTGCTGAAAAAAACAATATATAATTTTCCTGGGAAATCCCTTCAAAAATGACAGTTGAACATGTGTAGCGCAAAATAGTGAAACATGGTCTGGCAACAGGGAGTGGCAAATGCTGCAGGTAGGCTGGCACTGAAAGGGTTAAATGGAAACCCCAAGCCATCAAATACCTGGGCATTCAAATCCCGGCGAATCTCTCCAAAATATATGAGCTGAACTATTCCCCCCTCCTGAACAAAATAGGGATGGAACTGAACTTGTATATGTTCGGTAGAGTCAATAGTTTGAAAATGGACATACTCCCGAAGTTGCTTTATGTTTTCCAGGCTGCTCCCATAAAACTCCCCAGTAGCTTCTTTAGTAGGCTGAGATCAGCTTTCTCGAAATTTGTTTGGGGGGGTCACTAGACCGAGAATACGACTCTCGACACTCTCCAGAAGTAAAGCGCAGGGAGGTGTTGGCCTCCCGGACATAAAGGCCTATCACACGGCCGTCATCCTTCTGAGAATGGTGGACTGGTTGCGTAGAGGCGAGGACAAACTATGGGTGCAGCTTGAGAAATTGCTCTCCCCATCTAATCCCACCTCCATAGCATGGGATGCCCCTTTGTCTGAATCACAAAGGGACTCCACATCCTTTCTTATGCAGCATTTCCTGGAAATCTGGGATCCCCTCCAAAACAAATGTAAACTAGTGCGCAGGCCCGGCCCGCTGACACCAATATTCGGTAACCCGGGCTTTGAACCCGGTCTACTTTCAAATAATTTTCTCATCTGGGATGCCTCTGCCAATACCACCATAGGCCAGGTATTACAAAACGGGAATATTCCCTCACTAGAGGACTTGAAGATAAGGGCAGGGGGCAAGCACGTCTCATGGCTTCTACATAGACAGCTCCAAGCATTTTTCATTGCTAACAATATAGCAGAGGCAGCCCGAAACACACAAAGGAACTTGAATCCCTAATTACACAAGACACCCCTCCCGCGCATGTGATAGCATCTCTTTATGCGCTCCTTATTAAAATAAACCACCCGGGACCTCCTAAGTTCATTGAAAGATGGGAAATGGAGTTAGGAATTAGTCTCTCAGATACCGACTTAACCAAAATATATGCCTGTACTCACGGCATATCAGTAGCTAAAGCTGTACAAGAGCGGAACTATAAGATTCTAGCCCACTGGTACAGGTGCCCAGCAGACATCCATCATTTTGCTGAGCCCTACATTGACACATGCTAGAGATGTCAGAAAGATGTGGGCAACATGACCCATATTTGGTGGAGTTGCCCAACCATTAAAGCTCTCTGGGACCAAATCTTTTCCATCTATGAACAGGTCTCAGGGAATAAGGTAACCAACACACCACAAGTGGCACTTTTATCCCTTTTTCAAAATTCCATATCTAGCTCTAAAAAAAGACATTCTGCGTCATTTTCTGGCAGCCATTAGGGCTATCATCCCAAGACACTGGAAAAAGCAGACCCCCCCTTACTGATAGAATGGGTACAGGAACTGGAATCAATTGGCTATATTGAAAGTTTGGTTGCGAATGACACGGAAACCACGAACGGATATATGATGATTTGGTCCAGTTGGTTGAACTTCTGAGACTCCCACCTCTCTGCCTTAATACAATCCAATGGATAAACCCACGAGCTATGCCCACTTGCCATCTTGACATACCCTTTCAGAACACAGTTGACCTGAAATATGTAGAACACACAGGAGGGACAGAGGTGCTGAGCTTTGGACTTGGAGCTTGTACAGAGGGTTCCCCCTCGTCCCATTTGTTAGAGTCCCATATCCAACCATTATCAACAATTAATTGCCAATGTCCACTTTCTCCCCCAATCAGCGTTCCCCTCCTCCGTCTTGATAGCCCTTTACCGACCCTATAAGTAGAGATGTGATAGGAACTAGGATGCGGGCAGAACAGCCCATCTTAAATGTATGGGCGGTTTTGTCAGGATCTATATACATATAGAAATGACCTTAAAAGCTCCCCACTGAGAACTGTCACAAGCAACATGGTTCACGGGTATTAAGGGTGACTGTACGCTTCCTCATTATGAGAACTGCTAACAAACAAGGGTGCTAGCTATTATGTATAATGGGATATATAATGGATGTTAGATATAGTTTTGTGAATTAGCCTTGCTGTATCCCCTTCCCTTTCCCCCCTCTCCTTTCTTGCCATCTGTAACCCCTCAACACCCCCTTCTACTGTTTGTTTTATTTTTCTTGTCTTTTTTATTCTTGAAAAAACAATAAAATTTGATTACACTAAAAACCACATTGTAAATGTAGCAGTAGTCATTGCCTTTCACCGGGGGCATCCCACATGCAAGCAATTGTCTTTTAAAAGTACCTGGCTACTTACCTTTTCCATTTTGTAACAAAATCCATGTTGTAAATTTTGCAGTAATCCCTCAGTGCAGCCAGGCAAATGCTAGCATTTGCCTTTAAAGAGTACCTGCATCTTTACCTTTTCCATTTTGTAACAAAAACCATGTTGTCAATTTTGCAGTAGTCATTGCCTTTCACCGGGGGCATCCCGCATGCTAGGATTTGTCTTTTAAGAGTACCCTTATCAGTACCTTTTTCATTTTGAAACAAAATACTACGTTGTAAATTTAGCAGTAGTCATTGACTTTCACCGGGGGCATTCCACATGCTAGCATTTGTCTTTTAAGAGTACCTGGCTTCTTACCTTTTCCATTTTGTAACAAAAACCACATTGTAAATTTAGCAGTAGTCATTGCCTTTCACCAGGGGTATCCCGCATGCTAGCATTTGTCTTTTAAGAGTACCTGGCTTCTTACCTTTTCCATTTTGTAACAAAAACCACATTGTAAATTTAGCAGTAGTCATTGCCATTCACCGGGGGCATCCCGCATGCTAGCATTTGCCTTTAAAGAGTACCTGCATCTTTACCTTTACCATTTTGTAACAAAAATCACGTTGTAAAGTTTGCAGTAGTCATTGCCTTTCACCGGGGGCATCCCGCATGCTAGCATTTGTCTTTTAAGAATACCTTTATCTTTACCTTTTTCATTTTGAAAGAAAAATTACGTTGTAAATTTAGCAGTAGTCATTGACTTTCACAGGGGGCATCCCGCATGCTAGCATTTGTCTTTTAAGAGTACCTGCATCTTTACCTTTTCCATTTTGTAACAAACATGTGTAAATTTAGCAGTAGTCATTGACTTTCACCGGGGGCATCCCACATGCTAGCATTTGTCTTTTAAGAGTACCTGCATCTTTACCTTTTCCATTTTGTAACAAAAACCACGTTGTAAATTTTGCAGTAATTATTGCCTTTCACCGGGGGGGCATCCCACATGCTAGCATTTGTCTTTTAAGAGTACCTGCATCTTTACCTTTTCCATTTTGTAACAAAACCACGTTGTAAATTTTGCAGTACTCATTGCCTTTCACCAGGTGCATCCCGCTTGCTAGCATTTGTTTTTTTAGAGTACCTGGCTACTTACCTTTTCTATTTTGTAACAAAAACCACATTGTAAATTTTGCAGTAGTCATTGCCTTTCACTGGGGGCATCCTGCATGCTAGCATTTGTCTTTTAAGAGTACCTGCATCTTTACCTTTTCCATTTTTTAACAAAAAACACTTTTTAAATTTAGCAGTAGCCATTGCCTTTCACCGGGGGCATCCTGCATGCTAGTATTTGTCTTTTAAGAGTACCTGCATCTTTAACTTTTCCATTTCGAACAAAAACCACGTCGTAAATTTTGCAGTAGTCATTGACTTTCACCGGGGGCATCCCGCATGCTAGCATTTGCCTTTAAAGAGTACCCTTATCTTTACCTTTTCCATTTTGAAACAAAAAACTACGTTGTAAATTTAGCAGTAGTCATTGACTTTCACCGGGGGCATTCCACATGCTAGCATTTGTCTTTTAAGAGTACCTGGCTTCTTACCTTTTCCATTTTGTAACAAAAACCACATTGTAAATTTAGCAGTAGTCATTGCCATTCACCGGGGGCATCCCGCATGCTAGCATTTGCCTTTAAAGAGTACCTGCATCTTTACCTTTTCCATTTTGTAACAAAAAACATGTGTAAATTTAGCAGTATTCATTGACTTTTACCGGGGGCATCCCACATGCTAGCATTTGTCTTTTAAGAGTACCTGCATCTTTACCTTTTCCATTTTGTAACAAAAAACATGTGTAAATTTAGGAGTAGTCATTGACTTTCACCGGGGGCATCCCACATGCTAGCATTTGTCTTTTAAGAGTACCTGCATCTTTACCTTTTCCATTTTGTAACAAAAGCCACGTTGTAAATTTTGCAGTAGTTATTGCCTTTCACCGGGGGGCATCCGCATGCTAGCATTTGTCTTTTAAGAGTACCTGCATCTTTACCTTTTCCATTTCGAAAGAAAAATTACGTTGTAAATTTAGCAGTAGTCATTGACTTTCACCGGGGGCATCCCGCATGCTAGCATTTGTTTTTTTAGAGTACCTGGCTACTTACCTTTTCCATTTTGTAAGAAAAACCACATTGCAAATTTTGCAGTAGTCATTGCCTTTCACCGGGGGCATCCTGCATGCTAGCATTTGTCTTTTAAGAGTACCTGCATCTTTACCTTTACCATTTTGTAACAAAAATATCATTGTAAAGTTTGCAGTAGTCATTGCCTTTCACCGGGGGCATCCCGCATGCTAGCATTTGTCTTTTAAAAGTACCTGGCTACTTACCTTTTCAATTTTGTAACAAAAACCACATTGTAAAATTTGCAGTAGTCATTGCCTTTCACTGGGGGCATCCCGCATGCTAGCATTTGCCTTTAAAGAGTACCTGCATCTTTACCTTTACCATTTTGTAACAAAAACCACATTGTAAATTTTGCAGTAGTCATTGCCCTTCACCGGGGACATCCCGCATGCTAGAATTTGTCTTTTAAGAATACCTTTATCTTTACCTTTTCCATTTTGAAAGAAAAAACTATGTTGTAAATTTAGCAGTAGTCATTGACTTTCACTGGGGGCATCCCGCATGCTAGCATTTGTCTTTTAAGAGTACCTGCATCTTTACCTTTTCCATTTTGTAACAAAAGCCATGTGTAAATTTAGCAGTACTCATTGCCTTTCACCAGGTGCATCCGCTTGCTAGCATTTGCTTTTTAAGAGTACTGGCTACTTACCTTTTCTATTTTGTAACAAAAACCACATTGTAAATTTTGCAGTAGTCATTGCCTTTCACCGGGGACATCCTGCATGCTAACATTTGTCTTTTAACCCTTTAAATGCCAAGCACGTAGTTTCTACGTGGTTGCCTCTCTCCACCGTTACGTGCCAAGCACGTAGAAAATACGTGCCTGGCATTTCCCCCTGCTAGTTAAAAAAAATTAAAATAAAAAATACTCATCTGACCCCTCGTTGGATCCGGCCGGGTCTCCTCTTTAATTTGGTGCCATCCGATTCCCCGTGGGGGCTCGGATGGCTCCAGAAGAGCCCCCAGAATAGCCCCCCCACTTCGGCAGCAGCAGCTGCTAACTGTAAAAAAAAAAATAAAAATGACATTTACTTACCTGTGGCCGCGCTGCCTCCCGACGTGTCTCCTCTTCACTGGGGGGGGCTCCGATCGCCCCCCAGCCTCTTCCATGGTGAGGAGAGGGCAAAAAACGCCCTCCCCCACCACTTCCTGCATCGGGTCCGCCCTGGGGGTGGGGCCAGTGACATCACTGTGATGTCATCAGCAGCTGGCCTCTTAAGACCGGAGGAGAGAGCTGGGGAGGAGGAGAGGGCTGTGATCGCCCCCCCCTCCCCAGGCTCTCTCCTCCAACCAAATGTCTTTATTTTTTACATTTAACCCCTTGTGAACTGGTAAGGGGTCCATGAGATCCCTTATACCAGTGCACAAGGCTGGGGCTTGCCGCAGGTGACTTGTCATTAACCCCGGCACCCCTTTTACCTGCCTCCCCAAAGCCCGGGGGGCAGAAGAACCCTGGCTATGCGGGCTTGTAGGCTGCAGGGTATTCCTACAAGCCCCCATAGCTGGTCCCAGGCTGGTAATGCTGGGTAAGGAGGACCCCATTTCATTTTTTGGGGATTTTTAAGGGTTTCTGTTTTTTACACTTAAACCAGACCAACACCCGTTTTTACCCTAACGGGTGTTGGTCCGGCTGTGTGGTCGTTGTAAGAAGCGAGGGGGGGCATCCACAATGCTGGAGCCCCCCTTGCAGCAAACCTGCAGCCAATTGCGGGACTCCGTTCTCGCCGCTGTCTCGGTATGCAGGTGAGTAAAACAGGCGATATATGCGGTTTGCTGCGAGGGGGGCTCCAGCATTGTGGATGCCCCCCTCGCTTCTTACAATGACCACACAGCCGGACCAACACCCGTTAGGGTTAAAACGGGTGTCCGGTTTAACCCCTTGTGAACTGGTAAGAGATCCATGAGACCCCTATACCAGTTCATAAGGCTGAGGGCTGGCAAGTCACCTGCGGCTAGCGGGTGACTTGCCGTTAACCCCCGGCACCCCTATTACATGCCTCCCCAAAGCCGAGGGGGGGCAGAAGAGCCTGGGCCCACATAGGCTATGTGGGCTTGTAGGCTGCAGGGTGGGGGCCACAAAAGCTGGACCTTCCACTCTGTTCCTACAAGCCCCCATAGCTGGTCCCGGGCTGGTAATGCTGGGTAAGGGGGACCCCATTTCATTTTTGGGGGGATTTTTAAGGGTTTTTAACAGGAGGGGGGACCCTATGTAATTTTTTAAAGAATTAACCCCTTATGTTTATAGTGTGGATAGTAGTAGTATTTTATTTGTAAATGTTATAAAGTGCTATTTTCAGTTTGGGGGTCTCTTGGACAAGAATGGGGGGGCTACCGATACATATGTGGTTCCGTTGTAATCGGGAGAAAATGGGCTTTCACATGCAATATGGTTTTCTCTAATAAAGTAAATGTTTTATTTAAAATAATGGAGACAATTGTCTAAAAAATATTTATTTATTTATTTATTTTTACACAAAAATATTAAAAAAAACAGTAGAAAAATTACAAACAAGACATTTCATGTTCAAGCCTAAACTCTGCTGCAAAATATATATCTATAATTTTCCTGGAAATTCCGGCAAAAATCACGGTTAAACATGGCGCAGAATTGGGGAAAATGACCTGTCAACAGAGGGTGACAAAACTTCAAGTAGGCTGGCAATTAAAAGGGTTAATATTACCAATGCATGTTGGCTATTGTTCTGCTCGGGGGCCCTTGTTCTTTCAGATTTAGCTTGTTTTTTCTTTGCATATTTTTTAACAAAAACCATGTTGTAAATTTAGCAGTAGTCATTGCCTTTCACCGGGGGCATCCCGCATGCTGGCATTTGTCTTTAAAGAGTATCTGGCTACTTACCTTTTCCATTTCGTAACAAAAACCGCGTTCTAAAATTTGCAGCAGTTATTAACTTTCACCGGGGCATCCCATGCTGTCACTGCGTGCTAGCATTTGTCTTTTAAGAGTACCTGGCTACTTACCTTTTCCATTTTGTAACAAAAACCACATTGTAAATTTAGCAGTAGTCATTGTCATTAGGGATGAGCGAATTGATCCGGACGAACCCGGATTCGTTCCGAATTTCATGGAAAATTAGATTCTGAACTAATCCGAATTTCCCCGCGATTCGATCGATCAAAGTTTTCCTTTAAACTCCATTTATTTCAATTACAGGCATTCTAAAATGGTGGATAAACATGTCCAGACATACCCCCTGGGGCAAGGTATCATGGGTAAGTCACATGCAGCCTATTGGCAGCCAGGAAGCCCGGTGACGTCGCCGTGCTATATAAAGCGGCGGCCATCTTGCTTGTGTGCATTTCAGCCTTGCATTGCGGCCAGAGCACAGCTAGTTAGAGACAGGGACAGAGAGTTAGAGATAGGTAGGGAGAGTCAGAGAGGCAGACAGAGAGGTAGACAGAGCCAGGGAAAGATAGGGAAAGATAGGAAAAAAACTGAACCATCCAGCCAGGGACAGTGAAATTTTTTTTTTTTTTTTATTAGACAGATGAGTTTTCAATTCGAATTCAGTTCTTTGTGCTGTAAATCTGCCTTGCCACTGTGCATGCCATCTATGCAGTGGCTTATTTAACCCTATCTGTTACACACACGCATTTATCACAATATATAACTGGATTAGTTTAAATATTTTTTGGTCTGCCTTTAACCAAAAAAACACCAGCCCACCTGGGTATCCCAAACCTGCACTTAGCAGCCGCTTGTTGATCCTTCCTCAGCTGAATCAAAGTATTGCATTTTGAATTGGTTTTTGGTCTGCCTTTAACAAAAAAAAACACCAGGCCGCAGGGCATCCCAAACCTGCATTAGGCAGCCTATCTGTTATACTAAATACGCTTGTTGATCCTTCCTCAGCTGAATCTAAGTATTGCATTTTGAATTGGTTTTTGGTCTGCCTTTAACAAAAAAAAACACCAGGCCGCAGGGCATCCCAAACCTGCACTTGGCAGCCTATCTGTTATACTAAATACGCTTGTTGATCCTTCCTCAGCTTAATCAATGTATTGCATTTTGAATTGGTTTTTGGTCTGCCTTTAACAAAAAAAGCACCAGGTCGCAGGGCATCCCAAACCTGCATTAGGCAGCCTATCTTTTATACTAAATACGCTTGTTGATCCTTCCTCAGCTGAATCTAAGTATTGCATTTTGAATTGGTTTTTGGTCTGCCTTTAACAAAAAAACACCAGGCCGCAGGGCATCCCAAACCTGCACTTGGCAGCCTATCTGTTATACTAAATACGCTTGTTGATCCTTCCTCAGCTTAATCAAAGTATTGCATTTTGAATTGGTTTTTGGTCTGCCTTTAACAAAAAAAGCACCAGGCCGCAGGGCATCCCAAACCTGCATTAGGCAGCCTATCTGTTATGCTAGGGATGGAAGAGATGAAGAAAAAAAAAAAAAAAAAAAAACTTTTTTCTTGGTGTCACTGGATTTACCTGTCGCTCTTAATCAGTCTGGAATCTTGATGTTTTGATTGTAGGTCTGCTTGATAGTGCTCAGAATGATGGTGCCCAAGGTTAAAAGTTGAGGGATTAACGTCTTTATTGGTAGGGTACAAGGACCCCTCTATTTTAAAATACAGACAAAGAAGGTCTGCTTTAAGGTGCTTAAAAAAGTTTGAGGGAATCCTGGGACTTGATAAAAATGCAGGTCCCTTTAAAACTGGCAAGTCTGCTTTCAAATGCTTACAGTAATGCTATTGCAGGCTTGTGAAGAAAGAATAGATGCTATCAATCTTATGATTAAATCCTAGATTCTTCAGGGTAATGAGGACTTATATTTATATTATAGTCTGTGGCCGCTGTCTGCGGCTGAAGAATGTAGGCTAAAAAATGTAGCGTGGCCGGCGGGCCTGCCGCTCCTGCGGCTTCTAATAATAACCTAGGTATACAGCTGCTTATGCGTTGCAGCTGTGTAGCTAGGTAGCGTGGCCGGCGGGCTGGCCGTTTTAGTTGCTTCCCCTCTAGTTGTATGTAGCCCCTGAGGCAGCAGAGGGATGTAGCGTGGCCGGCGGGGCCAAAGGTGGATGGCCGCAATTGCGGCTTAATAAAATGATCTTTAAAACCGCAAGTGCGGTTTGGAGTAGAAAATTGTGTGAAGCCGCTCCTGCGGAGAAAGATGGTGTAGCGCTGCCGAGGGAGGCTTGGTTGCTGTTATACTGTCTGTCCCTGCAGCTGTCTGTGGCCGCTTGGCGGCACCGAGATGTAGCGTGGCCGGCGGGGCCAAGGATTGAAAGCCGCAATGGCGGCTTGGTCAGTAAAACCGCAGATTGCGGCTAAAAGTCTAGAGTTCTGTAGAGCCGCTCCTGCGGCAGAAAGAGATGTAGCAAGGCCGAGGGAGGCTTAGCTAATGTTTCACCGACGCGCGTTTCGTTGGAGTATCTCCAACGTTGTCAAGGTGAAGAGGCGGAGTGAGTTACTGCTTTTTAATTGGTGTCTGTTTGCACCAAAGGTTGATGGGAAATGTAGTTTCCTTGCATGATCTGTTGTTTCATTGTTGTGCAGCAGGTGTCGCTATGTGGAAGCTTTTTATTAAGCTATGCTGTTGGTATCCTTTCTTATTGGAATGCTATGTCCGTATGTGGACAGCAGATGGCGCTGTTGTTCTGTTTTCTTGGTTTTCTCTTCATAAAGGTATTTGGAAGATACAATGTAGTGGTTTCTTTCATTATTACCTTTACAGATGAAAGATACAGTGTAGAGGTTTTTTGATGTTACATTTTTCTTCTTCTTAGTTCATAGAGGATACACTGTAGAGGTAAAAATGCTGAGCCCTTTGAAAATGCTAGTTTCAAGCTATTGATTTCTCTGGAACTTGTTGTTTGCTGAAACTGTAATTTCTTCAGGTTATTCTTTTGAAAAAGAGGATTTTTTTCTTCCGTCCTGAATTTTAATTTATAGAGGTGTGAGTGGAGTTTTTTGTTGGAGCAAAAAAAAGGGGAGGGGGGGGGGGGAAATGCTTGCTTCTGTTGCAGTCATGACAGTCTGCTGTTAGTTATTCTCCAGAAAACAATTGAGGTCTATTTCAATGTTTAAGCCTCCCGGGGATAGTGTATTGAGCTCAAAAATCCAATAGGTTTCCTTCTTGGATGATTCCCTTTGGATGTTTGCTCCTCTCCAGTTTAAATTAATTTTCTCTATAATCCAAAAATCTAATCCATTTGGATTTTTTTGGTGAACATTAGCGAAGTGGGCTGAGACACTGTGTGTGGGGAGTCCATTTTTAATATTTCTGATGTGTTCATTGAGTCTGATTTTGAAAGGTCTTTTAGTTCTTCCAATGTAAAGCAGATTACATGGACACTTGAGACAGTATACCACTCCTGCTGTGTTGCATGAATGCTGACCTTTTACTTTGTACTCCTTGTTATTTATGGGGTTGAGAAAACTTGCCACTGTGTTTTGGGGTGTTTTATTGTTGCGTAGATAAAGTTTGCATCCCTGGCAGTCTCTGCAACGGGAAAATTTGTTTAAGGTTTTTGTGCTGTCCGTTGGTTGGTTAATTACACTTGCTGTGATATACTGAGCCAGGGTTTTTGGTTTACGGTATATGAATCTTGGTCTTGGTCCTAGGAGCTCCCTTAGGGTGGGGTCTGTGGTTAAAACTTTCCAATGTTTTTTGACAATTTGTTCTAGTTTCTTATAGTCTCTAGTAAATTTTGTGATGAAAGTTGGGGCCCCAGAAAAAGGTTGTGTCTTCTCTTCTGTTAAGGATGGCTGTATCTGATTCTGCACTTCTTGTACTGTGGTTTCTAGTTCATCTTCGTCGTAGCCTTTTTCCAGGAATCTATTTTTGATGATTTGGGCTTGTTCAATGTAGGTTTTATCCTCTGTGCAATTTCTCCTAATTCGTTGAAATTGACCTTTTGGGATATTGTTCATCCAGGTGGGATGGTGGCAGCTGTCCTTTGGGATATAACTGTTTCTGTCGGTCTCTTTAAAGAATGTTTTTGTTTTAATTCGGTGGTTTTCTTTATATACTTCAATGTCCAGAAAATGTATCTTTTCGTTACTGATTTCATGTGTGAAAGTGATATTCCAATTGTTGTTGTTAAGGTTTGTAAGGAAGGATCTGAGAGTATCTTCTTGTCCGTCCCACAGGAAAAAGCAGTCGTCAATATATCTTTTGTAGTATTTGAGTTCTGCAGGTCTTTGTGGTTCCATAATCTGGGTTTCCCAGAGTGCCATGAAGAGATTTGCAACACTGGGAGCAAATTTCCCACCCATTGCTACACCAATTTTTTGAAGGTAGAAAATATCTTCAAACCAGAAATAGTTGTGGTTTAATGAAAAATCCAAACATTCTAGGATGAAGGAAATGTGTGATTCTTGCATGGTGTGTTCTTTTTGTAAGAAAAATCTTACTGCTTCTAAGCCCTTATGGTGGGGAATAATGGTGTATAGCGAGCTTACATCCGCCGTTGCCAGTATGTAGTGTGGTTTGTCTTCATGTTTTCTGAGGTCCTCTAGGAACATCGTTGTGTCTTTCAAGTAGGATGCTGTTTTTTGTACTACTGGTTGCAGGTAGTGGTCTATATACTCCCCTAGTCTACTTGTTAGTGATTCTATGCCACTTACTATAGGCCTTCCTGGTGGTGCGTCTCTGTTTTTATGGATCTTTGGGAGGTGGTAAATTGTGGGAATTCTTGGAGTTCCAAGGTTGAGGTAGTTAAATTCTTGTTTATTCAAAATATTTGAATTCTTTCCTTTTATTAGTAAATCTCTTAGTTCCTTGTGGTAGGGTATGGTGGGGTTGTATGCCAACTTCTCATACGTGGTTGTGTCAGAGAGGAGGCGAGCAGTTTCCTGTATATATTTTGATTTGTCCAGAATTACCAGGCCACCTCCTTTATCTGCTGATTTGATTACTATGTTGGAATTTTTCTGTATTTTCTTGATGGTATTCAACTCTTTTTGTTCTCTTCGGGATCGCCTGGGTTTCTGGGTGGTTAAGCTTTTTATGTCTTTGGTGACAAGTTCCCTGAAGATTCTTATAGCTCCTCCTTGATCTTGAGGATTAAAAGTGGAATTATTCTTAAGGTGAGTGTGGGTGATTTCTGATGGTTCTGGTTGAGTTTGAATTTCTGTGGGTTCTGTTATGGGCTTTTCTTTGAAGAATTTTTGTATGTTTAATTTCCGAGTGAATTTCAATAGGTCAATATACGCTTCAAACTGGTTGATGTTTGCAGGCGGTGCATATTTAATTCCCTTATTAAGAAGTTGCAATTCGTCTTTGGTAAAACTAGAGTTGGAAAGGTTGTATATTCCCGTGGTAGGTGTTATTGGTGGTCTATTGTTCTTTTTTTCTTTGTTTCTTTTCTCTTGTAATCGTTTTCCTGCTCTGCATCCTCTTGATCTGATTTTTTTCTTTTTGGAGTGTATGTGGTACCTAGGTCTAAAAAATAATGATGCTGTTGTGGCTGTCGAACAAGGTTCCTTTGTGGTTTGGGTGATTGGCGGGGCTGGCTAGGCTCAGTTGGTCGTGCGTTCGGCAGGTTGGTTGATCTATGGTGGGTTGTTAGCACAGTAGTGTGTTGGGTCTTATGATTATGGTAAGGTTTGTTGGCGAGATTCCAGGGTGCCAGGTCTTTCCTTGATGTTCTTCGTGGAGTGTGTGGCCTAGGGTCTCTGTGTTGCCTCCAACTGGGAGTTCTTTGGTGCGTCCTGTATTTATCATGTTGTCTTTGTTTGGGAAAATAATAATAATTCTGAGGTCTAAGATTATATTGTTTATGAGGGGAATTGATGTAGTTAGAATAGGCTCTTGGTGGTGTGTCCTGATTCCTCCTTGGATAATGGCGTTCTTGGTGATGCCGGTCCTGGGAGGGGTTAGTTTCCTCTCTTTCCATGTTAATGTTTTTCTGCCATTTATATATGCTTCCTGATGCAAAATCTTTGTTATCCCTTGATAGTTTCTTTTGTTTTTTGTTTTTTTGTTCTTTCTCAAAAGTTCTCAATTTGTTTCTTATTTGGTAGAGGTGTTCCTGGTATTCAGTAAGCTCCTTGCATGGTGCTAGATTTTCTTGTAGCTCTTCCAATTTCTTATTTGTTTCTTCCAGTCTCCGCTTCTTTCTAGTGATGATTAGTTTCATTAGGTTCATACTACTTTGATTAAAGAATTCCTGCCATTCTTCTTGGTCTTTAATAATTCCCCCTGTCTCTTTCTCTGGGGCTACATCCCATCTTAAACTCCTTGGTATTAGGCCTTTTTGGATGTAAGTTTCCAAGGTATGGATGTGCCAACGAACTGCCATTTCTTTGTGCAATAATTGATCTACTTTTTTGAAAAGGTCATCAAACCCTTCGGTGATTTCAATCATGTCTTCTTCTTCTTCTATTTCTATGCTGGATTTATTGAATTCCTTTCTTAGTTGTAATATATCCATCTTGGATATAAGTGGCATAGAATCACTAACAAGTAGACTAGGGGAGTATATAGACCACTACCTGCAACCAGTAGTACAAAAAACAGCATCCTACTTGAAAGACACAACGATGTTCCTAGAGGACCTCAGAAAACATGAAGACAAACCACACTACATACTGGCAACGGCGGATGTAAGCTCGCTATACACCATTATTCCCCACCATAAGGGCTTAGAAGCAGTAAGATTTTTCTTACAAAAAGAACACACCATGCAAGAATCACACATTTCCTTCATCCTAGAATGTTTGGATTTTTCATTAAACCACAACTATTTCTGGTTTGAAGATATTTTCTACCTTCAAAAAATTGGTGTAGCAATGGGTGGGAAATTTGCTCCCAGTGTTGCAAATCTCTTCATGGCACTCTGGGAAACCCAGATTATGGAACCACAAAGACCTGCAGAACTCAAATACTACAAAAGATATATTGACGACTGCTTTTTCCTGTGGGACGGACAAGAAGATACTCTCAGATCCTTCCTTACAAACCTTAACAACAACAATTGGAATATCACTTTCACACATGAAATCAGTAACGAAAAGATACATTTTCTGGACATTGAAGTATATAAAGAAAACCACCGAATTAAAACAAAAACATTCTTTAAAGAGACCGACAGAAACAGTTATATCCCAAAGGACAGCTGCCACCATCCCACCTGGATGAACAATATCCCAAAAGGTCAATTTCAACGAATTAGGAGAAATTGCACAGAGGATAAAACCTACATTGAACAAGCCCAAATCATCAAAAATAGATTCCTGGAAAAAGGCTACGACGAAGATGAACTAGAAACCACAGTACAAGAAGTGCAGAATCAGATACAGCCATCCTTAACAGAAGAGAAGACACAACCTTTTTCTGGGGCCCCAACTTTCATCACAAAATTTACTAGAGACTATAAGAAACTAGAACAAATTGTCAAAAAACATTGGAAAGTTTTAACCACAGACCCCACCCTAAGGGAGCTCCTAGGACCAAGACCAAGATTCATATACCGTAAACCAAAAACCCTGGCTCAGTATATCACAGCAAGTGTAATTAACCAACCAACGGACAGCACAAAAACCTTAAACAAATTTTCCCGTTGCAGAGACTGCCAGGGATGCAAACTTTATCTACGCAACAATAAAACACCCCAAAACACAGTGGCAAGTTTTCTCAACCCCATAAATAACAAGGAGTACAAAGTAAAAGGTCAGCATTCATGCAACACAGCAGGAGTGGTATACTGTCTCAAGTGTCCATGTAATCTGCTTTACATTGGAAGAACTAAAAGACCTTTCAAAATCAGACTCAATGAACACATCAGAAATATTAAAAATGGACTCCCCACACACAGTGTCTCAGCCCACTTCGCTAATGTTCACCAAAAAAATCCAAATGGATTAGATTTTTGGATTATAGAGAAAATTAATTTAAACTGGAGAGGAGCAAACATCCAAAGGGAATCATCCAAGAAGGAAACCTATTGGATTTTTGAGCTCAATACACTATCCCCGGGAGGCTTAAACATTGAAATAGACCTCAATTGTTTTCTGGAGAATAACTAACAGCAGACCATCATGACTGCAACAGAAGCAAGCATTTCCCCCCCCCCCTCCCCTTTTTTTTGCTCCAACAAAAAACTCCACTCACACCTCTATAAATTAAAATTCAGGACGGAAGAAAAAAATCCTCTTTTTCAAAAGAATAACCTGAAGAAATTACAGTTTCAGCAAACAACAAGTTCCAGAGAAATCAATAGCTTGAAACTAGCATTTTCAAAGGGCTCAGCATTTTTACCTCTACAGTGTATCCTCTATGAACTAAGAAGAAGAAAAATGTAACATCAAAAAACCTCTACACTGTATCTTTCATCTGTAAAGGTAATAATGAAAGAAACCACTACATTGTATCTTCCAAATACCTTTATGAAGAGAAAACCAAGAAAACAGAACAACAGCGCCATCTGCTGTCCACATACGGACATAGCATTCCAATAAGAAAGGATACCAACAGCATAGCTTAATAAAAAGCTTCCACATAGCGACACCTGCTGCACAACAATGAAACAACAGATCATGCAAGGAAACTACATTTCCCATCAACCTTTGGTGCAAACAGACACCAATTAAAAAGCAGTAACTCACTCCGCCTCTTCACCTTGACAACGTTGGAGATACTCCAACGAAACGCGCGTCGGTGAAACATTAGCTAAGCCTCCCTCGGCCTTGCTACATCTCTTTCTGCCGCAGGAGCGGCTCTACAGAACTCTAGACTTTTAGCCGCAATCTGCGGTTTTACTGACCAAGCCGCCATTGCGGCTTTCAATCCTTGGCCCCGCCGGCCACGCTACATCTCGGTGCTGCCAAGCGGCCACAGACAGCTGCAGGGACAGACAGTATAACAGCAACCAAGCCTCCCTCGGCAGCGCTACACCATCTTTCTCCGCAGGAGCGGCTTCACACAATTTTCTACTCCAAACCGCACTTGCGGTTTTAAAGATCATTTTATTAAGCCGCAATTGCGGCCATCCACCTTTGGCCCCGCCGGCCACGCTACATCCCTCTGCTGCCTCAGGGGCTACATACAACTAGAGGGGAAGCAACTAAAATGGCCAGCCCGCCGGCCACGCTACCTAGCTACACAGCTGCAACGCATAAGCAGCTGTATACCTAGGTTATTATTAGAAGCCGCAGGAGCGGCAGGCCCGCCGGCCACGCTACATTTTTTAGCCTACATTCTTCAGCCGCAGACAGCGGCCACAGACTATAATATAAATATAAGTCCTCATTACCCTGAAGAATCTAGGATTTAATCATAAGATTGATAGCATCTATTCTTTCTTCACAAGCCTGCAATAGCATTACTGTAAGCATTTGAAAGCAGACTTGCCAGTTTTAAAGGGACCTGCATTTTTATCAAGTCCCAGGATTCCCTCAAACTTTTTTAAGCACCTTAAAGCAGACCTTCTTTGTCTGTATTTTAAAATAGAGGGGTCCTTGTACCCTACCAATAAAGACGTTAATCCCTCAACTTTTAACCTTGGGCACCATCATTCTGAGCACTATCAAGCAGACCTACAATCAAAACATCAAGATTCCAGACTGATTAAGAGCGACAGGTAAATCCAGTGACACCAAGAAAAAAGTTTTTTTTTTTTTTTTTTTTTTTCATCTCTTCCATCCCTAGCGCACCTATTACTTACCTTTTTTCCCACGGGAAAGGGGTCAAGCCTACAAGCACTTCTAATTTAACAAAAGGACCGGTTCGCCTTATACTAGGTGCAGCTACCAGGTAAATCTGCGCTGAAGCAAACACGAACGTCTCTACAGCCTATCTGTTATACTAAATACACTTGTTGATCCTTCCTCAGCTTAATCAAAGTATTACATTTTGAATTGGTTTTTAGTCTGCTGCCAAAACACTAGGCCACATGGTATCACATATTGCCAACTTTCATAGTATCTGGTGCAGAGAAGCAGTCCCTCACTTTATTTAGCTTCTTTTTAAAGTAAACACATTTTTTATCGTACCTATTGCTCATTTCAAATACATAAAAATTTCAGGCAGACAAGTGCAAGGATATTCAAAGAGGAGTGGCAGAGGCCAAGATTCATCAAGCACAGGTCGCAGCAGACTAGGAGCGAGTGGCAGCAGGAGTCACGGTGAGAGACCTGAACTGCCAGTATCTGCTAGCGGTCGTCTCTCCACCAGTAACGCATCTGCCGTGGTAGATTGGTTAACGCGCTCATCAACATCATCACAAGTTACATCTGAGACTCCCAGTCTAGGGTCGGTAGGTTCCTCTGACACAACCCTGAGTTGGCATGCCCCGAGAGCAGTCCCTGTCCTCCCATTGCCTCCGTCCTACGCCGCTCCCACCCCCAGCGACGTATCCTATGCTTTGGGTTCAGCTCCACTCTTTAGTGAGGAGGACGATCAGATAGAGGACAGTCAGCAGCTACTGCCCAGCCAAGAAATGGAGGTGGCTTCTTTAGCTAGGCAGACAAATAGTGATGTGGACAGTGTCGTGGGTGTTGCGAGCGTTCCAGCTCCTGCGCCAGACACTGTTGAGGAAACCAAGAACATCAGTGACGTGCAGCCACAACTCGGTGATGATGATGATGATGAAACCGATCGCACTTGGGAGCCGGGTGATGAAGGGGCTTCATCGTCATCATCAGGAGAAGAGGGGCGCAGGTTGCCCCGGAGTCAGCAGCTGAGGCAGCAAGGTGTTAGCAGCATGGTTGGCAGTCAGCATGGGGGCACAATTGTAAAGCCTGGAGCCAAACGGGGCCAGAGGCTGGGGTAGAGCACCTGCTGCGTGGTAGGCTACCTTATCGGGAGGTAGTGGAACAGGGGTTCCTGGAGTTGGCGACAGTAGCAGTGAATCATTGCGGCCTGTTGGTGGGAAAAGTAGCTACTCGGCAGTGTGGCAGTTCTTCCTGAAGCATCCGCAGGAGGGTAACATGGCCACATGCAAGATATGTAGGCAGAAGGTCAAGCGTGGCCAGGGCCCAAATGTTGCCACCACGGCCCTGCGTCAACATATGATGCGTCACCATAAAGCTGCCTGGGAGAACCGAGGCTCCGAAGAGGTGGTCCAGCCTGCTTCCTCACCAAGTGGCACGCCGCTCCCAATTTCTGCCAGCCAAGGCTCCAGCACCTCAGCCGAAGGCAGCTGTGCGTCATACCCATCCTCTACCGCTCCTGCTCCTCCTCCTCCAAGTCATGCATCCCACCAGCAATCCATCAGCGAAGCCATGTCCAAGAGACAGCAGTATGCGCCCACTCATCCTACGGCGCAGAAGCTGAATGTGCTCCTGTCCAAGTTGCTGGTGCTGCAGTCGCTCCCTTTTCAGGTGGTGGACTCCTTTCAGAGAACTGATGGCTTGTGCCGAGCCGAGGTGGAGAGTCCCAAGCCGTCATTTCTTTGCCAAGAAGGCAGTACCAGCGCTGCTAACTTTTGTTGAACAGAAGGTGGGCCAGTCCTTGAGCCTGTTGGTGTGTAGCAAAGTGCATGTCTGGAGCTGTAACTACGGTCAGGGACAGTACATGTCGTTTACGGCCCACTGGGTGAATGTGGTCCCTTTGCAGGAGCAGCAACTTGGACAGGTCACGCCGCTTCGGCCTCCGCGCTCCCTGTCCATTGGGCCTGTGACACCGTGCGACTCTGCCTCCTCATCCTCCGCCATCTCCTCCCCCTCCACTGTAGGCTCAAGTCTCAGTGCCCCTCCAGTCTACCATGTGTGCAGGGCACGGAGGTGTCACGCTGTGCTTCACATGGTTTGTCTTGGCGAATGGAGTCACACAGTGGAGGAACTGCTTAAATTTATTCATCACGAAATCCAAACATGGCTTACTCCAAGAAAACTTAAAATGGGAATCATGGTTACCGACAATGGGAAGAACATTTTGTCTGCGCTGCGCCAAGGACGCCTGACCCATGCTCCCTGCATGGCTCACGTCTTCAATCTGGTTGTCAAGCGGTTTCTGAAGTCTTCCCCCCATCTGCAAGACATCCTAACAACTTCAAGGAAACTTTGCATGCACTTCAGCCACTCATACACCGCCAAACACACCCTTCTTGAGCTACAGCGTCAGAACGGTAGCCCCCAACATAGTCTGATTTGCGATGTTTCCACCCGTTGGAATTCTACCCTTCACATGTTGGACCGATTATATGAACAGAGAAAAGCCATCACGGATTTCCTGATGATCCAAGCGGATAGGGGGACTCCCCTGTGTAACTTCAATGTCAACCAGTGGCAGCTCATACGTGACACCTGCCGTTTGCTCAGGCCCTTTGAGGAAGCCACTATATTTGTCTGTCGGCAGGATTACGGGATGCACGACGTGATTCCACTGCTTCATGTACTACAGCACGTTGGAAACCATGGCTGGTCAGGGCACTGGAGACATGGCGTCTACATCTTATGGCCACATGAACCCCGTTGGAGCTGAATTGGAGGAGGAGGAGGAAGAGGAGGAGGAGTTGCCTAGCGAAACACAGTTTAGGCTTGGCTGGTTTATCTAGTCAGCGGACAGAGGAGGAGCAGGAGCAGCCAGAGGAGCTAGAGGGTTTTGAGGAAGGCGAGACAGAGGACTCGGACACACCGTGGCAGTATGCAGTGGAGATGGAGACAGATAGTCCCTCCGAGTCACTTGCAGGAAGCATGCTCATGTGCTTGCGTAGTGACCCCAGAATTGTTTCCATTTGTCGGCGGGATGACTTCTGGCTGTCCACCTTATTGGACCCTCGCTTCCGGCACAAAATGGGGGCATTTTTTAAACCCGCTGAGAGGGAGGACAAACTGAACTACTACAAAGACATTCTGCATAGTCAGTTGGCCGATGCCTATCTGCAGGTCTGACTCAGGGGGGTGCTCTGTGCTCACCTTTCACTGCCATGGCTGCTGGGGGGTTGGCAGGAGCAGCAGCAGCAGCCTCAGTCTTCAGTCGCTAATGAGTAGCTTTCTACACCCGCATAGTGAGGCTACTCATGAGCAGCAGGAAGACCTGGAGCAGGACCTCAACCAGCAGGTCATGTCATATCTTGACATGACCATGCCAACATACCTTGAGGATCCGCTGGACTTCTGGGCAGCCAAACTTGGCTTGTGGCCACAACTAGCAGAGTTTGCCCTGGAAAAGCTGTCCTGCCCGACCAGTAGCGTGCCATCTGAGCGGGTGTTTAGTGCGGCGGGGCCATAGTTACGGCGAGGAGAACTCGTCTATCAACTAAAAATGGGGAGAGACTCACCTTTGTCAAAATGAATCAGGGATGGATCAGCCAAGATTTCCACCTACCAATGGCTGATGCATGCGACTAGATTCAGCATGGTGCCACGTTTTACACTTTCCAAATGGTGCAAAACATATTTATGTCTTTAGGCCAATTTTTGGCATCCTGCTGCTGCCAACTCCAGGGTGTCTTTCAAGCAATGTTCGGGCTCCTGCTTATGCAGGGTGTGCCTTCCAGCTAATGTTTGTGCTCCTGCTGCTGCCAACTTCAGGGTGCCTTCCAGCCAATTTTTGGGTTCCTGCTGCTGCTGCTGCCAACTCCAGGGTGTGTCAGTCAATTTTTGGGCTCCTGCTGCGGCTGCTGCCAACTCCAGTGTCTCTTTGAAGCAATGTTTGGGCTCCTGCAGCTGCTGCTGCTGCTGCTTGCAACTCCAGGGTGTAATTCAGCTTATTTTTGGGCTCCTGCTGCCAACTCCAGTGTCTCTTTAAAGTGATGTTTGGGCTCCTGCTTGCAACTCCAGGGTGCGATTTATCCAATTTTGGGGCTCCTGCAGCCAACTCCAGTGTCTCTTTCAAGCTATGTTTAGGCTCCTGCTGCTGCTGCTTGCAACTCCAGGGTGTGATTCATCCAATTTTTGGGCTCCTGCTGCCAACTCCAGTGTCTCTTTCAAGCTATGTTTGGGCTGCTGCTGCTTGCAACTCCAGGGTGTGATTCAGCCAATTTTTGGGCTCCCGCTGCCAACTCCAGTGTCTCTTTCAAGCTATGTTTGGGCTCCTGCTGCAGCAGCTGCTGCTTGCAACCGCAGGGTGTGATTCAGCCAACTTTTGGGCTCCTGCTGCCAACTCCAGTGTCTCTTTCAAGCTATATTTGGGCTCCTGCTGCTGCTGCTTGCTACTCCAGGGTGTGATTCATCCAATTTTTGGGCTCCTGCTGCCAACTCCAGTGTGTCTTTCAAGCTATGTTTGGGCTGCTGCTGCTGCTTGCAACTCCAGGGTGTGATTCATCCAATTTTTGGGCTCCTGCAGCCAACTCCAGTGTCTCTTTCAAGCTATGTTTGGGCTCCTGCTGCTGCTGCTTGCAACTCCAGGGTGTGATTCATCCAATTTTTGGGCTCCTGCAGCCAAATCCAGTGTCTCTTTAAAGCTATGTTTGGGCTCCTGCTGCTGCTGCTTGCAACTCCAGGGTGTGATTCATTAAATCTTTGGGCTCCTGCAGCCAACTCCAGTGTCTCTTTAAAGCAATGTTTGGGCTCCTGCGGCTGCTGCTGCTTGCAACTCCAGGGTGTGAGTCAGCTAATTTTTGGGCTCCTGCTGCTGCCAGCTCCAGGGTGTGTTTTTCAGGCACTATTGGGGCCCCTCATAGTGATGCCACCTCAACTCTCTGCAATTGTGCCGCTTTGCGATTCTATTAGCGATGCCTCCGATCTGCATGTGATAATTATTTACAGTATTATTTCACTAACTCAGCACACGTCCTATGCGTGTTACAGCAAGGCAGAATGGTTTACAACCCTATTAAGGGTTTGTTAATAAAATATTATTGCGCGTGAAAGCCCTATTTCTCCCGGTTACAATGGTACCACATATGTATAGGTATACCCCCTTTCCTGAAACAGCAGTTTAGGAGATTTCAGATAAAATACAACTATGCAATATGATTGCATAGTTGTAAGGGGTTAATAAAAAAAAAAAAATTACATAGGGTTCCCCCTCCCGGGGGGGGGGGGGGACCTCATTTCTTTTTTGGAATTCTAAGGGTTAAAAACCCTTAAAATCCCCCCCCAAAAATGACATAGGGTCCCCTTTACCCAGCATTACCGACCTGGACCAGCTATGGGGGCTTGTAGAACAGGGTGCAGGGGCCAGCGTTGGTGGCCCCTGGCCCTGCAGGCTACTAGCCCACATAGCCACGTGGCACGGGCCCTTCTGCCCCCCCCTGGCCGTTGGGGAGGCAGGTAATGTGGGGGCTGGGGGTTATGGCAAGTCACCCGCTTGCCGCAGGTGACCTGCCATACCCAGAGCCTTGTGAACTGGTATAAGGGGTCTCATGGACCCCTTACCAGTTCACAAAGGGTTAAGTAAAAAAAAAAGACACAGACAAATATTTTATTATTCTTTTTTTGACTTATACTGACCTCCCATCCAGTGTCCCACGCTGCTGCAGATGACAGTTGTCAGTAGTGATCGGAGCAGGGAGGGTGGCAGGCAAAGAGATCAGAGCCTCCCTGCCTGCCACCCTCCCTGCACCGATCGCTGCTGACAACTGACAGATCGGAGCCCGGGTGCCAGTAACCCGAGGAGCGGGATGACATTGTCAAGTGGGCGGGGCTAGGGGCGGGTTGGGGGCGGGGCTAGGGGCGGGGCCAGCGCCGGCCGAAGAGGATGGTGAGGGCCCGTTTCTGGGCCCTCACAAGCAGCGTGGAAAGCCCAGGGGGGGATCGGAGCCCCCCCTGGTGAAGAGAAGACCTGGGGAGAGCCATCGCGCTGCGAGGTGAGTAAATGTCATTTACTGATTTTTTTTTTTTTTACAGATGTCGGCGCCGGCGGGGGGGGGGGGGGGGCTATTCCGGGCCCCCTCCTGAAGATCAGAGGCCTGGGGGCGGAAATCTAACAGCGGATTCTTGTACAGAATCGCTGGCCCTTTCAAATGAGGGGTAAGGTAAGTCTGTATGTTTTTTACTTTTTTTGTTATGGGCCTCTAAATTCAGCTACGTGACTCTCACGTAGCTGGCACTTAACGGTTGGAGAGGCAGCTACGTGAGAGTCACGTAGCTGGCACTAGAAGGGTTAATAGTGATTCGTCGCGAATAAATTCGGGTCGAAACGATTTTTGTCGGAGAATTAGGCGAATCGAATTTTTCAAAAGTTCGCTCATCTCTAATTGCCATTCACCAGGGGCATCCCGCTTGCTAGCATTTGTCTTTTAAAAGTACCTGGCTACTTACCTTTTCAATTTTGGCCCTTATTCATCAAGCGATAGCGCCAGGTAGTGTCTGACGAGCGCCAGGTAGCGGCAGCTAACGGCGACTACCGACTCAAGTACGCCCGGCGGCGGTCACAATGACGCATTTATCAAGCAAAATGAGGCTAGCGCCGGCGAGAGCGACGGCTAGCGCGGCATTCATCATGAAGCCGCCTGGACCGAACAGCGCCGATGCAAATTCCCTCACAGCGCCAGGTATGAGCTGTCGCTCCCTGGCGATGTCCAATGCATTTCAATGGAGCAATCTATAATAATTCATGATTAATTGGATTTTTTTTTTTTTTTAATTTTTTTAATGTCAAAAAATCGGAGAACACTTCTCCAATGTTAGGATTTATTTTTAAGTAAAAAAAAAAAAAAAAAAAAATATGTGCAGAATTGATCTAACAGGTCTGAGATTAATGTATTCATATAACAAAATGATTCTAAAAACATGTATAATGTTACATTCAAAAAATATGGTTGTTTAGGGGTTAAAAACTAGTTAATACAGATCGCCGCAAGCGCTCTGGGGTTTAAACAAGGAATGGACAGCGACAGCACATTCGGAGCGTGATTTTTTGATGAATATGAGGCTAGCCGTTCGCTCTGGCCATTCGTTGTCAGGCGCTCACATACAACGCTGGACCTGTGAAACAGCGACCCCCCAGCCCGTATTCAACATTACCGCACACCGACTGAGTCGCTGTCATCAAGCTAATGCCGGCCAAGCACAGCGAATACTGGCTGGCGCTGAAAAAATCACGCTACTGTCGCTCATCTGTCGCTACCTGGCGCTATTGATGAATCGGCCTCTTTGTATCAAAACCACGTTGTAAATTTAGCAGTAGTCATTGCCTTTCACCGGGGGCATCCCGCATGCTAGCATTTGTCTTTTAAGAGTACCTGGCTACTTACCTTTTCTATTTTGTAACAAAAACCACGTCGTAAATTTTGCAGTAGTCATTGACTTTCACCGGGGGCATCCCACATGCTAGCATTTGCCTTTAAGAGTACCTGCATCTTTTCCTTTTCCATTTTGTAACAAAAACCACGTTGTCAATTTTGCAGTGGTCATTGCCTTTCACCGGGGGCATTCCGCATGCTAGCATTTGTCTTTTAAGAGTACCTTTATCTTTACCTTTTCCATTTTGCAACAAAAACCACATTGTAAATTTAGCAGTAGTCATTGCCATTCACCGGGGGCATCCCGCATGCTAGCATTTGTCTATTAAGAGTACCTGGCTACTTACCTTTTCCATTTTGTATCAAAAACCACGTTGTAATGTTTGCAGTAGTCATTGCCTTTCACCGGGGGCATCCCGCTTGCTAGCATTTGTCTTTTAAAAGTACCTGGCTACTTACCTTTTCAATTTTGTAACAAAAATATCATTGTAAAGTTTGCAGTAGTCATTGCCTTTCACCGGGGGCATCCCGCATGCTAGCATTTGTCTTTTAAAAGTACCTGGCTACTTACCTTTTCAATTTTGTAACAAAAACCACATTGTAAATTTAGCAGTAGTCATTGCCATTCACCGGGGGCATCCCGCATGCTAGCATTTGTCTATTAAGAGTACCTGGCTACTTACCTTTTCCATTTTGTATCAAAAACCACGTTGTAATGTTTGCAGTAGTCATTGCCTTTCACCAGGGGGCATCCCGCTTGCTAGCATTTGTCTTTTAAAAGTACCTGGCTACTTACCTTTTCAATTTTGTAACAAAACCACGTTGTAAATTTAGCAGTAGTCATTGCCTTTCACCGGGGGCATCCCGCATGCTAGCATTTGTCTTTTAAAAGTACCTGGCTACTTACCTTTTCAATTTTGTAACAAAAACCACATTGTAAATTTAGCAGTAGTCATTGCCATTCACCGGGGGCATCCCGCATGCTAGCATTTGTCTATTAAGAGTACCTGGCTACTTACCTTTTCCATTTTGTAACAAAAACCACGTTGTAATGTTTGCAGTAGTCATTGCCTTTCACCGGGGGCATCCCGCATGCTAGCATTTGTCTTTTAAAAGTACCTGGCTACTTACCTTTGCAATTTTGTAACAAAAACCATGATGCACATTTTGCAGTAGTCATTGACTTTCACCGGGGGCATCCCACATGCTAGCATTTGTCATTTAAGAGTATCTGGCTACTTACATTTTCCATTTTGTAATGAAAATCACGTTGTATAGTTTGCCTTAGTCATTGCCTTTCACCAGAGTCAATTTTGTAGCACAAACCACGTTGTAAAGTTTGCAGTAGTCATTGCCTTTCACCGGGGGCATCCAACAAGCTAGCATTTGTCTTTAAAGAGTACCTGGCTACTTACCGTCTCCATTTAGTAACAAAAACCATGTTTTAAAATTTGCAGCAGTTATTAACTTTCACCGGGGGCATCCCATGCTGTCAGTGCGTGCTAGCATTTGTCTTTTAAGAGTACCTGGCTACTTACCTTCTTCATTTTGTAACAAAAGCCACGTTGCAAATTTAGCAGTAGTCATTGACAATCACCGGGGGCATCCCACATGCTAGCATTTGTCTTTTAAGAGTACCTGCATCTTTACCTTTTCCATTTTGTAACAAAAACCACGTTGTAAATTTTGCAGTAGTTATTGCCTTTCACTGGGGGCATCCCGCATGCTAGCATTTGTCTTTTAAGAGTACCTGGCGACTTACCTTTTCCATTTTGTAACAAAAACCACATTGTAACATTTGCAGTAGTCATTGCCTTTCACCAGAGGCATCCAACATGCTAGCATATGTCTTTTAAGAGTACCTGGCTACTTACCTTTTCAATTTTGTAACAAAAACCACATTGTAAAGTTTTCAGCAGTCATTTACTTCTACCGGGGGCATCGTGCATGCTAGCTTTTGTCTTTTAAGATTACCTAGCATTTGTCTTTTAAGAGTACCTGGCTACTTACCTTTTCCATTTTGTAACAAAAACCACATTGTAAATTGCAGTAGTCATTGCCAATCACTGGGGGGCATCCCGCATGCTAGCATTTGTCTTTTAAGAGTACCTGCATCTTTACCATTTCCATTTTGTAATAAAAACCATGTTGTAAAGTTTGCAGTAGCCATTGCCTTTCACCAGGGGCATCCCACATGCTAGCATTTGTCTTTTAAGAGTACCTGTATCTTTACCTTTTCCATTTTGTAACAAAAACCACGTTGTACATTTTGCAGTAGTCATTGACTTTCACCGGGGGGCATCCCGCATGCTAGCATTTGTCTTTAAACAGTATCTTCATCTTTACCTTTTTCATTTTGTAACAAAAACCATGTTGTAAATTTTGCAGTAGTCATTGACTTTCACTGGGGGCATCCCGCATGCTAGCATTTGTTTTTCAATAGTACCTGGCTACTTACCTTTTCCATTTTGAAACAAAAACCATGTTGTAAATTTAGCAGTAGTCATTGCATTTCACCGGGGGGCATCCCGCATGCTAGCATTTGTCTTTAAACAGTATCTTCATCTTTACCTTTTTCATTTTGTAACAAAAACCATGTTGTAAATTTTGCAGTAGTCATTGACTTTCCCTGGGGGCATCCCGCATGCTAGCATTTGTCTTTTAAGAGTACCTGGCTACTTACATTTTCCATTTTGTAACAAAAGCCACGTTGTAAATTTAGCAGTAGTCATTGCCAATCACCGGGGGCATCCCGCATGCTAGCATTTGTCTTTTAAGAGTACCTGCATCTTTACCTTTTCCATTTTGTAACAAAAGCCATGTGTAATTTTTGCAGTAGTCATTGACTTTCACCGGGGGCATCCCACATGCTAGCATTTGTCTTTTAAGAGTACCTGCATCTTTACCTTTTCCATTTTGTAACAAAAACAACGTTGTCAATTTTGCAGTAGTTATTGCCTTTCACCGGGGGCATCCCACATGCTAGCATTTGTCTTTTAAGAGTACCTGGCTACTTACCTTTCCCATTTTGTAACAAAAACCACATTGTAAATTGCAGTAGTCATTGCCAATCACCGGGGGGCATCCCGCATGCTAGCATTTGTCTTTTAAGAGTAGCTGCATCTTTACCATTTCCGTTTTGTAATAAAAACCATGTTTTAAAGTTTGCAGTAGTCATTGCCTTTCACCGGGGGCATCCCGCATGCTAGCATTTGTTTTTCAATAGTATCGGGCTACTTACCTTTTCCATTTTGAAACAAAACCATGTTGTAAATTTAGCAGTAGTCATTGCCTTTCACCGGGGGGCACCCCGCATGCTAGCATTTGTCTTTTAAGAGTACCTTCATCTTTACCTTTTCCATTTTGTAACAAAACCATGTTGTAAATTTTGCAGTAGTCATTGACTTTCACCGTGGGCATCCCGCATGCTAGCATTTGTCTTTAAAGAGTACCTGGCTACTTACCTTTTCCATTAAGTAACAAAAACCATGTTTTAAACTTTGCAGCAGTTATTAACTTTCACCGGGGGCATCCCATGCTGTCAGTGCGTGCTAGCATTTGTATTTTAAGAGTACCTGGCTACTTACCTTCTCCATTTTGTAACAAAAACCACGTTGTAAATTTAGCAGTAGTCATTGCCAATCACCGGGGGCATCCCGCATGCTAGCATTTGTCTTTAAAAAGTACATTCATCTTTAGCTTTTCCGTTTTGTAACAAAAACCCTGTTTTAAAGTGTGCAGTAGTCATTGCCTTTCACCGGGGGCATCCCGCATGCTAGCATTTGTCTTTTTAAAGTACCTGCATCTTTACCTTTTCCATTTTGAAATAAAAATCACGTTGTAAATTTAGCAGTAGTCATTGCCTTTCACCGTGGGTATCCCGCATGCTAGCATTTGTCTTTAAAGTGTACCTTCGTCTTTACCTTTTCCATTTTGTAACAAAATCCATGTTGTAAATTTTGGAGTAGTCATTGACTTTCACCGGGGGGGCATCCCACATGCTAGCATTTGTCTTTTAAGAGTACCTGTATCTTTACCTTTTCCATTTTGTAACAAAAACCATGTTGTAAATTTTGCAGTAGTCATTGACTTTCACCGGGGGGCATCCCGCATGCTAGCATTTGTCTTAAAACAGTACCTTCATCTTTACCTTTTCCATTTTGTAACAAAAACCATGTTGTAAATTTTGCAGTAGTCATTGACTTTCACCGGGGGCATCCCGCATGCTAGCATTTGTCTTTAAAGAGTACCTTCATCTTTTTCGTTTTGTAACAAAAACCCTGTTTTAAAGTGTGCAATAGTCATTGCCTTTCACTGGGGGCATCCCGCATGCTAGCATTTGTCTTTAAAGAGTACCTTCGTTTTTACCTTTTCCATTTTGTAACAAAATCCATGTTGTAAATTTTGCAGTAGTCATTGACTTTCACCGGGGGGCATCCCGCATGCTAGCATTTGTCTTTTAAGAGTACCTGGCTACTTTCCTGTTCCATTTTGTAACAAAAACAACGTTGTAAAGTTTGCAGTAGTCATTGCCTTTCACCGGAAGCATCCCACATGCTGGTATTTGTCTTTTAACCCTTTAAGTGCCAGCCTAACTTGAGTTTTTGTCACCCTTTGTTGCCAGACCATTTTGCACTATTTTGCTTTCCTTATGTACAAATGTGATTTTTGAAGGGATTTCCAGGGATTTCCCAGGAAACTTATATATTGTTTTTTTCAGCATAGTCTGAGCTTTAACATGAAATGTCTTGTTTGTCATTTTTTTGGTGTATTATCAATATTTTTGCGTGAAATGTGTACAAAAAATAAAAAAAAATCCATTTTTTAATTTGTAGTGTTTTTTTGTAATAAAAAATGTAAGTTTGTCAATAAATAAATCTTATTGCGCGTGAAATCCCAATTTCTCCCAGTTACAGCGGTACCACATATGTATAGGTAGACACCCTTTCCTGCCCAGGAGACTCCCCCAAACTGAAACAGAGCTTTAGGGGATTTTCAGAAAAAATACTGTGATATGCGCTATGCGCACCTTGCAGTTTTTCCAGAATAACCCTTTACATTTGAAATACCCCCAACAAACTAAATATTCTCTGGAAGTACACACCTCAAGCTTTCTAGGTGTACCAGGCTTTTTGATGTGGCCACAGTTTTCTGGAAGTAATCCCTCAATGTATTCTTTGGTTGCAAAGAGTTTCCCTAAAAAAAGGATAATAAAGCAGAATCAAAGCCACATTTTCCTAAAAAAACTATATACATACAAGAAAAAACAAGTTTAATCTGAAAAAGCAAGCTCCCCCGAACAGAACGATACCCAGCATGCATAGCTACTGTCAAGGGAAGAGTTGCCAAACACCCCAAATTAAAGCATGTGCGTAACGGTAAATTTACTTGAAAATTTCAGCTCTACAGACAAATGGGTTGATTCAAAGAAACATGTAACAGCTTGGATTTGGCTCACGATCATCCTATTTTTCACGTCCGCTCGTGCGTTCGTATGAACTTGCGAGTGATTCAATAAGCAAATACGTTTCTATCCTAAAAGATACGTCCGTTCGTATGATATCTCCCGAACTTGCCTCAGTCAGTTGCCAATCGTAAAAATCACGTTCATGTGCTCACCTGTTGCGGCGGCAGCCTGTTTTGTCGGCGGCTTCCATCGTCCAGCTCTTCCAATTACTTGCGTTTGCCTCTGGTTTTCATTGGTTTTTGGCCTCTTAGATTCGTGCGTTCTTATGTATATAAGATCTTGCGCATGCGCACCCTCAACCAGAAACTTACATAAACCCCGTAGCGGCTGCATCCAACTTCATTTCTCGCTCCCTCAAACTTACCTAAACCCCTTAGCGCTTGCATCCAACTTCATTTCTCGCTCCCTCAAACTTACCTAAACCCCTTAGCGGCTGCATCCAACTTCATTTCTCGCTCCCTCAAACTTACCTAAACCCCTTAGCGGCTGCATCCAACTTCATTTCTCGCTCCCTCAAACTTACCTAAACCCCGTAGCGCCTGCATCCAACTTCATTTCTCGCTCCCTCAAACTTACCTAAACCCCGTAGCGCCTGCATCCAACTTCATTTCTCGCTCCCTCAAACTTACCTAAACCCCGTAGCGCCTGCATCCAACTTCATTTCTCGCTCCCTCAAACTTACCTAAACCCCTTAGCGGCTGCATCCAACTTCATTTCTCGCTCCCTCAAACTTACCTAAACCCCTTAGCGGCTGCATCCAACTTCATTTCTCGCTCCCTCAAACTTACCTAAACCCCGTAGCGCCTGCATCCAACTTCATTTCTCGCTCCCTCAAACTTACCTAAACCCCTTAGCGGCTGCATCCAACTTCATTTCTCGCTCCCTCAAACTTACCTAAACCCTTTAGCGCTTGCATCCAACTTCATTTCTCGCTCCCTCAAACTTACCTAAACCCCTTAGCGGCTGCATCCAACTTCATTTCTCGCTCCCTCAAACTTACCTAAACCCTTTAGCGCTTGCATCCAACTTCATTTCTCGCTCCCTCAAACTTACCTAAACCCCTTAGCGGCTGCATCCAACTTAATTTCTCGCTCCCTCAAACTTACCTAAACCCCTTAGCGGCTGCATCCAACTTCATTTCTCGCTCCCTCAAACTTACCTAAACCCCGTAGCGGCTGCATCCCACTTCATTTCTCGGTCCATAAAACGTAAGAAAATCACATAATTTACATATGTCTATATGTTTCTAAGTGTGTTGTTTCTGGTTTGTGTAATTTTTTGGGTGTGTGCATATTAGAAAAGACACATTTAGGAAGGCTTCAAATATAATTTATTTAAAATTTTTTCTTTGTTTGTTTTGGAATAAAATTCCAAATTTTTTTTTATAGTTTTTTTTTTTTTTTTTAAACCTTTTTTTTTTTTTGGCCTCGGTAAAACATATATAATTTTTTTATTTGTTTTTAACAGTAAAACACTTTTTTTTTATTTTGTGGGTTTTTTTCTTAAAAAAATATATATTTTTTTTTTTTAAAAACAATAAAAAACTTGCTAAAATTTAAACAACTTTAAAAACAAGTTAACCAAAGGAGCCAGGACCAAGGGCACTATTCATCATCCTCTTCTTCATCTGTTGGCCCCAACGTCGCCTGTATGGCCAGCAGCTCGGCCACCAACTCCTTCATTCGTTTTTTTTTTCCCGCCAAGGTTTTGGGGATCATCCCTGTAACCAATAGAGAAAGAAACATAAATAGGAGTCCCAGACCGGTTTGTATGCTGGAAATAGATTTAGGGTTAATCAAATACATGTAAATGCATGACATATGTCCTTCTTCAAAGGGATACAGTTAATGCATTTCCCACAGGTAAGTGTTTCAACTCCTTAAACCGGACCTTCAACATTATTTAATGAAAAACAAAAACTATTCACAAATGATTCTGCCCCACCTCAAAGTTAGTTAGGCTTTTTTGGGGATTACAGCGCCGCCATCTGGACTCTGAAGCATAACACTTAATGAGGAGTGGAGAGTTGGATAAAGTACAGGGGAGTAGGTTACAGTGGTGCGTTGGGAATCCAGAGCATAGCTGGGTTGAGGGAAAGGTCATCACTCACACAATGCATGGCAGCACCTTCCTTTTTTCAATCTGGATCCCATGTTGCCTGTAAATATTGTGCATTCCATATTCCCCAATATTGGTTTTGTTCTGTCTAATAACATGCATTAGATGGGTGAAGGGTGTTTTTCCATGTTTCTAATCTGTAGGTACAGTGTGATGGCTAAGTCTTTGGTTCTTAATACTAGTTTGGGTCCTCTTTAAGCTAACGAAGTGCCCACATGAAAGTGTGAACTACACTTTGGCTACGCCTTTAGTTATGTGTGTGTTATTAGCTAAGCAAACATTAATATTAATAATGGCATGGAGACTTACGGAGTTGGTGGCCGACAGATGGCTGGTTGGGGCCAACAGGCTGCCCTTGGTCCTGGCTCGGCTGTGAAGAAGTCCCTGGAGAAACATGTGACATTTGTTTAGTATTTGTAGATAGTCACTATCCCCAACATATCTGGCTCCCAGTCTGGCTGACATCACTCACCTTCGCCAGGATCGACTTCAAGCATCTCTGCTGCCTCCTCCTCCACTATCTCACCCGCTCCTGAAGCTTCTACAAATACATAATAAAGGATAACTTAGTTTTTGGCCTGCCATGTATATCTTTGTGCCTATACATGAAGAGTGACATACCAGAGCCTTCCCCATGCGTGGCCAGGTATGACTCCACGCCCACGCGCCTTGGCCCCTCCTCTGTGGTAAGGTCCAGGGGCTGGTCTGAGGAGGCCACAGAGGAGGGGTAGGTCCGTCGCCCGGGAGATCCACCACCTTCACTCACAGATGCAGAGTCATGCAGCACTGGTCGGCCTGTACGTCTCCGGGTGCGGCGAATTCTGAAATCCATTTCCAACACTACCAAAGAAAAGTCATTATAAATAAAGGCATAACTTAGACATTTGGAACATATACCATGCAATTGCTTGGTACTTACTTGGGAAATGGATCCCAAAAAACCTCCGCACCCGGGGCATGTGCAGACGCTTCAGGTCCGACCAATGCTGCATTATCTGGGTGTGAGTGAAGGTGGTGCTGGTCACACGGTGTATCTCCGCGATGATCTCCCGGGCGATGTCCCTTTTCTCGCACACATTGGGCGCGAAGTCATACCGGCGCTGAAGCATGATCTGAAAAACATAATGGACACAGAGCTTGTACTTTTACACACAGACCCATATGTGTTGCATCACAAGTTGAGTATTTAATGTCATTAACACACACATTTCGAATGGCCGCCATTTTTGGGGAGTGGCTTAAAGAGGACGTTGACTGTGATTGACAGTCTGGTCTTATGTTATATGTATCACACACCATGTACATACAGATAATAGCCAACATCAACAATCAGGCCACCTGCATCTATGGCATGTTAGGATGTTTTAAAGATCCAAGATGTAGCCTAATGCTTAGGCTTTTGGCCCACGTGTGTGGCTTCCCGTTGTGTTTTTATGGCTTAGGAAAACAGTGTTCCGCAAACATCCGCATCAAGGTCCGAGACAGGCCAGGTTTGACAGCTCGCCCCGCTACTCCACAGGTTAATTAACTGTTGCTAAGCCGGAGCAATTGGCCGAATTAGGACATCAGCATAGACAGGTGAAAACGTGGCCAGGCTCGGCCCTTGAGGATGAAGTGTGAGGAGCCAGTGATTAAACATTAAGAGACCCCAAACTAGTTCCCAACGCATCATTTACATTTAGGCCATCATTGACTATTCTATTAAAATGCACAGGCAGCCACTTACCAGCATGAGGATCTCTTCCTGTTGACGGGTGAAGATAGTGGGCGCCATCTTTAGTCTTCTTCCAGGCAGCAGATAAGTGAAACCCCAGCGGTTTCCTGGTTCCGCACGAACGTACGTCCGTACGAGCGCGTAGTCGTGCGCATAGGCGTCAGACGCTGGGCGCATGATTTAAAGGTCCCTGCACCCAAAGCTCATTCTCTTTGAGCTTTTGGACAAAATGGCACCAAAAAAGGCAGCAGCTAAACGCGGCCAGCAAAGCCAGACCTCTGAGGGCCCAACAACCAGGTCCCAGCAACGACCGAAGAAGCTAAGGTCCCAGAAGGCCCAGAAGGCAAGTACCACCTCGGCCCCACCAAGGGACACTGGACCCTCCCTTTCCCAAAAAAGGGCCCCAAAGGCACGTGCCCCTGCGGCCAAAAAACAGGCCACAGCAGCCACCACCACCTCTGCCCCCAGAAGAGGCCGCCAAAGGGAGCCCACACCACCCATGCTTTCAAGCCGGGCACTTAGCCAACCCAGGCCCCACAGCAGTGCCCGAAGCCCCTCCAGCCCACACAGAAGGGCCCGAAGCCCCTCCAGCCCGCACAGAAGGGCCCGAAGCCCCTCCAGCCCGCACAGAAGGGCCCGAAGCCCCTCCAGGCCGCGCAGAAGGGCCCGAAGCCCATCCAGGGCCAGAAGCCCCTACAGGGCCCGAACCCCATCCAGGGCCAGAAGAACCCCATCCAGGGCCAGAAGCCCAGCCAGGGCCAGAAGCCCCTACAGGGCCCGAACCCCATCCAGGGCCAGAAGAACCCCATCCAGGGCCAGAAGCCCATCCAGGGCCAGAAGCCCCTACAGGGCCCGAACCCCATCCAGGGCCAGAAGAACCCCATCCAGGGCCAGAAGCCCAGCCAGGGCCAGAAGCCCCTACAGGGCCCGAACCCCATCCAGGGCCAGAAGAAACCCATCCAGGGCCAGAAGCCCAGCCAGGGCCAGAAGCCCCTACAGGGCCCGAACCCCATCCAGGGCCAGAAGAACCCCATCCAGGGCCAGAAGCCCATCCAGGGCCAGAAGCCCCTACAGGGCCCGAACCCCATCCAGGGCCAGAAGAACCCCATCCAGGGCCAGAAGCCCATCCAGGGCCAGAAGCCCCTACAGGGCCCGAACCCCATCCAGGGCCAGAAGAACCCCATCCAGGGCCAGAAGCCCAGCCAGGGCCAGAAGCCCCTACAGGGCCCGAACCCCATCCAGGGCCAGAAGAACCCCATCCAGGGCCCGAACCCCATCCAGGGCCAGAAGCCCCTACAGGGCCCGAACCCCATCCAGGGCCAGAAGAACCCCATCCAGGGCCAGAAGCCCCTACAGGGCCCGAACCCCATCCAGGGCCAGAAGCCCCTACAGGGCCCGAACCCCATCCAGGGCCAGAAGCCCCCGACCTGGCACCAGCCGGGAACAGAGCCCCCGACCTGGCACCAGCCGGGAACCTAGCCCCCCAAGAGGGCCCCGAATTGCAACCATGACCACATCTACACCTGGAAGTTCGGTGGCCAGCCACGCCAGAACACCCAGTCCCTTGGCCAGTCCAGTCCAGTCATTGGGAAGCCACCAATCCGGCCATTCCCCTACCCAGCCCCAGGCCATAATGTCACCACATGTGTCTGCACACATGGAGGAGCAGCCAAGCCAACCATCTGGCCGCACATTGCGCCGCGGCCAGTTGAGTGGGAGATTCTCCCATGACCAAAATATGGCATTGGCTAGTGGCCTTACATTATACTATGACGAGCTATATGGGAGCAAATCCAAACACACCACCAAGCAGCGCAAGATGGCATTGTTTGAAACCATCCTCCGACAAGTAAATGCAGCGGGGGAAGAGAGGAAAGATGTGTCCCAAATTCAGAAGAAAATCTCTGATCTGAAGTATGCTGTACGGCAAAAAGAAATTAAAAGGCATAATTACAGGTAAATAAATGTTTTCGCTAAATATAATGTTTGGGATGTGCTGTATGCCCCTTTTCTGAATACCAAACGATTTTCTGTTTTCAGCATGAAAACTGGAGGTGGCTTTCCATCTAAATTGGAGTTTACCCCTGCTGAGGAGATTGTGCTTGGACTTCTCCATCCGGTCGCGGTCGGTGGACATGCTGGTCTAAGGGACACAGACTCCCCGACCCGTACCCACGGTGAGTACTATTAAATCTGCATGTTTGCCTGTTTGCTAAATAATCTACAGTTCACTAGTAACAAGATAACGGGATGCCCCTATGGTTTGCCTTGCTTGGCCTCGCACTACTGTGGCTGTTTGTGTCCTCTTTTGGTCCCTGTGAATCACACATTTAGGCCCACAGCCATTATGGCAAAGATCAAATGTCCAATTGTATTGTTAAAGTCATGAAGTTTCGCAAGATAAGTGAGATATTTAGAATCAATCACAAAACACACATCATTATGTATGGGTTGCCTTTTGGTTGTGTGAGTTGTGTTTGAGTTAACTATTTAATTAGCCACCCACAAACATATGTGACCAAGAGCAGCGAGACTCAACTGGCGGCCCGGGGTCCCAATGCGGACCTTGGCAACACATTCAAGGACCCCTGCCCAGACAGCCCTGCACTCAGTTACTTCTGTGTTGACGTGCTCAGAGCTGCCCCCTTGATCGGCCATGTAGTGGTTGGTCTCCTGCCCAATGTCATGGCTCCGTGAAACATAGCATTGCAATATGAAGTACTGCCCAGGAAGTGGCATAGCAAGGTACACAGTAACTTATTTAAATTTTCACTGGCCACAATCGTGTCCCGCTGCCCCTGCTCTGGCCCATGTGCCACAGTCCCCCCATGCCCCCCCCCCCACATAAGCCCCATACATTTGTAACAGATTGGCTCCATCCATCACATCACCATCAATACGTTAACTCCCCCCTTTAGACATCCAATCCCTGTCCCCTCAGCTCTGGCCCATCCAGCCCAGCAAGGGCAAGCAGCCTTTATTAGTTGGCACTTTGAAAGCTCCAGCCCCTCCACCAGTGTCTTTATTTTTAACTAGACACCCCCTGCGTCAGCACCATGGCCAGACATTCACCTCTCACCACATACCTTTAAATGGGCGTTTCAAACAATTGTTTGAGTACCCCGGACCTAGCGAATGGTAGGCTAAATCCAAAAATGTGCCCTGAAAGTTGGATGCTGAATGGGTACACTTCATGACTTAGAACTGAGGTCACTTAGCAGTTTGTCCGAGCCATTGCACCTCTGTAAACTTGCGTGGGTTTGAACAAAGGTCACCATTGCTCTAGAGTTGAATAATATTACAAATAGAGCTATATTTGATTACCTATCCAAAAAAAGGTTATGTGTGTGTGTTTACGTGGTATTTTTTACTCTTCTTCAGCCCAGCATGATCCCTCAGCAAGGGTAAACTCACCCCCCAGTTTGGTTATGCCTACCAGGTCCGTACAGCATCGGAGCCCAGATCAGAGATTTTCGGTAAGTTTATTTAGTAGCATAAATAATAACAAGTGCTTAAGAATGTGTTAAACTGTTGAAATCCTACATTGGGACGCAAACTTAGCCTTTTTTTTTTTGATATGTCCCTACAGACCCGCACACTCATGGAAGAGATCCAGGACATGGAGGAAGATGATGATGTCTCCGTACAGGGCACGTCGGATGAACTCCCCCTGGGTCCCAATTTGGAACTGCTCGATAATGTTTCTCTGGCCAATCCTCAGCAGCAGAGTGAATCTCCATCCATTGTGCTTGCACATGGGGAGACTGACACTACAGTCCCCAGTGTTCACTCTGCTGCTGAGGATTTGCAAAGCAGGCCGGTTGCTGTTGAGGGTACGACACCACGCGGCAGGGCACGCCCAAGAGCCAGGGTAATTGTGCGGCGGACGCCATTACGCCGCCCCACAATTTCCCAGGGGAGGCAGAGTGCCCTGCTTCAATTATGGACCCAACAAAGGGACTCTTATGACGCCCAGCTCGTTACAGAGCGTGAGCAAAGGCATGCAGACATGGTGAACATCCATACCAGTCTACAGGGCATCCTCGCGGAGTTGCGTACCCTCAACAGCAACGTGGCCAATTCAAGTAATGGCATCCAGTCAGCCATGGCTGAGATGACCAATATGCAGAGAAACATTGTGGAGCAGTTTCAAATTCACAATGCTGCCATGGCCCAGGCTAGGTCCCATTCCCATGGACCTCCACCTGGACCTCCACCTGGGTATTATGGGCAGCCACCCTATTAAGCCATGGGTGTGTGGGACATCTTTTCTCTTAACCCCCACTGTATTTACTTGTCCTTTGAGGTTTCAAACAATCCATTTTGTGTTGCTCTGGCAGGTTGTGTTTTGTATTTGCTCCCATATAGCTCCTTAGAGTAATGCTTAAGGCCACTAGCCAATGCCATAGGTCTATGTGGAGTTTATCTGGCCACTTATGGCTTTACCTATGTATTTGGTTGGTGCTCCTCCTGTTTGCAGACATGTTTGTGTGACATTATGGCCATGCCCAAATATCCCTGGGCACAGGCAATATTAATGACTGGACTAGGCTGGCCTTTGGACTGGGTGTCCTTGTTTGGTTGTGCCACTCACTTCCAGGTGTAGATGTGCTCGATGTTTTTTTTAATGTTATCCATTTGTTACCACAGATGTATGTGGACTGATTTCTGTTAACCACTATAATTTTTCATTTGCTAAGTAAAACAAAAATTTAACTTCCAATACTTGTGGCGTTTTTAGTGGGAAGACTTTTGTAACAGCTTGGCCTAAACCAGATAATTTTGGTTGGAAGAGGTGTAACAATGCACAGCGAAAGCTAAGGAAACTACATGAAATACATTAGGCAACAATTAAGGTCGAAATGTTTTACTTAGAGGTAATGCCACATTAGGGCAAAACAACATATGTTTCCAAAAGGATAACACAGACATACAGAATGGTGAGACAGGGAAAAAACTTAACTAAAATGCTGGCTGATCAGGTTGGCTCTAACAGATTGGCCAGACTCACTGGGGGGCCCCTCAAAATTCTCGGCTTCATCCTCGACGGCTGAAGAGGGCAGGCTGTCCACATAACGTGGGACACGTTCCAGGATGGCAAAATTGTGCAAAACAGCACATGCCATTATAATGTCGATCACTTTCTTGGGATCATATTGCAGGGCCCCCCCAGTATGGTCAAGGCAACGAAAACGTGTCTTCAGCAGACCAAAGGCCCTCTCCACAACAGCCCGGGTCTTGCGATGCGCACGGTTATACGCTTCCTGAGAGGCATCCTGGGGCCGCAGCACAGGCGTCATGAGCCAGGGTAGAAGTGGGTACCCGGAATCACCTTAAACAGAGAATTAAATGTAATCAAAATTAAAAAGGCAACACAACCAACACCAAAAATTTCACAGATATCATAATGATGTAAGGTAAAGTGTTCCGCCAAAAAAACAGGGCACATTAGGGCCCCCAAAAATTGCACTAAGGTATAACCTAAATTAAAATGGCACTTCTATATACCAATTAATTAACAAACATCTGCACGGCCAAGGGTATTTGTATTTTACATATATTTGTAGTTTTCAGACATGTTACAATTAGGATGCTGCTGAGGGCCTATCCACATTTCTCTGGAAACTACAATGTATGCAGTTTAAGTCCACTTTGACATTTAACGACCAATAGTACAAAAGGAGCCAAATGTCAAAGATCCCTAGCCACATTTCACTGGAAACTACAATGTATGCAGTTTAAGTCCACTTTGACATTTAACGACCAATAGTACAAAAGGAGCCAAATGTCAAAGATCCTTGGGTATAAACTCCAAACCAATATATTTAGGCACAAGGAACTTACAGACATCCTAACTAAAGGGAAAACATTCTGAAGGCCAAAGCGAGACAAGGATTTTTTGGGTAAGTTCCTAATATAGGAGCCAAGAAAAAGGCAGTTGGACGCTTCTGTCAAGTTTTCCAAAACAAACATATCAACAAATACAAGATTAATGACACATTTAATAACACACAAATAGGACACACTTACCAAGCAGCCATGCCCCCGAAAATTCACCTGCCTCAAATCTCCGAAACAACCCAGATCGCCGGAGGATATAGGAGTCGTGGGACGATCCGGGGTAGCCGGCAAGGACACTCATAAACCGCATATCCGGACCAACCACGGCCTGGACATTAAGTGAGTGTCCCATTTTACGATTCCTTAAGGCAAAAACATACAAAAAGGGTAATTGATATTTGACCCAAAATAATAAATTAAACACAAAACATGTCTGCACTCTATTGGGAAATACGAATGAAAAGCCGAGATAAAGCAGCTACACAAATGAGGGATAAACAAATATGCTGCCGCAAAGGAAAACAGGTGACATGACACGTTGGGCAACATAATAACCAATCTCAATACCTATATATATACTCGTCGGCTGCCCTAGGTACGAGTGCCACATGTGTGCAGTCAATTGCACCAATAACGTTGGGCATGTCGGCCACATTATAAAACCCAAGCTTAATGGCGTTTCTGGCTGCCATATCATCAGGAAAATAAATATATTTTTGAGTTATGGCAGCCATGCCTTCCAAAAATTTAGATAGTGCGCGGCTCAGCGTAGGCTGTGACATCCCCACGGAGAGGGCACCCAGCCTCTGGAACGAGCCGTTCGCCAAAAATTGCAGGCAGCCAAGCATCTTGGTCATACCTGAAATTGCATGCCCCTTCCTTGTGGTGCGGGCTAACCATGGCCGCAGCTCACTATATAATTTATGGAGGGAAGCGCGATTAAGCCTGGTCAGCTCGAACAGCTCAACATCATTCATGCTATCGATGTTCATGCGACGACGCAGGGGCAATCTGCTCTCAGACATCTCGATCAACTCAATGCCAAAAAGCATAAGCCCTTGATGTGCCACAAACTCGCTCCGCTCCATCCTACTCCCGAGGCCAAATAGCTGCCGGCAAACATTTCGTAAAGCAGCTCTTTAATGGGCTTCAAAACAATTAGCAATCACCTCTCTGAATTGGGCGCAAGCCCATGTGAAGGACGTAAAAAATAGGATCGGACGCAAATAATACGATTTGGACGGGAAAAACACACGAACTAACGCAAATAATACGATTTGGACGGGAAAAACACACGAACTAACGCAAATTATACGATTCTCGTACGAAATGCGTATGTTCATATACGTCTATGCGCGAACGATCGTACGAATACGAAATGGCCAAAAAAAACAGAAAAAATGACAAACACCCACCCAAACTTACGATTCTCGATACGAAATCACTTAACTTTTGCTCTTTGAATCGAGGGGGATGGGTTGATTCAAAGAAACATGTAACAGCTTGGATTTGGCTCACGATCATCCTATTTTTCACGTCCGCTCGTGCGTTCGTATGAACTTGCGAGTGATTCAATAAGCAAATACGTTTCTATCCTAAAAGATACGTCCGTTCGTATGATATCTCCCGAACTTGCCTCAGTCAGTTGCCAATCGTAAAAATCACGTTCATGTGCTCACCTGTTGCGGCGGCAGCCTGTTTTGTCGGCGGCTTCCATCGTCCAGCTCTTCCAATTACTTGCGTTTGCCTCTGGTTTTCATTGGTTTTTGGCCTCTTAGATTCGTGCGTTCTTATGTATATAAGATCTTGCGCATGCGCACCCTCAACCAGAAACTTACATAAACCCCGTAGCGGCTGCATCCAACTTCATTTCTCGCTCCCTCAAACTTACCTAAACCCCTTAGCGCTTGCATCCAACTTCATTTCTCGCTCCCTCAAACTTACCTAAACCCCTTAGCGGCTGCATCCAACTTCATTTCTCGCTCCCTCAAACTTACCTAAACCCCTTAGCGGCTGCATCCAACTTCATTTCTCGCTCCCTCAAACTTACCTAAACCCCGTAGCGCCTGCATCCAACTTCATTTCTCGCTCCCTCAAACTTACCTAAACCCCGTAGCGCCTGCATCCAACTTCATTTCTCGCTCCCTCAAACTTACCTAAACCCCTTAGCGGCTGCATCCAACTTCATTTCTCGCTCCCTCAAACTTACCTAAACCCTTTAGCGCTTGCATCCAACTTCATTTCTCGCTCCCTCAAACTTACCTAAACCCCTTAGCGGCTGCATCCAACTTCATTTCTCGCTCCCTCAAACTTACCTAAACCCCGTAGCGCCTGCATCCAACTTCATTTCTCGCTCCCTCAAACTTACCTAAACCCCTTAGCGGCTGCATCCAACTTCATTTCTCGCTCCCTCAAACTTACCTAAACCCCGTAGCGCCTGCATCCAACTTCATTTCTCGCTCCCTCAAACTTACCTAAACCCCGTAGCGCCTGCATCCAACTTCATTTCTCGCTCCCTCAAACTTACCTAAACCCCGTAGCGCCTGCATCCAACTTCATTTCTCGCTCCCTCAAACTTACCTAAACCCCTTAGCGGCTGCATCCAACTTCATTTCTCGCTCCCTCAAACTTACCTAAACCCCTTAGCGGCTGCATCCAACTTCATTTCTCGCTCCCTCAAACTTACCTAAACCCCGTAGCGCCTGCATCCAACTTCATTTCTCGCTCCCTCAAACTTACCTAAACCCCTTAGCGGCTGCATCCAACTTCATTTCTCGCTCCCTCAAACTTACCTAAACCCTTTAGCGCTTGCATCCAACTTCATTTCTCGCTCCCTCAAACTTACCTAAACCCCTTAGCGGCTGCATCCAACTTCATTTCTCGCTCCCTCAAACTTACCTAAACCCTTTAGCGCTTGCATCCAACTTCATTTCTCGCTCCCTCAAACTTACCTAAACCCCTTAGCGGCTGCATCCAACTTCATTTCTCGCTCCCTCAAACTTACCTAAACCCCTTAGCGGCTGCATCCAACTTCATTTCTCGCTCCCTCAAACTTACCTAAACCCCGTAGCGGCTGCATCCCACTTCATTTCTCGGTCCATAAAACGTAAGAAAATCACATAATTTACATATGTCTATATGTTTCTAAGTGTGTTGTTTCTGGTTTGTGTAATTTTTTGGGTGTGTGCATATTAGAAAAGACACATTTAGGAAGGCTTCAAATATAATTTATTTAAAATTTTTTCTTTGTTTGTTTTGGAATAAAATTCCAAATTTTTTTTTATAGTTTTTTTTTTTTTTTTTAAACCTTTTTTTTTTTTTGGCCTCGGTAAAACATATATAATTTTTTTATTTGTTTTTAACAGTAAAACACTTTTTTTTTATTTTGTGGGTTTTTTTCTTAAAAAAATATATATTTTTTTTTTTTAAAAACAATAAAAAACTTGCTAAAATTTAAACAACTTTAAAAACAAGTTAACCAAAGGAGCCAGGACCAAGGGCACTATTCATCATCCTCTTCTTCATCTGTTGGCCCCAACGTCGCCTGTATGGCCAGCAGCTCGGCCACCAACTCCTTCATTCGTTTTTTTTTTCCCGCCAAGGTTTTGGGGATCATCCCTGTAACCAATAGAGAAAGAAACATAAATAGGAGTCCCAGACCGGTTTGTATGCTGGAAATAGATTTAGGGTTAATCAAATACATGTAAATGCATGACATATGTCCTTCTTCAAAGGGATACAGTTAATGCATTTCCCACAGGTAAGTGTTTCAACTCCTTAAACCGGACCTTCAACATTATTTAATGAAAAACAAAAACTATTCACAAATGATTCTGCCCCACCTCAAAGTTAGTTAGGCTTTTTTGGGGATTACAGCGCCGCCATCTGGACTCTGAAGCATAACACTTAATGAGGAGTGGAGAGTTGGATAAAGTACAGGGGAGTAGGTTACAGTGGTGCGTTGGGAATCCAGAGCATAGCTGGGTTGAGGGAAAGGTCATCACTCACACAATGCATGGCAGCACCTTCCTTTTTTCAATCTGGATCCCATGTTGCCTGTAAATATTGTGCATTCCATATTCCCCAATATTGGTTTTGTTCTGTCTAATAACATGCATTAGATGGGTGAAGGGTGTTTTTCCATGTTTCTAATCTGTAGGTACAGTGTGATGGCTAAGTCTTTGGTTCTTAATACTAGTTTGGGTCCTCTTTAAGCTAACGAAGTGCCCACATGAAAGTGTGAACTACACTTTGGCTACGCCTTTAGTTATGTGTGTGTTATTAGCTAAGCAAACATTAATATTAATAATGGCATGGAGACTTACGGAGTTGGTGGCCGACAGATGGCTGGTTGGGGCCAACAGGCTGCCCTTGGTCCTGGCTCGGCTGTGAAGAAGTCCCTGGAGAAACATGTGACATTTGTTTAGTATTTGTAGATAGTCACTATCCCCAACATATCTGGCTCCCAGTCTGGCTGACATCACTCACCTTCGCCAGGATCGACTTCAAGCATCTCTGCTGCCTCCTCCTCCACTATCTCACCCGCTCCTGAAGCTTCTACAAATACATAATAAAGGATAACTTAGTTTTTGGCCTGCCATGTATATCTTTGTGCCTATACATGAAGAGTGACATACCAGAGCCTTCCCCATGCGTGGCCAGGTATGACTCCACGCCCACGCGCCTTGGCCCCTCCTCTGTGGTAAGGTCCAGGGGCTGGTCTGAGGAGGCCACAGAGGAGGGGTAGGTCCGTCGCCCGGGAGATCCACCACCTTCACTCACAGATGCAGAGTCATGCAGCACTGGTCGGCCTGTACGTCTCCGGGTGCGGCGAATTCTGAAATCCATTTCCAACACTACCAAAGAAAAGTCATTATAAATAAAGGCATAACTTAGACATTTGGAACATATACCATGCAATTGCTTGGTACTTACTTGGGAAATGGATCCCAAAAAACCTCCGCACCCGGGGCATGTGCAGACGCTTCAGGTCCGACCAATGCTGCATTATCTGGGTGTGAGTGAAGGTGGTGCTGGTCACACGGTGTATCTCCGCGATGATCTCCCGGGCGATGTCCCTTTTCTCGCACACATTGGGCGCGAAGTCATACCGGCGCTGAAGCATGATCTGAAAAACATAATGGACACAGAGCTTGTACTTTTACACACAGACCCATATGTGTTGCATCACAAGTTGAGTATTTAATGTCATTAACACACACATTTCGAATGGCCGCCATTTTTGGGGAGTGGCTTAAAGAGGACGTTGACTGTGATTGACAGTCTGGTCTTATGTTATATGTATCACACACCATGTACATACAGATAATAGCCAACATCAACAATCAGGCCACCTGCATCTATGGCATGTTAGGATGTTTTAAAGATCCAAGATGTAGCCTAATGCTTAGGCTTTTGGCCCACGTGTGTGGCTTCCCGTTGTGTTTTTATGGCTTAGGAAAACAGTGTTCCGCAAACATCCGCATCAAGGTCCGAGACAGGCCAGGTTTGACAGCTCGCCCCGCTACTCCACAGGTTAATTAACTGTTGCTAAGCCGGAGCAATTGGCCGAATTAGGACATCAGCATAGACAGGTGAAAACGTGGCCAGGCTCGGCCCTTGAGGATGAAGTGTGAGGAGCCAGTGATTAAACATTAAGAGACCCCAAACTAGTTCCCAACGCATCATTTACATTTAGGCCATCATTGACTATTCTATTAAAATGCACAGGCAGCCACTTACCAGCATGAGGATCTCTTCCTGTTGACGGGTGAAGATAGTGGGCGCCATCTTTAGTCTTCTTCCAGGCAGCAGATAAGTGAAACCCCAGCGGTTTCCTGGTTCCGCACGAACGTACGTCCGTACGAGCGCGTAGTCGTGCGCATAGGCGTCAGACGCTGGGCGCATGATTTAAAGGTCCCTGCACCCAAAGCTCATTCTCTTTGAGCTTTTGGACAAAATGGCACCAAAAAAGGCAGCAGCTAAACGCGGCCAGCAAAGCCAGACCTCTGAGGGCCCAACAACCAGGTCCCAGCAACGACCGAAGAAGCTAAGGTCCCAGAAGGCCCAGAAGGCAAGTACCACCTCGGCCCCACCAAGGGACACTGGACCCTCCCTTTCCCAAAAAAGGGCCCCAAAGGCACGTGCCCCTGCGGCCAAAAAACAGGCCACAGCAGCCACCACCACCTCTGCCCCCAGAAGAGGCCGCCAAAGGGAGCCCACACCACCCATGCTTTCAAGCCGGGCACTTAGCCAACCCAGGCCCCACAGCAGTGCCCGAAGCCCCTCCAGCCCACACAGAAGGGCCCGAAGCCCCTCCAGCCCGCACAGAAGGGCCCGAAGCCCCTCCAGCCCGCACAGAAGGGCCCGAAGCCCCTCCAGGCCGCGCAGAAGGGCCCGAAGCCCATCCAGGGCCAGAAGCCCCTACAGGGCCCGAACCCCATCCAGGGCCAGAAGAACCCCATCCAGGGCCAGAAGCCCAGCCAGGGCCAGAAGCCCCTACAGGGCCCGAACCCCATCCAGGGCCAGAAGAACCCCATCCAGGGCCAGAAGCCCATCCAGGGCCAGAAGCCCCTACAGGGCCCGAACCCCATCCAGGGCCAGAAGAACCCCATCCAGGGCCAGAAGCCCAGCCAGGGCCAGAAGCCCCTACAGGGCCCGAACCCCATCCAGGGCCAGAAGAACCCCATCCAGGGCCAGAAGCCCAGCCAGGGCCAGAAGCCCCTACAGGGCCCGAACCCCATCCAGGGCCAGAAGAACCCCATCCAGGGCCAGAAGCCCATCCAGGGCCAGAAGCCCCTACAGGGCCCGAACCCCATCCAGGGCCAGAAGAACCCCATCCAGGGCCAGAAGCCCAGCCAGGGCCAGAAGCCCCTACAGGGCCCGAACCCCATCCAGGGCCAGAAGAACCCCATCCAGGGCCAGAAGCCCAGCCAGGGCCAGAAGCCCCTACAGGGCCCGAACCCCATCCAGGGCCAGAAGAACCCCATCCAGGGCCCGAACCCCATCCAGGGCCAGAAGCCCCTACAGGGCCCGAACCCCATCCAGGGCCAGAAGAACCCCATCCAGGGCCAGAAGCCCCTACAGGGCCCGAACCCCATCCAGGGCCAGAAGCCCCTACAGGGCCCGAACCCCATCCAGGGCCAGAAGCCCCCGACCTGGCACCAGCCGGGAACAGAGCCCCCGACCTGGCACCAGCCGGGAACCTAGCCCCCCAAGAGGGCCCCGAATTGCAACCATGACCACATCTACACCTGGAAGTTCGGTGGCCAGCCACGCCAGAACACCCAGTCCCTTGGCCAGTCCAGTCCAGTCATTGGGAAGCCACCAATCCGGCCATTCCCCTACCCAGCCCCAGGCCATAATGTCACCACATGTGTCTGCACACATGGAGGAGCAGCCAAGCCAACCATCTGGCCGCACATTGCGCCGCGGCCAGTTGAGTGGGAGATTCTCCCATGACCAAAATATGGCATTGGCTAGTGGCCTTACATTATACTATGACGAGCTATATGGGAGCAAATCCAAACACACCACCAAGCAGCGCAAGATGGCATTGTTTGAAACCATCCTCCGACAAGTAAATGCAGCGGGGGAAGAGAGGAAAGATGTGTCCCAAATTCAGAAGAAAATCTCTGATCTGAAGTATGCTGTACGGCAAAAAGAAATTAAAAGGCATAATTACAGGTAAATAAATGTTTTCGCTAAATATAATGTTTGGGATGTGCTGTATGCCCCTTTTCTGAATACCAAACGATTTTCTGTTTTCAGCATGAAAACTGGAGGTGGCTTTCCATCTAAATTGGAGTTTACCCCTGCTGAGGAGATTGTGCTTGGACTTCTCCATCCGGTCGCGGTCGGTGGACATGCTGGTCTAAGGGACACAGACTCCCCGACCCGTACCCACGGTGAGTACTATTAAATCTGCATGTTTGCCTGTTTGCTAAATAATCTACAGTTCACTAGTAACAAGATAACGGGATGCCCCTATGGTTTGCCTTGCTTGGCCTCGCACTACTGTGGCTGTTTGTGTCCTCTTTTGGTCCCTGTGAATCACACATTTAGGCCCACAGCCATTATGGCAAAGATCAAATGTCCAATTGTATTGTTAAAGTCATGAAGTTTCGCAAGATAAGTGAGATATTTAGAATCAATCACAAAACACACATCATTATGTATGGGTTGCCTTTTGGTTGTGTGAGTTGTGTTTGAGTTAACTATTTAATTAGCCACCCACAAACATATGTGACCAAGAGCAGCGAGACTCAACTGGCGGCCCGGGGTCCCAATGCGGACCTTGGCAACACATTCAAGGACCCCTGCCCAGACAGCCCTGCACTCAGTTACTTCTGTGTTGACGTGCTCAGAGCTGCCCCCTTGATCGGCCATGTAGTGGTTGGTCTCCTGCCCAATGTCATGGCTCCGTGAAACATAGCATTGCAATATGAAGTACTGCCCAGGAAGTGGCATAGCAAGGTACACAGTAACTTATTTAAATTTTCACTGGCCACAATCGTGTCCCGCTGCCCCTGCTCTGGCCCATGTGCCACAGTCCCCCCATGCCCCCCCCCCACATAAGCCCCATACATTTGTAACAGATTGGCTCCATCCATCACATCACCATCAATACGTTAACTCCCCCCTTTAGACATCCAATCCCTGTCCCCTCAGCTCTGGCCCATCCAGCCCAGCAAGGGCAAGCAGCCTTTATTAGTTGGCACTTTGAAAGCTCCAGCCCCTCCACCAGTGTCTTTATTTTTAACTAGACACCCCCTGCGTCAGCACCATGGCCAGACATTCACCTCTCACCACATACCTTTAAATGGGCGTTTCAAACAATTGTTTGAGTACCCCGGACCTAGCGAATGGTAGGCTAAATCCAAAAATGTGCCCTGAAAGTTGGATGCTGAATGGGTACACTTCATGACTTAGAACTGAGGTCACTTAGCAGTTTGTCCGAGCCATTGCACCTCTGTAAACTTGCGTGGGTTTGAACAAAGGTCACCATTGCTCTAGAGTTGAATAATATTACAAATAGAGCTATATTTGATTACCTATCCAAAAAAAGGTTATGTGTGTGTGTTTACGTGGTATTTTTTACTCTTCTTCAGCCCAGCATGATCCCTCAGCAAGGGTAAACTCACCCCCCAGTTTGGTTATGCCTACCAGGTCCGTACAGCATCGGAGCCCAGATCAGAGATTTTCGGTAAGTTTATTTAGTAGCATAAATAATAACAAGTGCTTAAGAATGTGTTAAACTGTTGAAATCCTACATTGGGACGCAAACTTAGCCTTTTTTTTTTTGATATGTCCCTACAGACCCGCACACTCATGGAAGAGATCCAGGACATGGAGGAAGATGATGATGTCTCCGTACAGGGCACGTCGGATGAACTCCCCCTGGGTCCCAATTTGGAACTGCTCGATAATGTTTCTCTGGCCAATCCTCAGCAGCAGAGTGAATCTCCATCCATTGTGCTTGCACATGGGGAGACTGACACTACAGTCCCCAGTGTTCACTCTGCTGCTGAGGATTTGCAAAGCAGGCCGGTTGCTGTTGAGGGTACGACACCACGCGGCAGGGCACGCCCAAGAGCCAGGGTAATTGTGCGGCGGACGCCATTACGCCGCCCCACAATTTCCCAGGGGAGGCAGAGTGCCCTGCTTCAATTATGGACCCAACAAAGGGACTCTTATGACGCCCAGCTCGTTACAGAGCGTGAGCAAAGGCATGCAGACATGGTGAACATCCATACCAGTCTACAGGGCATCCTCGCGGAGTTGCGTACCCTCAACAGCAACGTGGCCAATTCAAGTAATGGCATCCAGTCAGCCATGGCTGAGATGACCAATATGCAGAGAAACATTGTGGAGCAGTTTCAAATTCACAATGCTGCCATGGCCCAGGCTAGGTCCCATTCCCATGGACCTCCACCTGGACCTCCACCTGGGTATTATGGGCAGCCACCCTATTAAGCCATGGGTGTGTGGGACATCTTTTCTCTTAACCCCCACTGTATTTACTTGTCCTTTGAGGTTTCAAACAATCCATTTTGTGTTGCTCTGGCAGGTTGTGTTTTGTATTTGCTCCCATATAGCTCCTTAGAGTAATGCTTAAGGCCACTAGCCAATGCCATAGGTCTATGTGGAGTTTATCTGGCCACTTATGGCTTTACCTATGTATTTGGTTGGTGCTCCTCCTGTTTGCAGACATGTTTGTGTGACATTATGGCCATGCCCAAATATCCCTGGGCACAGGCAATATTAATGACTGGACTAGGCTGGCCTTTGGACTGGGTGTCCTTGTTTGGTTGTGCCACTCACTTCCAGGTGTAGATGTGCTCGATGTTTTTTTTAATGTTATCCATTTGTTACCACAGATGTATGTGGACTGATTTCTGTTAACCACTATAATTTTTCATTTGCTAAGTAAAACAAAAATTTAACTTCCAATACTTGTGGCGTTTTTAGTGGGAAGACTTTTGTAACAGCTTGGCCTAAACCAGATAATTTTGGTTGGAAGAGGTGTAACAATGCACAGCGAAAGCTAAGGAAACTACATGAAATACATTAGGCAACAATTAAGGTCGAAATGTTTTACTTAGAGGTAATGCCACATTAGGGCAAAACAACATATGTTTCCAAAAGGATAACACAGACATACAGAATGGTGAGACAGGGAAAAAACTTAACTAAAATGCTGGCTGATCAGGTTGGCTCTAACAGATTGGCCAGACTCACTGGGGGGCCCCTCAAAATTCTCGGCTTCATCCTCGACGGCTGAAGAGGGCAGGCTGTCCACATAACGTGGGACACGTTCCAGGATGGCAAAATTGTGCAAAACAGCACATGCCATTATAATGTCGATCACTTTCTTGGGATCATATTGCAGGGCCCCCCCAGTATGGTCAAGGCAACGAAAACGTGTCTTCAGCAGACCAAAGGCCCTCTCCACAACAGCCCGGGTCTTGCGATGCGCACGGTTATACGCTTCCTGAGAGGCATCCTGGGGCCGCAGCACAGGCGTCATGAGCCAGGGTAGAAGTGGGTACCCGGAATCACCTTAAACAGAGAATTAAATGTAATCAAAATTAAAAAGGCAACACAACCAACACCAAAAATTTCACAGATATCATAATGATGTAAGGTAAAGTGTTCCGCCAAAAAAACAGGGCACATTAGGGCCCCCAAAAATTGCACTAAGGTATAACCTAAATTAAAATGGCACTTCTATATACCAATTAATTAACAAACATCTGCACGGCCAAGGGTATTTGTATTTTACATATATTTGTAGTTTTCAGACATGTTACAATTAGGATGCTGCTGAGGGCCTATCCACATTTCTCTGGAAACTACAATGTATGCAGTTTAAGTCCACTTTGACATTTAACGACCAATAGTACAAAAGGAGCCAAATGTCAAAGATCCCTAGCCACATTTCACTGGAAACTACAATGTATGCAGTTTAAGTCCACTTTGACATTTAACGACCAATAGTACAAAAGGAGCCAAATGTCAAAGATCCTTGGGTATAAACTCCAAACCAATATATTTAGGCACAAGGAACTTACAGACATCCTAACTAAAGGGAAAACATTCTGAAGGCCAAAGCGAGACAAGGATTTTTTGGGTAAGTTCCTAATATAGGAGCCAAGAAAAAGGCAGTTGGACGCTTCTGTCAAGTTTTCCAAAACAAACATATCAACAAATACAAGATTAATGACACATTTAATAACACACAAATAGGACACACTTACCAAGCAGCCATGCCCCCGAAAATTCACCTGCCTCAAATCTCCGAAACAACCCAGATCGCCGGAGGATATAGGAGTCGTGGGACGATCCGGGGTAGCCGGCAAGGACACTCATAAACCGCATATCCGGACCAACCACGGCCTGGACATTAAGTGAGTGTCCCATTTTACGATTCCTTAAGGCAAAAACATACAAAAAGGGTAATTGATATTTGACCCAAAATAATAAATTAAACACAAAACATGTCTGCACTCTATTGGGAAATACGAATGAAAAGCCGAGATAAAGCAGCTACACAAATGAGGGATAAACAAATATGCTGCCGCAAAGGAAAACAGGTGACATGACACGTTGGGCAACATAATAACCAATCTCAATACCTATATATATACTCGTCGGCTGCCCTAGGTACGAGTGCCACATGTGTGCAGTCAATTGCACCAATAACGTTGGGCATGTCGGCCACATTATAAAACCCAAGCTTAATGGCGTTTCTGGCTGCCATATCATCAGGAAAATAAATATATTTTTGAGTTATGGCAGCCATGCCTTCCAAAAATTTAGTGCGCGGCTCAGCGTAGGCTGTGACATCCCCACGGAGAGGGCACCCAGCCTCTGGAACGAGCCGTTCGCCAAAAATTGCAGGCAGCCAAGCATCTTGGTCATACCTGAAATTGCATGCCCCTTCCTTGTGGTGCGGGCTAACCATGGCCGCAGCTCACTATATAATTTATGGAGGGAAGCGCGATTAAGCCTGGTCAGCTCGAACAGCTCAACATCATTCATGCTATCGATGTTCATGCGACGACGCAGGGGCAATCTGCTCTCAGACATCTCGATCAACTCAATGCCAAAAAGCATAAGCCCTTGATGTGCCACAAACTCGCTCCGCTCCATCCTACTCCCGAGGCCAAATAGCTGCCGGCAAACATTTCGTAAAGCAGCTCTTTAATGGGCTTCAAAACAATTAGCAATCACCTCTCTGAATTGGGCGCAAGCCCATGTGAAGGACGTAAAAAATAGGATCGGACGCAAATAATACGATTTGGACGGGAAAAACACACGAACTAACGCAAATAATACGATTTGGACGGGAAAAACACACGAACTAACGCAAATTATACGATTCTCGTACGAAATGCGTATGTTCATATACGTCTATGCGCGAACGATCGTACGAATACGAAATGGCCAAAAAAACCAGAAAAAATGACAAACACCCACCCAAACTTACGATTCTCGATACGAAATCACTTAACTTTTGCTCTTTGAATCGAGGGGATAGTGCGCACCTTTCAATTTTTCAACCAAAACAACCCTTTACATTTGGAATATCCCCCATAAACCATATATTCCCTGAAAGTACACATGTTAAGCTTTCTAAGTGTACCCAGCTTGTTGTAGTGGGCTCATCTTTCTGGAATTAATCCCTTAAAGAACTCTTTGGGTGTGCAGGGTTTCCCTAAAAAAAGTATAACAAAGCTGAATAAAAACACCTTTTCATAAAATATAAATATGCAAACAAGCTAAGTCTGAAAGCACAAGGTCCCCCGAACAGAACAATACCCAACATGCATAGCTACTTTTAACCCTTTTAATTGACAGCCTACTTGAGATTTTGTCACCCTCTGTTGACAGGTCATTTTTCCCCATTTTGCGCCATGTTTTGCGAAATTTTTGCTGGAATTTTCAGGAAAATTATATATATTCTTTTTGCAGCAGAGTTTAGGCTTTAACCCTAGTGCTTGCTAGAGTGGAAGTGCTTGCTTCCACTCCACTTAAGTGCCAAGCACGTAGAATAAATAGTAAAATAAAAATCAAAAATACTCACCTGACCCCTCGTTGGATCCGGCCGGGTCTCCCCTTTAATTTGGTGCCATCCGATCCCCCGTGGGGGGTCAGATGGCTCCAGGAGAGCCCCCGGAACACCCCCCTCCGCTTCGGCAGCAGCAGCTGCTAACTGTAAAAAAAAAAAAAAAAAATAAAAATGACATTTACTTACCTGAGGCTGCGCTGTCTCCTGATGGGTGTCCTTTTCACTGGGGCGGGCCTCTGATCGCCCCCCTAGCCTCTTCCGTGGCGAGGAGAGGGCAGAAATTGCCCTCCCCCCCACTTCCTGGAACGGGTCTGCTAGCCCCGCCCCCTTGGGGCGGGGGCGGGTGACATCGTTGTGATGTCACCAGCAGCCCTCTTAATGCCGGCACCCGAGACAGAGAATCAGTCTGCTCGGGTGCCTGGAGGAGGGCAGAAGGGAAGGAGGAGAGGGCTGAGATCGCCCCCCCGGCTCTCTCCTTCAAACACACGAGCAGACTGACAGCTGTCATCGCAGATCGCCGGGGGACACAGGATCGGAGGTGAGTAAAGTAAAAAAAAAAAAAAATAAAGATCATTTTTTTTTCTTATGTGTCTGTGTCTTTTTATTTAACATTTAACCCCTTGTGAACTGGTAAGGGGTCCATGAGACCCCCTATACCAGTTCACAAGGTTGGGGGATGGCAAGTCACCCGCTTGCCGCAGCGGGTTACTTGCCATTAACCCCCGGCACCCCCATTACCTGCCTCCCCAAAGCCCAGGGGGGGGGCAGAAGAGCCCGGGCCCACACAGGCTATGTGGGCTCATAGGCTGCAGGGTGGGGGGGCCACAAAAGCTGCCCCCCCCACTCTGTTCCTACAAGCCCCCATAGCTGGTCCCGGGCTGGTAATGCTGGGTAAGGGGGACCCCATTTCATTTTTTGGGGGGGATTTTTAAGGGTTTTCAACCCCCCTGGGAGGGGGGACCCTATGTCATTTTTTTTTAATTAACCCCTTATGTTCTGTCTCCTAGCAGCTATAAAAGGCTTCCAGCTGCAGCAGGAGAGCAGGAAGCCAGATTGATCAGCGTGGGACAGCGTGGATGGGAGGTAAGTTTTAAAAAGGTAAGAAAAAATATTTTATTATTTATTTTTTTTTTTTTATGTGTCAGTGTCTTTTTTTTACACTTAACCCCTTGTGAACTGGTAAGGGGTCCATGAGACCCTTACCAGTTCACAAGGCTGGGGTCTGGCAAGTCATCTGCCGCTAGCAGGTGACCTGCCGTTAATCCCCACACCCCCAATTACCTGCCTCCCCAAAGTCCGGGGGGGGGCAGAAGAGCTCGGGCCCACACAGGCTATGTGGGCTTGTAGGCTGCAGGGTGGGGGGCCACAAAAGCTTGCCCCTCCACTCTGTTCCTACAAGCCCCCATAGCTGGTCCCGGGCTGGTAATGCTGGGTAAGGGGGACCCCATTTAAATTTTTGGGGGATTTTTAAGGGTTTTTAACCCTTAAAACTCCCCCAAAAACGCCCCCCGGGAGGGGGGACCTTATGTCATTTTTTTTTAAATTAACCCCTTATGTTTATAGTGTGGATAGTAGTAGTATTTTATTTGTAAATGTTATAAAGTGCTATTTTCAGTTTGGGGGGTCTCCTGGGCAAGAATGGGGGGCTACCGATACATATGTGGTACCGTGGTAATCGGGAGAAATTGGGCTTTCACACGCAATATGTTTTTCTCTAATAAAGTAAATGTTTTATTTAAAATAAAGGAGACAATTGTCTAAAAAATATTTATTTATTTATTTTTACACAAAAATATTAAAAAAACAGTAGAAAAATTACAAACAAGACATTTCATGTTCAAGCCTAAACCCTGCTGCAAAATATATATCTATAATTTTCCTGAAAATTCTGGCAAAAATCACGGTTAAACATGGCACAGAATGGGGGAAAATGACCTGTCAACAGAGGGTGACAAAACTTCAAGTAGGTTGGCAATTAAAAGGGTTAATAGTACCATAGTGCATGTTGGGTATTGTTCTGCTCGGGGGACCTTGCTCTTTCAGATTTAGCTTGTTTTTTCTTGTTTGCATATTTATATTTTAGGGAAACATGCTATTTATTCAGTTTCTTTATTCATTTTTTTAGGGAAACCCTGTGCAACCTAAGAATTCTTTGAGGGATTACTTCCAGAAAGGTGAGCCTACTACAACAAGCTGGGTACTCTTAGAAAGCTTAACATGTGTACTTTCAGGGAATATATGTAAAGGGTTGTTTTGGTTCAAAAATTGCAAGGTGCCCATTTTGTCTGCAGAGCTGAAATTTCCAAGTAAAATTACTGTTATGCGCATGCTTTACTTTGGGGTGTTTGCCAACTCTTCCCTTGACAGTACCTATGCATGTTGGGTATCGTTCTGTTCGGGCATGTTGCTTTTTGAGATTTTACTTGTTTTTTCTTGTTTGCATATAGTTTTTGTTAGGAAAATGTGGCTTGATTCTTCCTTTTTATTCTTTTTTAGTGAAACTTTGTGCAACCAAAGAATATATTGAGAGATTACTTCCAGAAAACTAAGCCCACATACACAAGCTTGGTACACCTAGAAAGCTTGAGGTGTGTACTTCCAGAGAATATATAGTTTGTTGGGGGTATTTTAAATGTAAATGGTTGTTTTTCTGGAAAAACTGCAAGGTGCGCATAGCGCATAGCGCAGTTGTATTTTATCTGAAAATCTCCTAAGGCTCTGTTTCAGTTAGGGGGAGTCTCCTGGGCAGGAAAGGGTGTCTATCAATACATATGTGGTACCGCTGTGACTGGGAGAAATTAGGGTTTCGCACGCAATAACATTTTATTGACAAACTTATATTTTTTATTACAAAAAAACACTACAAATTGCAAAAAATAGATTTTTTAAATTTTTTTTTGCACGTATTTCACCAAAAAGTATCGAGAATACACCTAAAAAATGACAAACAAGAGATTTCATGTTGAAGTCCAGACTCTCTTGAAAAAAACAATATATCATTTTCCTGGGAAATCCCTGGAAATCCTTTCAAAAATCACAGTTGAACATGTGTAGCGCACAATAGTGAAACATGGTCTGGCAACAGAGGGCGACAAAAGCTGCAGGTAGGCTGGCAGCAAAAGGGTTAACATGAAATGCCTTGTTTGTAAATTTTATTCTGTTTTTTAGAAAATTGCCTCCTTTATTTTAAATAAATAATAATAATTAATAATAATAATTATTAAAGAAGACCCCCCCAACTGAAACAAATAATTTTTAACTTTTACAAATAAAATACAACTACCATCCACACTACAAAGGGTTAAATCGAAAAAAAAATGACATGGGGTCCCCCTTACCCGAAGTAACCAGCCCGGGACCAACTATGCAGGGCTTGTAGAAACAGGGCGCAGGGGCCAGCTTTTGTGGCCACTGACCCTGCAGGCTACAAGCCCGCATAGACCGTGGCCACAGGCTCTTCTGCCCCCCCTGGCCTTTAGGAAGGAAGGCAATGGGGGTGCCGGGGGTAAATGGCAAGTCACCCGCTAGCCGCAGTTGACTTGCCATCCCCCAGCCTTGTGAACTGGTATAGGGGTCTCATGGACCCCTTACCAGTTCACAAGGGGTTAAATGTAAAAGAAACACACCACACAGAGAAAATATATATATATATATATATATATATATATTTTTTTTTTAATACTTACCTCCCATCTATCCTGGAGCACTGTGTCCCTCGGCAATCACTGGCTTCTGCTCACCTGCTGGAAGCCTTTTATAGCTGCTGGGTGACAAAACATAAGGGGTTAATTAAAAATTAAATCGACATAGGGTCCCCCCTCCCAGTGGGGGGACCCCATTTTTTTTGGATTTTTAAGGGTTAGAGGGTCCTCACCCGAAGCCTGTGGAGCCCGGGGGGGCAATTGGACCCCCCCTTCCCTGGTGAAGAGAAGACGCTGCGGAGGGATCGGGCGAGGAGGTGACTGTCATTGTTTTTTTTTATTTTTTATTTTTTACAGATGACTGTTGAGCACTGGAAACGGGGGGGGCGGTTTCAGACCCCCTCCTGATGCCCCCGGAGGAAGAGGGGAGCCCCACCTTTACATTAATACCAGAGGTAAGTGTTTATTTTATCTACTTTTTAACTAGTAAGGGGAAATGCCAGGCACGCAGTTTCTACGTGCTTGGCACTTAACTTTAGGAGAAGCAACCACGTAGAAACTACGTGCTTGGCATTAAAGGGTTAAGCGTACCTGGCTACTTACCTTTCAATTTTGTAACAAAAATCATGTTGTAAAGTTTGCATCAGTCATTGACTTTCACCCGGGGCATCCCGCATGCTAGCATTTGTCTTTTAAGAGTATCTGCATCTTTACCTTTTCCATTTTGTAATAATAACCACGTTGAAAATTAAGCAGTAGTCATTGCCTTTCACCGGGGGCATCCTGTATGCTAGCATTTGTCTTTTAAGAGTACCTGCATCTTTACCTTTTCCATTTTGTAACAAAAACACCTTTGTAAATTTAGCAGTAGTCATTGCCTTTCACCGGTGGAATCTTGCATGCTAAGCATTTGTCGTTTATAAGTACCTGCATCTTTATCTTTTCCATTTTGTAACAAAAACATGTTTTTGTTACAAAATGGAAAAGGTAAACATGCCTTTCACCGGGGGCATCCCACATGCTAGCATTTGTCTTTTAAGAGTACCTGGCTACTTACCTTTTCCATTTTGTAACAAAAACCACGTTTTAAAATTTGTAGCAGTTATTGCCTTTCACCGGGGGCATCCTGCATGCTAGCATTTGTCTTTTAAAAGTACCTGACTACTTACCTTTTCAATTTTGTAACAAAAACCACGTTGTAAATTTAGCAGTAGTCATTGCCTTTCACTGGGTGCATCCCGCTTGCTAGCATTTGTTATTTAAGAGTACCTGGCTACTTACCTATTCCATTTTGTAACAAAAACCACATTGTAAATTTTGCAGTGCACAGGGGCCAGCTTTGGTGGCCCCCCGCTCTGCTGGTTACAAGCTCCGTGGGCTCTTCTGCCTCCCCTGGGTTTTGGGGAGGCAGGTAATTGGGGGCGGGGGGGGGTTAATGGTAAGTCACCTGCTAGCCCCTTTCAGTTTACAAAAGGTTAAGTGTAAGAAAACAGACACAAGGTGAAATAATATTTTATTCATTTTTTTAATACTTACCTCCCATCCATCCCTGGCCACTGTGTCCCATGCTGATTAATCTGGCTTCTGCTCTCCTGCTGCTGCTCGAAGCCTTTTATAGCTGCTGGGTGACAGAGCATAAGGGGTTAATTAAAAAAAATAATGACATAGGGTCCCCCCTCCTGGGGGGGGGGAATCCATTTTTTGGGGAATTTTAAGGGTCAAAACCCCCCTACCCATCATAACCAGCCTGGAACCAGCTATGGGGGCTTGTAGAACAGGGTTCAGGGGCCAGCATAGGTGGCCCCCCTACCTGCAGCCTACAAACCCCCCCCACATACCCTCTGTGCGCCCGGGTTCTTCTGCCCCCCAGGGCATTGGGGAGGCAGGTAATTGGGGGGCCGGGTGTTAATGGCAAGTCACCAGCTAGCTGCAGATAACTTGCCAGCCCCCAGCCTTGTAAACTGGTATAGGGATTTCATGGATCCCTTACCAGTTCACAAAGGGTTAACAATAAAAATAAACACACAGAGACATAAGAAAAAAAATTACATTTATTTATTTTTTTTTCTTTACTCATCTCCGATCCTCCTCTGCCCCCCGGTGATCCCTGATCACAGCTGCCAAGTGCCTGGTGGAGAGAGGCTGGGGAGGGGGCGAGGTTTCACAGCACTCCCAACCTCTCTCCTCCAAGCACCCGGCAAGACTGATTATCTTGGGTGAGGGTCAGAGATGCCGGCTGCTGTGTGACATCATAATGACGTTACCTGCCCCTGCCCCTGCCCCCAAGGAGCAGAGCTAACAGCCGTGACCCAGGAAGTGAGGGAAAGGGCAATTTCTCACCCTCTCCTTGCCATGGAAGAGCCTGGGGGCGACCGGAGGCCCCCCGGTGAAGAGGAGACCCCGCAGGAGGGATTGCGGCCGCAGGTGAGTTAATGTCACTTTTTTTTTTTACAGTTTATTGTGCCAGCTGCCGGAGGGGTGGGTGCTATGTTGGGCACTTTCCTGAAGAGAGAAGAGCCCCGGGGGGGATCGGATGCCCCCAGGGTGAAGGGAAGACCCGGCCTAATCTAAAGAGGGGTCAGGTGAGTTTTTAACTTTTATATTTTTCTTTCTGTGGGTGTTTAAACGTCGCTGGCACTAGAGGGGTTAAGGAAGTGATTTGTGTGATCGAATCGTGCTGATTAGAGATGAGCGAACTTTTGAAAAATTCGATTCGACTGATTCACCGAATTTTCCGACAAAGATCGTTTCGACCCGAATTTATTCGCGACGAATCGCTATTAAAAACGGCTATTTCTGAGCCTCCTAGAGCCTCAATAGGGTTGTAAACCATTTTGCCTTGCTGTAACACGCATAGGATGCGTGCTGGGTTAGTTAAATAATGCTGTAAATAAATATCACATGCAGATCAGAGGCATCGCTAATAGAATCGCAGAGCGGCACAATTGCAGAGAATTGAAGTGGCATCACTATGAGGGGCAGGAGCCCAAACATTGCTTTAAAGAGACACTGGAGTTGGCAGCAGCAGGAGCCCAAAAATGGGATGAATCACACCCTGGAGTTGCAAGCAGCAGCAGGAGCCCAAACATTGGCTGAAAGAGACACTGGAGTTGGCAGCAGCAGGAGCCCAAAAATTGACTGACACACCATGGAGTTTCAAGCAGCAGCAGCAGCAGGAGCCCAAACATAGCTTGAAAGAGACACTGGAGTTGGCTGCAGGAGCCCAAAGATTGGATGAATCACACCCTGCAGTTGCAAGCAGCAGCAGCAGGAGCCCAAATATTACTTTAAAGAGACACTGGATTTGGCAGCAGGAGCCCAAAATTGGATGAATCACACCCTGGAGTTGGCAGCAGCAGCAGGAGCCCAAACATTACTTTAAAGAGACACTGGGGTTGGCTTCAGGAGCCCAAAAATTGGATGAATCACACCCTGGAGTTGGCAGCAGCAGCAGCAGCAGCAGCAGGAGCCCAAACATTACTTTAAAGAGACACTAGAGTTGGCTTCAGGAGCCCAAAAATTGGATGAATCACACCCTGGAGTTGGCAGCAGCAGCAGCAGGAGCCCAAACATTACTTTAAAGAGACACTGGAGTTGGCAGCAGGAGCCCAAAGATTGGATGAATCACACCCTGGAGTTGGCAGCAGCAGCAGCAGCAGGAGCCCAAACATTACTTTAAAGAGACACTGGGGTTGGCTTCAGGAGCCCAAAAATTGGATGAATCACACCCTGGAGTTGGCAGCAGCAGCAGCAGGAGCCCAAACATTACTTTAAAGAGACACTGGAGTTGGCTTCAGGAGCCCAAAAATTGGATGAATCACACCCTGGAGTTGGCAGCAGCAGCAGCAGGAGCCCAAACAATACTTTAAAGAGACACTGGGGTTGGCAGCAGGAGCCCCAAAATTGGATGAATTACACCCTGGAGTTGGCAGCAGCAGCAGCAGGAGCCCAAACATTACTTTAAAGAGACACTGGAGTTGGCTTCAGGAGCCCAAAAATTGGATGATTCACACCCTGGAGTTGGAAGCAGCAGCAGCAGCAGCAGGAGCCCAAACATTACTTTAAAGAGACACTGGGGTTGGCTTCAGGAGCCCAATAATTGGATGAATCACACCCTGGAGTTGGCAGCAGCAGCAGCAGGAGCCCAAACATTACTTTAAAGAGACACTGGAGTTGGCTTCAGGAGCCCAAAAATTGGAAAATTCACACCCTGGAGTTGGCAGCAGCAGCAGCAGGAGCCCAAACATTACTTTAAAGAGACACTGGGGTTGGCTTCAGGAGCCCAAAAAATGGATGAATCACACCCTGGAGTTGGCAGCAGCAGCAGCAGGAGCCCAAACATTACTTTAAAGAGACACTGGGGTTGGCAGCAGGAGCCCAAAGATTGGATGAATCACACCCTGGAGTTGGCAGCAGCAGCAGCAGGAGCCCAAACATTACTTTAAAGAGACACTGGGGTTGGCAGCAGGAGCCCCAAAATTGGATGAATCACACCCTGGAGTTGGCAGCAGCAGCAGGAGCCCAAACATTACTTTAAAGAGACACTGGAGTTGGCTTCAGGAGCCCAAAAATTGGATGATTCACACCCTGGAGTTGGCAGCAGCAGCAGGAGCCCAAACATTACTTAAAAAAGACACTGGGGTTGGCTTCAGGAGCCCAATAATTGGATGAATCACACCCTTGAGTTGGCAGCAGCAGCAGCAGGAGCCCAAACATTACTTTAAAGAGACACTGGAGTTGGCTTCAGGAGCCCAAAAATTGGATAATTCACACCCTGGAGTTGGCAGCAGCAGCAGCAGGAGCCCAAACATTACTTTAAAGAGACACTGGGGTTGGCTTCAGGAGCCCAAAAATGGGATGAATCACACCCTGGAGTTGGCAGCAGCAGCAGCAGGAGCCCAAATATTACTTTAAAGAGACACTGGGGTTGGCTTCAGGAGCCCAAAAATTGTATGAATCACACCCTGGAGTTGGCACCAGCAGCAGGAGCCAAAACATTACTTTAAAGAGACACTGGGGTTGGCTTCAGGAGCCCAAAAATTGGATGAATCACACCCTGGAGTTGGCAGCAGCAGGAGCCCAAATATTACTTTAAAGAGACACTGGAGTTGGCTTCAGGAGCCCAAAAATTGGATGAATCACACCCTGGAGTTGGCAGCAGCAGGAGCCCAAACATTACTTTAAAGAAACACTGGAGTTGGCAGCAGGAGCCCAAAAATTGGATGAATCACACCCTGGAGTTGGCAGCAGCAGCAGCAGCAGGAGCCGAAACATTACTTTAAAGAAACACTGGAGTTGGCAGCAGGAGCCCAAAAATTGGATGAATCACACCCTGGAGTTGGCAGCAGCAGCAGCAGGAGCCCAAACATTACTTTAAAGAGACACTGGAGTTGGCTTCAGGAGCCCAAAAATTGGATGATTCACACCCTGGAGTTGGCAGCAGCAGCAGCAGCAGCAGGAGTTCAAACATTACTTTAAAGAGACACTGGGGTTGGCTTCAAGAGCCCAAAAATTGGATGAATCACACACTGGAGTTGGCAGCAGCAGCAGCAGGAGCCCAAACATTACTTTAAAGAGACACTGGGGTTGGCAGCAGGAGCCCCAAAATTGGATGAATCACACCCTGGAGTTGGCAGCAGCAGCAGCAGGAGCCCAAACATTACTTTAAAGAGACACTGGAGTTGGCTTCAGGAGCCCAAAAATTGGATGATTCACACCCTGGAGTTGGCAGCAGCAGCAGCAGCAGGAGCCCAAACATTACTTTAAAGAGACACTGGGGTTGGCTTCAGGAGCCCAATAATTGGATGAATCACACCCTGGAGTTGGCAGCAGCAGCAGCAGGAGCCCAAACATTACTTTAAAGAGACACTGGAGTTGGCTTCAGGAGCCCAAAAATTGGAAAATTCACACCCTGGAGTTGGCAGCAGCAGCAGCAGGAGCCAAAACATTACTTTAAAGAGACACTGGGGTTGGCTTCAGGAGCCCAAAAAATGGATGAATCACACCCTGGAGTTGGCAGCAGCAGCAGCAGGAGCCCAAACATTACTTTAAAGAGACACTGGGGTTGGCAGCAGGAGCCCAAAGATTGGATGAATCACACCCTGGAGTTGGCAGCAGCAGCAGCAGGAGCCCAAACATTACTTTAAAGAGACACTGGGGTTGGCAGCAGGAGCCCCAAAATTGGATGAATCACACCCTGGAGTTGGCAGCAGCAGCAGGAGCCCAAACATTACTTTAAAGAGACACTGGAGTTGGCTTCAGGAGCCCAAAAAATGGATGATTCACACCCTGGAGTTGGCAGCAGCAGCAGGAGCCCAAACATTACTTAAAAGAGACACTGGGGTTGGCTTCAGGAGCCCAATAATTGGATGAATCACACCCTGGAGTTGGCAGCAGCAGCAGCAGGAGCCCAAACATTACTTTAAAGAGACACTGGAGTTGGCTTCAGGAGCCCAAAAATTGGATAATTCACACCCTGGAGTTGGCAGCAGCAGCAGCAGGAGCCCAAACATTACTTTAAAGAGACACTGGGGTTGGTTTCAGGAGCCCAAAAATGGGATGAATCACACCCTGGAGTTGGCACCAGCAGCAGCAGCAGCAGGAGCCAAAACATTACTTTAAAGAGACACTGGGGTTGGCTTCAGGAGCCCAAAAATTGGATGAATCACACCCTGGAGTTGGCAGCAGCAGGAGCCCAAATATTACTTTAAAGAGACACTGGAGTTGGCTTCAGGAGCCCAAAAATTGGATGAATCACACCCTGGAGTTGGCAGCAGCAGGAGCCCAAACATTACTTTAAAGAAACACTGGAGTTGGCAGCAGGAGCCCAAAAATTGGATGAATCACACCCTGGAGTTGGCAGCAGCAGCAGGAGCCCAAACATTACTTTAAAGAGACACTGGGGTTGGCTTCAGGAGCCCAAAAATTGGATGAATCACACCCTGGAGTTGGCATCAGCAGGAGCCCAAAAATTGGCCTAAAGACATAAATATGTTTTGCACCATTTGGAAAGTGTAAAACGTGGCACCATGCTGAATCTAGTCGCATGCATCAGGAATTGGTGGGTGGAAATCATGGCTGATCCATCCCTGATTCATTTTGACAAAGGTGAGTCTCTCCACATTTTTAGTTGACAGACGAGTTCTCCTCACCGTAACTATGGCCCCCGCTGCACTAAACACCCGCTCAGATGGCACGCTACTTGCCGGGCAGGACAGCTTTTCCAGGGCAAACTCTGCTAGTTGCGGCCACAAATCAAGTTTGGCTGCCCAGAAGTCCAGCGGATCCTCAAGGTGTGTTGGCATGGTCATGTCAAAGTATGACATGACCTGCTGGTTCAGGTCCTGCTTCAGGTCTTCCTGCTGCTCATGAGTAGCCTCACTATGCGGGTGTAGAAAGCTACTCATTAGCGACTGAAGACTGAGGCTGCTGTTGATAGAGCTGCTGCTGCTGCTGCTGCTCCTGCCAAACCCCCCAGCAGCCATGACAGTGGAAGGTGAGCGCAGAGGTCCCCTCGAGTCAGACCTGCGAGAGTATGGACCATGGTGCAGATAGGCATCGGCCAACTGCCTACGTAGAATGTCTTTGTAGTAGTTCAGTTTGTCCTCCCTCTCGGTGGGTTTAAAAAATGCCCCCATTTTGTGCCGGAAGCGAGGGTCCAATAAGGTGGACAGCCAGAAGTCATCCCGCCGACAGATGGAAACAATTCTGGGGTCACTACGCAAGCACGTGAGCATGCTTCCTGCCATTTGCGCAAGCGACTCGGATGGACTACCTGTCTCCATCTCCACTGCATACTGCCACGGTGTGCCCGGGTCCTCTGTCTCGCCTTCCTCAAAAACCTCTAGCTCCTCTGGCTGCTCCTGCTCCTCCTCTCCTGTCCGCTGACTAGATAAACTAGCCATTTCGCCAAGCCTAAACTGTGTTTCGCTGGGCAACTTCTCCTCCTCTTCCTCCTCCTCCTCCAGTTCAGCTCCAACGGGGTTCATGTGGCCGTAAGATGTAAATGCCATGTCTCCAGTGCCCTGACCAGCCATGGTTTCCAACATGTGCTGTAGTACATGAAGCAGTGGAATCACGTCGTTCATCCCGTAATCCTGCTGACTGACAAATAAAGTGGCTTCCTCAAAGGGCCTGAGCAAACGGCAGGTGTCACGTATGAGCTGCCACTGGTTGACATTGAAGTTTTACAGGGGAGTCCCCCTATCTGCTTGGATCATCAGGAAATCCGTGATGGCTTTTCTCTGTTCATATAATCGGTCCAACATGTGAAGGGTGGAATTCCAACGGGTGGAAACATCGCAAATCAGACTATGTTGGGGTATACCGTTCTGACGCTGTAGCTCAAGAAGGGTGTGTTTGGCGGTGTATGAGTGGCTGAAGTGCATGCAAAGTTTCCTTGAAGTTGTTAGGATGTCTTGCAGATGGGGGAACACTTCAGAAACTGCTTGACAACCAGATTGAAGACGTGAGCCATGCAGGGGGCATGGGTCAGGCTTCCTTGGCGCAGCGCAGACAAAATGTTCTTCCCATTGTCGGTAACCATGATTCCCATTTTAAGTTTTCTTGGAGTAAGCCATGTTTGGATTTCCTGATGAATAAATTTAAGCAGTTCCTCCCCTGTGTGACTCCGTTCGCCAAGACAAACCATGTGAAGCACTGCGTGACACCTCCGTGCCCTGCACACATGGTAGACTGGAGGGGCACTAAGACTTGAGCCTACAGTGGAGGGTGAGGAGATGGCGGAGGATGAGGAGGCCGAGTCGCACAGTGGCACAGGCCCAACGGGCAGGGAACGCGGAGGCCGAAGCGGCGTGACCTGTCCAAGTTTCTGCTGCAAAGGGACCACATTCACCCAGTGGGCCATAAACGACATGTACTGTCCCTGACCGTAGTTACAGCTCCAGACGTCGGCGCTGCCATGCACTTTGCTACACACCGACAGGCTCAAGGACTGGCCCACCTTCTGTTCAACAAAAGTGTGCAGCGCTGGTACTGCCTTCTTGGCAAAGAAATGACGGCTTGGGACTCTCCACCTCGGCTCGGCACAAGCCATCAGTTCTCTGAAAGGTGCAGAGTCCACCACCTGAAAAGGGAGCGACTGCAGCACCAGCAACTTGGACAGGAGCACATTCAGCTTCTGTGCCGTAGGATGAGTGGGCGCATACTGCTGTCTCTTGGACATGGCTTCACTGATGGATTGCTGGCGGGATGCATGACTTGGAGGAGGAGGAGCAGGAGCGACAGAGGATGGGTATGACGCACAGCTGCCTTCGGCTGAGGTACTGGAGCCTTGGCTGAAATTGGGAGCGGCGTGCCACTCGGTGAGGAAGCAGTCTGGCCCACCTCTCCGGAGCCTAGGTTCTTCCAGGCCGCTTTATGGTGACGCTGCATATGTTGACGCAGGGCCGTGGTGCCAACATTTGGACCCTGGCCACGCTTCACCTTCTGCCTACATATCTTGCATGTGGCCATGTTACCCTCCTGCGGATGCTTCAGGAAAAACTGCCACACTGCCGAGTAGCTACTTTTCCCACCAACAGGCCTCACTGATTCGCTGCTATTGTCGCCAACTCCAGGAACCCCTGCCCCACTACCTCCCGATAAGGTAGCCTGCCGCGCAGCAGGTGCTCTACCCCGGCCCCGTTTGGCTCCAGGCTTTACAATTGTGCCCCCATGCTGCCTGCCAACCATGCTGCTAACACCTTGCTGCCTGAGCTGCTGACTCCGGGGCAACCTGCGCCCCTCTTCTCCTGATGATGACGATGAAGCCCCTTCATCACCCGGCTCCCAAGTGCGATCGGCTTCATCGTCATCATCATTATCACCGAGTTGTGGCTGTCGTCACTGATGTTCGGGGATTCGTCAACAGTGTCTGGCTTTTCAATTGTGCCCCCATGCTGACTGCCAACCATGCTGCTAACACCTTGCTGCCTGAGTTGCTGACTCCGGGGCAACCTGCGCCCCTCTTCTCCTGATGATGACGATGAAGCCCCTTCATCACCAGGCTCCCAAGTGCGATCGGCTTCATCATCATCATCATCATCACCGAGTTGTGGCTGTACATCACTGATGTTCGCGGATTTCTCAACAGTGTCTGGCGCAGGAGCTGGAACGCTCACAGCACCCACAACACTGTCCACATCACTATTTGTCTGCCTAGCTAAAGAAGCCACCTCCATTTCTTGGCTGGGCAGTAGCTGCTGACTGTCCTCTATCTGATCGTCCTCCTCACTAAAGAGTGGAGCTAAACCCAAAGCATAGGATACGTCGCTGGGGGAGGGAACGGCGTAGGACAGAGGCAATGGGAGGACAGGGACTGCTCTCGGGGCATGCCAACTCAGGGTTGTGTCAGAGGAACCTACCGACCCTAGACTGGGGGTCTCAGACGTAAGTTGTGATGATGTTGTTGATGAGCGCATTAACCAATCTACCACGGCAGATGCGTTACTGGTGGAGACCCGACCACTAGCAGATACTGGCAGATTAGGTCTCTCAGCGTGACTCCTGCTGCTACTGGCCCCCAGTCTGCTGCGACCTCTGCCTGCGGAATCTTGGCCTCTGCCACTCCTCTTTTCACTTCCAGGCACTTGTCTGCCCGACATAGTCTAACTGGCGTGGAAGTAGGTGATATTTTAAGAACCCCCAGGCAGCGGTGGGTCTACATGAAACAGAATATAATGCACACCAAAAGTGAGCAGTAACACTCAGCCTCCAACAGGCCTGCTTAGTGTAAATAAGAGAGCTGCTTAGTGTAAATAAAGAGGGGTATGGTATGTTACAGAATGGGATGCCCCAACAGCAGAGCACCTGGGAGCAGTAGTACTATGCACAGCAAAAGTGTCTTTATCAGGCCAAATTACTTTTAGAATAAGTGCAAAGGGTTATAGTAAATAGAGGCTGGTGTAGTCACAGAATGGGATGCCCCAACCGCAGTGCACCTGGGAGCAGTAGTACTATGCAAAGCAAAAGTGTCTTTATCAGGCCAAATTACTTTTAGAATAAGTGCAAAGGGTTATAGTAAATAGAGGCTGGTGTAGTCACAGAATGGGATGCCCCAACCGCAGTGCACCTGGGAGCAGTAGTACTATGCAAAGCAAAAGTGTCTTTATCAGGCCAAATTACTTTTAGAATAAGTGCAAAGGGTTATAGTAAATAGAGGCTGGTGTAGTCACAGAATGGGATGCCCCAACCGCAGTGCACCTGGGAGCAGTAGTACTATGCAAAGCAAAAGTGTCTTTATCAGGCCAAATTACTTTTAGAATAAGTGCAAAGGGTTATAGTAAATAGAGGCTGGTGTAGTCACAGAATGGGATGCCACAACAGCAGTGCACCTGGGAGCAGTAGTACTATGCAAAGCAAAAGTGTCTTTATCAGGCCAAATTACTTTTAGAATAAGTGCAAAGGGCTATAGTAAATAGAGGCTGGTGTAGTCACAGAATGGGATGCCACAACAGCAGTGCACCTGGGAGCGGTAGTACTATGCAAAGCAAAAGTGTCTTTATCAGGCCAAATTACTTTTAGAATAAGTGCAAAGGGTTATAGTAAATAGAGGCTGGTGTAGTCACAGAATGGGATGCCACAACAACAGTGCACCTGGGAGCAGTAGTACTATGCAAAGCAAAAGTGTCTTTATCAGGCCAAATTACTTTTAGAATAAGTGCAATGGGTTATAGTAAATAGAGGCTGGTGTAGTCACAGAATGGGATGCCCCAACCGCACTGCACCTGGGAGCAGTAGTACTATGCAAAGCAAAAGTGTCTTTATCAGGCCAAATTACTTTTAGAATAAGTGCAAAGGGTTATAGTAAATAGAGGCTGGTGTAGTCACAGAATGGGATGCCCCAACCGCAGTGCACCTTGGAGCAGTAGTACTATGCAAAGCAAAAGTGTCTTTATCAGGCCAAATTACTTTTAGAATAAGTGCAAAGGGTTATAGTAAATAGAGGCTGGTGTAGTCACAGAATGGGATGCCACAACAGCAGTGCACCTGGGAGCAGTAGTACTATGCAAAGCAAAAGTGTCTTTATCAGGCCAAATTACTTTTAGAATAAGTGAAAAGGGTTATAGTAAATAGAGGCTGGTGTAGTCACAGAATGGGATGCCACAACAGCAGTGCACCTGGGAACAGTAGTACTATGCAAAGCAAAAGTGTCTTTATCAGGCCAAATTACTTTTAGAATAAGTGCAAAGGGTTATAGTAAATAGAGGCTGGTGTAGTCACAGAATGGGATGCCACAACAGCAGTGCACCTGGGAGCAGTAGTACTATGCAAAGCAAAAGTGTCTTTATCAGGCCAAATTACTTTTAGAATAAGTGCAAAGGGTTATAGTAAATAGAGGCTGGTGTAGTCACAGAATGGGATGCCACAACAGCAGTGCACCTGGGAGCAGTAAAACTATGCAAAGCAAAAGTGTCTTTATCAGGCCAAATTACTTTTAGAATAAGTGCAAAGGGTTATAGTAAATAGAGGCTGGTGTAGTCACAGAATGGGATGCCCCAACCGCAGTGCCCTTGGGAGCAGTAGTACTATGCAAAGCAAAAGTGTCTTTATCAGGCCAAATTACTTTTAGAATAAGTGCAAAGGGTTATAGTAAATAGAGGCTGGTGTAGTCACAGAATGGGATGCCACAACAGCAGTGCACCTGGGAGCAGTAGTACTATGCAAAGCAAAAGTGTCTTTATCAGGCCAAATTACTTTTAGAATAAGTGCAAAGGGTTATAGTAAATAGAGGCTGGTGTAGTCACAGAATGGGATGCCACAACAGCAGTGCACCTGGAAGCAGTAGTACTATGCAAAGCAAAAGTGTCTTTATCAGGCCAAATTACTTTTAGAATAAGTGCAAAGGGTTATAGTAAATAGAGGCTGGTGTAGTCACAGAATGGGATGCCACAACAGCAGTGCACCTGGGAGCAGTAGTACTATGCAAAGCAAACGTGTCTTTATCAGGCCAAATTACTTTTAGAATAAGTGCAAAGGGTTATAGTAAATAGAGGCTGGTGTAGTCACAGAATGGGATGCCACAACAGCAGTGCACCTGGGAGCAGTAGTACTATGCAAAGCAAAAGTGTCTTTATCAGGCCAAATTACTTTTAGAATAAGTGCAAAGGGTTATAGTAAATAGAGGCTGGTGTAGTCACAGAATGGGATGCCACAACAGCAGTGCACCTAAGAGCAGTAAAACTATGCAAAGCAAAAGTGTCTTTATCAGGCCAAATTACTTTTAGAATAAGTGCAAAGGGTTATAGTAAATAGAGGCTGGTGTAGTCACAGAATGGGATGCCCCAACCGCAGTGCCCTTGGGAGCAGTAGTACTATGCAAAGCAAAAGTGTCTTTATCAGGCCAAATTACTTTTAGAATAAGTGCAAAGGGTTATAGTAAACAGAGGCTGGTGTAGTCACAGAATGGGATGCCACAACAGCAGTGCACCTGGGAACAGTAGTACTATGCAAAGCAAAAGTGTCTTTATCAGGCCAAATTACTTTTAGAATAAGTGCAAAGGGTTATAGTAAATAGAGGCTGGTGTAGTCACAGAATGGGATGCCACAACAACAGTGCACCTGGTAGCAGTAGTACTATGCAAAGCAAAAGTGTCTTTATCAGGCCAAATTACTTTTAGAATAAGTGCAAAGGGTTATAGTAAGTAGAGGCTGGTGTAGTCACAGAATGGGATGCCACAACAGCAGTGCACCTGGGAGCAGTAGTACTATGCAAAGCAAAAGTGTCTTTATCAGGCCAAATTACTTTTAGAATAAGTGCAAAGGGTTATAGTAAATAGAGGCTGGTGTAGTCACAGAATGGGATGCCACAACAGCAGTGCACCTGGGAGCAGTAGTACTATGCAAAGCAAAAGTGTCTTTATCAGGCCAAATTACTTTTAGAATAAGTGCAAAGGGTTATAGTAAATAGAGGCTGGTGTAGTCACAGAATGGGATGCCACAACAGCAGTGCACCTGGGAGCAGTAGTACTATGCAAAGCAAAAGTGTCTTTATCAGGCCAAATTACTTTTAGAATAAGTGCAAAGGGTTATAGTAAATAGAGGCTGGTGTAGTCACAGAATGGGATGCCACAACAGCAGTGCACCTGGGAGCAGTAGTACTATGCAAAGCAAAAGTGTCTTTATCAGGCCAAATTACTTTTAGAATAAGTGCAAAGGGTTATAGTAAATAGAGGCTGGTGTAGTCACAGAATGGGATGCCACAACAGCAGTGCACCTGGGAGCAGTAGTACTATGCAAAGCAAAAGTGTCTTTATCAGGCCAAATTACTTTTAGAATAAGTGCAAAGGGTTATAGTAAATAGAGGCTGGTGTAGTCACAGAATGGGATGCCCCAACCGCAGTGCACCTGGGAGCAGTAGTACTATGCAAAGCAAAAGTGTCTTTATCAGGCCAAATTACTTTTAGAATAAGTGCAAAGGGTTATAGTAAATAGAGGCTGGTGTAGTCACAGAATGGGATGCCCCAACCGCAGTGCACCTGGGAGCAGTAGTACTATGCAAAGCAAAAGTGTCTTTATCAGGCCAAATTACTTTTAGAATAAGTGCAAAGGGTTATAGTAAATAGAGGCTGGTGTAGTCACAGAATGAGATGCCACAACAGCAGTGCACCTGGGAGCAGTAGTACTATGCAAAGCAAAAGTGTCTTTATCAGGCCAAATTACTTTTAGAATAAGTGCAAAGGCTTATAGTAAATAGAGGCTGGGGTAGTCACAGAATGGGATGCCACAACAGCAGTGCACCTGGGAGCAGTAAAACTATGCAAAGCAAAAGTGTCTTTATCAGGCCAAATTACTTTTAGAATAAGTGCAAAGGGTTATAGTAAATAGAGGCTGGTGTAGTCACAGAATGGGATGCCCCAACCGCAGTGCACCTGGGAGCAGTAGTACTATGCAAAGCAAAAGTGTCTTTATCAGGCCAAATTACTTTTAGAATAAGTGCAAAGGGTTATAGTAAATAGAGGCTGGTGTAGTCACAGAATGGGATGCCCCAACCGCAGTGCACCTGGGAGCAGTAGTACTATGCAAAGCAAAAGTGTCTTTATCAGGCCAAATTACTTTTAGAATAAGTGCAAAGGGTTATAGTAAATAGAGGCTGGTGTAGTCACAGAATGAGATGCCACAACAGCAGTGCACCTGGGAGCAGTAGTACTATGCAAAGCAAAAGTGTCTTTATCAGGCCAAATTACTTTTAGAATAAGTGCAAAGGGTTATAGTAAATAGAGGCTGGGGTAGTCACAGAATGGGATGCCACAACAGCAGTGCACCTGGGAGCAGTAAAACTATGCAAAGCAAAAGTGTCTTTATCAGGCCAAATTACTTTTAGAATAAGTGCAAAGGGTTATAGTAAATAGAGGCTGGTGTAGTCACAGAATGGGATGCCCCAACCGCAGTGCACCTGGGAGCAGTAGTACTATGCAAAGCAAAAGTGTCTTTATCAGGGCAAATTACTTTTAGAATAAGTGCAAAGGGTTATAGTAAATAGAGGCTGGTGTAGTCACAGAATGGGATGCCACAACAGCAGTGCACCTGGGAGCAGTAGTACTATGCAAAGCAACAGTGTCTTTATCAGGCCAAATTACATTTAGAATAAGTGCAAAGGGTTATAGTAAATAGAGGCTGGTGTAGTCACAGAATGGGATGCCACAACAGCAGTGCACCTGGGAGCAGTAGTACTATGCAAAGCAAAAGTGTCTTTATCAGGCCAAATTACTTTTAGAATAAGTGCAAAGGGTTATAGTAAATAGAGGCTGGTGTAGTCACAGAATGGGATGCCACAACAGCAGGGCACCTGGGAGCAGTAGTACTATGCAAAGCAAAAGTGTCTTTATCAGGCCAAATTACTTTTAGAATAAGTGTAAAGGGTTATAGTAAATAGAGGCTGGTGTAGTCACAGAATGGGATGCCACAACAGCAGTGCACCATGGAGCAGTAGTACTATGCAAAGCAAAAGTGTCTTTATCAGGCCAAATTACTTTTAGAATAAGTTCAAAGGGTTATAGTAAATAGAGGCTGGTGTAGTCACAGAATGGGATGCCACAACAGCAGTGCACCTGGTAGCAGTAGTACTATGCAAAGCAAAAGTGTCTTTATCAGGCCAAATTACTTTTAGAATAAGTGCAAAGGGTTATAGTAAATAGAGGCTGGTGTAGTCACAGAATGGGATGCCCCAACCGCAGTGCACCTGGGAGCAGTAGTACTATGCAAAGCAAAAGTGTCTTTATCAGGCCAAATTACTTTTAGAATAAGTGCAAAGGGTTATAGTAAATAGAGGCTGGTGTAGTCACAGAATGGGATGCCACAACAGCAGTGCACCTGGGAGCAGTAGTACTATGCAAAGCAAAAGTGTCTTTATCAGGCCAAATTACTTTTAGAATAAGTGCAAAGGGTTATAGTAAATAGAGGCTGGTGTAGTCACAGAATGGGATGCCACAACAGCAGTGCACCTGGGAGCAGTAGTACTATGCAAAGCAAAAGTGTCTTTATCAGGCCAAATTACTTTTAGAATAAGTGCAAAGGGTTATAGTAAATAGAGGCTGGTGTAGTCACAGAATGGGATGCCACAACAGCAGTGCACCTGGGAGCAGTAGTACTATGCAAAGCAAAAGTGTCTTTATCAGGCCAAATTACTTTTAGAATAAGTGCAAAGGGTTATAGTAAATAGAGGCTGGTGTAGTCACAGAATGGGATGCCACAACAGCAGTGCACCTGGGAGCAGTAGTACTATGCAAAGCAAAAGTGTCTTTATCAGGCCAAATTACTTTTAGAATAAGTGCAAAGGGTTATAGTAAATAGAGGCTGGTGTAGTCACAGAATGGGATGCCCCAACCGCAGTGCACCTGGGAGCAGTAGTACTATGCAAAGCAAAAGTGTCTTTATCAGGCCAAATTACTTTTAGAATAAGTGTAAAGGGTTATAGTAAATATAGGCTGGTGTAGTCACAGAATGGGATGCCACAACAGCAGTGCATCTGGCAGCAGTAGTACTATGCAAAGCAAAAGTGTCTTTATCAGGCCAAATTACTTTTAGAATAAGTGCAAAGGGTTATAGTAAATAGAGGCTGGGGTAGTCACAGAATGGGATGCCACAACAACAGTGCACCTGGGAGCAGTAGTACTATGCAAAGCAAAAGTGTCTTTATCAGGCCAAATTACTTTTAGAATAAGTGCAAAGGGTTATAGTAAATAGAGGCTGGTGTAGTCACAGAATGGGATGCCACAACAGCAGTGCACCTGGGAGCAGTAGTACTATGCAAAGCAAAAGTGTCTTTATCAGGCCAAATTACTTTTAGAATAAGTGCAAATGGTTATAGTAAATAGAGGCTGGTGTAGTCACAGAATGGGATGCCACAACAGCAGTGCACCTGGGAGCAGTAGTACTATGCAAAGCAAAAGTGTCTTTATCAGGCCAAATTACTTTTAGAATAAGTGCAAAGGGTTATAGTAAATAGAGGCTGGTGTAGTCACAGAATGGGATGCCACAACAGCAGTGCACCTGGGAGCAGTAGTACTATGCAAAGCAAAAGTGTCTTTATCAGGCCAAATTACTTTTAGAATAAGTGCAAAGGGTTAAAGTAAATAGAGGCTGGTGTAGTCACAGAATGGGATGCCACAACAGCAGTGCACCTGGGAGCAGTAGTACTATGCAAAGCAAAAGTGTCTTTATCAGGCCAAATTACTTTTAGAATAAGTGCAAAGGGTTATAGTAAATAGAGGCTGGTGTAGTCACAGAATGGGATGCCACAACAGCAGTGCACCTGGGAGCAGTAGTACTATGCAAAGCAAAAGTGTCTTTATCAGGCCAAATTACTTTTAGAATAAGTGCAAAGGGTTATAGTAAATAGAGGCTGGTGTAGTCACAGAATGGGATGCCACAACAGCAGTGCACCTGGGAGCAGTAGTACTATGCAAAGCAAAAGTGTCTTTATCAGGCCAAATTACTTTTAGAATAAGTGCAAAGGGTTATAGTAAATAGAGGCTGGTGTAGTCACAGAATGGGATGCCACAACAGCAGTGCACCTGGGAGCAGTAGTACTATGCAAAGCAAAAGTGTCTTTATCAGGCCAAATTACTTTTAGAATAAGTGCAAAGGGTTATAGTAAATAGAGGCTGGTGTAGTCACAGAATGGGATGCCCCAACCGCAGTGCACCTGGGAGCAGTAGTACTATGCAAAGCAAAAGTGTCTTTATCAGGCCAAATTACTTTTAGAATAAGTGCAAAGGGTTATAGTAAATAGAGGCTGGTGTAGTCACAGAATGGGATGCCCCAACCGCAGTGCACCTGGGAGCAGTAGTACTATGCAAAGCAAAAGTGTCTTTATCAGGCCAAATTACTTTTAGAATAAGTGCAAAGGGTTATAGTAAATAGAGGCTGGTGTAGTCACAGAATGGGATGCCACAACAGCAGTGCACCTGGGAGCAGTAGTACTATGCAAAGCAAAAGTGTGTTTATCAGGCCAAATTACTTTTAGAATAAGTGCAAAGGGTTATAGTAAATAGAGGCTGGTGTAGTCACAGAATGGGATGCCCCAACCGCAGTGCACCTGGGAGCAGTAGTACTATGCAAAGCAAAAGTGTGTTTATCAGGCCAAATTACTTTTAGAATAAGTGTAAAGGGTTATAGTAAATAGAGGCTGGTGTAGTCACAGAATGGGATGCCACAACAGCAGTGCATCTGGCAGCAGTAGTACTATGCAAAGCAAAAGTGTCTTTATCAGGCCAAATTACTTTTAGAATAAGTGCAAAGGGTTATAGTAAATAGAGGCTGGGGTAGTCACAGAATGGGATGCCACAACAACAGTGCACCTGGGAGCAGTAGTACTATGCAAAGCAAAAGTGTCTTTATCAGGCCAAATTACTTTTAGAATAAGTGAAAGGGTTATAGTAAATAGAGGCTGGTGTAGTCACAGAATGGGATGCCACAACAGCAGTGCACCTGGGAGCAGTAGTACTATGCAAAGCAAAAGTGTCTTTATCAGGCCAAATTACTTTTAGAATAAGTGCAAAGGGTTATAGTAAATAGAGGCTGGTGTAGTCACAGAATGGGATGCCACAACAGCAGTGCACCTGGGAGCAGTAGTACTATGCAAAGCAAAAGTGTCTTTATCAGGCCAAATTACTTTTAGAATAAGTGCAAAGGGTTATAGTAAATAGAGGCTGGTGTAGTCACAGAATGGGATGCCACAACAGCAGTGCACCTGGGAGCAGTAGTACTATGCAAAGCAAAAGTGTCTTTATCAGGCCAAATTACTTTTAGAATAAGTGCAAAGGGTTATAGTAAATAGAGGCTGGTGTAGTCACAGAATGGGATGCCCCAACCGCAGTGCACCTGGGAGCAGTAGTACTATGCAAAGCAAAAGTGTCTTTATCAGGCCAAATTACTTTTAGAATAAGTGCAAAGGGTTATAGTAAATAGAGGCTGGTGTAGTCACAGAATGGGATGCCACAACAGCAGTGCACCTGGGAGCAGTAGTACTATGCAAAGCAAAAGTGTCTTTATCAGGCCAAATTACTTTTAGAATAAGTGCAAAGGGTTATAGTAAATAGAGGCTGGTGTAGTCACAGAATGGGATGCCCCAACCGCAGTGCACCTGGGAGCAGTAGTACTATGCAAAGCAAAAGTGTCTTTATCAGGCCAAATTACTTTTAGAATAAGTGTAAAGGGTTATAGTAAATAGAGGCTGGTGTAGTCACAGAATGGGATGCCACAACAGCAGTGCATCTGGCAGCAGTAGTACTATGCAAAGCAAAAGTGTCTTTATCAGGCCAAATTACTTTTAGAATAAGTGCAAAGGGTTATAGTAAATAGAGGCTGTTGTAGTCACAGAATGGGATGCCACAACAGCAGAGCACCTGGGAGCAGTAGTACTATGCAAAGCAAAAGTGTCTTTATCAGGCCAAATTACTTTTAGAATAAGTGCAAAGGGTTATAGTAAATAGAGGCTGGTGTAGTCACAGAATGGGATGCCACAACAGCAGTGCACCTGGGAGCAGTAGTACTATGCAAAGCAAAAGTGTCTTTATCAGGCCAAATTACTTTTAGAATAAGTGCAAAGGGTTATAGTAAATAGAGGCTGGTGTAGTCACAGAATGGGATGCCACAACAGCAGTGCACCTGGGAGCAGTAGTACTATGCAAAGCAAAAGTGTCTTTATCAGGCCAAATTACTTTTAGAATAAGTGCAAAGGGTTATAGTAAATAGAGGCTGGTGTAGTCACAGAATGGGATGCCCCAACCGCAGTGCACCTGGGAGCAGTAGTACTATGCAAAGCAAAAGTGTCTTTATCAGGCCAAATTACTTTTAGAATAAGTGCAAAGGGTTATAGTAAATAGAGGCTGGTGTAGTCACAGAATGGGATGCCCCAACCGCAGTGCACCTGGGAGCAGTAGTACTATGCAAAGCAAAAGTGTCTTTATCAGGCCAAATTACTTTTAGAATAAGTGCAAAGGGTTATAGTAAATAGAGGCTGGTGTAGTCACAGAATGGGATGCCACAACAGCAGTGCACCTGGGAGCAGTAGTACTATGCAAAGCAAAAGTGTCTTTATCAGGCCAAATTACTTTTAGAATAAGTGCAAAGGGTTATAGTAAATAGAGGCTGGTGTAGTCACAGAATGGGATGCCACAACAGCAGTGCACCTGGGAGCAGTAAAACTATGCAAAGCAAAAGTGTCTTTATCAGGCCAAATTACTTTTAGAATAAGTGCAAAGGGTTATAGTAAATAGAGGCTGGTGTAGTCACAGAATGGGATGCCCCAACCGCAGTGCCCTTGGGAGCAGTAGTACTATGCAAAGCAAAAGTGTCTTTATCAGGCCAAATTACTTTTAGAATAAGTGCAAAGGGTTATAGTAAACAGAGGCTGGTGTAGTCACAGAATGGGATGCCACAACAGCAGTGCACCTGGGAACAGTAGTACTATGCAAAGCAAAAGTGTCTTTATCAGGCCAAATTACTTTTAGAATAAGTGCAAAGGGTTATAGTAAATAGAGGCTGGTGTAGTCACAGAATGGGATGCCACAACAACAGTGCACCTGGTAGCAGTAGTACTATGCAAAGCAAAAGTGTCTTTATCAGGCCAAATTACTTTTAGAATAAGTGCAAAGGGTTATAGTAAATAGAGGCTGGTGTAGTCACAGAATGGGATGCCCCAACAGCAGTGCACCTGGGAGCAGTAGTACTATGCAAAGCAAAAGTGTCTTTATCAGGCCAAATTACTTTTAGAATAAGTGCAAAGGGTTATAGTAAATAGAGGCTGGTGTAGTCACAGAATGGGATGCCACAACAGCAGTGCACCTGGGAGCAGTAGTACTATGCAAAGCAAAAGTGTCTTTATCAGGCCAAATTACTTTTAGAATAAGTGCAAAGGGTTATAGTAAATAGAGGCTGGTGTAGTCACAGAATGGGATGCCCCAACCGCAGTGCACCTGGGAGCAGTAGTACTATGCAAAGCAAAAGTGTCTTTATCAGGCCAAATTACTTTTAGAATAAGTGCAAAGGGTTATAGTAAATAGAGGCTGGTGTAGTCACAGAATGGGATGCCACAACAGCAGTGCACCTGGGAGCAGTAGTACTATGCAAAGCAAAAGTGTCTTTATCAGGCCAAATTACTTTTAGAATAAGTGCAAAGGGTTATAGTAAATAGAGGCTGGTGTAGTCACAGAATGGGATGCCCCAACCGCAGTGCACCTGGGAGCAGTAGTACTATGCAAAGCAAAAGTGTCTTTATCAGGCCAAATTACTTTTAGAATAAGTGTAAAGGGTTATAGTAAATAGAGGCTGGTGTAGTCACAGAATGGGATGCCACAACAGCAGTGCATCTGGCAGCAGTAGTACTATGCAAAGCAAAAGTGTCTTTATCAGGCCAAATTACTTTTAGAATAAGTGCAAAGGGTTATAGTAAATAGAGGCTGGTGTAGTCACGGAATGGGATGCCCCAACCGCAGTGCACCTGGGAGCAGTAGTACTATGCAAAGCAAAAGTGTCTTTATCAGGCCAAATTACTTTTAGAATAAGTGCAAAGGGTTATAGTAAATAGAGGCTGGTGTAGTCACAGAATGGGATGCCACAACAGCAGTGCACCTGGGAGCAGTAGTACTATGCAAAGCAAAAGTGTCTTTATCAGGCCAAATTACTTTTAGAATAAGTGCAAAGGGTTATAGTAAATAGAGGCTGGTGTAGTCACAGAATGGGATGCCACAACAGCAGTGCACCTGGGAGCAGTAAAACTATGCAAAGCAAAAGTGTCTTTATCAGGCCAAATTACTTTTAGAATAAGTGCAAAGGGTTATAGTAAATAGAGGCTGGTGTAGTCACAGAATGGGATGCCCCAACCGCAGTGCCCTTGGGAGCAGTAGTACTATGCAAAGCAAAAGTGTCTTTATCAGGCCAAATTACTTTTAGAATAAGTGCAAAGGGTTATAGTAAACAGAGGCTGGTGTAGTCACAGAATGGGATGCCACAACAGCAGTGCACCTGGGAACAGTAGTACTATGCAAAGCAAAAGTGTCTTTATCAGGCCAAATTACTTTTAGAATAAGTGCAAAGGGTTATAGTAAATAGAGGCTGGTGTAGTCACAGAATGGGATGCCACAACAACAGTGCACCTGGTAGCAGTAGTACTATGCAAAGCAAAAGTGTCTTTATCAGGCCAAATTACTTTTAGAATAAGTGCAAAGGGTTATAGTAAATAGAGGCTGGTGTAGTCACAGAATGGGATGCCACAACAGCAGTGCACCTGGGAGCAGTAGTACTATGCAAAGCAAAAGTGTCTTTATCAGGCCAAATTACTTTTAGAATAAGTGCAAAGGGTTATAGTAAATAGAGGCTGGTGTAGTCACAGAATGGGATGCCACAACAGCAGTGCACCTGGGAGCAGTAGTACTATGCAAAGCAAAAGTGTCTTTATCAGGCCAAATTACTTTTAGAATAAGTGCAAAGGGTTATAGTAAATAGAGGCTGGTGTAGTCACAGAATGGGATGCCCCAACCGCAGTGCACCTGGGAGCAGTAGTACTATGCAAAGCAAAAGTGTCTTTATCAGGCCAAATTACTTTTAGAATAAGTGCAAAGGGTTATAGTAAATAGAGGCTGGTGTAGTCACAGAATGGGATGCCACAACAGCAGTGCACCTGGGAGCAGTAGTACTATGCAAAGCAAAAGTGTCTTTATCAGGCCAAATTACTTTTAGAATAAGTGCAAAGGGTTATAGTAAATAGAGGCTGGTGTAGTCACAGAATGGGATGCCCCAACCGCAGTGCACCTGGGAGCAGTAGTACTATGCAAAGCAAAAGTGTCTTTATCAGGCCAAATTACTTTTAGAATAAGTGTAAAGGGTTATAGTAAATAGAGGCTGGTGTAGTCACAGAATGGGATGCCACAACAGCAGTGCATCTGGCAGCAGTAGTACTATGCAAAGCAAAAGTGTCTTTATCAGGCCAAATTACTTTTAGAATAAGTGCAAAGGGTTATAGTAAATAGAGGCTGGTGTAGTCACAGAATGGGATGCCACAACAGCAGTGCACCTGGGAGCAGTAGTACTATGCAAAGCAAAAGTGTCTTTATCAGGCCAAATTACTTTTAGAATAAGTGCAAAGGGTTATAGTAAATAGAGGCTGGTGTAGTCACAGAATGGGATGCCACAACAGCAGTGCACCTGGGAGCAGTAGTACTATGCAAAGCAAAAGTGTCTTTATCAGGCCAAATTACTTTTAGAATAAGTGCAAAGGGTTATAGTAAATAGAGGCTGGTGTAGTCACAGAATGGGATGCCACAACAGCAGTGCACCTGGGAGCAGTAGTACTATGCAAAGCAAAAGTGTCTTTATCAGGCCAAATTACTTTTAGAATAAGTGCAAAGGGTTATAGTAAATAGAGGCTGGTGTAGTCACAGAATGGGATGCCCCAACCGCAGTGCACCTGGGAGCAGTAGTACTATGCAAAGCAAAAGTGTCTTTATCAGGCCAAATTACTTTTAGAATAAGTGCAAAGGGTTATAGTAAATAGAGGCTGGTGTAGTCACAGAATGGGATGCCCCAACCGCAGTGCACCTGGGAGCAGTAGTACTATGCAAAGCAAAAGTGTCTTTATCAGGCCAAATTACTTTTAGAATAAGTGCAAAGGGTTATAGTAAATAGAGGCTGGTGTAGTCACAGAATGGGATGCCACAACAGCAGTGCACCTGGGAGCAGTAGTACTATGCAAAGCAAAAGTGTCTTTATCAGGCCAAATTACTTTTAGAATAAGTGCAAAGGGTTATAGTAAATAGAGGCTGGTGTAGTCACAGAATGGGATGCCACAACAGCAGTGCACCTGGGAGCAGTAAAACTATGCAAAGCAAAAGTGTCTTTATCAGGCCAAATTACTTTTAGAATAAGTGCAAAGGGTTATAGTAAATAGAGGCTGGTGTAGTCACAGAATGGGATGCCCCAACCGCAGTGCCCTTGGGAGCAGTAGTACTATGCAAAGCAAAAGTGTCTTTATCAGGCCAAATTACTTTTAGAATAAGTGCAAAGGGTTATAGTAAACAGAGGCTGGTGTAGTCACAGAATGGGATGCCACAACAGCAGTGCACCTGGGAACAGTAGTACTATGCAAAGCAAAAGTGTCTTTATCAGGCCAAATTACTTTTAGAATAAGTGCAAAGGGTTATAGTAAATAGAGGCTGGTGTAGTCACAGAATGGGATGCCACAACAACAGTGCACCTGGTAGCAGTAGTACTATGCAAAGCAAAAGTGTCTTTATCAGGCCAAATTACTTTTAGAATAAGTACAAAGGGTTATAGTAAATAGAGGCTGGTGTAGTCACAGAATGGGATGCCACAACAGCAGTGCACCTGGGAGCAGTAGTACTATGCAAAGCAAAAGTGTCTTTATCAGGCCAAATTACTTTTAGAATAAGTGCAAAGGGTTATAGTAAATAGAGGCTGGTGTAGTCACAGAATGGGATGCCCCAACCGCAGTGCACCTGGGAGCAGTAGTACTATGCAAAGCAAAAGTGTCTTTATCAGGCCAAATTACTTTTAGAATAAGTGCAAAGGGTTATAGTAAATAGAGGCTGGTGTAGTCACAGAATGGGATGCCCCAACCGCAGTGCACCTGGGAGCAGTAGTACTATGCAAATCAAAAGTGTCTTTATCAGGCCAAATTACTTTTAGAATAAGTGCAAAGGGTTATAGTAAATAGAGGCTGGTGTAGTCACAGAATGGGATGCCACAACAGCAGTGCACCTGGGAGCAGTAATACTATGCAAAGCAAAAGTGTCTTTATCAGGCCAAATTACTTTTAGAATAAGTGCAAAGGGTTATAGTAAAAAGAGGCTGGTGTAGTCACAGAATGGGATGCCACAACAGCAGTGCATCTGGCAGCAGTAGTACTATGCAAAGCAAAAGTGTCTTTATCAGGCCAAATTACTTTTAGAATAAGTGCAAAGGGTTATAGTAAATAGAGGCTGGTGTAGTCACAGAATGGGATGCCACAACAGCAGTGCACCTGGGAGCAGTAGTACTATGCAAAGCAAAAGTGTCTTTATCAGGCCAAATTACTTTTAAAATAAGTGCAAAGGGTTATAGTAAATAGAGGCTGGTGTAGTCACAGAATGGGATGCCACAACAGCAGTGCACCTGGGAGCAGTAGTACTATGCAAAGCAAAAGTGTCTTTATCAGGCCAAATTACTTTTAGAATAAGTGCAAAGGGTTATAGTAAATAGAGGCTGGTGTAGTCACAGAATGGGATGCCACAACAGCAGTGCACCTGGGAGCAGTAGTACTATGCAAAGCAAAAGTGTCTTTATCAGGCCAAATTACTTTTAGAATAAGTGCAAAGGGTTATAGTAAATAGAGGCTGGTGTAGTCACAGAATGGGATGCCACAACAGCAGTGCACCTGGGAGCAGTAGTACTATGCAAAGCAAAAGTGTCTTTATCAGGCCAACTTACTTTTAGAATAAGTGCAAAGGGTTATAGTAAATAGAGGCTGGTGTAGTCACAGAATGGGATGCCACAACAGCAGTGCACCTGGGAGCAGTAGTACTAAGCAAAGCAACAGTGTCTTTATCAGGCCAAATTACTTTTAGAATAAGTGCAAAGGGTTATAGTAAATAGAGGCTGGTGTAGTCACAGAATGGGATGCCACAACAGCAGTGCACCTGGGAACAGTAGTACTATGCAAAGCAAAAGTGTCTTTATCAGGCCAAATTACTTTTAGAATAAGTGCAAAGGGTTAAAGTAAATAGAGGCTGGTGTAGTCACAGAATGGGATGCCACAACAGCAGGGCACCTGGGAGCAGTAGTAGTATGCAAAGCAAAAGTGTCTTTATCAGGCCAAATTACTTTTAGAATAAGTGCAAAGGGTTATAGTAAATAGAGGCTGGTGTAGTCACAGAATGGGATGCCACAACAGCAGTGCACCTGGGAGCAGTAGTACTATGCAAAGCAAAAGTGTCTTTATCAGGCCAAATTACTTTTAGAATAAGTGCAAAGGGTTATAGTAAATAGAGGCTGGTGTAGTCACAGAATGGGATGCCCCAACCGCAGTGCACCTGGGAGCAGTAGTACTATGCAAAGCAAAAGTGTCTTTATCAGGCCAAATTACTTTTAGAATAAGTGCAAAGGGTTATAGTAAATAGAGGCTGGTGTAGTCACAGAATGGGATGCCACAACAGCAGTGCATCTGGCAGCAGTAGTACTATGCAAAGCAAAAGTGTCTTTATCAGGCCAAATTACTTTTAGAATAAGTGCAAAGGGTTATAGTAAATAGAGGCTGGTGTAGTCACAGAATGGGATGCCACAACAGCAGTGCACCTGGGAGCAGTAGTACTATGCAAAGCAAAAGTGTCTTTATCAGGCCAAATTACTTTTAAAATAAGTGCAAAGGGTTATAGTAAATAGAGGCTGGTGTAGTCACAGAATGGGATGCCACAACAGCAGTGCACCTGGGAGCAGTAGTACTATGCAAAGCAAAAGTGTCTTTATCAGGCCAAATTACTTTTAGAATAAGTGCAAAGGGTTATAGTAAATAGAGGCTGGTGTAGTCACAGAATGGGATGCCACAACAGCAGTGCACCTGGGAGCAGTAGTACTATGCAAAGCAAAAGTGTCTTTATCAGGCCAAATTACTTTTAGAATAAGTGCAAAGGGTTATAGTAAATAGAGGCTGGTGTAGTCACAGAATGGGATGCCACAACAGCAGTGCACCTGGGAGCAGTAGTACTATGCAAAGCAAAAGTGTCTTTATCAGGCCAACTTACTTTTAGAATAAGTGCAAAGGGTTATAGTAAATAGAGGCTGGTGTAGTCACAGAATGGGATGCCACAACAGCAGTGCACCTGGGAGCAGTAGTACTAAGCAAAGCAACAGTGTCTTTATCAGGCCAAATTACTTTTAGAATAAGTGCAAAGGGTTATAGTAAATAGAGGCTGGTGTAGTCACAGAATGGGATGCCACAACAGCAGTGCACCTGGGAACAGTAGTACTATGCAAAGCAAAAGTGTCTTTATCAGGCCAAATTACTTTTAGAATAAGTGCAAAGGGTTAAAGTAAATAGAGGCTGGTGTAGTCACAGAATGGGATGCCACAACAGCAGGGCACCTGGGAGCAGTAGTAGTATGCAAAGCAAAAGTGTCTTTATCAGGCCAAATTACTTTTAGAATAAGTGCAAAGGGTTATAGTAAATAGAGGCTGGTGTAGTCACAGAATGGGATGCCACAACAGCAGTGCACCTGGGAGCAGTAGTACTATGCAAAGCAAAAGTGTCTTTATCAGGCCAAATTACTTTTAGAATAAGTGCAAAGGGTTATAGTAAATAGAGGCTGGTGTAGTCACAGAATGGGATGCCCCAACCGCAGTGCACCTGGGAGCAGTAGTACTATGCAAAGCAAAAGTGTCTTTATCAGGCCAAATTACTTTTAGAATAAGTGCAAAGGGTTATAGTAAATAGAGGCTGGTGTAGTCACAGAATGGGATGCCACAACAGCAGTGCACCTGTGAGCAGTAGTACTATGCAAAGCAAAAGTGTCTTTATCAGGCCAAATTACTTTTAGAATAAGTGCAAAGGGTTATAGTAAATAGAGGCTGGTGTAGTCACAGAATGGGATGCCACAACAGCAGTGCACCTGGGAGCAGTAGTACTATGCAAAGCAAAAGTGTCTTTATCAGGCCAAATTACTTTTAGAATAAGTGCAAAGGGTTATAGTAAATAGAGACTGGTGTAGTCACAGAATGGGATGCCACAACAGCAGTGCACCTGGGAGCAGTAGTACTATGCAAAGCAAAAGTGTCTTTATCAGGCCAAATTACTTTTAGAATAAGTGCAAAGGGTTATAGTAAATAGAGGCTGGTGTAGTCACAGAATGGGATGCCACAACAGCAGTGCACCTGGGATCAGTAGTACTATGCAAAGCAAAAGTGTCTTTATCAGGCCAAATTACTTTTAGAATAAGTGCAAAGGGTTATAGTAAATAGAGGCTGGTGTAGTCACAGAATGGGATGCCCCAACCGCAGTGCACCTGGGAGCAGTAGTACTATGCAAAGCAAAAGTGTCTTTATCAGGCCAAATTACTTTTAGAATAAGTGCAAAGGGTTATAGTAAATAGAGGCTGGGGTAGTCACAGAATGGGATGCCACAACAGCAGTGCACCTGGGAGCAGTAGTACTATGCAAAACAAAAGTGTCTTTATCAGGCCAAATTACTTTTAAAATAAGTGCAAAGGGTTATAGTAAATAGAGGCTGGTGTAGTCACAGAATGGGATGCCACAACAGCAGTGCACCTGGGAGCAGTAGTACTATGCAAAGCAAAAGTGTCTTTATCAGGCCAAATTACTTTTAGAATAAGTGCAAAGGGTTATAGTAAATAGAGGCTGGTGTAGTCACAGAATGGGATGCCCCAACCGCAGTGCACCTGGGAGCAGTAGTACTATGCGAAGCAAAAGTGTCTTTATCAGGCCAAATTACTTTTAGAATAAGTGCAAAGGGTTATAGTAAATAGAGGCTGGTGTAGTCACAGAATGGGATGCCACAACAGCAGTGCATCTGGCAGCAGTAGTACTATGCAAAGCAAAAGTGTCTTTATCAGGCCAAATTACTTTTAGAATAAGTGCAAAGGGTTATAGTAAATAGAGGCTGGTGTAGTCACAGAATGGGATGCCACAACAGCAGTGCACCTGGGAGCAGTAGTACTATGCAAAGCAAAAGTGTCTTTATCAGGCCAAATTACTTTTAGAATAAGTGCAAAGGGTTATAGTAAATAGAGGCTGGTGTAGTCACAGAATGGGATGCCACAACAGCAGTGCACCTGGGAGCAGTAGTACTATGCAAAGCAAAAGTGTCTTTATCAGGCCAAATTACTTTTAGAATAAGTGCAAAGGGTTATAGTAAATAGAGGCTGGTGTAGTCACAGAATGGGATGCCACAACAGCAGTGCACCTGGGAGCAGTAGTACTATGCAAAGCAAAAGTGTCTTTATCAGGCCAAATTACTTTTAGAATAAGTGCAAAGGGTTATAGTAAATAGAGGCTGGTGTAGTCACAGAATGGGATGCCCCAACCGCAGTGCACCTGGGAGCAGTAGTACTATGCAAAGCAAAAGTGTCTTTATCAGGCCAAATTACTTTTAGAATAAGTGCAAAGGGTTATAGTAAATAGAGGCTGGTGTAGTCACAGAATGGGATGCCACAACAGCAGTGCACCTGGGAGCAGTAGTACTATGCAAAGCAAAAGTGTCTTTATCAGGCCAAATTACTTTTAGAATAAGTGCAAAGGGTTATAGTAAATAGAGGCTGGTGTAGTCACAGAATGGGATGCCACAACAGCAGTGCACCTGGGAGTAGTAAAACTATGCAAAGCAAAAGTGTCTTTATCAGGCCAAATTACTTTTAGAATAAGTGCAAAGGGTTATAGTAAATAGAGGCTGGTGTAGTCACAGAATGGGATGCCACAACAGCAGTGCACCTGGGAGCAGTAGTACTATGCAAAACAAAAGTGTCTTTATCAGGCCAAATTACTTTTAAAATAAGTGCAAAGGGTTATAGTAAATAGAGGCTGGTGTAGTCACAGAATGGGATGCCACAACAGCAGTGCACCTGGGAGCAGTAGTACTATGCAAAGCAAAAGTGTCTTTATCAGGCCAAATTACTTTTAGAATAAGTGCAAAGGGTTATAGTAAATAGAGGCTGGTGTAGTCACAGAATGGGATGCCACAACAGCAGTGCACCTGGGAGCAGTAGTACTATGCAAAGCAAAAGTGTCTTTATCAGGCCAAATTACTTTTAGAATAAGTGCAAAGGGTTATAGTAAATAGAGGCTGGTGTAGTCACAGAATGGGATGCCACAACAGCAGTGCACCTGGGAGCAGTAGTACTATGCAAAACAAAAGTGTCTTTATCAGGCCAAATTACTTTTAAAATAAGTGCAAAGGGTTATAGTAAATAGAGGCTGGTGTAGTCACAGAATGGGATGCCACAACAGCAGTGCACCTGGGAGCAGTAGTACTATGCAAAGCAAAAGTGTCTTTATCAGGCCAAATTACTTTTAGAATAAGTGCAAAGGGTTATAGTAAATAGAGGCTGGTGTAGTCACAGAATGGGATGCCACAACAGCAGTGCACCTGGGAGCAGTAGTACTATGCAAAGCAAAAGTGTCTTTATCAGGCCAAATTACTTTTAGAATAAGTGCAAAGGGTTATAGTAAATAGAGGCTGGTGTAGTCACAGAATGGGATGCCACAACAGCAGTGCACCTGGGAGCAGTAGTACTATGCAAAGCAAAAGTGTCTTTATCAGGGCAACTTACTTTTAGAATAAGTGCAAAGGGTTATAGTAAATAGAGGCTGGTGTAGTCACAGAATGGGATGCCACAACAGCAGTGCACTTGGGAGCAGTAGTACTATGCAAAGCAACAGTGTCTTTATCAGGCCAAATTACTTTTAGAATAAGTGCAAAGGGTTATAGTAAATAGAGGCTGGTGTAGTCACAGAATGGGATGCCACAACAGCAGTGCACCTGGGAACAGTAGTACTATGCAAAGCAAAAGTGTCTTTATCAGGCCAAATTACTTTTAGAATAAGTGCAAAGGGTTAAAGTAAATAGAGGCTGGTGTAGTCACAGAATGGGATGCCACAACAGCAGGGCACCTGGGAGCAGTAGTACTATGCAAAGCAAAAGTGTCTTTATCAGGCCAAATTACTTTTAGAATAAGTGCAAAGGGTTATAGTAAATAGAGGCTGGTGTAGTCACAGAATGGGATGCCACAACAGCAGTGCACCTGGGAGCAGTAGTACTATGCAAAGCAAAAGTGTCTTTATCAGGCCAAATTACTTTTAGAATAAGTGCAAAGGGTTATAGTAAATAGAGGCTGGTGTAGTCACAGAATGGGATGCCACAACAGCAGTGCACCTGGGAGCAGTAGTACTATGCAAAGCAAAAGTGTCTTTATCAGGCCAAATTACTTTTAGAATAAGTGCAAAGGGTTATAGTAAATAGAGGCTGGTGTAGTCACAGAATGGGATGCCACAACAGCAGTGCACCTGGGAGCAGTAGTAATATGCAAAGCAAAAGTGTCTTTATAAGGCCAAATTACTTTTAGAATAAGTGCAAAGGGTTATAGTAAATAGAGGCTGGTGTAGACACAGAATGGGATGCCACAACAGCAGTGCACCTGGGAGGAGTAGTACTATGCAAAGCAATAAGTGCAAAGGGTTATAGTAAATAGAGGCTGGTGTAGTCACAGAATGGGATGCCCCAACCGCAGTGCACCTGGAAGGAGTAGTACTATGCAAAGCAAAAGTGTCTTTATCAGGCCAAATTACTTTTAGAATAAGTGCAAAGGGTTATAGTAAATAGAGGCTGGTGTAGTCACAGAATGGGATGCCCCAACCGCAGTGCACCTGGGAGCAGTAGTACTATGCAAAGCAAAAGTGTCTTTATCAGGCCAAATTACTTTTAGAATAAGTGCAAAGGGTTATAGTAAATAGAGGCTGGTGTAGTCACAGAATGGGATGCCACAACAGCAGTGCACCTGGGAGCAGTTGTACTATGCAAAGCAAAAGTGTCTTTATCAGGCCAAATTACTTTTGGAATAAGTGCAAAGGGTTATAGTAAATAGAGGCTTGTGTAGTCACAGAATGGGATGCCACAACCGCAGTGCACCTGGGAGCAGTAGTACTATGCAAAGCAAAAGTGTCTTTATCAGGCCAAATTACTTTTAGAATAAGTGCAAAGGGTTATAGTAAATAGAGGCTGGTGTAGTCACAGAATGGGATGCCACAACAGCAGTGCACCTGGGAGCAGTAGTACTATGCAAAGCAAAAGTGTCTTTATCAGGCCAAATTACTTTTAGAATAAGTGCAAAGGGTTATAGTAAATAGAGGCTGGTGTAGTCACAGAATGGGATGCCCCAACAGCAGTGCACCTGGGAGCAGTAGTACTATGCAAAGCAAAAGTGTCTTTATCAGGCCAAATTACTTTTAGAATAAGTGCAAAGGGTTATAGTAAATAGAGGCTGGTGTAGTCACATAATGGGATGCCACAACAGCAGTGCACCTGGGAGCAGTAGTACTATGCAAAGCAAAAGTGTCTTTATCGGGCCAAATTACTTTTAGAATAAGTGCAAAGGGTTATAGTAAATAGAGGCTGGTGTAGTCACAGAATGGGATGCCCCAACCGCAGTGCACCTGGGAGCAGTAGTACTATGCAAAGCAAAAGTGTCTTTATCAGGCCAAATTACTTTTAGAATAAGTGCAAAGGGTTATAGTAAACAGAGGCTGGTGTAGTCTCAGAATGGGATGCCACAACAGCAGTGCACCTGGGAACAGTAGTACTATGCAAAGCAAAAGTGTCTTTATCAGGCCAAATTACTTTTAGAATAAGTGCAAAGGGTTATAGTAAATAGAGGCTGGTGTAGTCACAGAATGGGATGCCACAACAGCAGTGCACCTGGTAGCAGTAGTACTATGCAAAGCAAAAGTGTCTTTATCAGGCCAAATTACTTTTAGAATAAGTGCAAAGGGTTATAGTAAATAGAGGCTGGTGTAGTCACAGAATGGGATGCCACAACAGCAGTGCACCTGGGAGCAGTAGTACTATGCAAAGCAAAAGTGTCTTTATCAGGCCAAATTACTTTTAGAATAAGTGCAAAGGGTTATAGTAAATAGAGGCTGGTGTAGTCACAGAATGGGATGCCCCAACAGCAGTGCACCTGGGAGCAGTAGTACTATGCAAAGCAAAAGTGTCTTTCTCAGGCCAAATTACTTTTAGAATAAGTGCAAAGGGTTATAGTAAATAGAGGCTGGTGTAGTCACAGAATGGGATGCCACAACAGCAGTGCACCTGGGAGCAGTAGTACTATACAAAGCAAAAGTGTCTTTATCAGGCCAAATTACTTTTAGAAAAAGTGCAAAGGGTTATAGTAAATAGAGGCTGGTGTAGTCACAGAATGGGATGCCCCAACCGCAGTGCACCTGGGAGGAGTAGTACTATGCAAAGCAAAAGTGTCTTTATCAGGCCAAATTACTTTTAGAATAAGTGCAAAGGGTTATAGTAAATAGAGGCTGGTGTAGTCACAGAATGGGATGCCCCAACCGCAGTGCACCTGGGAGCAGTAGTACTATGCAAAGCAAAAGTGTCTTTATCAGGCCAAATTACTTTTAGAATAAGTGCAAAGGGTTATAGTAAATAGAGGCTGGTGTAGTCACAGAATGGGATGCCACAACCGCAGTGCACCTGGGAGCAGTAGTACTATGCAAAGCAAAAGTGTCTTTATCAGGCCAAATTACTTTTAAAATAAGTGCAAAGGGTTATAGTAAATAGAGGCTGGTGTAGTCACAGAATGGGATGCCACAACAGCAGTGCACCTGGGAGCAGTAGTACTATGCAAAGCAAAAGTGTCTTTATCAGGCCAAATTACTTTTAGAATAAGTGCAAAGGGTTATAGTAAACAGAGGCTGGTGTAGTCACAGAATGGGATGCCACAACAGCAGTGCACCTGGGAGCAGTAGTACTATGCAAAGCAAAAGTGTCTTTATCAGGCCAAATTACTTTTAGAATAAGTGCAAAGGGTTATAGTAAATAGAGGCTGGTGTAGTCACAGAATGGGATGCCACAACAGCAGTGCACCTGGGAGCAGTAGTACTATGCAAAGCAAAAGTGTCTTTATCAGGCCAAATTACTTTTAGAATAAGTGCAAAGGGTTATAGTAAATAGAGGCTGGTGTAGTCACAGAATGGGATGCCACAACAGCAGTGCACCTGGGAGCAGTAGTAATATGCAAAGCAAAAGTGTCTTTATAAGGCCAAATTACTTTTAGAATAAGTGCAAAGGGTTATAGTAAATAGAGGCTGGTGTAGACACAGAATGGGATGCCACAACAGCAGTGCACCTGGGAGGAGTAGTACTATGCAAAGCAATAAGTGCAAAGGGTTATAGTAAATAGAGGCTGGTGTAGTCACAGAATGGGATGCCCCAACCGCAGTGCACCTGGAAGGAGTAGTACTATGCAAAGCAAAAGTGTCTTTATCAGGCCAAATTACTTTTAGAATAAGTGCAAAGGGTTATAGTAAATAGAGGCTGGTGTAGTCACAGAATGGGATGCCCCAACCGCAGTGCACCTGGGAGCAGTAGTACTATGCAAAGCAAAAGTGTCTTTATCAGGCCAAATTACTTTTAGAATAAGTGCAAAGGGTTATAGTAAATAGAGGCTGGTGTAGTCACAGAATGGGATGCCACAACAGCAGTGCACCTGGGAGCAGTAGTACTATGCAAAGCAAAAGTGTCTTTATCAGGCCAAATTACTTTTGGAATAAGTGCAAAGGGTTATAGTAAATAGAGGCTTGTGTAGTCACAGAATGGGATGCCACAACCGCAGTGCACCTGGGAGCAGTAGTACTATGCAAAGCAAAAGTGTCTTTATCAGGCCAAATTACTTTTAGAATAAGTGCAAAGGGTTATAGTAAATAGAGGCTGGTGTAGTCACAGAATGGGATGCCACAACAGCAGTGCACCTGGGAGCAGTAGTACTATGCAAAGCAAAAGTGTCTTTATCAGGCCAAATTACTTTTAGAATAAGTGCAAAGGGTTATAGTAAATAGAGGCTGGTGTAGTCACAGAATGGGATGCCCCAACAGCAGTGCACCTGGGAGCAGTAGTACTATGCAAAGCAAAAGTGTCTTTATCAGGCCAAATTACTTTTAGAATAAGTGCAAAGGGTTATAGTAAAAAGAGGCTGGTGTAGTCACATAATGGGATGCCACAACAGCAGTGCACCTGGGAGCAGTAGTACTATGCAAAGCAAAAGTGTCTTTATCAGGCCAAATTACTTTTAGAATAAGTGCAAAGGGTTATAGTAAATAGAGGCTGGTGTAGTCACAGAATGGGATGCCACAACCGCAGTGCACCTGGGAGCAGTAGTACTATGCAAAGCAAAAGTGTCTTTATCAGGCCAAATTACTTTTAGAATAAGTGCAAAGGGTTATAGTAAATAGAGGCTGGTGTAGTCACAGAATGGGATGCCACAACAGCAGTGCACCTGGGAGCAGTAGTACTATGCAAAACAAAAGTGTCTTTATCAGGCCAAATTACTTTTAAAATAAGTGCAAAGGGTTATAGTAAATAGAGGCTGGTGTAGTCACAGAATGGGATGCCACAACAGCAGTGCACCTGGGAGCAGTAGTACTATGCAAAGCAAAAGTGTCTTTATCAGGCCAAATTACTTTTAGAATAAGTGCAAAGGGTTATAGTAAATAGAGGCTGGTGTAGTCACAGAATGGGATGCCACAACAGCAGTGCACCTGGGAGCAGTAGTACTATGCAAAGCAAAAGTGTCTTTATCAGGCCAAATTACTTTTAGAATAAGTGCAAAGGGTTATAGTAAATAGAGGCTGGTGTAGTCACAGAATGGGATGCCACAACAGCAGTGCACCTGGGAGCAGTAGTACTATGCAAAGCAAAAGTGTCTTTATCAGGGCAACTTACTTTTAGAATAAGTGCAAAGGGTTATAGTAAATAGAGGCTGGTGTAGTCACAGAATGGGATGCCACAACAGCAGTGCACTTGGGAGCAGTAGTACTATGCAAAGCAACAGTGTCTTTATCAGGCCAAATTACTTTTAGAATAAGTGCAAAGGGTTATAGTAAATAGAGGCTGGTGTAGTCACAGAATGGGATGCCACAACAGCAGTGCACCTGGGAACAGTAGTACTATGCAAAGCAAAAGTGTCTTTATCAGGCCAAATTACTTTTAGAATAAGTGCAAAGGGTTAAAGTAAATAGAGGCTGGTGTAGTCACAGAATGGGATGCCACAACAGCAGGGCACCTGGGAGCAGTAGTACTATGCAAAGCAAAAGTGTCTTTATCAGGCCAAATTACTTTTAGAATAAGTGCAAAGGGTTATAGTAAATAGAGGCTGGTGTAGTCACAGAATGGGATGCCACAACAGCAGTGCACCTGGGAGCAGTAGTACTATGCAAAGCAAAAGTGTCTTTATCAGGCCAAATTACTTTTAGAATAAGTGCAAAGGGTTATAGTAAATAGAGGCTGGTGTAGTCACAGAATGGGATGCCACAACAGCAGTGCACCTGGGAGCAGTAGTACTATGCAAAGCAAAAGTGTCTTTATCAGGCCAAATTACTTTTAGAATAAGTGCAAAGGGTTATAGTAAATAGAGGCTGGTGTAGTCACAGAATGGGATGCCACAACAGCAGTGCACCTGGGAGCAGTAGTAATATGCAAAGCAAAAGTGTCTTTATAAGGCCAAATTACTTTTAGAATAAGTGCAAAGGGTTATAGTAAATAGAGGCTGGTGTAGACACAGAATGGGATGCCACAACAGCAGTGCACCTGGGAGGAGTAGTACTATGCAAAGCAATAAGTGCAAAGGGTTATAGTAAATAGAGGCTGGTGTAGTCACAGAATGGGATGCCCCAACCGCAGTGCACCTGGAAGGAGTAGTACTATGCAAAGCAAAAGTGTCTTTATCAGGCCAAATTACTTTTAGAATAAGTGCAAAGGGTTATAGTAAATAGAGGCTGGTGTAGTCACAGAATGGGATGCCCCAACCGCAGTGCACCTGGGAGCAGTAGTACTATGCAAAGCAAAAGTGTCTTTATCAGGCCAAATTACTTTTAGAATAAGTGCAAAGGGTTATAGTAAATAGAGGCTGGTGTAGTCACAGAATGGGATGCCACAACAGCAGTGCACCTGGGAGCAGTAGTACTATGCAAAGCAAAAGTGTCTTTATCAGGCCAAATTACTTTTGGAATAAGTGCAAAGGGTTATAGTAAATAGAGGCTTGTGTAGTCACAGAATGGGATGCCACAACCGCAGTGCACCTGGGAGCAGTAGTACTATGCAAAGCAAAAGTGTCTTTATCAGGCCAAATTACTTTTAGAATAAGTGCAAAGGGTTATAGTAAATAGAGGCTGGTGTAGTCACAGAATGGGATGCCACAACAGCAGTGCACCTGGGAGCAGTAGTACTATGCAAAGCAAAAGTGTCTTTATCAGGCCAAATTACTTTTAGAATAAGTGCAAAGGGTTATAGTAAATAGAGGCTGGTGTAGTCACAGAATGGGATGCCCCAACAGCAGTGCACCTGGGAGCAGTAGTACTATGCAAAGCAAAAGTGTCTTTATCAGGCCAAATTACTTTTAGAATAAGTGCAAAGGGTTATAGTAAATAGAGGCTGGTGTAGTCACATAATGGGATGCCACAACAGCAGTGCACCTGGGAGCAGTAGTACTATGCAAAGCAAAAGTGTCTTTATCAGGCCAAATTACTTTTAGAATAAGTGCAAAGGGTTATAGTAAATAGAGGCTGGTGTAGTCACAGAATGGGATGCCCCAACCGCAGTGCACCTGGGAGCAGTAGTACTATGCAAAGCAAAAGTGTCTTTATCAGGCCAAATTACTTTTAGAATAAGTGCAAAGGGTTATAGTAAACAGAGGCTGGTGTAGTCTCAGAATGGGATGCCACAACAGCAGTGCACCTGGGAACAGTAGTACTATGCAAAGCAAAAGTGTCTTTATCAGGCCAAATTACTTTTAGAATAAGTGCAAAGGGTTATAGTAAATAGAGGCTGGTGTAGTCACAGAATGGGATGCCACAACAGCAGTGCACCTGGTAGCAGTAGTACTATGCAAAGCAAAAGTGTCTTTATCAGGCCAAATTACTTTTAGAATAAGTGCAAAGGGTTATAGTAAATAGAGGCTGGTGTAGTCACAGAATGGGATGCCCCAACAGCAGTGCACCTGGGAGCAGTAGTACTATGCAAAGCAAAAGTGTCTTTATCAGGCCAAATTACTTTTAGAATAAGTGCAAAGGGTTATAGTAAATAGAGGCTGGTGTAGTCACATAATGGGATGCCACAACAGCAGTGCACCTGGGAGCAGTAGTACTATGCAAAGCAAAAGTGTCTTTATCAGGCCAAATTACTTTTAGAATAAGTGCAAAGGGTTATAGTAAATAGAGGCTGGTGTAGACACAGAATGGGATGCCCCAACCGCAGTGCACCTGGGAGCAGTAGTACTATGCAAAGCAAAAGTGTCTTTATCAGGCCAAATTACTTTTAGAATAAGTGCAAAGGGTTATAGTAAACAGAGGCTGGTGTAGTCTCAGAATGGGATGCCACAACAGCAGTGCACCTGGGAACAGTAGTACTATGCAAAGCAAAAGTGTCTTTATCAGGCCAAATTACTTTTAGAATAAGTGCAAAGGGTTATAGTAAATAGAGGCTGGTGTAGTCACAGAATGGGATGCCACAACAGCAGTGCACCTGGTAGCAGTAGTACTATGCAAAGCAAAAGTGTCTTTATCAGGCCAAATTACTTTTAGAATAAGTGCAAAGGGTTATAGTAAATAGAGGCTGGTGTAGTCACAGAATGGGATGCCCCAACAGCAGTGCACCTGGGAGCAGTAGTACTATGCAAAGCAAAAGTGTCTTTCTCAGGCCAAATTACTTTTAGAATAAGTGCAAAGGGTTATAGTAAATAGAGGCTGGTGTAGTCACAGAATGGGATGCCACAACAGCAGTGCACCTGGGAGCAGTAGTACTATACAAAGCAAAAGTGTCTTTATCAGGCCAAATTACTTTTAGAAAAAGTGCAAAGGGTTATAGTAAATAGAGGCTGGTGTAGTCACAGAATGGGATGCCCCAACCGCAGTGCACCTGGGAGGAGTAGTACTATGCAAAGCAAAAGTGTCTTTATCAGGCCAAATTACTTTTAGAATAAGTGCAAAGGGTTATAGTAAATAGAGGCTGGTGTAGTCACAGAATGGGATGCCCCAACCGCAGTGCACCTGGGAGCAGTAGTACTATGCAAAGCAAAAGTGTCTTTATCAGGCCAAATTACTTTTAGAATAAGTGCAAAGGGTTATAGTAAATAGAGGCTGGTGTAGTCACAGAATGGGATGCCACAACCGCAGTGCACCTGGGAGCAGTAGTACTATGCAAAGCAAAAGTGTCTTTATCAGGCCAAATTACTTTTAAAATAAGTGCAAAGGGTTATAGTAAATAGAGGCTGGTGTAGTCACAGAATGGGATGCCACAACAGCAGTGCACCTGGGAGCAGTAGTACTATGCAAAGCAAAAGTGTCTTTATCAGGCCAAATTACTTTTAGAATAAGTGCAAAGGGTTATAGTAAACAGAGGCTGGTGTAGTCACAGAATGGGATGCCACAACAGCAGTGCACCTGGGAGCAGTAGTACTATGCAAAGCAAAAGTGTCTTTATCAGGCCAAATTACTTTTAGAATAAGTGCAAAGGGTTATAGTAAATAGAGGCTGGTGTAGTCACAGAATGGGATGCCACAACAGCAGTGCACCTGGGAGCAGTAGTACTATGCAAAGCAAAAGTGTCTTTATCAGGCCAAATTACTTTTAGAATAAGTGCAAAGGGTTATAGTAAATAGAGGCTGGTGTAGTCACAGAATGGGATGCCACAACAGCAGTGCACCTGGGAGCAGTAGTAATATGCAAAGCAAAAGTGTCTTTATAAGGCCAAATTACTTTTAGAATAAGTGCAAAGGGTTATAGTAAATAGAGGCTGGTGTAGACACAGAATGGGATGCCACAACAGCAGTGCACCTGGGAGGAGTAGTACTATGCAAAGCAATAAGTGCAAGGGTTATAGTAAACAGAGGCTGGTGTAGTCACAGAATGGGATGCCCCAACCGCAGTGCACCTGGAAGGAGTAGTACTATGCAAAGCAAAAGTGTCTTTATCAGGCCAAATTACTTTTAGAATAAGTGCAAAGGGTTATAGTAAATAGAGGCTGGTGTAGTCACAGAATGGGATGCCCCAACCGCAGTGCACCTGGGAGCAGTAGTACTATGCAAAGCAAAAGTGTCTTTATCAGGCCAAATTACTTTTAGAATAAGTGCAAAGGGTTATAGTAAATAGAGGCTGGTGTAGTCACAGAATGGGATGCCACAACAGCAGTGCACCTGGGAGCAGTAGTACTATGCAAAGCAAAAGTGTCTTTATCAGGCCAAATTACTTTTGGAATAAGTGCAAAGGGTTATAGTAAATAGAGGCTTGTGTAGTCACAGAATGGGATGCCACAACCGCAGTGCACCTGGGAGCAGTAGTACTATGCAAAGCAAAAGTGTCTTTATCAGGCCAAATTACTTTTAGAATAAGTGCAAAGGGTTATAGTAAATAGAGGCTGGTGTAGTCACAGAATGGGATGCCACAACAGCAGTGCACCTGGGAGCAGTAGTACTATGCAAAGCAAAAGTGTCTTTATCAGGCCAAATTACTTTTAGAATAAGTGCAAAGGGTTATAGTAAATAGAGGCTGGTGTAGTCACAGAATGGGATGCCCCAACAGCAGTGCACCTGGGAGCAGTAGTACTATGCAAAGCAAAAGTGTCTTTATCAGGCCAAATTACTTTTAGAATAAGTGCAAAGGGTTATAGTAAATAGAGGCTGGTGTAGTCACATAATGGGATGCCACAACAGCAGTGCACCTGGGAGCAGTAGTACTATGCAAAGCAAAAGTGTCTTTATCAGGCCAAATTACTTTTAGAATAAGTGCAAAGGGTTATAGTAAATAGAGGCTGGTGTAGTCACAGAATGGGATGCCCCAACCGCAGTGCCCCTGGGAGCAGTAGTACTATGCAAAGCAAAAGTGTCTTTATCAGGCCAAATTACTTTTAGAATAAGTGCAAAGGGTTATAGTAAACAGAGGCTGGTGTAGTCTCAGAATGGGATGCCACAACAGCAGTGCACCTGGGAACAGTAGTACTATGCAAAGCAAAAGTGTCTTTATCAGGCCAAATTACTTTTAGAATAAGTGCAAAGGGTTATAGTAAATAGAGGCTGGTGTAGTCACAGAATGGGATGCCACAACAGCAGTGCACCTGGTAGCAGTAGTACTATGCAAAGCAAAAGTGTCTTTATCAGGCCAAATTACTTTTAGAATAAGTGCAAAGGGTTATAGTAAATAGAGGCTGGTGTAGTCACAGAATGGGATGCCACAACAGCAGTGCACCTGGGAGCAGTAGTACTATGCAAAGCAAAAGTGTCTTTATCAGGCCAAATTACTTTTAGAATAAGTGCAAAGGGTTATAGTAAATAGAGGCTGGTGTAGTCACAGAATGGGATGCCCCAACAGCAGTGCACCTGGGAGCAGTAGTACTATGCAAAGCAAAAGTGTCTTTCTCAGGCCAAATTACTTTTAGAATAAGTGCAAAGGGTTATAGTAAATAGAGGCTGGTGTAGTCACAGAATGGGATGCCACAACAGCAGTGCACCTGGGAGCAGTAGTACTATACAAAGCAAAAGTGTCTTTATCAGGCCAAATTACTTTTAGAAAAAGTGCAAAGGGTTATAGTAAATAGAGGCTGGTGTAGTCACAGAATGGGATGCCCCAACCGCAGTGCACCTGGGAGGAGTAGTACTATGCAAAGCAAAAGTGTCTTTATCAGGCCAAATTACTTTTAGAATAAGTGCAAAGGGTTATAGTAAATAGAGGCTGGTGTAGTCACAGAATGGGATGCCCCAACCGCAGTGCACCTGGGAGCAGTAGTACTATGCAAAGCAAAAGTGTCTTTATCAGGCCAAATTACTTTTAGAATAAGTGCAAAGGGTTATAGTAAATAGAGGCTGGTGTAGTCACAGAATGGGATGCCACAACCGCAGTGCACCTGGGAGCAGTAGTACTATGCAAAGCAAAAGTGTCTTTATCAGGCCAAATTACTTTTAAAATAAGTGCAAAGGGTTATAGTAAATAGAGGCTGGTGTAGTCACAGAATGGGATGCCACAACAGCAGTGCACCTGGGAGCAGTAGTACTATGCAAAGCAAAAGTGTCTTTATCAGGCCAAATTACTTTTAGAATAAGTGCAAAGGGTTATAGTAAACAGAGGCTGGTGTAGTCACAGAATGGGATGCCACAACAGCAGTGCACCTGGGAACAGTAGTACTATGCAAAGCAAAAGTGTCTTTATCAGGCCAAATTACTTTTAGAATAAGTGCAAAGGGTTATAGTAAATAGAGGCTGGTGTAGTCACAGAATGGGATGCCACAACAGCAGTGCACCTGGTAGCAGTAGTACTATGCAAAGCAAAAGTGTCTTTATCAGGCCAAATTACTTTTAGAATAAGTGCAAAGGGTTATAGTAAATAGAGGCTGGTGTAGTCACAGAATGGGATGCCACAACAGCAGTGCACCTGGGAGCAGTAGTACTATGCAAAGCAAAAGTGTCTTCATCAGGCCAAATTACTTTTAGAATAAGTGCAAAGGGTTATAGTAAATAGAGGCTGGTGTAGTCACAGAATGGGATGCCCCAACCGCAGTGCACCTGGGAGCAGTAGTACTATGCAAAGCAAAAGTGTCTTTATCAGGCCAAATTACTTTTAGAATAAGTGCAAAGGGTTATAGTAAACAGAGGCTGGTGTAGTCACAGAATGGGATGCCACAACAGCAGTGCACCTGGGAACAGTAGTACTATGCAAAGCAAAAGTGTCTTTATCAGGCCAAATTACTTTTAGAATAAGTGCAAAGGGTTATAGTAAATAGAGGCTGGTGTAGTCACAGAATGGGATGCCACAACAGCAGTGCACCTGGTAGCAGTAGTACTATGCAAAGCAAAAGTGTCTTTATCAGGCCAAATTACTTTTAGAATAAGTGCAAAGGGTTATAGTAAATAGAGGCTGGTGTAGTCACAGAATGGGATGCCCCAACCGCAGTGCACCTGGGAGCAGTAGTACTATGCAAAGCAAAAGTGTCTTTATCAGGCCAAATTACTTTTAGAATAAGTGCAAAGGGTTATAGTAAATAGAGGCTGGTGTAGTCACAGAATGGGATGCCACAACAGCAGTGCACCTGGGAGCAGTAGTACTATGCAAAGCAAAAGTGTCTTTATCAGGCCAAATTACTTTTGGAATAAGTGCAAAGGGTTATAGTAAATAGAGGCTTGTGTAGTCACAGAATGGGATGCCACAACCGCAGTGCACCTGGGAGCAGTAGTACTATGCAAAGCAAAAGTGTCTTTATCAGGCCAAATTACTTTTAGAATAAGTGCAAAGGGTTATAGTAAACAGAGGCTGGTGTAGTCACAGAATGGGATGCCACAACAGCAGTGCACCTGGGAGCAGTAGTACTATGCAAAGCAAAAGTGTCTTTATCAGGCCAAATTACTTTTAGAATAAGTGCAAAGGGTTATAGTAAATAGAGGCTGGTGTAGTCACAGAATGGGATGCCCCAACCGCAGTGCACCTGGGAGCAGTAGTACTATGCAAAGCAAAAGTGTCTTTATCAGGCCAAATTACTTTTAGAATAAGTGCAAAGGGTTATAGTAAATAGAGGCTGGTGTAGTCACAGAATGGGATGCCCCAACCGCAGTGCACCTGGGAGCAGTAGTACTATGCAAAGCAAAAGTGTCTTTATCAGGCCAAATTACTTTTAGAATAAGTGCAAAGGGTTATAGTAAATAGAGGCTGGTGTAGTCACAGAATGGGATGCCACAACAGCAGTGCACCTGGGAACAGTAGTACTATGCAAAGCAAAAGTGTCTTTATCAGGCCAAATTACTTTTAGAATAAGTGCAAAGGGTTATAGTAAATAGAGGCTGGTGTAGTCACAGAATGGGATGCCACAACAGCAGTGCACCTGGGAACAGTAGTACTATGCAAAGCAAAAGTGTCTTTATCAGGCCAAATTACTTTTAGAATAAGTGCAAAGGGTTATAGTAAACAGAGGCTGGTGTAGTCACAGAATGGGATGCCACAACAGCAGTGCACCTGGGAACAGTAGTACTATGCAAAGCAAAAGTGTCTTTATCAGGCCAAATTACTTTTAGAATAAGTGCAAAGGGTTATAGTAAATAGAGGCTGGTGTAGTCACAGAATGGGATGCCACAACAGCAGTGCACCTGGTAGCAGTAGTACTATGCAAAGCAAAAGTGTCTTTATCAGGCCAAATTACTTTTAGAATAAGTGCAAAGGGTTATAGTAAATAGAGGCTGGTGTAGTCACAGAATGGGATGCCACAACAGCAGTGCACCTGGGAGCAGTAGTACTATGTAAAGCAAAAGTGTCTTCATCAGGCCAAATTACTTTTAGAATAAGTGCAAAGGGTTATAGTAAATAGAGGCTGGTGTAGTCACAGAATGGGATGCCCCAACCGCAGTGCACCTGGGAGCAGTAGTACTATGCAAAGCAAAAGTGTCTTTATCAGGCCAAATTACTTTTAGAATAAGTGCAAAGGGTTATAGTAAACAGAGGCTGGTGTAGTCACAGAATGGGATGCCACAACAGCAGTGCACCTGGGAACAGTAGTACTATGCAAAGCAAAAGTGTCTTTATCAGGCCAAATTACTTTTAGAATAAGTGCAAAGGGTTATAGTAAATAGAGGCTGGTGTAGTCACAGAATGGGATGCCACAACAGCAGTGCACCTGGTAGCAGTAGTACTATGCAAAGGAAAAGTGTCTTTATCAGGCCAAATTACTTTTAGAATAAGTGCAAAGGGTTATAGTAAATAGAGGCTGGTGTAGTCACAGAATGGGATGCCCCAACCGCAGTGCACCTGGGAGCAGTAGTACTATGCAAAGCAAAAGTGTCTTTATCAGGCCAAATTACTTTTAGAATAAGTGCAAAGGGTTATAGTAAATAGAGGCTGGTGTAGTCACAGAATGGGATGCCACAACAGCAGTGCACCTGGGAGCAGTAGTACTATGCAAAGCAAAAGTGTCTTTATCAGGCCAAATTACTTTTGGAATAAGTGCAAAGGGTTATAGTAAATAGAGGCTTGTGTAGTCACAGAATGGGATGCCACAACCGCAGTGCACCTGGGAGCAGTAGTACTATGCAAAGCAAAAGTGTCTTTATCAGGCCAAATTACTTTTAGAATAAGTGCAAAGGGTTATAGTAAACAGAGGCTGGTGTAGTCACAGAATGGGATGCCACATCAGCAGTGCACCTGGGAGCAGTAGTACTATGCAAAGCAAAAGTGTCTTTATCAGGCCAAATTACTTTTAGAATAAGTGCAAAGGGTTATAGTAAATAGAGGCTGGTGTAGTCACAGAATGGGATGCCACAACAGCAGTGCACCTGGGAGCAGTAGTACTATGCAAAGCAAAAGTGTCTTTATCAGGCCAAATTACTTTTAGAATAAGTGCAAAGGGTTATAGTAAATAGAGGCTGGTGTAGTCACAGAATGGGATGCCACAACAGCAGTGCACCTGGGAGCAGTAGTACTATGTAAAGCAAAAGTGTCTTCATCAGGCCAAATTACTTTTAGAATAAGTGCAAAGGGTTATAGTAAATAGAGGCTGGTGTAGTCACAGAATGGGATGCCCCAACCGCAGTGCACCTGGGAGCAGTAGTACTATGCAAAGCAAAAGTGTCTTTATCAGGCCAAATTACTTTTAGAATAAGTGCAAAGGGTTATAGTAAACAGAGTCTGGTGTAGTCACAGAATGGGATGCCACAACAGCAGTGCACCTGGGAACAGTAGTACTATGCAAAGCAAAAGTGTCTTTATCAGGCCAAATTACTTTTAGAATAAGTGCAAAGGGTTATAGTAAATAGAGGCTGGTGTAGTCACAGAATGGGATGCCACAACAGCAGTGCACCTGGTAGCAGTAGTACTATGCAAAGGAAAAGTGTCTTTATCAGGCCAAATTACTTTTAGAATAAGTGCAAAGGGTTATAGTAAATAGAGGCTGGTGTAGTCACAGAATGGGATGCCCCAACCGCAGTGCACCTGGGAGCAGTAGTACTATGCAAAGCAAAAGTGTCTTTATCAGGCCAAATTACTTTTAGAATAAGTGCAAAGGGTTATAGTAAATAGAGGCTGGTGTAGTCACAGAATGGGATGCCACAACAGCAGTGCACCTGGGAGCAGTAGTACTATGCAAAGCAAAAGTGTCTTTATCAGGCCAAATTACTTTTGGAATAAGTGCAAAGGGTTATAGTAAATAGAGGCTTGTGTAGTCACAGAATGGGATGCCACAACCGCAGTGCACCTGGGAGCAGTAGTACTATGCAAAGCAAAAGTGTCTTTATCAGGCCAAATTACTTTTAGAATAAGTGCAAAGGGTTATAGTAAACAGAGGCTGGTGTAGTCACAGAATGGGATGCCACATCAGCAGTGCACCTGGGAGCAGTAGTACTATGCAAAGCAAAAGTGTCTTTATCAGGCCAAATTACTTTTAGAATAAGTGCAAAGGGTTATAGTAAATAGAGGCTGGTGTAGTCACAGAATGGGATGCCACAACAGCAGTGCACCTGGTAGCAGTAGTACTATGCAAAGCAAAAGTGTCTTTATCAGGCCAAATTACTTTTAGAATAAGTGCAAAGGGTTATAGTAAATAGAGGCTGGTGTAGTCACAGAATGGGATGCTACAACAGCAGTGCACCTGGGAGCAGTAGTACTATGCAAAGCAAAAGTGTCTTTATCAGGCCAAATTACTTTTAGAATAAGTGCAAAGGGTTATAGTAAATAGAGGCTGGTGTAGTCACAGAATGGGATGCCACAACAGCAGTGCACCTGGGAGCAGTAGTACTATGCAAAGCAAAAGTGTCTTTATCAGGCCAAATTACTTTTAGAATAAGTGCAAAGGGTTATAGTAAATAGAGGCTGGTGTAGTCACAGAATGGGATGCCCCAACCGCAGTGCACCTGGGAGCAGTAGTACTATGCAAAGCAAAAGTGTCTTTATCAGGCCAAATTACTTTTAGAATAAGTGCAAAGGGTTATAGTAAACCGAGGCTGGTGTAGTCACAGAATGGGATGCCACAACAGCAGTGCACCTGGGAACAGTAGTACTATGCAAAGCAAAAGTGTCTTTATCAGGCCAAATTACTTTTAGAATAAGTGCAAAGGGTTAAAGTAAATAGAGGCTGGTGTAGTCACAGAATGGGATGCCACAACAGCAGTGCACCTGGTAGCAGTAGTACTATGCAAAGCAAAAGTGTCTTTATCAGGCCAAATTACTTTTAGAATAAGTGCAAAGGGTTATAGTAAATAGAGGCTGGTGTAGTCACAGAATGGGATGCCCCAACCGCAGTGCACCTGGGAGCAGTAGTACTATGCAAAGCAAAAGTGTCTTTATCAGGCCAAATTACTTTTAGAATAAGTGCAAAGGGTTATAGTAAATAAAGGCTGGTGTAGTCACAGAATGGGATGCCACAACAGCAGTGCACCTGGGAGCAGTAGTACTATGCAAAGCAAAAGTGTCTTTATCAGGCCAAATTACTTTTGGAATAAGTGCAAAGGGTTATAGTAAATAGAGGCTTGTGTAGTCACAGAATGGGATGCCACAACCGCAGTGCACCTGGGAGCAGTAGTACTATGCAAAGCAAAAGTGTCTTTATCAGGCCAAATTACTTTTAGAATAAGTGCAAAGGGTTATAGTAAACAGAGGCTGGTGTAGTCACAGAATGGGATGCCACAACAGCAGTGCACCTGGGAGCAGTAGTACTATGCAAAGCAAAAGTGTCTTTATCAGGCCAAATTACTTTTAGAATAAGTGCAAAGGGTTATAGTAAATAGAGGCTGGTGTAGTCACAGAATGGGATGCCACAACAGCAGTGCACCTGGTAGCAGTAGTACTATGCAAAGCAAAAGTGTCTTTATCAGGCCAAATTACTTTTAGAATAAGTGCAAAGGGTTATAGTAAATAGAGGCTGGTGTAGTCACAGAATGGGATGCCACAACAGCAGTGCACCTGGGAGCAGTAGTACTATGCAAAGCAAAAGTGTCTTTATCAGGCCAAATTACTTTTAGAATAAGTGCAAAGGGTTATAGTAAATAGAGGCTGGTGTAGTCACAGAATGGGATGCCACAACAGCAGTGCACCTGGGAGCAGTAGTACTATGCAAAGCAAAAGTGTCTTTATCAGGCCAAATTACTTTTAGAATAAGTGCAAAGGGTTATAGTAAATAGAGGCTGGTGTAGTCACAGAATGGGATGCCACAACAGCAGTGCACCTGGGAGCAGTAGTGCTATGCAAAGCAAAAGTGTCTTTATCAGGCCAAATTACTTTTAGAATAAGTGCAAAGGGTTATAGTAAATAGAGGCTGGTGTAGTCACAGAATGGGATGCCCCAACCGCAGTGCCCCTGGGAGCAGTAGTACTATGCAAAGCAAAAGTGTCTTTATCAGGCCAAATTACTTTTAGAATAAGTGCAAAGGGTTATAGTAAATAGAGGCTGGTGTAGTCACAGAATGGGATGCCACAACAGCAGTGCACCTGGTAGCAGTAGTACTATGCAAAGCAAAAGTGTCTTTATCAGGCCAAATTACTTTTAGAATAAGTGCAAAGGGTTATAGTAAATAGAGGCTGGTGTAGTCACAGAATGGGATGCCCCAACCGCAATGCACCTGGGAGCAGTAGTACTATGCAAAGCAAAAGTGTCTTTATCAGGCCAAATTACTTTTAGAATAAGTGCAAAGGGTTATAGTAAATAGAGGCTGGTGTAGTCACAGAATGGGATGCCACAACAGCAGTGCACCTGGGAGCAGTAGTACTATGCAAAGCAAAAGTGTCTTTATCAGGCCAAATTACTTTTGGAATAAGTGCAAAGGGTTATAGTAAATAGAGGCTTGTGTAGTCACAGAATGGGATGCCACAACCGCAGTGCACCTGGGAGCAGTAGTACTATGCAAAGCAAAAGTGTCTTTATCAGGCCAAATTACTTTTAGAATAAGTGCAAAGGGTTATAGTAAATGGAGGCTGGTGTAGTCACAGAATGGGATGCCACAACAGCAGTGCACCTGGGAGCAGTAGTACTATGCAAAGCAAAAGTGTCTTTATCAGGCCAAATTACTTTTAGAATAAGTGCAAAGGGTTATAGTAAACAGAGGCTGGTGTAGTCACAGAATGGGATGCCACAACAGCAGTGCACCTGGGAGCAGTAGTACTATGCAAAGCAAAAGTGTCTTTATCAGGCCAAATTACTTTTAGAATAAGTGCAAAGGGTTATAGTAAATAGAGGCTGGTGTAGTCACAGAATGGGATGCCACAACAGCAGTGCACCTGGTAGCAGTAGTACTATGCAAAGCAAAAGTGTCTTTATCAGGCCAAATTACTTTTAGAATAAGTGCAAAGGGTTATAGTAAATAGAGGCTGGTGTAGTCACAGAATGGGATGCCCCAACAGCAGTGCACCTGGGAGCAGTAGTACTATGCAAAGCAAAAGTGTCTTTATCAGGCCAAATTACTTTTAGAATAAGTGCAAAGGGTTATAGTAAATAGAGGCTGGTGTAGTCACAGAATGGGATGCCACAACAGCAGTGCACCTGGGAGCAGTAGTACTATGCAAAGCAAAAGTGTCTTTATCAGGCCAAATTACTTTTAGAATAAGTGCAAAGGGTTATAGTAAATAGAGGCTGGTGTAGTCACAGAATGGGATGCCCCAACCGCAGTGCCCCTGGGAGCAGTAGTACTATGCAAAGCAAAAGTGTCTTTATCAGACCAAATTACTTTTAGAATAAGTGCAAAGGGTTATAGTAAACAGAGGCTGGTGTAGTCACAGAATGGGATGCCACAACAGCAGTGCACCTGGGAACAGTAGTACTATGCAAAGCAAAAGTGTCTTTATCAGGCCAAATTACTTTTGGAATAAGTGCAAAGGGTTATAGTAAATAGAGGCTTGTGTAGTCACAGAATGGGATGCCACAACCGCAGTGCACCTGGGAGCAGTAGTACTATGCAAAGCAAAAGTGTCTTTATCAGGCCAAATTACTTTTAGAATAAGTGCAAAGGGTTATAGTAAACAGAGGCTGGTGTAGTCACAGAATGGGATGCCACAACAGCAGTGCACCTGGGAGCAGTAGTACTATGCAAAGCAAAAGTGTCTTTATCAGGCCAAATTACTTTTAGAATAAGTGCAAAGGGTTATAGTAAATAGAGGCTGGTGTAGTCACAGAATGGGATGCCACAACAGCAGTGCACCTGGGAGCAGTAGTACTATGCAAAGCAAAAGTGTCTTTATCAGGCCAAATTACTTTTAGAATAAGTGCAAAGGGTTATAGTAAATAGAGGCTGGTGTAGTCACAGAATGGGATGCCACAACAGCAGTGCACCTGGGAGCAGTAGTACTATGCAAAGCAAAAGTGTCTTTATCAGGCCAAATTACTTTTAGAATAAGTGCAAAGGGTTATAGTAAATAGAGGCTGGTGTAGTCACAGAATGGGATGCCACAACAGCAGTGCACCTGGGAGCAGTAGTGCTATGCAAAGCAAAAGTGTCTTTATCAGGCCAAATTACTTTTAGAATAAGTGCAAAGGGTTATAGTAAATAGAGGCTGGTGTAGTCACAGAATGGGATGCCCCAACCGCAGTGCCCCTGGGAGCAGTAGTACTATGCAAAGCAAAAGTGTCTTTATCAGGCCAAATTACTTTTAGAATAAGTGCAAAGGGTTATAGTAAACAGAGGCTGGTGTAGTCACAGAATGGGATGCCACAACAGCAGTGCACCTGGGAACAGTAGTACTATGCAAAGCAAAAGTGTCTTTATCAGGCCAAATTACTTTTAGAATAAGTGCAAAGGAATATAGTAAATAGAGGCTGGTGTAGTCACAGAATGGGATGCCACAACAGCAGTGCACCTGGTAGCAGTAGTACTATGCAAAGCAAAAGTGTCTTTATCAGGCCAAATTACTTTTAGAATAAGTGCAAAGGGTTATAGTAAATAGAGGCTGGTGTAGTCACAGAATGGGATGCCCCAACCGCAATGCACCTGGGAGCAGTAGTACTATGCAAAGCAAAAGTGTCTTTATCAGGCCAAATTACTTTTAGAATAAGTGCAAAGGGTTATAGTAAATAGAGGCTGGTGTAGTCACAGAATGGGATGCCACAACAGCAGTGCACCTGGGAGCAGTAGTACTATGCAAAGCAAAAGTGTCTTTATCAGGCCAAATTACTTTTGGAATAAGTGCAAAGGGTTATAGTAAATAGAGGCTTGTGTAGTCACAGAATGGGATGCCACAACCGCAGTGCACCTGGGAGCAGTAGTACTATGCAAAGCAAAAGTGTCTTTATCAGGCCAAATTACTTTTAGAATAAGTGCAAAGGGTTATAGTAAATAGAGGCTGGTGTAGTCACAGAATGGGATGCCACAACAGCAGTGCACCTGGTAGCAGTAGTACTATGCAAAGCAAAAGTGTCTTTATCAGGCCAAATTACTTTTAGAATAAGTGCAAAGGGTTATAGTAAATAGAGGCTGGTGTAGTCACAGAATGGGATGCCACAACAGCAGTGCACCTGGTAGCAGTAATACTATGCAAAGCAAAAGTGTCTTTATCAGGCCAAATTACTTTTAGAATAAGTGCAAAGGGTTATAGTAAATAGAGGCTGGTGTAGTCACAGAATGGGATGCCCCAACCGCAGTGCACCTGGGAGCAGTAGTACTATGCAAAGCAAAAGTGTCTTTATCAGGCCAAATTACTTTTAGAATATGTGCAAAGGGTTATAGTAAATAGAGGCTGGTGTAGTCACAGAATGGGATGCCACAACAGCAGTGCACCTGGGAGCAGTAGTACTATGCAAAGCAAAAGTGTCTTTATCAGGCCAAATTACTTTTGGAATAAGTGCAAAGGGTTATAGTAAATAGAGGCTTGTGTAGTCACAGAATGGGATGCCACAACCGCAGTGCACCTGGGAGCAGTAGTACTATGCAAAGCAAAAGTGTCTTTATCAGGCCAAATTACTTTTAGAATAAGTGCAAAGGGTTATAGTAAATAGAGGCTGGTGTAGTCACAGAATGGGATGCCACAACAGCAGTGCACCTGGGAGCAGTAGTACTATGCAAAGCAAAAGTGTCTTTATCAGGCCAAATTACTTTTAGAATAAGTGCAAAGGGTTATAGTAAACAGAGGCTGGTGTAGTCACAGAATGGGATGCCACAACAGCAGTGCACCTGGGAGCAGTAGTACTATGCAAAGCAAAAGTGTCTTTATCAGGCCAAATTACTTTTATAATAAGTGCAAAGGGTTATAGTAAATAGAGGCTGGTGTAGTCACAGAATGGGATGCCACAACAGCAGTGCACCTGGTAGCAGTAGTACTATGCAAAGCAAAAGTGTCTTTATCAGGCCAAATTACTTTTAGAATAAGTGCAAAGGGTTATAGTAAATAGAGGCTGGTGTAGTCACAGAATGGGATGCCCCAACAGCAGTGCACCTGGGAGCAGTAGTACTATGCAAAGCAAAAGTGTCTTTATCAGGCCAAATTACTTTTAGAATAAGTGCAAAGGGTTATAGTAAATAGAGGCTGGTGTAGTCACAGAATGGGATGCCACAACAGCAGTGCACCTGGGAGCAGTAGTACTATGCAAAGCAAAAGTGTCTTTATCAGGCCAAATTACTTTTAGAATAAGTGCAAAGGGTTATAGTAAATAGAGGCTGGTGTAGTCACAGAATGGGATGCCCCAACCGCAGTGCCCCTGGGAGCAGTAGTACTATGCAAAGCAAAAGTGTCTTTATCAGACCAAATTACTTTTAGAATAAGTGCAAAGGGTTATAGTAAACAGAGGCTGGTGTAGTCACAGAATGGGATGCCACAACAGCAGTGCACCTGGGAACAGTAGTACTATGCAAAGCAAAAGTGTCTTTATCAGGCCAAATTACTTTTAGAATAAGTGCAAAGGGTTATAGTAAATAGAGGCTGGTGTAGTCACAGAATGGGATGCCACAACAGCAGTGCACCTGGTAGCAGTAGTACTATGCAAAGCAAAAGTGTCTTTATCAGGCCAAATTACTTTTAGAATAAGTGCAAAGGGTTATAGTAAATAGAGGCTGGTGTAGTCACAGAATGGGATGCCACAACAGCAGTGCACCTGGGAGCAGTAGTACTATGCAAAGCAAAAGTGTCTTTATCAGGCCAAATTACTTTTAGAATAAGTGCAAAGGGTTATAGTAAATAGAGGCTGGTGTAGTCACAGAATGGGATGCCCCAACAGCAGTGCACCTGGGAGCAGTAGTACTATGCAAAGCAAAAGTGTCTTTCTCAGGCCAAATTACTTTTAGAATAAGTGCAAAGGGTTATAGTAAATAGAGGCTGGTGTAGTCACAGAATGGGATGCCACAACAGCAGTGCACCTGGGAGCAGTAGTACTATGCAAAGCAAAAGTGTCTTTATCAGGCCAAATTACTTTTAGAAAAAGTGCAAAGGGTTATAGTAAATAGAGGCTGGTGTAGTCACAGAATGGGATGCCCCAACCGCAGTGCACCTGGGAGGAGTAGTACTATGCAAAGCAAAAGTGTCTTTATCAGGCCAAATTACTTTTAGAATAAGTGCAAAGGGTTATAGTAAATAGAGGCTGGTGTAGTCACAGAATGGGATGCCCCAACCGCAGTGCACCTGGGAGCAGTAGTACTATGCAAAGCAAAAGTGTCTTTATCAGGCCAAATTACTTTTAGAATAAGTGCAAAGGGTTATAGTAAATAGAGGCTGGTGTAGTCACAGAATGGGATGCCCCAACCGCAGTGCACCTGGGAGCAGTAGTACTATGCAAAGCAAAAGTGTCTTTATCAGGCCAAATTACTTTTAGAATAAGTGCAAAGGGTTATAGTAAATAGAGGCTGGTGTAGTCACAGAATGGGATGCCACAACAGCAGTGCACCTGGTAGCAGTAGTACTATGCAAAGCAAAAGTGTCTTTATCAGGCCAAATTACTTTTAGAATAAGTGCAAAGGGTTATAGTAAATAGAGGCTTGTGTAGTCACAGAATGGGATGCCACAACCGCAGTGCACCTGGGAGCAGTAGTACTATGCAAAGCAAAAGTGTCTTTATCAGGCCAAATTACTTTTAGAATAAGTGCAAAGGGTTATAGTAAATAGAGGCTGGTGTAGTCACAGAATGGGATGCCACAACAGCAGTGCACCTGGGAGCAGTAGTACTATGCAAAGCAAAAGTGTCTTTATCAGGCCAAATTACTTTTAGAATACGTGCAAAGGGTTATAGTAAACAGAGGCTGGTGTAGTCACAGAATGGGATGCCACAACAGCAGTGCACCTGGGAACAGTAGTACTATGCAAAGCAAAAGTGTCTTTATCAGGCCAAATTACTTTTAGAATAAGTGCAAAGGGTTATAGTAAATAGAGGCTGGTGTAGTCACAGAATGGGATGCCACAACAGCAGTGCACCTGGTAGCAGTAGTACTATGCAAAGCAAAAGTGTCTTTATCAGGCCAAATTACTTTTAGAATAAGTGCAAAGGGTTATAGTAAATAGAGGCTGGTGTAGTCACAGAATGGGATGCCCCAACCGCAGTGCCCCTGGGAGCAGTAGTACTATGCAAAGCAAAAGTGTCTTTATCAGGCCAAATTACTTTTAGAATAAGTGCAAAGGGTTATAGTAAACAGAGGCTGGTGTAGTCACAGAATGGGATGCCACAACAGCAGTGCACCTGGGAGCAGTAGTACTATGCAAAGCAAAAGTGTCTTTATCAGGCCAAATTACTTTTAGAATAAGTGCAAAGGGTTATAGTAAATAGAGGCTGGTGTAGTCACAGAATGGGATGCCCCAACCGCAGTGCCCCTGGGAGCAGTAGTACTATGCAAAGCAAAAGTGTCTTTATCAGGCCAAATTACTTTTAGAATAAGTGCAAAGGGTTATAGTAAACAGAGGCTGGTGTAGTCACAGAATGGGATGCCACAACAGCAGTACACCTGGGAACAGTAGTACTATGCAAAGCAAAAGTGTCTTTATCAGGCCAAATTACTTTTAGAATAAGTGCAAAGGGTTATAGTAAATAGAGGCTGGTGTAGTCACAGAATGGGATGCCACAACAGCAGTGCACCTGGTAGCAGTAGTACTATGCAAAGCAAAAGTGTCTTTATCAGGCCAAATTACTTTTAGAATAAGTGCAAAGGGTTATAGTAAATAGAGGCTGGTGTAGTCACAGAATGGGATGCCACAACAGCAGTGCACCTGGGAGCAGTAGTACTATGCAAAGCAAAAGTGTCTTTATCAGGCCAAATTACTTTTAGAAAAAGTGCAAAGGGTTATAGTAAATAGAGGCTGGTGTAGTCACAGAATGGGATGCCCCAACCGCAGTGCACCTGGGAGGAGTAGTACTATGCAAAGCAAAAGTGTCTTTATCAGGCCAAATTACTTTTAGAATAAGTGCAAAGGGTTATAGTAAATAGAGGCTGGTGTAGTCACAGAATGGGATGCCCCAACCGCAGTGCACCTGGGAGCAGTAGTACTATGCAAAGCAAAAGTGTCTTTATCAGGCCAAATTACTTTTAGAATAAGTGCAAAGGGTTATAGTAAATAGAGGCTGGTGTAGTCACAGAATGGGATGCCCCAACCACAGTGCACCTGGGAGCAGTAGTACTATGCAAAGCAAAAGTGTCTTTATCAGGCCAAATTACTTTTAGAATAAGTGCAAAGGGTTATAGTAAATAGAGGCTGGTGTAGTCACAGAATGGGATGCCACAACAGCAGTGCACCTGGGAGCAGTAGTACTATGCAAAGCAAAAGTGTCTTTTTCAGGCCAAATTACTTTTAGAATAAGTGCAAAGGGTTATAGTAAATAGAGGCTTGTGTAGTCAAAGAATGGGATGCCACAACCGCAGTGCACCTGGGAGCAGTAGTACAATGCAAAGCAAAAGTGTCTTTATCAGGCCAAATTACTTTTAGAATAAGTGCAAAGGGTTATAGTAAATAGAGGCTGGTGTAGTCACAGAATGGGATGCCACAACAGCAGTGCACCTGGGAGCAGTAGTACTATGCAAAGCAAAAGTGTCTTTATCAGGCCAAATTACTTTTAGAATAAGTGCAAAGGGTTATAGTAAACAGAGGCTGTTGTAGTCACAGAATGGGATGCCACAACAGCAGTGCACCTGGGAACAGTAGTACTATGCAAAGCAAAAGTGTCTTTATCAGGCCAAATTACTTTTAGAATAAGTGCAAAGGGTTATAGTAAATAGAGGCTGGTGTAGTCACAGAATGGGATGCCACAACAGCAGTGCACCTGGTAGCAGTAGTACTATGCAAAGCAAAAGTGTCTTTATCAGGCCAAATTACTTTTAGAATAAGTGCAAAGGGTTATAGTAAATAGAGGCTGGTGTAGTCACAGAATGGGATGCCACAACAGCAGTGCACCTGGGAGCAGTAGTACTATGCAAAGCAAAAGTGTCTTTATCAGGCCAAATTACTTTTAGAATAAGTGCAAAGGGTTATAGTAAATAGAGGCCGGTGTAGTCACAGAATGGGATGCCCCAACAGCAGTGCACCTGGGAGCAGTAGTACTATGCAAAGCAAAAGTGTCTTTATCAGGCCAAATTACTTTTAGAATAAGTGCAAAGGGTTATAGTAAATAGAGGCTGGTGTAGTCACAGAATGGGATGCCACAACAACAGTGCACCTGGGAGCAGTAGTACTATGCAAAGCAAAAGTGTCTTTATCAGGCCAAATTACTTTTAGAATAAGTGCAAAGGGTTATAGTAAATAGAGGCTGGTGTAGTCACAGAATGGGATGCCCCAACCGCAATGCACCTGGGAGCAGTAGTACTATGCAAAGCAAAAGTGTCTTTATCAGGCCAAATTACTTTTAGAATAAGTGCAAAGGGTTATAGTAAATAGAGGCTGGTATAGTCACAGAATGGGATGCCCCAACAGCAGTGCACCTGGGAGCAGTAGTACTATGCAAAGCAAAAGTGTCTTTATCAGGCCAAATTACTTTTAGAATAAGTGCAAGGGGTTATAGTAAATAGAGGCTGGTGTAGTCACAGAATGGGATGCCACAACAGCAGCGCACCTGGGAGCAGTAGTACTATGCAAAGCAAAAGTGTCTTTATCAGGCCAAATTACTTTTAGAATAAGTGCAAAGGGTTATAGTAAATAGAGGCTTGTGTAGTCACAGAATGGGATGCCACAACCACAGTGCACCTGGGAGCAGTAGTACTATGCAAAGCAAAAGTGTCTTTATCAGGCCAAATTACTTTTAGAATAAGTGCAAAGGGTTATAGTAAATAGAGGCTGGTGTAGTCACAGAATGGGATGCCACAACATATAACCCTTTGCACTTATTCTAAAAGTAATTTGGCCTGCACCTGGGAGCAGTAGTACTATGCAAAGCAAAAGTGTCTTTATCAGGCCAAATTACTTTTAGAATAAGTGCAAAGGGTTATAGTAAATAGAGGCTGGTGTAGTCACAGAATGGGATGCCACAACAGCAGTGCACCTGGGAGCAGTAGTACTATGCAAAGCAAAAGTGTCTTTATCAGGCCAAATTACTTTTAGAATAAGTGCAAAGGGTATAGTAAATAGATTCTGGTGTAGTCACCTTTATCAGGCCAAATTACTTTTAGAATAAGTGCAAAGGGTTATAGTAAATAGAGGCTGGTGTAGTCACAGAATGGGATGCCCCAACCGCAGTGCACCTGGGAGAAGTAGTACTATGCAAAGCAAAAGTGTCTTTATCAGGCCAAATTACTTTTAGAATAAGTGCAAAGGGTTATAGTAAATAGAGGCTGGTGTAGTCACAGAATGGGATGCCACAACAGCAGTGCACCTGGGAGCAGTAGTACTATGCAAAGCAAAAGTGTCTTTATCAGGCCAAATTACTTTTAGAATAAGTGCAAAGGGTTATAGTAAATAGAGGCTGGTGTAGTCACAGAATGGGATGCCACAAACGCAGTGCACCTGGGAGCAGTAGTACTATGCAAAGCAAAAGTGTCTTTATCAGGCCAAATTACTTTTAGAATAAGTGCAAAGGGTTATAGTAAATAGAGGCTGGTGTAGTCACAGAATGGGATGCCCCAACAGCAGTGCACCTGGGAGCAGTAGTACTATGCAAAGCAAAAGTGTCTTTATCAGGCCAAATTACTTTTAGAATAAGTGCAAAGGGTTATAGTAAATAGAGGCTGGTGTAGTCACAGAATGGGATGCCACAACAGCAGTGCACCTGGGAGCAGTAGTACTATGCAAAGCAAAAGTGTCTTTATCAGGCCAAATTACTTTTAGAATAAGTGCAAAGGGTTATAGTAAATAGAGGCTGGTGTAGACACAGAATGGGATGCCACAACAGCAGTGCACCTGGGAGGAGTAGTACTATGCAAAGCAATAAGTGCAAAGGGTTATAGTAAATAGAGGCTGGTGTAGTCACAGAATGGGATGCCCCAACCGCAGTGCACCTGGGAGGAGTAGTACTATGCAAAGCAAAAGTGTCTTTATCAGGCCAAATTACTTTTAGAATAAGTGCAATGGGTTATAGTAAATAGAGGCTTGTGTAGTCACAGAATGGGATGCCCCAACCGCAGTGCACCTGGGAGCAGTAGTACTATGCAAAGCAAAAGTGTCTTTATCAGGCCAAATTACTTTTAGAATAAGTGCAAAGGGTTATAGTAAATAGAGGCTGGTGTAGTCACAGAATGGGATGCCCCAACCGCAGTGCACCTGGGAGCAGTAGTACTATGCAAAGCAAAAGTGTCTTTATCAGGCCAAATTACTTTTAGAATAAGTGCAAAGGGTTATAGTAAATAGAGGCTGGTGTAGTCACAGAATGGGATGCCACAACAGCAGTGCACCTGGGAGCAGTAGTACTATGCAAAGCAAAAGTGTCTTTATCAGGCCAAATTACTTTTAGAATAAGTGCAAAGGGTTATAGTAAATAGAGGCTTGTGTAGTCACAGAATGGGATGCCACAACCGCAGTGCACCTGGGAGCAGTAGTACTATGCAAAGCAAAAGTGTCTTTATCAGGCCAAATTACTTTTAGAATAAGTGCAAAGGGTTATAGTAAATAGAGGCTGGTGTAGTCACAGAACGGGATGCCACAACAGCAGTGCACCTGGGAGCAGTAGTACTATGCAAAGCAAAAGTGTCTTTATCATGCCAAATTACTTTTAGAATAAGTGCAAAGGGTTATAGTAAATAGAGGCTGGTGTAGTCACATAATGGGATACCACAACAGCAGTGCAACTGGGAGCAGTAGTACTATGCAAAGCAAAAGTGTCTTTATCAGGCCAAATTACTTTTAGAATAAGTGCAAAGGGTTATAGTAAATAGAGGCTGGTGTAGTCACATAATGGGATGCCACAACAGCAGTGCACCTGGGAGCAGTAGTACTATGCAAAGCAAAAGTGTCTTTATCAGGCCAAATTACTTTTAGAATAAGTGCAAAGGGTTGTAGTAAATAGAGGCTGGTGTAGTCACAGAATGGGATGCCACAACAGCAGTGCACCTGGGAGCGGTAGTACTATGCAAAGCAAAAGTGTCTTTATCAGGCCAAATTACTTTTAGAATAAGTGCAAAGGGTTATAGTAAATAGAGGCTGGTGTAGTCACAGAATGGGATGCCACAACAACAGTGCACCTGGGAGCAGTAGTACTATGCAAAGCAAAAGTGTCTTTATCAGGCCAAATTACTTTTAGAATAAGTACAATGGGTTATAGTAAATAGAGGCTGGTGTAGTCACAGAATGGGATGCCCCAACCGCAGTGCACCTGGGAGCAGTAGTACTATGCAAAGCAAAAGTGTCTTTATCAGGCCAAATTACTTTTAGAATAAGTGCAAAGGGTTATAGTAAATAGAGGGTGGTGTAGTCACAGAATGGGATGCCCCAACCGCAGTGCACCTTGGAGCAGTAGTACTATGCAAAGCAAAAGTGTCTTTATCAGGCCAAATTACTTTTAGAATAAGTGCAAAGGGTTATAGTAAATAGAGGCTGGTGTAGTCACAGAATGGGATGCCACAACAGCAGTGCACCTGGGAGCAGTAGTACTATGCAAAGCAAAAGTGTCTTTATCAGGCCAAATTACTTTTAGAATAAGTGCAAAGGGTTATAGTAAATAGAGGCTGGTGTAGTCACAGAATGGGATGCCACAACAGCAGTGCACCTGGGAGCAGTAGTACTATGCAAAGCAAAAGTGTCTTTATCAGGCCAAATTACTTTTAGAATACGTGCAAAGGGTTATAGTAAATAGAGGCTGGTGTAGTCACAGAATGGGATGCCACAACAGCAGTGCACCTTGTAGCAGTAGTACTATGCAAAGCAAAAGTGTCTTTATCAGGCCAAATTACTTTTAGAATAAGTGCAAAGGGTTATAGTAAATAGAGGCTGGTGTAGTCACAGAATGGGATGCCCCAACCGCAGTGCCCCTGGGAGCAGTAGTACTATGCAAAGCAAAAGTGTCTTTATCAGGCCAAATTACTTTTAGAATAAGTGCAAAGGGTTATAGTAAACAGAGGCTGGTGTAGTCACAGAATGGGATGCCACAACAGCAGTGCACCTGGGAGCAGTAGTACTATGCAAAGCAAAAGTGTCTTTATCAGGCCAAATTACTTTTAGAATAAGTGCAAAGGGTTATAGTAAATAGAGGCTGGTGTAGTCACAGAATGGGATGCCCCAACCGCAGTGCCCCTGGGAGCAGTAGTACTATGCAAAGCAAAAGTGTCTTTATCAGGCCAAATTACTTTTAGAATAAGTGCAAAGGGTTATAGTAAATAGAGGCTGGTGTAGTCACAGAATGGGATGCCACAACAGCAGTGCACCTGGGAGCAGTAGTACTATGCAAAGCAAAAGTGTCTTTTTCAGGCCAAATTACTTTTAGAATAAGTGCAAAGGGTTATAGTAAATAGAGGCTTGTGTAGTCAAAGAATGGGATGCCACAACCGCAGTGCACCTGGGAGCAGTAGTACTATGCAAAGCAAAAGTGTCTTTATCAGGCCAAATTACTTTTAGAATAAGTGCAAAGGGTTATAGTAAATAGAGGCTGGTGTAGTCACAGAATGGGATGCCACAACAGCAGTGCACCTGGGAGCAGTAGTACTATGCAAAGCAAAAGTGTCTTTATCAGGCCAAATTACTTTTAGAATAAGTGCAAAGGGTTATAGTAAACAGAGGCTGTTGTAGTCACAGAATGGGATGCCACAACAGCAGTGCACCTGGGAACAGTAGTACTATGCAAAGCAAAAGTGTCTTTATCAGGCCAAATTACTTTTAGAATAAGTGCAAAGGGTTATAGTAAATAGAGGCTGGTGTAGTCACAGAATGGGATGCCACAACAGCAGTGCACCTGGTAGCAGTAGTACTATGCAAAGCAAAAGTGTCTTTATCAGGCCAAATTACTTTTAGAATAAGTGCAAAGGGTTATAGTAAATAGAGGCTGGTGTAGTCACAGAATGGGATGCCACAACAGCAGTGCACCTGGGAGCAGTAGTACTATGCAAAGCAAAAGTGTCTTTATCAGGCCAAATTACTTTTAGAATAAGTGCAAAGGGTTATAGTAAATAGAGGCCGGTGTAGTCACAGAATGGGATGCCCCAACAGCAGTGCACCTGGGAGCAGTAGTACTATGCAAAGCAAAAGTGTCTTTATCAGGCCAAATTACTTTTAGAATAAGTGCAAAGGGTTATAGTAAATAGAGGCTGGTGTAGTCACAGAATGGGATGCCACAACAACAGTGCACCTGGGAGCAGTAGTACTATGCAAAGCAAAAGTGTCTTTATCAGGCCAAATTACTTATAGAATAAGTGCAAAGGGTTATAGTAAATAGAGGCTGGTGTAGTCACAGAATGGGATGCCCCAACCGCAATGCACCTGGGAGCAGTAGTACTATGCAAAGCAAAAGTGTCTTTATCAGGCCAAATTACTTTAAAATAAGTGCAAAGGGTTATAGTAAATAGAGGCTGGTGTAGTCACAGAATGGGATGCCCCAACAGCAGTGCACCTGGGAGCAGTAGTACTATGCAAAGCAAAAGTGTCTTTATCAGGCCAAATTACTTTTAGAATAAGTGCAAGGGGTTATAGTAAATAGAGGCTGGTGTAGTCACAGAATGGGATGCCACAACAGCAGCGCACCTGGGAGCAGTAGTACTATGCAAAGCAAAAGTGTCTTTATCAGGCCAAATTACTTTTAGAATAAGTGCAAAGGGTTATAGTAAATAGAGGCTTGTGTAGTCACAGAATGGGATGCCACAACCACAGTGCACCTGGGAGCAGTAGTACTATGCAAAGCAAAAGTGTCTTTATCAGGCCAAATTACTTTTAGAATAAGTGCAAAGGGTTATAGTAAATAGAGGCTGGTGTAGTCACAGAATGGGATGCCACAACATATAACCCTTTGCACTTATTCTAAAAGTAATTTGGCCTGCACCTGGGAGCAGTAGTACTATGCAAAGCAAAAGTGTCTTTATCAGGCCAAATTACTTTTAGAATAAGTGCAAAGGGTTATAGTAAATAGAGGCTGGTGTAGTCACAGAATGGGATGCCACAACAGCAGTGCACCTGGGAGCAGTAGTACTATGCAAAGCAAAAGTGTCTTTATCAGGCCAAATTACTTTTAGAATAAGTGCAAAGGGTATAGTAAATAGAGGCTGGTGTAGTCACCTTTATCAGGCCAAATTACTTTTAGAATAAGTGCAAAGGGTTATAGTAAATAGAGGCTGGTGTAGTCACAGAATGGGATGCCCCAACCGCAGTGCACCTGGGAGAAGTAGTACTATGCAAAGCAAAAGTGTCTTTATCAGGCCAAATTACTTTTAGAATAAGTGCAAAGGGTTATAGTAAATAGAGGCTGGTGTAGTCACAGAATGGGATGCCACAACAGCAGTGCACCTGGGAGCAGTAGTACTATGCAAAGCAAAAGTGTCTTTATCAGGCCAAATTACTTTTAGAATAAGTGCAAAGGGTTATAGTAAATAGAGGCTGGTGTAGTCACAGAATGGGATGCCACAAACGCAGTGCACCTGGGAGCAGTAGTACTATGCAAAGCAAAAGTGTCTTTATCAGGCCAAATTACTTTTAGAATAAGTGCAAAGGGTTATAGTAAATAGAGGCTGGTGTAGTCACAGAATGGGATGCCCCAACAGCAGTGCACCTGGGAGCAGTAGTACTATGCAAAGCAAAAGTGTCTTTATCAGGCCAAATTACTTTTAGAATAAGTGCAAAGGGTTATAGTAAATAGAGGCTGGTGTAGTCACAGAATGGGATGCCACAACAGCAGTGCACCTGGGAGCAGTAGTACTATGCAAAGCAAAAGTGTCTTTATCAGGCCAAATTACTTTTAGAATAAGTGCAAAGGGTTATAGTAAATAGAGGCTGGTGTAGACACAGAATGGGATGCCACAACAGCAGTGCACCTGGGAGGAGTAGTACTATGCAAAGCAATAAGTGCAAAGGGTTATAGTAAATAGAGGCTGGTGTAGTCACAGAATGGGATGCCCCAACCGCAGTGCACCTGGGAGGAGTAGTACTATGCAAAGCAAAAGTGTCTTTATCAGGCCAAATTACTTTTAGAATAAGTGCAATGGGTTATAGTAAATAGAGGCTTGTGTAGTCACAGAATGGGATGCCCCAACCGCAGTGCACCTGGGAGCAGTAGTACTATGCAAAGCAAAAGTGTCTTTATCAGGCCAAATTACTTTTAGAATAAGTGCAAAGGGTTATAGTAAATAGAGGCTGGTGTAGTCACAGAATGGGATGCCCCAACCGCAGTGCACCTGGGAGCAGTAGTACTATGCAAAGCAAAAGTGTCTTTATCAGGCCAAATTACTTTTAGAATAAGTGCAAAGGGTTATAGTAAATAGAGGCTAGTGTAGTCACAGAATGGGATGCCACAACAGCAGTGCACCTGGGAGCAGTAGTACTATGCAAAGCAAAAGTGTCTTTATCAGGCCAAATTACTTTTAGAATAAGTGCAAAGGGTTATAGTAAATAGAGGCTTGTGTAGTCACAGAATGGGATGCCACAACCGCAGTGCACCTGGGAGCAGTAGTACTATGCAAAGCAAAAGTGTCTTTATCAGGCCAAATTACTTTTAGAATAAGTGCAAAGGGTTATAGTAAATAGAGGCTGGTGTAGTCACAGAATGGGATGCCACAACAGCAGTGCACCTGGGAGCAGTAGTACTATGCAAAGCAAAAGTGTCTTTATCATGCCAAATTACTTTTAGAATAAGTGCAAAGGGTTATAGTAAATAGAGGCTGGTGTAGTCACATAATGGGATGCCACAACAGCAGTGCAACTGGGAGCAGTAGTACTATGCAAAGCAAAAGTGTCTTTATCAGGCCAAATTACTTTTAGAATAAGTGCAAAGGGTTATAGTAAATAGAGGCTGGTGTAGTCACATAATGGGATGCCACAACAGCAGTGCACCTGGGAGCAGTAGTACTATGCAAAGCAAAAGTGTCTTTATCAGGCCAAATTACTTTTAGAATAAGTGCAAAGGGTTGTAGTAAATAGAGGCTGGTGTAGTCACAGAATGGGATGCCACAACAGCAGTGCACCTGGGAGCGGTAGTACTATGCAAAGCAAAAGTGTCTTTATCAGGCCAAATTACTTTTAGAATAAGTGCAAAGGGTTATAGTAAATAGAGGCTGGTGTAGTCACAGAATGGGATGCCACAACAACAGTGCACCTGGGAGCAGTAGTACTATGCAAAGCAAAAGTGTCTTTATCAGGCCAAATTACTTTTAGAATAAGTACAATGGGTTATAGTAAATAGAGGCTGGTGTAGTCACAGAATGGGATGCCCCAACCGCAGTGCACCTGGGAGCAGTAGTACTATGCAAAGCAAAAGTGTCTTTATCAGGCCAAATTACTTTTAGAATAAGTGCAAAGGGTTATAGTAAATAGAGGGTGGTGTAGTCACAGAATGGGATGCCCCAACCGCAGTGCACCTTGGAGCAGTAGTACTATGCAAAGCAAAAGTGTCTTTATCAGGCCAAATTACTTTTAGAATAAGTGCAAAGGGTTATAGTAAATAGAGGCTGGTGTAGTCACAGAATGGGATGCCACAACAGCAGTGCACCTGGGAGCAGTAGTACTATGCAAAGCAAAAGTGTCTTTATCAGGCCAAATTACTTTTAGAATAAGTGCAAAGGGTTATAGTAAATAGAGGCTGGTGTAGTCACAGAATGGGATGCCACAACAGCAGTGCACCTGGGAGCAGTAGTACTATGCAAAGCAAAAGTGTCTTTATCAGGCCAAATTACTTTTAGAATAAGTGCAAAGGGTTATAGTAAATAGAGGCTGGTGTAGTCACAGAATGGGATGCCCCAACCGCAGTGCACCTGGGAGCAGTAGTACTATGCAAAGCAAAAGTGTCTTTATCAGGCCAAATTACTTTTAGAATAAGTGCAAAGGGTTATAGTAAATAGAGGCTGGTGTAGTCACAGAATGGGATGCCACAACAGCAGTGCACCTGGGAGCAGTAGTACTATGCAAAGCAAAAGTGTCTTTATCAGGCCAAATTACTTTTAGAATAAGTGCAAAGGGTTATAGTAAATAGAGGCTGGTGTAGTCACAGAATGGGATGCCACAACAGCAGTGCACCTGGGAGCGGTAGTACTATGCAAAGCAAAAGTGTCTTTATCAGGCCAAATTACTTTTAGAATAAGTGCAAAGGGTTATAGTAAATAGAGGCTGGTGTAGTCACATAATGGGATGCCACAACAGCAGTGCACCTGGGAGCAGTAGTACTATGCAAAGTAAAAGTGTCTTTATCAGGCCAAATTACTTTTAGAATAAGTGCAAAGGGTTATAGTAAATAGAGGCTGGTGTAGTCACAGAATGGGATGCCACAACAGCAGTGCACCTGGGAGCGGTAGTACTATGCAAAGCAAAAGTGTCTTTATCAGGCCAAATTACTTTTAGAATAAGTGCAAAGGGTTATAGTAAATAGAGGCTGGTGTAGTCACAGAATGGGATGCCACAACAACAGTGCACCTGGGAGCAGTAGTACTATGCAAAGCAAAAGTGTCTTTATCAGGCCAAATTACTTTTAGAATAAGTGCAATGGGTTATAGTAAATAGAGGCTGGTGTAGTCACAGAATGGGATGCCCCAACCGCAGTGCACCTAGGAGCAGTAGTACTATGCAAAGCAAAAGTGTCTTTATCAGGCCAAATTACTTTTAGAATAAGTGCAAAGGGTTATAGTAAATAGAGGCTGGTGTAGTCACAGAATGGGATGCCCCAACCGCAGTGCACCTGGGAGCAGTAGTACTATGCAAAGCAAAAGTGTCTTTATCAGGCCAAATTACTTTTAGAATTAGTGCAAAGGGTTATAGTAAATAGAGGCTGGTGTAGTCACAGAATGGGATGCCCCAACCGCAGTGCACCTGGGAGCAGTAGTACTATGCAAATCAAAAGTGTCTTTATCAGGCCAAATTACTTTTAGAATAAGTGCAAAGGGTTATAGTAAATAGAGGCTGGTGTAGTCACAGAATGGGATGCAACAACAGCAGTGCACCTGGGAGCAGTAGTACTATGCAAAGCAAAAGTGTCTTTATCAGGGCAAATTACTTTTAGAATAAGTGCAAAGGGTTATAGTAAATAGAGGCTGGTGTAGTCACAGAATGGGATGCCACAACAGCAGTGCACCTGGGAGAAGTAGTACTATGCAAAGCAAAAGTGTCTTTATCAGGCCAAATTACTTTTAGAATAAGTGCAAAGGGTTATAGTAAATAGAGGCTGGTGTAGTCACAGAATGGGATGCAACAACCGCAGTGCACCTGGGAGCAGTAGTACTATGCAAAGCAAAAGTGTCTTTATCAGGCCAAATTACTTTTAGAATAAGTGCAAAGGGTTATAGTAAATAGAGGCTGGTGTAGTCACAGAATGGGATGCCACAACAGCAGTGCACCTGGGAGCAGTAGTACTATGCAAAGCAAAAGTGTCTTTATCAGGCCAAATTACTTTTAGAATAAGTGCAAAGGGTTATAGTAAATAGAGGCTGGTGTAGTCACAGAATGGGATGCCACAACAGCAGTGCACCTGGGAGCAGTAGTACTATGCAAAGCAACAGTGTCTTTATCAGGCCAAATTACTTTTAGAATAAGTGCAAAGGGTTATAGTAAATAGAGGCTGGTGTAGTCACAGAATGGGATGCCACAACAGCAGTGCACCTGGGAGCAGTAGTACTATGCAAAGCAAAAGTGTCTTTATCAGGCCAAATTACTTTTAGAATAAGTGCAAAGGGTTATAGTAAATAGAGGCTGGTGTAGTCACAGAATGGGATGCCCCAACCGCAGTGCACCTGGGAGCAGTAGTACTATGCAAAGCAAAAGTGTCTTTATCAGGCCAAATTACTTTTAGAATAAGTGCAAAGGGTTATAGTAAATAGAGGCTGGTGTAGTCACAGAATGGGATGCCACAACAGCAGTGCACCTGGGAGCAGTAGTACTATGCAAAGCAAAAGTGTCTTTATCAGGCCAAATTACTTTTAGAATAAGTGCAAAGGGTTATAGTAAATAGAGGCTTGTGTAGTCACAGAATGGGATGCCACAACCGCAGTGCACCTGGGAGCAGTAGTACTATGCAAAGCAAAAGTGTCTTTATCAGGCCAAATTACTTTTAGAATAAGTGCAAAGGGTTATAGTAAATAGAGGCTGGTGTAGTCACAGAATGGGATGCCACAACAGCAGTGCACCTGGGAGCAGTAGTACTATGCAAAGCAAAAGTGTCTTTATCATGCCAAATTACTTTTAGAATAAGTGCAAAGGGTTATAGTAAATAGAGGCTGGTGTAGTCACATAATGGGATGCCACAACAGCAGTGCAACTGGGAGCAGTAGTACTATGCAAAGCAAAAGTGTCTTTATCAGGCCAAATTACTTTTAGAATAAGTGCAAAGGGTTATAGTAAATAGAGGCTGGTGTAGTCACATAATGGGATGCCACAACAGCAGTGCACCTGGGAGCAGTAGTACTATGCAAAGCAAAAGTGTCTTTATCAGGCCAAATTACTTTTAGAATAAGTGCAAAGGGTTGTAGTAAATAGAGGCTGGTGTAGTCACAGAATGGGATGCCACAACAGCAGTGCACCTGGGAGCGGTAGTACTATGCAAAGCAAAAGTGTCTTTATCAGGCCAAATTACTTTTAGAATAAGTGCAAAGGGTTATAGTAAATAGAGGCTGGTGTAGTCACAGAATGGGATGCCACAACAACAGTGCACCTGGGAGCAGTAGTACTATGCAAAGCAAAAGTGTCTTTATCAGGCCAAATTACTTTTAGAATAAGTACAATGGGTTATAGTAAATAGAGGCTGGTGTAGTCACAGAATGGGATGCCCCAACCGCAGTGCACCTGGGAGCAGTAGTACTATGCAAAGCAAAAGTGTCTTTATCAGGCCAAATTACTTTTAGAATAAGTGCAAAGGGTTATAGTAAATAGAGGGTGGTGTAGTCACAGAATGGGATGCCCCAACCGCAGTGCACCTTGGAGCAGTAGTACTATGCAAAGCAAAAGTGTCTTTATCAGGCCAAATTACTTTTAGAATAAGTGCAAAGGGTTATAGTAAATAGAGGCTGGTGTAGTCACAGAATGGGATGCCACAACAGCAGTGCACCTGGGAGCAGTAGTACTATGCAAAGCAAAAGTGTCTTTATCAGGCCAAATTACTTTTAGAATAAGTGCAAAGGGTTATAGTAAATAGAGGCTGGTGTAGTCACAGAATGGGATGCCACAACAGCAGTGCACCTGGGAGCAGTAGTACTATGCAAAGCAAAAGTGTCTTTATCAGGCCAAATTACTTTTAGAATAAGTGCAAAGGGTTATAGTAAATAGAGGCTGGTGTAGTCACAGAATGGGATGCCCCAACCGCAGTGCACCTGGGAGCAGTAGTACTATGCAAAGCAAAAGTGTCTTTATCAGGCCAAATTACTTTTAGAATAAGTGCAAAGGGTTATAGTAAATAGAGGCTGGTGTAGTCACAGAATGGGATGCCACAACAGCAGTGCACCTGGGAGCAGTAGTACTATGCAAAGCAAAAGTGTCTTTATCAGGCCAAATTACTTTTAGAATAAGTGCAAAGGGTTATAGTAAATAGAGGCTGGTGTAGTCACAGAATGGGATGCCACAACAGCAGTGCACCTGGGAGCGGTAGTACTATGCAAAGCAAAAGTGTCTTTATCAGGCCAAATTACTTTTAGAATAAGTGCAAAGGGTTATAGTAAATAGAGGCTGGTGTAGTCACATAATGGGATGCCACAACAGCAGTGCACCTGGGAGCAGTAGTACTATGCAAAGCAAAAGTGTCTTTATCAGGCCAAATTACTTTTAGAATAAGTGCAAAGGGTTATAGTAAATAGAGGCTGGTGTAGTCACAGAATGGGATGCCACAACAGCAGTGCACCTGGGAGCGGTAGTACTATGCAAAGCAAAAGTGTCTTTATCAGGCCAAATTACTTTTAGAATAAGTGCAAAGGGTTATAGTAAATAGAGGCTGGTGTAGTCACAGAATGGGATGCCACAACAACAGTGCACCTGGGAGCAGTAGTACTATGCAAAGCAAAAGTGTCTTTATCAGGCCAAATTACTTTTAGAATAAGTGCAATGGGTTATAGTAAATAGAGGCTGGTGTAGTCACAGAATGGGATGCCCCAACCGCAGTGCACCTAGGAGCAGTAGTACTATGCAAAGCAAAAGTGTCTTTATCAGGCCAAATTACTTTTAGAATAAGTGCAAAGGGTTATAGTAAATAGAGGCTGGTGTAGTCACAGAATGGGATGCCCCAACCGCAGTGCACCTGGGAGCAGTAGTACTATGCAAAGCAAAAGTGTCTTTATCAGGCCAAATTACTTTTAGAATTAGTGCAAAGGGTTATAGTAAATAGAGGCTGGTGTAGTCACAGAATGGGATGCCCCAACCGCAGTGCACCTGGGAGCAGTAGTACTATGCAAATCAAAAGTGTCTTTATCAGGCCAAATTACTTTTAGAATAAGTGCAAAGGGTTATAGTAAATAGAGGCTGGTGTAGTCACAGAATGGGATGCCACAACAGCAGTGCACCTGGGAGCAGTAGTACTATGCAAAGCAAAAGTGTCTTTATCAGGGCAAATTACTTTTAGAATAAGTGCAAAGGGTTATAGTAAATAGAGGCTGGTGTAGTCACAGAATGGGATGCCACAACAGCAGTGCACCTGGGAGAAGTAGTACTATGCAAAGCAAAAGTGTCTTTATCAGGCCAAATTACTTTTAGAATAAGTGCAAAGGGTTATAGTAAATAGAGGCTGGTGTAGTCACAGAATGGGATGCAACAACCGCAGTGCACCTGGGAGCAGTAGTACTATGCAAAGCAAAAGTGTCTTTATCAGGCCAAATTACTTTTAGAATAAGTGCAAAGGGTTATAGTAAATAGAGGCTGGTGTAGTCACAGAATGGGATGCCACAACAGCAGTGCACCTGGGAGCAGTAGTACTATGCAAAGCAAAAGTGTCTTTATCAGGCCAAATTACTTTTAGAATAAGTGCAAAGGGTTATAGTAAATAGAGGCTGGTGTAGTCACAGAATGGGATGCCACAACAGCAGTGCACCTGGGAGCAGTAGTACTATGCAAAGCAACAGTGTCTTTATCAGGCCAAATTACTTTTAGAATAAGTGCAAAGGGTTATAGTAAATAGAGGCTGGTGTAGTCACAGAATGGGATGCCACAACAGCAGTGCACCTGGGAGCAGTAGTACTATGCAAAGCAAAAGTGTCTTTATCAGGCCAAATTACTTTTAGAATAAGTGCAAAGGGTTATAGTAAATAGAGGCTGGTGTAGTCACAGAATGGGATGCCACAACCGCAGTGCACCTGGGAGCAGTAGTACTATGCAAAGCAAAAGTGTCTTTATCAGGCCAAATTACTTTTAGAATAAGTGCAAAGGGTTATAGTAAATAGAGGCTGGTGTAGTCACAGAATGGGATGCCACAACAGCAGTGCACCTGGGAGCAGTAGTACTATGCAAAGCAAAAGTGTCTTTATCAGGCCAAATTACTTTTAGAATAAGTGCAAAGGGTTATAGTAAATAGAGGCTGGTGTAGTCACAGAATGGGATGCCACAACAGCAGTGCACCTGGGAGCAGTAGTACTATGCAAAGCAACAGTGTCTTTATCAGGCCAAATTACTTTTAGAATAAGTGCAAAGGGTTATAGTAAATAGAGGCTGGTGTAGTCACAGAATGGGATGCCACAACAGCAGTGCACCTGGGAGCAGTAGTACTATGCAAAGCAACAGTGGTTAACCAGGGTGAAACAGCTAACAAAGCCAGTGACCCAGGCAGTAACACTCAGGCTGCATCAAAACAAAAAAAAATCCCTGTCACTGCATCCGTTTTTTTCCTACCTTTCCCTGCTTCTCCCTGACTTCCTGCCTGTCTCCCGCCTGTCTACTGGCTGTCTACTGGCTGTCCCTAACTCTCTACCTATCTCTCCCTGAATACAGTCTGCAGTGTCCTCCTGAGTCCTGGCTCTCACGAATGCAATAGACAAATGCGCAAAAGCAAGATGGCCGCCGCCTTATATAGCGCTGTGACCTCACCGGGCTTGCTGGCTGCTGATAGGCTGCATGTGACTGTCCCAGCATATACTGCCCCAGCTTACATGTCTGGACATGTCGCGTAGACCATCCTATAATGCCTGTCATGGAAATGAATGGATTTTAGAAAAAAACTTCGCTCGATCGAATCGCGGGGAAATTCGGATTCGATCCGAATCGAATTTGTCATGAAATTCGGATCGAATCCGGGTTCGTCCGGATCAATTCGCTCATCCCTAGTGCTGATATTCAAATTCGTTGTGAATCGATTTTTTTCTGAAATTCGGAACAAATTCACATTCATCAGATTTGATTCACTTATCCCTAATAGATGTATTACATGCCTAGTAAATGCTTTGCAGATGGGCAGAAAGGAGTTGTGTTAAAAACCCAGTTAGTGCTATGCAGATGGGCAGATATGAGTTCTTTGACAATAAAAATGTATAGATTAACACCGCGCTAAAATCTTAAATGAATTTTCCTGTGAAATACTTAATAACAACTTTTAAAAATTATTTTGCTACAACGTGTCAAACCTTTCATTCACAAAAAGTCCCACAGCATTATATAGTTAAGAGACACGGAGCAATAAGGGCACAATATGATGTGACCACAAGAAACAGTCTTTAAAATGTTTTTTGGGGGGGTGTCCCACGGTGCATGCACATCTACAGAAATGATCTTGTCACACGTGCCCGTCACCTCCACACATGTGCGCTTACCAGATTGATAAGATTTGGAAAGCCTTGAGACAATTTCTGCTATTAGAAGATTCCAGGTGCTTCAATGCTTCAGTGCACAATTTATACACTCATCACGGCCATGTGTAGGATCCGCTCATATATTTTAAAAAAGCACAAAAGAAATCTAGTGCAACCCCGTGGGAACTTTTTTAAAAAACAATTTAATAAAAAAGATGCACTCACATATTCTTTGGAGTAATACGCGCCAATACAAATACACAGGTTAGGAGGGAGTCCTTTTCTTTCCCTTTTTCCTTGCAACCGTTAAAATGGGCGCCAAAGCTTAAAATGAATGAAGTAAAGAGGTAGCCGCCGTCTCCTATCTCCTCTCCTAACGCGTTTCGTTGCGTGCGCAACTTTATCTTTATCTCTGCAATGCAGATGAACAAAGATGAGATGTATGAAATGCCCAGTGAAACGTCTATGCAGATGGGCACAGATGAATTCTTGTATTAATTGCCCGGTTATTGTTATGCAGATGGGCACAGATGAATTCTTGTAATACATGCCCAGTAACTGCTATATAGATGAGCGCAGGTATGCTTTTATATTAAATGTCTGGTAAATTCTATGCAGATAGGTACAGGCGAGTTCTTGTATCAAATATCCAGTAAATGCTATGCAGATGTTCAAGATGAGTTGTTGAATTAAATACCCAATAAGTGCTATGCAGATGGGCACAGATGAGTTCATTTATTTAACACCATTTAAGCACTATGCAGATTGGCACAGATGAATTGTTGTATAAAATGCCCAGTAATTGCTATGCAAATGGACATAGATGTGTTCTTGTATCAAATGTCCAGTAACTGTGATGCAGATGGGCAGAGTTAAGTTCTTGTAATATATGCCCAGTAAATGCTAAGCAAGTGGGCAGAGATGATGTGTTGAATTAAATACCCAGTAAATGTTAGTTAGTGTTTTGAACAGGATTTGCTGTGGCACTGGCAGCCAGTGTAGGGATTGGCAGAAAGGAGCAGAGCTGGATGAGTGGGAGGAGAGCTGGATGAGGCGAGCAGCAGAGTTCAGGTTAGATTGGAGGGGTGCCAGTCTGTTAATTGGTAAGCCACAAAGAAGGATGCTGCAGTAGTCCATTCCATATGATCAGGGCATGCACTAACAATTTAGTGGTGTCAGGTGAGAGGCAGGGATGGATGCATGAGATGTTTTTAGGTTGGAAGCGACATGAAGTGGCTAGGGGTTTGAATGAGAGGGCAGAGTTGATAAAATTACCCAGTAAATGCTATGTAGAAGGGCAGAGATGAGTTCTTCTAATAAATACCATATCCAGTTAGCACTATGCAGATGGGCCCGATGAGTTCTTATATTTATTACCCAAGTTATATGCCAATGAGTACAGATGAGTTGTATTAAATTCTCATTAAGTGCTTTCTTGTAATGCCAAGTTAATTATATGCAGGTGGGCAGAGATTGGTTATGGTATTAAATACCCAGTAGAAGCGATGTAGATAGGCAGGGCTGAATTCATGTAATACATACCATACCTAGTAAGCGCTTTGCGGATGGGCAGAGATGATTTTTTTTTTAATTAAATGCAGTAAATGTTCGGCAGAGATGGGTTGTTGTATTAAATACCTAGTAAATGCATTCAGAAGGTCAGAGTTGAGTTGTTGTATTAAATACCCAGTAAATGCTATGCATATAGGCACAGATGAGTTGTTGTATTAAATACCCATTAAGTAATGTGCGGTTAGGCACAGATGATTTCTTGTATTAAATGGCAAGTAAGTGATATGCAGATGGGCACAGATTCATTATTGTATCAAATGCCCAGTAAATTCTAGGCAGATGGGCAAAGGTTAGTTATTACATTAAAGTGGACCAACACCCACCGGTGATCGGCCCAGGAATCTATAAGATTCCCGGGCCGATCACCTCCCTCCCCGCGGGACATCCGAGATCGGGATGTCCCGCGGGGTGAAACCCCCCCAAACACCCCAAACTCCCTACCGTCTGTGAATGGCCGGCGCGGGCACGCGCGCGTCAAGAGGGACGCGCGGGAGGCGGCGGCGGAGGAGCCGCTTGTCCGCGGCTTGTCCGTCGGCGCGGGGAGAGGTGAGTTCGGGGGGTTCGGGGGGGTTTCACACAGCGGGGCACCCCGATCGGAGGTGCCCCACCGAAGTGGACCAAGACCCAGGATAGTCAAAATCCTGGGTGTTGGTCCACTTTAAATGCTGAGTAAATGCAATGCGGATTGGTACATATGAGTTGTATTAAATTTCCAGTGAGTGCCATGCAGATGGGCACAGATGAGTTTTTGTATTAAGTGCCCAGTAAATTCTATGCATATGGGCATATGTGAGATATAACAAACATATAGTACACAGAGCAAATTATATTTTATAATACTAATAAGCTAGAGCAGCTTGCAGATATTTTAAAATGTCCAGATGGTACAAACTAAAAGTTCAAAGCTTCTATAAAGTGGATGATGAGCTACCACTTCATCCTCCGTGCCATTAGTAGAAGGGAAACGCAATTGACTTCCCCAAGTGCCCACCACCTGTATTAATTACCCTTACCAGATGGGTGAATAAATTGAGCTTTTCAGTTTAGGATCTCAATTTATTTTTGGTGCTGGTCTCTCAGGTCCTCTGCAATTCAATGGCCTAATGATCCTCCAGGGATATAAATTCCTTAATCATGCATAATTATGCTTCCCAGGGGAATACATGTAAAGGAAGGAATAAACTAGGATAGCGTGATATCGTTTTTAATAATAGCCTTGGTTAAAAATGATTAAAATGCGCGCTCACATTTTATAAAAGCATTTCCAGCATTAAATCAACAGGCAAGGATCTCACCGCACATCTCCAGTCTTAGAAAAAGTTACGGGCATGCAACGAAACGCGTCGACAGATACAGGCGGCAAGGCGGTCATCATTTACAACACTTAGGAGGACCCGCACACCCATACCTGTCATCATTATTGGGACACCTGCGGCCGCGGTGTAAGAGATGTGCGGTGAGATCCTTGCCTGTTGATTTAATGCTGGAAATGCTTTTATAAAATGTGAGCGCGCATTTTAATCATTTTTAACCAAGGCTATTATTAAAAACGATATCACGCTATCCTAGTTTATTCCTTCCTTTACATGTATTCCCCTGGGAAGCATAATTATGCATGATTAAGGAATTTATATCCCTGGAGGATCATTAGGCCATTGAATTGCAGAGGACCTGAGAGACCAGCACCAAAAATAAATTGAGATCCTAAACTGAAAAGCTCATTTTATTCACCCATCTGGTAAGGGTAATTAATACAGGTGGTGGGCACTTGGTGAAGTCAATTGCGTTTCCCTTCTACTAATGGCACGGAGGATGAAGTGGTAGCTCATCATCCACTTTATAGAAGCTTTGAACTTTTAGTTTGTACCATCTGGACATTTTAAAATATCTGCAAGCTGCTCTAGCTTATTAGTATTATAAAATATCATTTGCTCTGTGTACTATATGTTTGTTAGCTTTTCAGAATTTGATGGAATAATGAAATTCTATACACGTTGAGCATCCAAAAAACACATTATATTGAAATCAAAAGTGGTTTACCATTGTCATAAGAATTTAGTAGCGCGGGTCAGCACGAACCATTTTTATTGTCTATTATATGTGAGATATAGTTTTAAATACCCAGTAAGTGTTATTCAGATGGGCACAGATGTGTTCTTGTATTAAATGCCCAGTAAATGCTACGCAGATGAATTGTATTAAATATCCTGTAACCACTATGCAGATGGGAACACATGAGTTGTTATATTAAATACCCAGTAAGTGCTGTGCAGAGCAGCACAGTTTATTTATTGTATTAAATGCAGAGTAAGTGCTATGCAGATGGGCACAGATTCGTTCTTGTATTAAATGTTCCGTAATTTCTATGCAGACGGGCACAGATGAGTTCTCGTATTAAATACTCTGTATGCGATATGCAGAGAGGCACAGATGAGTTGTTATATGAAATACACAGTAAATGCTATGCAGATGGGCCGATATTAGTTATTGTTTTAAATGCACAGTATATGCTATGCACATGGGAACAAAAGGGATTTTGTATCAAATGCATATTAACTACTATGCAGATAGGCAGAGTTGAGTTCTTGTATTAAATGCCCATTAAATGGTATGCAGATGGACACAGATGGGTTCTTGTATCAAATTCCCAGTAAATGCTATGCAGATGGGCATAGTTGAGTTCTTTCATTAAATGCTGAGTAAATGCTATGCAGATGGGCACAGATGAGTTGTATTAAATGCCCAGCGAGTGCCATGCAGATGAGCAGAGATAAGTTATTGTAATACATGCCTATTAAATTCTATGCTTATGGGCACAGATGAGTTTTTGTATTTAATGACCATTAATTCTGACACAGATGGGCAGAGATGAGTTGTTGCATTAAATGCCCAATAACTGCTATGCATATAGGCACAGATAAGTAGTTGTGTGAAATACCCAGTAAGTGCTTTGCCATTGGGCAGGGATGATTTCTTGTAATAAATACCATGTAAATGCTATGCAAATGGGTCCAGACGAGTTTTATTAAATACCTAGTAAGTGCATACAGATGTTCAGAGTTGAGTACTTGTATTAAATGGCCAGTAAATACTATGCATATGGGCAGAGATGATTTTTATGTATTAAATAACTAGTAATTGTTATGCAGATGAGAGAGATGAGTCCCTGTATTAAATTCCCAGTGAGTGCTATGCAGATGGACACAGATGGGTTCTTGTATCAAATGCCCAGTTATTGCTATGCATATGGGTACATTGTTGTATTAAATACCCAGTAATTGCAATGCAGATTGTCAGAGATGAGTTATTGTATTAAATGCCCAGTAAATGTTATGCAGATGGGCACAGATGGGTTATTTTATTAAATACCTAGGAAGTGCATACAGATGGTCAGAGTTGAATTGTTGCATTAAATATCCAGTAAATGCTATGCAAATGGACATAGATGGGTTCTTGTATCAAATGCCCAGTAACTGCTATGTAAATGGGCTAAATTTAGTTCTTGTATTTTATGCCCAGTAAATGCTATGCAGATGGCAGAGTTGAGTTATTGTATTAAATGTCCAGTAAAATCTATGCATATGGGCAGAGATGAGTTAATGCCCACTGAAGATGGTCACAGGTGAGTTTTTGTATTAAATGATCAGTAAATGCTATCCAGATGGAGATACATTCTTGTATTAAATGACCAGTGAGTACTATGCATATGGGCACAGATGCGTTATCGTATTCAGTGCTCAGTAAATTCTATGCATATGGGAACAGATGAGTTCTTGTAATAAATGCCCATTAAATGTTATGCAGATGAGCAGAGATTATATCTTATATTTATTACCCAGTATGTTCTATGCATATGGGCACCAATGAGTTCTTGTATTTAATGCCGAGTAATTGTTATGCAGATGGGAAGAGATACATTTTGAATTAAATACCCTTTGAGTGCTATGCAGATAGTGCAGAGATGATGTCTGGTATTAAATGCCTAGTAAATGCTATGCAGATGGGCACACATAAGTATTACATTGAGTATTAATTGTATTAATTACCTAATAAGTGCATACAGATGGTCAGAGTTGAGTTTTTGTATTGCCCAGTAAGTGCTATGTAGATGGGCACAGATGAGGTCTTCTATTAAATACCCAAGAAATGCTATGCAGATGGGAAGGTATGAGTTCCTGTATTAAATACGTAGTAAGTAGCTAGATGGGTACAGATGAGTTCTTATAGCAAAAGCCCTGTAATTGTTATGCAGATGGGTAGAGATGAGTTGTTGAATTAAATACTCTCTATGCATACTCTCATACATCTATGCAGATGGACTGAGATGAATTGTATTAAATGCCCAGTAAATGCAATGTAGAGAGAATATATATATATATATATATATATATATATATATATATATGTTTCTCGCTGGCAGATACATGTGCAGAATTGTCAACTTGAAACACTAACTCTTATGTGGCTTACTAAAAATGTAACATGATGCTTTTTAAATCATATTGTTTCTCAGTGTGATCACATTCCCTTTCTTTTATTTAGAGGCTCCATCAGATCCAGAAATTGAAATGGAAAAGAGTGAAGTACAAATAAAAGAAGATGCCGTAAAGGTAAATGATAATTTGACCAATGTGCAAGTTGTGAATGCCCAACCAAATATTTGGTTACATGCACAGCAAAAAGAATACAAGATAGGGCAAGATATGTCTGAATGCAAGCTACAGTAGGATTCTGGCTGTCATTCAGGGCCGTATTTACAGCAAGGCAAACCTAGGCATGTGCCTAGGGTGCTTGCATGTCAGTAGGGCGGCCGTCCATGACAGCAGCAACAAAAAAAGATTTTTTTACTTTAGTTCGGCCGTGGCCCGCCAGGTGCGCGAACCCGTGGGGTGCCTGCGCCCAGGAAATGCCCTGGTGGCTCCGGCGGCACTCTTATCTCCCCACGGTCTTGATGGCTCCGGCGGCACTATAACCCCTCCACAGTCTCGATGGCTCGGGCGGCGCTCTCACTCACCCCCCCCCCACGGTCTCGATGGCTCTGGCAGCGCTCTCACCCCCCCACCATGGTCTCAATGGCTCGGGCAGCAGCACTCTGCCTCGGAGGCTCCGGCGCCCGCACCACCCCTCCCCGCCTTAGAGGATCCCGCACCGCCCCTCCCACCCTGGTGAAGCTGCTCCGCCTCCCGCATCCCCCGTCTCGGAGGCTCTGCCGCCTGCACCAGCTGCGTCTCAGAGGCTCCGGTGAGTGTGTCTGTGTGTGTGTGTGTGTCTGTGAGTGTGTGTGTCTGTGTGTGTGTGACTGTGTGTCTGTCTGTGTGTGTGTGTCTGTGAGTGTGTGTCTGTGATTGTGTGTCTGTGAGCGTGTGTCTGTGTGTGTGTCTGTGAGTGAGTGGTGTGTGTGTGTCTGTGAGTGTGTGTGTGTGTGTCTGTGAGTGTGTGTGTGTATCTGTGAGTGTGTGTGTGAGTGAGTGTGCGGGATTAGGGGTCTGATCTTGACATTGGACCAAGGGGGACTCACCCATGCAGTGGAACAAAACACTCAGAGGATCTAGAGACCACAGGTCAGGCCCCTGGCCTTAACCAGGGGCATCCCGATTTGGAATGCCCTGGGGGTAAGGTCAGAGGCCAGCCCCCACAACACCCATAGACACTCACCTCTTCCCGGTCCAATGGTGTATGCACAGGCTCTGATCAAATGAGAGCCGGCTACTGTCACTAATTAGTTCGGCAGTAATTCGGCAGCTGACTCACATTAATTGGGATCCCAGCCTGCTGAATTATGCAGTGACGGTGGGCGGCTTTCATTGGACCTGAGTGCATGCACGGTTAGAGCCAGGGAAGGTAAGTGTTTACTGGACTTTCTGACGGGTATATACAAAGCTGGGTTTCCCGGGACAAAGCCCGCGACTGGTCCTGGTATGTTTTGCTCCACTTTAAAGAGGAATATCGGAGACTTCAGGGCCATCTGAGTTCCACTCCTTGTGGCATCCTGAACTGGTATGCCCCGCTGTGTAAAATGCCCCCAGTAGCCTTGCTGTCTCTGTCACCCCCTTGCTTTTTCACAGTGATGTTCTACCATTTTTCTACCATTTTGTTTTTGATAGAGTTGGACAGTGTTAGAGCCCATTTTTCCTTAAGACATTTATTGTAAAGCAGACCTACCTGAAACACACATTTATGGTGTAATCCCATTTTCTCCCACCAACACCACCACTGCCCCGCTGTGTGGAACCCGCTGGGGCACACATAAACACTCACCTTTCCCTGTTCCAACGGTGCATGCGCGGACTCTCATCCATTGAGTGCCATCAGCCGTGACTATGTCATTCTGCAAACAGCTCTTATTGAGTAGAATGGAGAGCATGTGCTACTGCATCCCCAGTGGCGTGCATGCTCTGGGGATGTGGCAGCTCATGCTGCCCATCCCCAACAATGAAAGCAGCTTGGCAAGTTACATAGTCACAGCAGGCGGCTCTCATTGTACAAGACCCCACACATGTGCATCGTTGGAGCGAGGAAGAGGTGAGTGGAAAATGTCTTTCTTGGGGGTTTCACACAATGGGGCATCTGAATTCGGGGTACCCCGAGGGACCAGAACAAAACCTGGGAAAATCTAGTTCCCGTTTTTTGTTTTGCTTTAAATATCGGGGGAGGGGGGTGTGACCAAAAAAGTGCCTAGGGCAGCACAAATCCTAAATACGGCCCTGCTGTCATTGACGCCTTAATAAAAACAAATGAGCGGATACACCATGTACAGGAATAGTGTAATATTTGTTTTTGCAAAATTGCATATATTAAGTATGTACAGAAAGGATATGGAGGCCGATTTATTACTAGCGCCATGTATCGCCATGTGAGCAACTTTATAGCTGGTTATTTAGAGGTTCCATCAGATCCAGAAATTGAAATGGAAGAGTGAAGTACAAATAAAAGAAGATGCCATAAAGGTAAATGATAATTTGACCAATGTGCAAATTGTGAATGCTCAACCAAATATTTGGTTGCACGCACAGCAAAAAGAATACAAGATAGGGCGAGATATGTCTGAAACCGAGCTACAGTAGGATTCTGGCAGCCATTGATGCCTTATTAAAAACAAATGAGCAGATACACCATATACAGGAATAGTGTAATACCTGTTTTAGCAAAACTGCATATTCAGTATGTACAGAAAGGATGTGGAGGCTGATTTATTACTAGCACCATGTGAGCACCTTTTTAGTGGTGCTAAGAGCGACTGCTAGTAGATGCTGTAAGCGGGTGTTATTGTTAAGGCTGGATGGCACCAACTAATTGCTAAATAGATGTGGTGCAATGCTCTGGATACCACTCAAAGACCCAAAGCACTATTTACAAGTGGGGGTGCCCAAACCCCCAAGGAATATAAACCAGAGACTTAATATTGCACACACTAAGATAATATCAAAAGCATTTATTTATTCAATCCACATAATACAAAAAGACTAAAGACAATTTAAAAACATAAAAGACACACACAATTTCATAATCTACCATCGAGGGGGGGGGGGGGGGCACTGTTGCTCAGGGCTGCCATTAAAACTAATCAATAATAAATGATAAATAAAGCTCAATACCCACAGCCCTTCTGAGGGCAAAAATTATCAATAAAAACTAAAGGGCTATGTGCTTCCCAATCAAGTGCATCAAAGACTAATAAACAATCAGATTAATCCAGTGCAAAAATCTGCAATATACTATATGAGGTAGGTACAAATACATAAAGAAAAAACACACTTATCTTACATATACATAGTGTCCATGATAAGGCCAGTCACTCGCACCCCTATGGAAAAAGCCCACGCGTTTCGAGACCCGTCTCTTTTTCAAGGCAGAAGAGACGGGTTTGTCTCGAAACGCTATGGTGTGGTGGGCTCTGTAGAAGCGCTCTGCCTGATTCACTGCAGAGCCAATGGAGAACGCTAGGTGGTGTCCTAAGGTCAAAGACTGCACCACATCCAACAAGAGGACAATGCTGCAGCCAGGTAGCACCAGCTCAGTGCGTCCAGCACTTGTTGCTCTGCACCATATTTAGGAAAAAACTACACACAGGCACCCTAGCATACAGCGCCAGACGTTGTGTGATTAAAGTCTGTTTGTAAACACATATACACCAGTAACAGAGCAAAAACATATGGAATGACACTGTGACAATGACACTTTAGTGCAAGACAATTCTGCATAAAAATATAAAAACAAAAAAAAATTATAAAAGTGTTTGTTTGCAGGCAAGGAAAGGTCACACAATGATTTGAAGCAAAACATTTTACATTTTAATGGCCCAACACACACTATTTAACCACAGTTAAATGAAACCCCAGTGAAATATATGGCAGAAGAACACTGTGAGTGAAAGGTAATACATGGAGCTCCTGAAACTAGAGCGCCGGCGCTATACACTGAGCCGGCTCTAGTGATACATGTGACGCTATGTGATGCTGTCAGAGGTGCTCACCAGATTCGCTTTCTTAAATGTGGGTTCACATATAGCGCCCAGAGTTCACCAGACGCTACGTGCCGCTACATAGCACTACCTGGCGCTAGCCTTTCTTAAATAACCCCCACAATTAGGGATGAGTTAAACCAGACTTTAAAATCCAGAACAGGTGCCTGGGTTTGTGAACATGAACTAACATTTCTGATGGATGTCCGGGATCATGTTTGAAGCTGAATAAAGAAGACTGTTGAAAGTCTGGGGTGCAGCCTTTCAATACGTTTATCATCAGTGGTCACTTCCACAGCCACATCTTTTACAGTTGTTATACTACCACCAAACTCTGCATTTCCACAGGGACTCATTCTAAGTAGTTTAGGGAGCAGCATTAGGTCTCTGCAACCAGATGCACACTTCAAAATTAGGGCATGAGTGTCAAACTCAAATACACAGGGAGCCAAAATTAAGAACTTGGACAGAGTCGTGGGCCAACCTTGATAGCTTTTGAAAAAAGTCTACAATTGAAGACATTTTTTTTTTCATCAGATACAACGATAGCCATGGCATGACACAAGTCACTCCATAACCGTGGCACTACTAATTTGTTATATCAGACATAAGTAATCCCAAATCCATGGCGTGGAGGGAGGGTTCGTCATGGGGGCTTTTAGGTGGGAAGTCAGTGAATGCCTGCAGCCCAGCAGTCACACAGTGTGTGACTCCCCCAATCTGCTCTGCTATACAGCATGAGATGTCCAGGGTGGGCAGGGCTGCTCAGCAAACACAGGGGAAACAGAGGATGCAGCATGGGGCCACTGCAAATTTCTAGCTCTGTTCTGACAGTGTTACCTAATCTCAGCTTTAGCCTAACCTCCTTCTAATGCTTCCCTGCTGACTGGAAGACAGGGAATCAAGATCTAAGAGCACTTTGGTGCTCTTCCTGACCCCACCCCTCCACTGTGCAAGCTTGCAGGCGGGCAAGGGAGGCCACCTAGTAAAGGATTTATGCACCCTAGCCTGAATTTGCAAAAAAAAGTCCCTGGCAGTGGCGGGGCAGTTGCAACTTGCTGTGGTCTATCCTACCTTCTGCCATTGGGCTGGGAGAGGCTGGGAGGGGCGCAGGGCAGATTATTGCCCTTGGGTCCAATCTGATGACACTGTGGGAAAGATTTGGCCTGCAGGACAGAGTTTGACACATGTGGTTTAGCACTTTCTACTAACAGAAACCACTGCAAAATATATTTTAAATGTTTTAAGTAACACAAATCGCATTTGAAGTGTTTTTACAGACACAGACCACAGAAAAGCATCTTAAAGGGGCCTGTACCACCTGCACTTACTGCAAACCATCTTATATGGGGTCTGTACCACCTGCACTGCAAATTACTCTGTGGAAACTTTGTGAAGTTTCAGCCTGTGTAAAGAGCAGTGCAATGGGACAGAAGTGTGTAGCTTTAAAAACAGCTGAACTGGCATGTATTTGGTAAGAAATTGTTTTAGATTTTGTTGTATTTTCCTTTATTAAATCAAAAGTGTACTGATTTAATTTTTCTTTAATGTGATTTGGATAGTATTGCATTGGTAGTATAGTTTTGGCCTGTTGCTGTTGGCTAACCAGGTGTGGATAAAATAGGCAGGGTTCTAATGAACCTAGCAAAAGAGCTAGCAATCCTTCATTAGCTTAACTAAGAGGGGCTTGTATATAAACAGGTGAGCTGCTCTGTTGAGTTTCAGCCTGTGTGAGAACAGCTTGACAAGTGCAGCGGGATAGAAGTGTGTATTGTATTGTATTTTTCTTGTCTAAATCAAAAGTGTACTGATTCAATTAGTCTTGAATGACAAGTGATTTGGATAGTAGTACTATACAGATGTAGCCACCGTTACTGTTTCCCATATTTAAATACAATTAGTTAAGTAAAACTGGTGAAGATATGTTATCTAGCTATTGTGTTAAAATCCAATACACTAGCAGTGTGCTATTCAGTGTTGTCAACACCAGGAGGCGCATGAGAGCATGGCCTATCATAACTACAACACATTGGCCTCTTTTCAGTAACAGTTGAACAGTTATGCACTTTAGCTGAAAAAATAATTTCATTGTTACTGGATTACCAGCTAGGCATTTTTATGGAGGAACCCAGCCAGGAACTATAGGCTGACTGTATATTTGCTGCTCCTCTGGCTGGGTCTTGTGTTTGTGGAATATTTGGACACAGCTGACATGAGGCCCAAAACCTGGGCCCAAAAGGTAACCTGGCTGACTCCCATAACCTGTAATCTGAGTAGAATCTGCTACCTATTTGAAGCATAGGGCCAAGCCATTATGCATAGGTTATGGATCGGCCCAACCAGAAACTACATTAAAAGTGGTGGGGCCCAGGGCATGGCATGTATCCTGAAGTAAAGGCTAAGCCCCCCATAACCTAGTTGGGCGCTGTGTGACCCTCTCCCCAGCAGCGGCCATAGCAGCAGTGCTCTATGTATACTAGGCTCACTTCTCTTCTTGTAGATCTTGGTGTACAGACTCGGTGTACAGTTATCAATACCAATATCCTGCTGGTAGTGAAAACTGCTTCCATAAAACACACATGTTACTACCTGCAATCTGCTGCTTTTAGCAATTGTGCACCAAGTCTTTATAACAAGATCTACAAGCAGAGATAAGTAAGGTCTTACTTATCTCTGCTTGTAGATCTGCTTGTACACAGAACACTGCTGCTAGCCATGTGTAAGCTGGGGGGTTACTATAGAGGATGAAGAGTTTGTGACTGCACTGGGGCCCCGGAGGTCATGGGGTCCCCTTATTGTGGCTCATCCCCATTATTTATCATATTTGTGCTCACTTGACATAATTGTGTGAGGTTGAGTGAGCTCCCTCACCTCAGAAGAGGTCATAGCAGTAGTGTTTAGTGTGTACAGGGCTCACTTCTTGTAGATCTTGGTGGACAGCCAGTACAACTGCATATAGCAACACTCATTTACTACCTGCAATCTGTTGCTATTAGCAACTGTACACCAAGTCTGTACAGCAAGATCCACAAGAAGAGAGAAGCTCTGTACACACAGAAAACTGCTGATATGGCTGATGCTGAGGTCAGAGATCTCACTCACATCTACACATGCCCAGCAGCAGTGTTCTGTGTGTACAGGGCTATACATATGCAGCACTGATTGAACAAGAGAGCCTACGGATGTGCCGGTTTTTAAAGAATAAGTAGCCTTGCAAAAAAAATGTCTCCAGGGCTGGCTATTTTTCTATGTTTGGAGCACCAAACATGGGTGTTTTAGGGGTTTGACACAGCTGCCACTTGGCTGTTATTTTTTTACTGGCTGTCATTCCGCCCAAAAGATGAGTGTACTGGGTTACCCCCAGTGTCTTACAACAGGGCATCGCAATAGGTGGTCGCTCCTATATAAAGGAATGGCAGGAACATTCAGGTAGCGTTTAGGTTTGCTTTAAAAGGAGATTATATAAAAAAATATTCAAGGGTTGTAACCTCACTCACTCACTAGTATGTAGGGCAGTCATGGCCTAGAGGTAAGAAAGCGGCCTTGCAACCTGAGCAATGCAGGTTTGAATTCCAGCGTTAGAACATGACCGAAGTGCTCTTAAATGCTCTTGCAAGGCACCTAACCCCATGAAGTCTCCCCAGGTGCTGTAATTACGGCAGCCCACTCCTTTGGGAGGTATTGGTGAACAGTTACCAATATATTTCTGGGAGTGAAAATTGCTTCCATAAAATACACAACTCACTGCACAGATGAGTCCAATGCAGTGGAAACTCTTTTTGTATCATCCTAAAAATGCACCTTTCCGGCAGTCCCCACAGTGCATGCACAAACTATCATCCAATCAACTGAATTGGGATGTTCCTCTGTGAGAAACCCTCCCCGGCTCGGCCCCAAAACTTACCTTTCCATATTTTCATGGCACATGTTCGGGCTCTCGTCTTTTTGTATTCCATGGCCACCGAAACCATCACTTACCCTGGATCTTGGTTCTTGCCCAGAGGGGCATCCTGATTTGGGATGCCTGCTGTGTAAAACCCCCCATTTTCCCCCATAACTCACCTTTCCCCTGGCCCAAGCCGCACGCGCTGGCTTTCGTTCGATCAGCGCTGTATGCTGTGCATATTAACAAATTGGGATGCTTTTTACTGCCCCCTAAATGCCCCCAAAAACTTAAATTTCTTCCAGTCCCATAGCATATGCGTGCCAACGGGCGCTGAATATCATGAAAGAAATACTGCTCTGTTTGTAACAGAGCCCGACATAGTGAAGGGGGGGTGGCTGCATCCCTGGCCTCCGTGTGGTCTGCGCTAGACTCGCGCACCCCAGCCTATCTGGTTTTGGGCTGATGTAGGACTTTCATAATTTGGGATGCCCCATTAAAGTGGACCAAAACCAAAGTTGGTTGAAATCATGGATTTTGGTTTTATTTTAAAGAGAAATAAAACCCAAAAATTTCACTTTCTTCCTTTTCCTCTGTGGTGGGGCATACCGATTTGGGGTGCCCCACTGTGTGTATCCCGTCAATAGCCCTTTGCTACTTGGAGCAACAAAATGATATGAATCAAGTGAACACCGCCTGCTGCATCCGCACTCAGGACTAACTGTGGGTGTGCCCACGTCCACTATTCACAAAGGCCTGGTGTGGTTATGTGTAGCGAGGGAAGAGGTAAGTGAAACCAGGTGATCCAGGGGTAGAGGGGTTTCACACAGTGTGGCATCCCAACTTGGGGTGCCCCAAGTAAGTGGAACTATCACAACGATAGTAACATTCTAGGTGATAGGTCCACTTTAACCCTTTAAGTGCCAGCCTACCTAGAATTTTTGTTGCCCTCTGTTGCCAGACCATGTTTCAATATATTCTAAGTATACAGCACGTCCTGCTCCAAAGATAATTCCTTACGTTTGGGTATTACCTCCACAAGATGGCGCTGGACTGCAGAGACAGCAAAAAAGTGGCTCCTCCCGGCCCCTTATATACCAGGGACCTCCCACAAATTCCCCAGATCTTCTCTGCAGTCTGGCTGCGATGACAAGAAGATGGCTCTCTCGCAGGTGAGCGGGGCTTATTAGCCTGCGGCCCTGTCGGGCTATTCCCACCCGTTCCATTTTTAATTTGCCTCCCAGCCTTGGCTGCACTGGTTCGGGTGATGGTAGACAGCACCGCTGTCAGGTGCTTAGGAGCGCTGCTCCACCGCAATCCCCACCAAAGGGTAGGCGGTATAGGCACATGGTGAGCCTTTATGGGATGCCCCTCCCACACTTGCCCCTCGCCCCTGTCCATATCGGTTGGGTCCCTGTTAGGTGGCCGCTGCCCTCCCTCGCTCTCCCTTGTAGTTCTCGGGGGGGGGGGGGGGTGTATATTTATACATTAACTCTTTGTATGGTATGCTTGGTTGCTCGGTTTTCTGTCACCGCATTTGGTTGCTTTTAAAAATGCCGCCGCCGCACGCTTGTACGGCGTTCCGGCGACATTACCACAGGCGCTGCTGCACCATCATTGGTTAGGTATGTCACGTGGGCGGCTTCGTGCTCTTCGGGGGGGCAGGCCCTGCGGAGGTATACTCGGCGCCATTTTCCTTCATTCGGCTGCGTGGCTGGAGTCTACCTACCGAGGTCCGTGAGTGCCCCTGCGGGCTGATTTACTTATATATATACTTTGTATGCATGCCGCTTACGGGATCTTTCTATTTATGTCTTGCAGGCAGGTCAAACTTAATTGTGGTTTCTCCCGGTCCTATACCCTCTATTTAGTTCAAAACTTTGTTGAGGCCTATTGTGCCTTTTCCTCCCACTTCCCTAGTGGGCTATTGGGGCATCCCGGGTAGCTTATTAAGCGTCAATCCCGATTGGCCTGTTGGGCCACAATAATCACCATATGGAGGCTTCACAGGATAATGTGCTTGGGGTGCCTTCAGGACAAGCCCGGCTGTGTATTGCGTGTGGGGTGGCCCCTCTGAGTGACGATGTCAGGGTTTGTGCACCCTGCGCCCGGCAGGCGCTTGTGCTGATATCGGGGTTGCCTGTGACTGGGCCTGCGCCCATGGGCTCACCTACCCCCCCACACTTGCATCTGACTCCCAGTGATGTGAATACCAGTGGGGAGTCCCAACCTGATTTGTCTACTAGAGTGGCTAGAATTGAGGCCCCTGCTAAGAGGCGTCATTTGGTGTCTGGTGTTACTCTATTTCCTATGGAGGCTGAGGAATTTTTTGACCTGGCTGGTTATACCCCCCTGGAAGAGGGGGAATTGTTTTCTGACTCAGAATCATCTGATGAGCACCCTAAGGGTTATGCTGATTCTGGCTCTGACCCATGCGCCCCAGATGATACTGACGGGCTTCTGGCTCACATTTTTGAAGTACTTGCTATCTCCCCTCCTGCTGCGGTCCCTCAGCAGCAGTGGGAGTTGTTTCACACTGCTAAGCCACGTTTAGAGTTTCCTGAGCAAACTCACTTTAATAACCTCGTGCTTAATGAATGGGAGCATCCTAGCAGACTCCCTGGGGTGCCTAAGAGTTGGGATAAGAGGTATCCTTTTTCTGCTGAAGTGGTTAAACGTTGGTCATCCCCTCCCGAATTGGATACAACAATTTTGGGGTTGTCTAACACTTCTGTCATGCATTCCCTTGACTCTACTACACTGAAGGACGGTGAGGACCGGCGCATTGACCAGCTGGCCTCTCATGCCTTTGCCTGTGTGGGAACTGCGCTGTGCCCGGTTTGTGCCTCTGCCATTACGGCTGTGGCTATTAAGACCCTGCTCAAGAACATTTTAGATGGGACTCCTGATGATGCTGCTAGTGATGAGTATAGAGCTCTTATACGTTGTGAGGAATTTATTACATATGTCCTCTCTGCCTTGGATGATACCATTAGAATGTGTGGCAGGGTGGGGCGTGGCCTGCTAATGGAGGAGTAGGAAGCCAAAGCACGAGGCTCCCTGTTTAACCCCCTATAGACAGCCATTATTGATGAGCAGCAACTCTCAAAACATGTCAAAGAAGCGGAGGACCAGGAGCACTACAAAGCCCCGTCAGAAGAATCACATTTCCACCTATTTTGGCTCCGCGGGACCGGAGAGCCCCAGACCGTTACAAGCAGCAATGGCGGAGGGCGCCGGGAGAACGAGCGAGACAGAGGAGCTGCGGCCCCCCGTCCCTGCGGCACCTGACTTACCTCCGGGCTGCCGCTGCGAGGAGGAAGAGGCCGATGCAGCATCTCCCCGACCGTCGGAGAGGGGGAAGGACACGCCGCCGGCTGCGACGCCGGGAGAGGTGCGGTGGTGCCCCAGGCAGGATGGCGCCGACCTCGCCGAGGCAGGAGGACGCGCCCGACGCAGGTGGAACTGAGCGGTGGGGGCCGGATCGCCGAGCCGGCCCAGTGACAGCGGAGGGGCCGCATACCTGCCCGACGCATGTCGGAGGAGCGGTGAGTCACCACAAGTCAGGGGCAGAGAGCTGATGATAGAAGCTCAGATCCACAACAGTGCAGAGGGGATCAAGCCAGCAGCTCTGGAGCAGGGGGCACTGAGAGGACACAGGACCAGGCTTGTAAACCCACATGAGGGAGATGATCAGAGACAGGACACTGCAGCACACTCCTCGATCCACATGTTACTGGGGAGAGAAGGAGGCACAATTACACTGGAGAACCAGAGAACCAGTGGCCCTGGTGACAAGTGGGGGCAGGGGTACTTGTCCCCACCCGAACCCCACAGCCCCATGGCCTTAGATTGCATTGTGGACACGGGATACCCCATCCTACACAATAGATCCCAGACAGCCAGATGCCTGGGTGACGTGCGGGCAGAGTGGAGATGGGAGCCCACGTTCTCGCCGGGACCCCACAGCCCCATGGACTCAGTGTGCTCAGGGGTGACGAGGCTCCCCACGCTGGGAGAGCGGTCGATTATACACGCTGTTGTCGATGTCCCTGATACACCTCTGCCTCACGCACTGATCTCAGCTATAGCTGACTCAGTAAGAAACAATATCACTGATGCCCTCAAAACACTGCCATCAAGATCGGACTTCGAATCTTACATATCTCGAATGGAAGACATGTTCCGCAGAGAAATTACATCCATGCAAAACTCTATGGCGGACCTATCCAACAGAGTAGAATCTAACGCGACTGCGCAGACAACGCTCCAAGCTAGAGTGGAAGCAGTAGAACGTGAACAAGAAACCATGCGTAGGATGCTCTCCAGCTTCCAAGTGCAGCAAGACGACTTAGAAAACAGAAACCGTCGAAACAATATACGGTTGAGAGGCATCCCCGCGTCGGTGGGCCCAGCAGAGCTGAAATCAATAGCATGCGGACTGTTTAACAAATTGCTAGAGCGCCCACCAGAGGAGCGGATCGAGATAGACCAGATCCATCGAGCACTTGGACCTGTGAGCCCTGATCCCAACAGGCCGAGGGACGTTATATGCAGAATACATTTTTTTCAAGTTAAGGAGGCGCTAATGAGAGCGGCATGGAGTAAAGGCCCCAGCGACCTAAACGGGGCGCGTATCACCCTGCTGTCGGACTTATCTCGCAGAACCCTCCAAATGCGACGAGTGCTAAAGCCTCTGCTGGACCTAATACAACGAAAGGGGGCGACCTACAGATGGGGACACCCCTTCCAGCTATTGATACGAAAGGATCGAAGAACATACGCCCTGAGGACGCAAGAGCAACTGGAGGGTCTATTTGAGTTCCTGGGAATGCCTCCCATCATCGTACCGAATTGGCTAGCCATGGAACTTGATGGAGGGATGGCCCCGCTTCCACAGCGCCCTAGGAGATGGGAAAGGGAGCGACGCAGGCCGGCGCGGCGGCCTGATCCAGACCGCAGAAGAGATCTCGTCCCCAGACCCATCAACGGTGAATGAGAAGATAGACAACCTGAGTAATACAGGGACATATGAGGCGCTTAAGTTCACGGTTTGACTTGTTATATTTCCTTTTCCCTTTAGTTAAGATTTTAGTTACAACTGATGTTACTGTCATAATCACAAGTGACCCTACGGCCTTGCCCGCTTTGCCCGGAGGGAGCCGGGATGTTTGGACCTATGGACGGGTGGAGCGCCGGGCAGTTCTGATTTTGGCTGCCCGTTATGGGACCCGGGCTGCCCACTGATGGGGGCGGCCTGTGCCCCGATATCCCCCCGGCCGTCGGGCCATTCCCTGGCTGTGTTGTTGACAGGGGCCCGGGCTGATCCCTGGCTCCAGATGGGCCTGGTCCGGCGAGGCGGGTGTGGGGGGACATTAGCCAAGGGTTATAATTTTAAGTCCTGACCGGACTGGGTCTCTCACGGGTCTCCCCTCCCCCTGAAATTATAGTCATGGACTTGATCTAAAATATAGATGTGAACCGGGTTGGCCCTGCTGCCCTGCCCGTTTGACCTGGAGGAGGACTGTGGCACCTGGTCACGGGGGGAGATGCTTTCGGTGCTTCCCGAGGGGCCTGGTTGGCCCATTGGGGGACTGTGGGCCGGTTGGGTCTCCGTTTTGAGACATAGACCGCCCCCTCGATTAGGGGAGATGCCTGGTCCGGGCTGGGCGGGGGGCGACCTCTTCAGGGGGACGAGCCACTGCCGGGTCGCCGTTACGGTGGCTGCGGGCATCTTCCTTCTCCAGATACATTTTTTTCTGTGCCCCTTGATTGCTTCATGGGAAATAATAGTTGAGGTGGGCCCTTGATGGTCAGCCCTCTTGGTCAAGCAGATGCGAGCGATTGGGTTCGGTGGACCTTGGGCTCCCGGACTCGTGGCGCTTTGTGCGGCCGGATCTTGATCTGCGGGCCTCCCCTCATCGGGGGGCGACTGGCTGTCGATTGGGTGGCCCTGGCGCATAGCGCAGGGGACTAGTAGCTGCTTGCCATTGGCGGTTGGGCGCTCCCGTGGTCCCCGGGGGCTCCCCGGGACCGGGGGACTGCCCGCCGCGGCTGGAGTCGCCCCCGCTCGGGGGTGTCCCCTGGGTGGGGGGCGGGCCTGTGCGGCGGGGTGAGCCCTGTGGGTGGCGGGATCCCTCTCCCCGGGGGGTCCTTCCCTTCGGCGCCCTGTGGGGTCTTGCGGCACGGAGCTGGTTCTGCCCGTGTGCGGGGGACCCCCATATCCGGGGTGCTGCTCAGGATGGCACTGGGGCCCTCCCCTTGTGGGCTGTATGGTATCTGGGGGGGTGGTGGGGGTCACCCGACATGGGACGTGGTGGGGGGGACCTGTTGGAGAAGATGACCCTTGTCTGAGGGGATAGGTGAACTGCTGGCCACTTGACAATGTGTTATAGTATAAACCAGACCTGGGCAATGTACGGCCCGCGGGCCGTATACGGCCCTTTGCTAGGCTCTTACCGGCCCGGGCTGAGCTGGCCAGTAAGAGACGCAGAGGAAGGGAAAACATGCCAGACTCGACGAGCCGAGTGGCCGATCGGCTGCTGCTTAACTTAGGTGATCGCCTGTGTACAGTGTGAGAGGCTTAGGTTAAGCAGCAGCTGATCGGCCGCTCGGCTCGTCGGGTCTGGCACATTCTCCCTTCCTCTGAGGAAGCCAGACCCGATGAGCAGGTGATAGAGACCTGGGGACTTTGGAAGGACAGAGTAGGAGCTCCAGAGCATCAGTAAGTCTGCTCAGAAAGATTATGTCGTTTGCTTGTGTTTTCCCTTCCTGCCTGCTGTCTCTTTTTCACCATGTACCTGCCCACCATGCTCTCACCATGTCCCCTTCCTGCTGTCCACCATGCTCTCACCATGCCCCCTTCCTGCTGTCCACATGCTCTCACCATGTCCCCTTCCTGCTATCCACATGCTCTCACCATGCCCCCTTCCTGCTGTCCACATGCTCTCACCATGTCCCCTTCCTGCTGTCCACCATGCTCTCACCATGCCCCCTTCCTGCTGTCCACATGCTCTCACCATGTCCCCTTCCTGCTGTCCACATGCTCTCACCATGTCCCCTTCCTGCTATCCACATGCTCTCACCATGCCCCCTTCCTGCTGTCCACATGCTCTCACCATGTCCCCTTCCTGCTGTCCACCATGCTCTCACCATGCCCCCTTCCTGCTGTCCACATGCTCTCACCATGTCCCCTTCCTGCTGTCCACATGCTCTCACCATGTCCCCTTCCTGCTGTCCACATGCTCTCACCATGTCCCCTTCCTGCTGTCCACATGCTCTCACCATGTCCCCTTCCTGCTGTCCACATGCTCTCACCATGTCCCCTTCCTGCTGTCCACATGCTCTCACCATGTCCCCTTCCTGCTATCCACATGCTCTCACCATGTCCCCTTCCTGCTGTCCACATGCTCTCCCCATGCCCCCTTCCTGCTATCCACCATGCTCTCACCATGTCCCCTTCCTGCTGTCCACATGCTCTCACCATGCCCCCTTCCTGCTGCCCACCATGCTCTCATCATGCCCCCTTCCTGCTGTCCACCATGCTCTCACCATGCCCCCTTCCTGCTGTCCACATGCTCTCACCATGCCCCCTTCCTGCTATCCACCATGCTCTCACCATGTCCCCTTCCTGCTGTCCACATGCTCTCACCATGCCCCCTTCCTGCTGTCCACCATGCTCTCAGCATGTCCCCTTCCTGCTGTCCACATGCTCTCACCATGCCCCCTTCCTGCTGTCCACATGCTCTCACCATGCCCCCTTCCTGCTGTCCACATGCTCTCACCATGCCCCCTTCCTGCTGTCCACATGCTCTCACCATGTCCCCTTCCTGCTGTCCACATGCTCTCACCATGCCCCCTTCCTGCTGTCCACATGCTCTCACCATGTCCCCTTCCTGCTGTCCACATGCTCTCACCATGCCCCCTTCCTGCTGTCCACCATGCTCTCACCATGCCCCCTTCCTGCTGTCCACCATGCTCTCACCATGCCCCCTTCCTGCTGTCCACATGCTCTCACCATGCCCCCTTCCTGCTGTCCACATGCTCTCACCATGCCCCCTTCCTGCTGTCCACATGCTCTCACCATGCCCCCTTCCTGCTGTCCACCATGCTCTCACCATGCCCCCTTCCTGCTGTCCACCATGCTCTCAGCATGCCCCCTTCCTGCTGTCCACCATGCTCTCAGCATGCCCCCTTCCTGCTGTCCACCATGCTCTCACCATGCCCCCTTCCTGCTGTCCACATGCTCTCACCATGCCCCCTTCCTGCTGTCCACCATGCTCTCACCATGCCCCCTTCCTGCTGTCCACATGCTCTCACCATGCCCCCTTCCTGCTGTCCACCATGCTCTCACCATGCCCCCTTCCTGCTGCCCACCATGCTCTCACCATGCCCCCTTCCTGCTGTCCACATGCTCTCACCATGCCCCCTTCCTGCTGCCCACCATGCTCTCACCATGCCCCCTCCCTGCTGTCCACATGCTCCCACCATGCCCCCTTCCTGCTGTCCACATGCTCTCACCATGCCCCCTTCCTGCTGTCCACCATGCTCTCACCATGCCCCCTTCCTGCTGTACACCATGCTCTCACCATGTCCCCTTCCTGCTGTCCACATGCTCCCACCATGCCCCCTTCCTGCTGTCCACATGCTCTCACCATGCCCCCTTCCTGCTGTCCACATGCTCTCACCATGCCCCCTTCCTGCTGTCCACATGCTCTCACCATGCCCCCTTCCTGAAGTCCACCATGCTCTCACCATGCCCCCTTCCTGCTGTCCACCATGCTCTCACCATGTCCCCTTCCTGCTGTCCACCATGCTCTCAGCATGCCCCCTTCCTGCTGTCCACCATGCTCTCAGCATGCCCCCTTCCTGCTGTCCACCATGCTCTCACCATGCCCCCTTCCTGCTGTCCACCATGCTCTCAGCATGCCCCCTTCCTGCTGTCCACCATGCCCCCTTCCTGCTGTCCACCATGCTCTCACCATGCCCCCTTCCTGCTGCCCACCATGCTCTCACCATGCCCCCTTCCTGCTGTCCACATGCTCCCACCATGCCCCCTTCCTGCTGTCCACATGCTCTCACCATGCCCCCTTCCTGCTGTCCACCATGCTCTCACCATGCCCCCTTCCTGCTGTACACCATGCTCTCACCATGTCCCCTTCCTGCTGTCCACATGCTCCCACCATGCCCCCTTCCTGCTGTCCACATGCTCTCACCATGCCCCCTTCCTGCTGTCCACATGCTCTCACCATGCCCCCTTCCTGCTGTCCACATGCTCTCACCATGCCCCCTTCCTGAAGTCCACCATGCTCTCACCATGCCCCCTTCCTGCTGTCCACCATGCTCTCACCATGTCCCCTTCCTGCTGTCCACCATGCTCTCAGCATGCCCCCTTCCTGCTGTCCACATGCTCTCACCATGCCCCCTTCCTGCTGTCCACATGCTCTCACCATGCCCCCTTCCTGCTGTCCACCATGCTCTCACCATGCCCCCTTCCTGCTGTACACCATGCTCTCACCATGTCCCCTTCCTGCTGTCCACATGCTCCCACCATGCCCCCTTCCTGCTGTCCACATGCTCTCACCATGCCCCCTTCCTGCTGTCCACCATGCTCTCACCATGCCCCCTTCCTGCTGCCCACCATGCTCTCACCATGCCCCCTTCCTGCTGTCCACATGCTCTCACCATGCCCCCTTCCTGCTGCCCACCATGCTCTCACCATGCCCCCTTCCTGCTGTCCACATGCTCCCACCATGCCCCCTTCCTGCTGTCCACATGCTCTCACCATGCCCCCTTCCTGCTGTCCACCATGCTCTCACCATGCCCCCTTCCTGCTGTACACCATGCTCTCACCATGTCCCCTTCCTGCTGTCCACATGCTCCCACCATGCCCCCTTCCTGCTGTCCACATGCTCTCACCATGCCCCCTTCCTGCTGTCCACATGCTCTCACCATGCCCCCTTCCTGCTGTCCACATGCTCTCACCATGCCCCCTTCCTGAAGTCCACCATGCTCTCACCATGCCCCCTTCCTGCTGTCCACCATGCTCTCACCATGTCCCCTTCCTGCTGTCCACCATGCTCTCAGCATGCCCCCTTCCTGCTGTCCACCATGCTCTCAGCATGCCCCCTTCCTGCTGTCCACCATGCTCTCACCATGCCCCCTTCCTGCTGTCCACCATGCTCTCAGCATGCCCCCTTCCTGCTGTCCACCATGCCCCCTTCCTGCTGTCCACCATGCTCTCACCATGCCCCCTTCCTGCTGCCCACCATGCTCTCACCATGCCCCCTTCCTGCTGTCCACATGCTCCCACCATGCCCCCTTCCTGCTGTCCACATGCTCTCACCATGCCCCCTTCCTGCTGTCCACCATGCTCTCACCATGCCCCCTTCCTGCTGTACACCATGCTCTCACCATGTCCCCTTCCTGCTGTCCACATGCTCCCACCATGCCCCCTTCCTGCTGTCCACATGCTCTCACCATGCCCCCTTCCTGCTGTCCACATGCTCTCACCATGCCCCCTTCCTGCTGTCCACATGCTCTCACCATGCCCCCTTCCTGAAGTCCACCATGCTCTCACCATGCCCCCTTCCTGCTGTCCACCATGCTCTCACCATGTCCCCTTCCTGCTGTCCACCATGCTCTCAGCATGCCCCCTTCCTGCTGTCCACATGCTCTCACCATGCCCCCTTCCTGCTGTCCACATGCTCTCACCATGCCCCCTTCCTGCTGTCCACCATGCTCTCACCATGCCCCCTTCCTGCTGTACACCATGCTCTCACCATGTCCCCTTCCTGCTGTCCACATGCTCCCACCATGCCCCCTTCCTGCTGTCCACCATGCTCTCACCATGCCCCCTTCCTGCTGTCCACCATGCTCTCACCATGCCCCCTTCCTGCTGTCCACCATGCTCTCACCATGCCCCCTTCCTGCGGTCCACCATGCTCTCAGCATGCCCCCTTCCTGCTGTCCACCATGCTCTCACCATGCCCCCTTCCTGCTTTCCACCATGCTCTCACCATGCCCCCTTCCTGCTGTCCACCATGCTCTCACCATGCCCCCTTCCTGCTGTCCACCATGCTCTCACCATGCCCCCTTCCTGCTGTCCACATGCTCTCACCATGGCCCCTTCCTGCTGCCCACCATGCTCTCACCATGCCCCCTTCCTGCTGTCCACATGCTCCCACCATGCCCCCTTCCTGCTGTCCACATGCTCCCACCATGCCCCCTTCCTGCTGTCCACATGCTCCCACCATGCCCCCTTCCTGCTGTCCACATGCTCCCACCATGCCCCCTTCCTGCTGTCCACATGCTCCCACCATGCCCCCTTCCTGCTGTCCACATGCTCTCACCATGTCCCCTTCCTGCTGTCCACATGCTCTCACCATGCCCCCTTCCTGCTGTCCACATGCTCTCACCATGTCCCCTTCCTGCTGTCCACATGCTCTCACCATGCCCCCTTCCTGCTGTCCACCATGCTCTCACCATGCCCCCTTCCTGCTGCCCACCATGCTCTCACCATGCCACCTTCCTGCTGTCCACCATGCTCTCACCATGCCCCCTTCCTGCTGTCCACCATGCTCTCACCATGTCCCCTTCCTGCTGTCCACATGCTCTCACCATGTCCCCTTCCTGCTGCCCACCATGCTCTCACCATGGCCCCTTCCTGCTGCCCACCATGCTCTCACCATGGCCCCTTCCTGCTGCCCACCATGCTCTCACCATGCCCCCTTCCTGCTGTCCACCATGCTCTCACCATGCCCCCTTCCTGCTGCCTACCATGCTCTCACCATGGCCCCTTCCTGCTGCCCACCATGCTCTCACCATGCCCCCTTCCTGCTGTCCACCATGCTCTCACCATGCCCCCTTCCTGCTGTCCACCATGCTCTCACCATGCCCCCTTCCTGCTGCCCACCATGCTCTCACCATGGCCCCTTCCTGCTGCCCACCATGCTCTCACCATGCCCCCTTCCTGCTGCCCACCATGCTCTCACCATGGCCCCTTCCTGCTGCCCACCATGCTCTCACCATGGCCCCTTCCTGCTGCCCACCATGCTCTCACCATGCCCCCTTCCTGCTGTCCACCATGCTCTCACCATGCCCCCTTCCTGCTGTCCATCATGCTCTCACCATGCCCCCTTCCTGCTGCCCACCATTCTTACACTTTGCCCCAGCTGATATGAGCTCTCCTTCCAGACTGCCAGAAGCCAAGGGCTTCTCTGATTGGCTGGGAAATTATCACATCAGAACGTTTGAAGTGGACCAAAACCCTGCTTTATCAGCCTGGGAATCTTATAGATCCCCTCCCCGCGGGGCATCCAAAATCGGGATGCCCCGCTGTGTGAAACCCCCAGGTCGCCCATAAACTCACCTTCTTTCCCAGTTCAACGGCGCATGCACGAGCTGCGGCCGCATGCCCGCTATCCCTCTAGCAGGGCACGTGCCTGTGTCAGCCATTTGAGAATGGCCAGCGCGGGCGCGCTCCCTGTTAGAGGGAAGCTCGAGATGCAGCCGCCAGCGCACTCAGAGCCGCTGAGCTTAGACGTCGCTTAGACGCCCATAGCTCAGCGGCCCTCCACAATATTTTTAGTTTCTCATGTGGCCCCATGGAAAAAATAATTGCCCACCCCTGGTATAAACATTTAAACTGTTTAGTGTATTTAATGTTGCTGCTCAACTGTTGATGTGTTATGGGGGGTGGGAAGGAATGCCTGGTCGAATAAAAATAGATTGAGAGTTATATCTGTAATTGGTTTATTAGTTCTGGCTCCTCTTCACTTGGCATCCATTTCCCCCAGTGATTCCAGTACTCCCCCTGGGAGAGGATACCGGAGACTCCCCTGGAGGTTACTGGACTAGCCCCCCTATATTAGGGGGGTCGTTATCTTGACCTTATCTGACCCTATTTTGGGGGTCTTCTCCGGAGTTTTGTTTTGTTCCTTTCTAAAAAGTTGAAGTTTTTTGAGTCTTTACCCCTGCCCCTGTTCCTTTCCCTGTCTCCTACTTCCTGCTCTACATTGCTGGGGTTCTCGGCCCTGCACCTAATCCACCCGCACATAGCGGGCGACCTCTTACCGCATTTGCCTTGTGCCCGGGGGTTCCGCTGCGCGGGTCTGGGGGGGGCGAGATGGAGGCGCTGACCTGTCACCAGCCAGGGACGGACATAAGGATGGTGTCCCTGAACTGTAGGGGCCTAAATATACCGGAAAAGAGAACGGCTATGATATCTGAACTGAGAAGAATGAGGGCCAAAATCATCTTCTTACAAGAAACACACTTCAAGGGAAACGCTTGCCCTAACATGTCCCCTAGATATTTCCCTCAGCGGTTTGTGAGCTCCTCGCCAGACTCCAAAACCAAAGGAGTGGCGATACTGATGGCCAGGGATATCCCGTTTCAGATGACGGACACCTCTGTAGATGGAGAGGGCAGATATATAATAATAAAGGGTACGCTATTCGGAGAAATATATACAATGGCGTCTGTGTACGCCCCCAACAGCGGTCAGGTGGACTTTCTCCTGCGTTTTCTTTCCAAATTGTTGGACTTCCAAGAGGGAAGGATTCTCCTGGGAGGGGATCTAAATATTACCCTGGACCCACTTGTCGACTCGTCCACCGGTAAGTCCTCCATCTCGTATGGAGGACTACGGAAGATAAAACAGGCCCTACATAAACTACAGCTATGTGACCCCTGGAGAATCCGCAATCCAAAAGGCAGAGACTACTCCCACTTCTCACCAATGCACTCGACATATGCACGGCTAGACTACATATTACTCTCGCACAGTCTACTGCCTAGGGTAGCCGACTCTGACATAGATGTGGCATCCCTATCAGATCATGGCCCAGTATGGGTGTCTATGATTGCCAGGGAGGAGAGAAGGAAGATCTGGACATGGAGACTGAATGAGAGCCTCTTAAAAGACCCTGTAACCACACAGGCAGCACAGTCGGCTCTAGCCGAATACTTTGAGCTGAACTGTTCAGAGGAAGTAACGCCGATGACAGTTTGGCAGGCACACAAAGCTGTGATGAGAGGGATCCTCATCCAGCACGCCACCAGACTGAAAAAAGCCCACACTACACAGAGAGACCAGTTGCTCTCACAAATTCAGGAGCTAGAAAGGAAACATAAAGAAACCCAGGCACGAGAGTCTCTGAAGGATCTGACGACATGCAGGGAGAAGCTAAACTCCTTATTACTAGGAAAGGCTGCGTTTGCCATTAAGAGAGGCAGGTGATTTTATTATGAATGGGGAAACAAGAGCGGCGCTCTGCTGGCCAGAGTTTTGAGGAAGCAACAGTCCATCAACTTTATCGAGGCTATACTTGATGAGAAACAGAAGAAATGGCACGAAACAACGACATCGCTAGAGTATTCCAGGAATACTACCGCAAACTATATAACTTACGCCCGCAAGGGGAGAGAAATCCCCAGAGGGAACTGACCAAGATACGGCAATATATCGAGGCCTCGGGCATGCTGAGACTAGGCGATGAAGAAATAGCCAAGTTGGGAGATCCAATCTTGGGGGTTGAGTTACACCAAGCAATAAAGTCCACACCGAATGGTAGATCCCCGGGGCCCGACGGGCTAACCATTGCGTACTATAAGAAATTTGAAGGCCTCCTGAGTAAACACCTCCTCCGGGCACTCAATGCCACTGGGAGGGAGGATACTATTGGAGCGTTCCCAGCGGAAGCATTAGAAGCCCATATCACAGTCATCCATAAAGCAGGGAAAGACCCGTTGAGCTGCAAAAGCTATCGCCCTATTTCGCTATTGAATGTAGACCTTAAATTATTCACCAAAATACTTGCAAATCGGATAGCAATCTACTTACCCAACCTTGTCGAGAAAGACCAATGTGGTTTTATCCCTGGTAGAGAAGCCAGGGATAACACGATCAGGACCCTAAATCTTATACACCAGTCACAGATAGATAACTCCCCAGTGATGTTACTATCCACAGACGCTGAAAAAGCGTTCGATCGCGTTGATTGGAATTACGCGTTTGAAGTGCTAAAACACATAGGGCTCCAAGGGAGGGTGTTAAGGTTTATCCTGGGAATATACTCTGAGGCGCAGGCCAGGGTAAAAGTGAACGGGCATCTCTCTCAGCCTTTCCGGATATCAAATGGGACCAGACAAGGATGCCCATTATCCCCCCTCATTTTCACCCTGGTGGTAGAGCCCTTCTTAAGACACGTAAGACAAAATGCGGACCTAAAAGGGGTTCAAGTACGAGGCATAGAGCACAAGGTCTCCGCTTATGCGGATGACCTTCTATTCTTTATCTCCAACCCGGCAGTAGGACTTCCAAACCTCATGAAGGAATTCAGAAAATTTGGGAATCTCTCTGATTTTAAAATTAATTTTGACAAGTCGGAGGCGCTCAACGTCGGACTCCCGGAAACAGTAGTATCTCACATCAAGTCCTCCTTCCCATTTAAATGGTCATCTCCTACGTTAACCTACCTAGGTACGAAGATCCCGAAGGACACCGAGGATGTCTTTAGGTATAATTTTGTCCCCATGCTGAACAAAATCAAGGCCGACTTAGCAGGATGGGACTCTCTTACGCTTACCTGGTTGGGACGGATGAGTGCTATAAAAATGACGATCCTCCCAAGAATATTATATCTATTCCAGACCCTCCCGTGCCACATACCGGCAAGTTACTTCAAGAACCTGAACACAATAATCCTAAAATTTGTTTGGGGGGGAAGAAAACCAAGGATCCGGTTTGGACTTCTACAACAACCTAGATCGAAGGGTGGCTTAGCTGTCCCAAACCTGAAGAGATACTGGCAGGCAGCGCACTTACAGAGAATAGTGGACTGGGGGAGGAACGGAAGAGAGAAGAAGTGGGTAGACGTGGAGTCCAGCTGTGTAGAGACCCCATTGAAGGAGATCCCGTGGGCTACAGAGACCTCAAGCCGATGGGGAGGATCCAACCTAATGATCAAAGCGACTCTCGGAGTCTGGGACGTGGTCAGGAGATTGAGAGAGATCTCGCCTTGGCCGTCGCCCCTGATTCCAGTGATCGGGAATCCGGAGCTGCCTGTCAGTCGGGGACTGCTGGCCAGAGGGAATTGGAGAGAATTGGGAACTGTCAGAGGAAGAGACCTGGTGAGAGGTGGAGAATGGTGCAGCATAGAGGAGCTTAGGAGCAGATGGGGTAGTCCACACCTGGATCCCTGGCAGCTGCTGCTTTTCCAGCATTTCCTACAGAGAGTAGGCCCGAAAAACTCACTTGGACGAGATCTTACCCAGTTCGAGACCTTGGTCACACAGAAAGAACCACCGCAGAGGGTGATATCCCAAATATATCAACTTTTAGACACAGAGCAGGAGACGACACCTACCTTTTGCAGAGAATGGGAGAGAGAACTAGGCAGAGTGTTCAAGGTGGACGAGTGGGAGAAAATGTTCTCTCTCGCCCACAAATCTTCGATCTCGGCACAAGTACAGGAAACTAACTATAAGTACCTATCCAGATGGTATTATACGCCAAAGCGACGGGCCTCCATCTTCCCGAGTTCCTCACCTATGTGCTGGAGATGTAAAACAGAGGAGGGCTCCTTAATACACATTTTGTGGTCTTGCCCTAAAATCGCAGCCTTCTGGAAGAAGATAACAGAAACTATGACTGAGATCGTGGGCTCACGAGTCCCCCTCTGCCCAGCCCTACTGCTGCTGCACCAAACCACTAGCAGTGTGGCAACTAGAGATGAGCGAACTTTTGAAAAATTCGATTCGACTGATTCGCCGAATTTTCCGACAAAAATCGTTTCGACCCGAATAAATTCGCGACGAATCGCTATTAAAAACGGCTATTTCTGAGCCTCCTAGATAGGGATGAGCGAATCGAGCCTCAATAGGGTTGTAAACCATTCTGCCTTGCTGTAACACGCACAGGATGCGTGCTGGGTTAGTTAAATAATACTTTGAATAAATATCACATGCAGATCAGAGGCATCGCTAATAGAATCGCAGAGCGGCACAATTGAATTCAAGAGAGTTGAAGTGGCATCACTATGAGGGGCAGGAACCCAAACATTGCTTTAAAGAGACACTGGAGTTGGCAGCAGCAGGAGCCCAAAAATTGGATGAATCACACCCTGGAGTTGGCAGCAGCAGCAGCAGGAGCCCAAACATTGGCTGAAAGAGACACTGGGGTTGGCTTCAGGAGCCCAAAAATTGGATGAATCACACCCTGGAGTTGCAAGCAGCAGCAGGAGCCCAAAAATTACTTTAAAGAGACACTGGAGTTGGCTTCAGGAGCCCAAAAATTGGATGAATCACACCCTGGAGTTGGCAGCAGCAGCAGCAGCAGGAGCCCAAAGATTACTTTATAGAGACACTGGAGTTGGCTTCAGGAGCCCAAAAATTGGATGAATCACACCCTGGAGTTGGCAGGAGTTGACAGCAGCAGCAGGAGCCCAAATATTACTTTAAAGAGACCCTGGGGTTGGCTTCAGGAGCCCAAAAATTGGATGAATCACACCCTGGAGTTGGCAGCAGCAGCAGCAGGAGCCCAAGTATTACTTTAAAGAGACACTGGGGTTGGCTTCAGGAGCCCAAAAATTGGATGAATCACACCCTGGAGTTGGCAGCAGCAGCAGCAGGAGCCCAAATATACACTGGAGTTGGCTTCAGGAGCCCAAAAATTGGATGAATCACACCCTGGAGTTGGCAGAAGTTGGCAGCAGCAGCAGCAGGAGCCCAAACATTACTATAAAGAGACACTGGGGTTGGCTTCAGGAGCCCAAAAATTGGATGAATCACACCCTGGAGTTGGCAGCAGCAGGAGCCCAAATATTACTTTAAAGAGACACTGGGGTTGGCTTCAGGAGGCCAAAATTGGATGAATCACACCCTGGAGTTGGCAGCAGCAGGAGCACAAATATTACTTTAAAGAGACACTGGGGTTGGCTTCAGGAGCCCAAAAATTGGATGATTTACACCCTGGAGTTGGCACCAGCAGCAGCAGGAGCCCAAATATACACTGGAGTTGGCTTCAGGAGCCCAAAAATTGGATGAATCACACCCTGGAGTTGGCAGCAGCAGCAGCAGGAGCCCAAACATTACTTTAAAGAGACCCTGGGGTTGGCTTCAGGAGCCCAAAAATTGGATGAATCACACCCTGGAGTTGGCAGCAGCATGAGCCCAAATATTACTTTAAAGAGACACTGGGGTTGGCTTCAGGAGCCCAAAAATTGGATGATTCACACCCTGGAGTTGGCAGCAGCAGCAGCAGGAGCCCAAATATACACTGGAGTTGGCTTCAGGAGCCCAAAAATTGGATGAATCACACCCTGGAGTTGGCAGGAGTTGGCAGCAGCAGCAGCAGCAGGAGCCCAAACATTACTTTAAAGAGACACTGGGGTTGGCTTCAGGAGCCCAAAAATTGGATGATTCACACCCTGGAGTTGGCAGCAGCAGCAGCAGGAGCCCAAATATACACTGGAGTTGGCTTCAGGAGCCCAAAAATTGGATGAATCACACCCTGGAGTTGGCAGAAGTTGGCAGCAGCAGGAGCCCAAACATTACTTTAAAGAGACCCTGGGGTTGGCTTCAGGAGCCCAAAAATTGGATGAATCACACCCTGGAGTTGGCAGAAGTTGGCAGCAGCAGCAGCAGGAGCCCAAACATTACTTTAAAGAGACCCTGGGGTTGGCTTCAGGAGCCCAAAAATTGGATGAATCACACCCTGGAGTTGGCAGCAGCAGCAGCAGGAGCCCAAATATACACTGGAGTTGGCTTCAGGAGCCCAAAAATTGGATGAATCACACCCTGGAGTTGGCAGAAGTTGGCAGCAGCAGCAGCAGGAGCCCAAACATTACTTTAAAGAGACACTGGGGTTGGCTTCAGGAGCCCAAAAATTGGATGAATCACACCCTGGAGTTGGCAGAGGTTGGCAGCAGCAGCAGCAGCAGGAGCCCAAACATTACTTTAAAGAGACACTGGGGTTGGCTTCAGGAGCCCAAAAATTGGATGATTCACACCCTGGAGTTGGCAGCAGCAGCAGCAGGAGCCCAAATATACACTGGAGTTGGCTTCAGGAGCCCAAAAATTGGATGAATCACACCCTGGAGTTGGCAGAAGTTGGCAGCAGCAGGAGCCCAAACATTACTTTAAAGAGACCCTGGGGTTGGCTTCAGGAGCCCAAAAATTGAATGAATCACACCCTGGAGTTGGCAGAAGTTGGCAGCAGCAGCAGCAGGAGCCCAAACATTACTTTAAAGAGACCCTGGGGTTGGCTTCAGGAGCCCAAAAATTGGATGAATCACACCCTGGAGTTGGCAGCAGCAGCAGCAGAAGCCCAAATATACACTGGAGTTGGCTTCAGGAGCCCAAAAATTGGATGAATCACACCCTGGAGTTGGCAGAAGTTGGCAGCAGCAGCAGCAGGAGCCCAAACATTACTTTAAAGTGGACCAACACCCACGGGTGATCGGCCCGGGAATCTATAAGATTCTCGGGCCGATCACCCCCCACCCCGCGGGACATCCGAGATCGGGATGTCCCGCGGGGTGTAACCCCCCCAAAACCCCCGAAAAACCCTACCTGATCTTCGGCGTCTGCGAATGGCCGGCGCGGGCGCGCGGGCGTCAAAAGGGACGAGCGGGAGGCGGCGGCGGCGGCAGCCGCTTAGACGTCCTGGAATAGAGCTTGTACGTTGGCGCTGGGAGCGCGGAGAGGTGAGTTTTTCGGGGGGTTGGGGGGGTTTCACACAGCGGGGCACCCCGATCGGGGGTGCCCCATCGAAGTGGACCAAGACCCAGGATAGTCAAAATCCTGGGTGTTGGTCCACTTTAAAGAGACACTGGGGTTGGCTTCAGGAGCCCAAAAATTGGATGAATCACACCCTGGAGTTGGCAGCAGCAGGAGCCCAAATATTACTTTAAAGAGACACTGGGGTTGGCTTCAGGAGCCCAAAAATTGGATGATTCACACCCTGGAGTTGGCAGCAGCAGCAGCAGGAGCCCAAATATACACTGGAGTTGGCTTCAGGAGCCCAAAAATTGGATGAATCACACCCTGAAGTTGGCAGCAGCAGCAGCAGGAGCCCAAATATTACTTTAAAGAGACACTGGGGTTGGCTTCAGGAGGCCAAAAATTGGATGAATCACACCCTGGAGTTGGCAGCAGCATCAGGAGGCCAAATATTACTTGAAAGAGACAATGGAGTTGGCTTCAGGAGCCCAAAAATTGGATGATTCACACCCTGGAGTTGGCAGCAGCAGCAGCAGCAGGAGCCCAAATATTACTTTAAAGAGACACTGGGGTTTGCTTCAGGAGCCCAAGAATTGGATGATTCACACCCTGGAGTTGGCAGCAGCAGCAGCAGCAGGAGCCCAAAAATTGGCCTAAAGACATAAATATGTTTTGCACCATTTGGAAAGTGTTAAACGTGGCACCATGCTGAATCTAGTCGCATGCATCAGGCATTGGTGGGTGGAAATCCTGGCTGATCCATCCCTGATTCATTTTGACAAAGGTGAGTCTCTCCACATTTTTAGTTGACAGACGAGTTCTCCTCGCCGTAACTATGGCCCCCGCCGCACTAAACACCCGCTCAGATGGCACGCTACTTGCCGGGCAGGACAGCTTTTCCAGGGCAAACTCTGCTAGTTGCGGTCACAAATCAAGTTTGGCTGCCCAGAAGTCCAGCGGATCCTTAAGGTGTGTTGGCATGGTCATGTCAAAGTATGACATGACCTGCTGGTTGAGGTCCTGCTCCAGGTCTTCCTGCTGCTCATGAGTAGTCTCACTATGCGGGTGTAGAAAGCTACTCATTAGCGACTGAAGACTGAGGCTGCTGCTGATGGAGCTGCTGCTGCTGCTCCTGCCAACCCCCCCAGCGGCCATGGCAGTGGAAGGTGAGCACAGAGGTCCCCTCGAGTCAGACCTGCGAGAGTATGGACCATGGCGCAGATAGGCATCGGCCAACTGCCTACGTAGAATGTCTTTGTAGTAGTTGAGTTTGTCCTCCCTCTCGGTGGGTTTAAAAAATGCCCCCATTTTGTGCCGGAAGCGAGGGTCCAATAAGGTGGACAGCCAGAAGTCATCCCGCCGCCAGATGGAAACAATTCTGGGGTCACTACGCAAGCACGTGAGCATGCTTCGTGCCATTTGCGCAAGTGACTTGGATGGACTACCTGTCTCCCGGGTCCTCTGTCTCGCCTTCCTCAAAAACCTCTAGCTTTTCTGGCTGCACCTGCTCCTCCTCTCCTGTCCGCTGACTAGATAAACCAGCCATTTCGCCAAGCCTAAACTGTGTTTCGCTGGGCAACTCCTCCTCCTCCTCTTCCTCCTCCTCTTCCTCCAGTTCAGCTCCAACGGGGTTCATGTGGCCGTAAGATGTAAACGCCATGTCTCCAGTGCCCTGACCAGCCATGGTTTCCAACATGTGCTGTAGTACATGAAGCAGTGGAATCACGTCGTTCATCCCGTAATCCTGCCGACTGACAAATAAAGTGGCTTCCTCAAAGGGCCTGAGCAAACGGCAGGTGTCACGTATGAGCTGCCACTGGTTGACATTGAAGTTACACAGGGGAGTCCCCCTATCTGCTTGGATCATCAGGAAATCCGTGATGGCTTTTCTCTGTTCATATAATCGGTCCAACATGTGAAGGGTGGAATTCCAACGAGTGGAAACATCGCAAATCAGACTATGTTGGGGGATACCATTCTGACGCTGTAGCTCAAGAAGGGTGTGTTTGGCGGTGTAGGAGTGGCTGAAGTGCATGCAAAGTTTCCTTGAAGTTGTCTTGCAGATGGGGGGAACACTTCAGAAACCGCTTGACAACCAGATTGAAGACGTGAGCCATGAAGGGGGCATGGGTCAGGTTTCCTTGGCGCAGCGCAGACAAAATGTTCTTCCCATTGTCGGTAACCATGATTCCTATTTTAAGTTTTCTCGGAGTAAGCCATGTTTGGATTTCCTGATGAATACATTTAAGCAGTTCCTCCCCTGTGTGACTCCGTTCGCCAAGACAAACCATGTGAAGCACTGCGTGACACCTCTGTGCCCTGCACACATGGTAGACTGGAGGGGCACTGAGACTTGAGCCTACAGTGGAGGGTGAGGAGATGGCGGAGGATGAGGAGGCCGAGTCGCACGGTGTCACAGGCCCAACGGGCAGGGAGCGCGGAGGCCGAAGCGGCGTGACCTGTCCAAGTTGCTGCTGCTGCTGCAAAGGGACCACATTCACCCAGTGGGCCGTAAACGACATGTACTGTCCCTGACCGTAGTTACAGCTCCAGATGTCGGCGCTGCCATGCACTTTGCTACACACCGACAGGCTCAAGGACTGGCCCACCTTCTGTTCAACAAAAGTGTGCAGCGCTGGTACTGCCTTCTTGGCAAAGAAATGACGGCTTGGGACTCTCCACCTCGGCTCGGCACAAGCCATCAGTTCTCTGAAAGGTGCAGATTCCACCACCTGAAAAGGGAGCGACTGCAGCACCAGCAACTTGGACAGGAGCACATTCAGCTTCTGCGCCGTAGGATGAGTGGGCGCATACTGCTGTCTCTTGGACATGGCTTCGCTGATGGATTGCTGGCGGGATGCATGACTTGGAGGAGGAGGAGGAGCAGGAGCGACAGAGGATGGGTATGACTCACAGCTGCCTTCGGCTGAGGTGCTGGAGCCTTGGCTGGCAGAAATTGGGAGCGGCGTGCCACTCGGTGAGGAAGCAGTCTGGCCCACCTCTCCGGAGCCTAGGTTCTCCCAGGCCGCTTTATGGTGACGCTGCATATGTTGACGCAGGGCCGTGGTGCCAACATTTGGACCCTGGCCACGCTTCACCTTCTGCCTACATATCTTGCATGTGGCCATGTTACCCTCCTGCGGATGCTTCAGGAAAAACTGCCACACTGCCGAGTAGCTACTTTTTCCACCAACAGGCCTCACTGATTCGCTGCTGCTGTTGCCAACTCCAGGAACCCCTGCCCCACTACCTCCCGATAAGGTAACCTGCCGCGCAGCAGGTGCTCTACCCCGGCCCCGGCCCCGTTTGGCTCCAGGCTTTACAATTGTGCCCCCGTGCTGCCTGCCAGCCATGCTGCTGCCACCTTGCTGCCTGAGCTGCTGACTCCGGGGCAACCTGCGCCCCTCTTCTCCTGATGATGACGATGAAGCCCCTTCATCACCCGGCTCCCAAGTGCGATCGGCTTCATCGTCATCATCATTATCGCTGAGTTGTGGCTGTACGTCACTGATGTTCGTGGATTCGTCAACAGTGTCTGGCGCAGGAGCTGGAACGCTCGCAGCACCCACGACACTGTCCACTTCACTACTTGTCTGCCTAGCTAAAGAAGCCACCTCCATTTCTTGGCTGGGCAGTAGCTGCTGACTGTCCTCTATCTGATCGTCCTCCTCACTAAAGAGAGGAGCTGAACCCAAAGCATAGGATACGTCGCTGGGGGAGGGAACGGCGTAGGACAGAGGCAATGGGAGGACAGGGACTGCTCTCGGGGCATGCCAACTCAGGTTTGTGTCAGAGGAACCTACCGACCCTAGACTGGGGGTCTCAGACGTAAGTTGTGATGATGTTGTTGATGAGCGCGTCAACCATTCAACCACGGCAGATGCGTTACTGGTGGAGACCCGACCGCTAGCAGATACTGGCAGAATAGGTCTCTCAGCGTGACTCCTGCTGCTACTGGCCTCCAGTCTGCTGCGAGCTCTGCCTGCGGAATCTTGGCCTCTGCCACTCCTCTTTTCACTTCCAGGCACTTGTCTGCCCGACATAGTCTAACTGGTGTGGTAGTAGGTGATATTTTAAGAACCCCCAGGCAGCGGTGGGTCTATATGAAACAGAATATAATGCACACCAAAAGTGAGCAGTAACACTCATCCTCCAACAGGCCTGCCTAGTGTAAATAAGAGAGCTGCTTAGTGTAAATAAAGAGGGGTATGCTATGTTACAGAATGGGATGCCCCAAAAACCAGCAGTGCACCTGGCAGGCAGCAGTAAGACTATGCACAGCAAAAGTGTCTTTATCAGGCCTAATTTCAATTATAATAAGTGCAAATGGTTATATGGTCTTAAATAGAGGCTGCTGTAGTCACAGAATGGGATGCCCTAAAAACCCAGCAGTGAACCTGGGACAAGTAGTGCTATGAACAGCAAAAGTGTCTTTATCAGGCCTAATTTCAATTATAATAAGTGCAAATGGTTATATGGTCTTAAACAGAGGTTGCTGTAGTCACAGAATGGGATGCCCTAAAAACCCAGCAGTGAACCTGGGACAAGTAGTGCTATGCACAGCAAAAGTGTCTTTATCAGGCCTAATTTCAATTAGAATAAGTGCAAATGGTTATATGGTGTTAAACAGAGGCTGCTGTAGTCACAGAATGGGATGCCCTAAAAACCCAGCAGTGAACCTGGGACAAGTAGTGCTATGCACAGCAAAAGTGTCTTTATCAGGCCTAATTTCAATTATAATAAGTGCAAATGGTTATATGGTCTTAAACAGAGGCTGCTGTAGTCACAGAATGAGATGCCCTAAAAACCCAGCAGTGAACCTGGGACAAGTAGTGCTATGCACAGCAAAAGTGTCTTTATCAGGCCTAATTTCAATTAGAATAAGTGCAAAAGGTTATATGGTGTTAAACAGAGGCTGCTGTAGTCACAGAATGGGATGCCCTAAAAACCCAGCAGTGAACCTGGGACAAGTAGTGCTATGAACAGCAAAAGTGTCTTTATCAGGCCTAATTTCAATTATAATAAGTGCAAATGGTTATATGGTCTTAAACAGAGGCTGCTGTAGTCACAGAATGGGATGCCCTAAAAACCAGCAGTAAGTACACCTGGCAGGGTCCAGTAGTGCTATGAACAGCAAAAGTGTCTTTATCAGGCCTAATTTCAATTATAATAAGTGCAAATGGTTATATGGTGTTAAACAGAGGCTGCTGTAGTCACAGAATGGGATGCCCTAAAAACCCAGCAGTGAACCTGGGACAAGTAGTGCTATGCACAGCAAAAGTGTCTTTATCAGGCCTAATTTCAATTAGAATAAGTGCAAATGGTTATATGGTGTTAAACAGAGGCTGCTGTAGTCACAGAATGGGATGCCCTAAAAACCCAGCAGTGAACCTGGGACAAGTAGTGCTATGAACAGCAAAAGTGTCTTTATCAGGCCTAATTTCAATTAGAATAAGTGCAAATGGTTATATGGTCTTAAACAGAGGCTGCTGTAGTCACAGAATGGGATGCCCTAAAAACCCAGCAGTGAACCTGGGACAAGTAGTGCTATGCACAGCAAAAGTGCCTTTATCAGGCCTAATTTCAATTAGAATAAGTGCAAATGGTTATATGGTGTTAAACAGAGGCTGCTGTAGTCACAGAATGGGATGCCCTAAAAACCCAGCAGTGAACCTGGGACAAGTAGTGCTATGTACAGCAAAAGTGTCTTTAGCAGGCCTAATTTCAATTAGAATAAGTGCACATGGTTATATGGTCTTAAACAGAGGCTGCTGTATTCACAGAATGGGATGCCCTAAAAACCCAGCAGTGAACCTGGGACAATTAGTGCTATGCACAGCAAAAGTGTCTTTATCAGGCCTAATTTCAATTAGAATAAGTGCAAATGGTTATATGGTGTTAAACAGAGGCTGCTGTAGTCATAGAATGGGATGCCCTAAAAACCCAGCAGTGAACCTGGGACAAGTAGTGCTATGCACAGCAAAAGTGTCTTTATCAGGCCTAATTTCAATTATAATAAGTGCAAATGGTTATATGGTCTTAAACAGAGGCTGCTGTAGTCACAGAATGGGATGCCCTAAAAACCCAGCAGTGAACCTGGGACAAGTAGTGCTATGCACAGCAAAAGTGTCTTTATCAGGCCTAATTTCAATTAGAATAAGTGCAAATGGTTATATGGTCTTAAACAGAGGCTGCTGTAGTCACAGAATGGGATGCCCTAAAAACCCAGCAGTGAACCTGGGACAAGTAGTGCTATGCACAGCAAAAGTGTCTTTATCAGGCCTAATTTCAATTAGAATAAGTGCAAATGGTTATATGGTGTTAAACAGAGGCTGCTGTAGTCACAGAATGGGATGCCCTAAAAACCCAGCAGTGAACCTGGGACAAGTAGTGCTATGCACAGCAAAAGTGTCTTTATCAGGCCTAATTTCAATTATAAAAAGTGCAAATGGTTATATGGTCTTAAACAGAGGCTGCTGTAGTCACAGAATGGGATGCCCTAAAAACCCAGCAGTGAACCTGGGACAAGTAGTGCTTTGCACAGCAAAAGTGTATTTATCAGGCCTAATTTCAATTAGAATAAGTGCAAATGGTTATATGGTCTTAAACAGAGGCTGCTGTAGTCACAGAATGGGATGCCCTAAAAACCCAGCAGTGAACCTGGGACAAGTAGTGCTATGCACAGCAAAAGTGTCTTTATCAGGCCTAATTTCAATTAGAATAAGTGCAAATGGTTATATGGTGTTAAACAGAGGCTGCTGTAGTCACAGAATGGGATGCCCTAAAAACCCAGCAGTGAACCTGGGACAAGTAGTGCTATGCACAGCAAAAGTGTCTTTATCAGGCCTAATTTCAATTATAATAAGTGCAAATGGTTATATGGTCTTAAACAGAGGCTGCTGTAGTCACAGAATGGGATGCCCTAAAAACCAGCAGTAAGTACACCTGGCAGGGTCCAGTAGTGCTATGAACAGCAAAAGTGTCTTTATCAGGCCTAATTTCAATTATAATAAGTGCAAATGGTTATATGGTCTTAAACAGAGGCTGCTGTAGTCACAGAATGGGATGCCCTAAAAACCCAGCAGTGAACCTGGGACAAGTATTGCTTTGCACAGCAAAAGTGTCTTTATCAGGCCTAATTTCAATTATAATAAGTGCAAATGGTTATATGGTCTTAAACAGAGGCTGCTGTAGTCACAGAATGGGATGCCCTAAAAACCCAGCAGTGAACCTGGGACAAGTAGTGCTATGAACAGCAAAAGTGTCTTTATCAGGCCTAATTTCAATTATAATAAGTGCAAATGGTTATATGGTCTCAAACAGAGGCTGCTGTAGTCACAGAATGGGATGCCCTAAAAACCCAGCAGTGAACCTGGGACAAGTAGTGCTATGAACAGCAAAAGTGTCTTTATCAGGCCTAATTTCAATTAGAATAAGTGCAAATGGTTATATGGTCTTAAACAGAGGCTGCTGTAGTCACAGAATGGGATGCCCTAAAAACCCAGCAGTGAACCTGGGACAAGTAGTGCTATGCACAGCAAAAGTGTCTTTATCAGGCCTAATTTCAATTAGAATAAGTGCAAATGGTTATATGGTGTTAAACAGAGGCTGCTGTAGTCACAGAATGGGATGCCCTAAAAACCCAGCAGTGAACCTGTGACAAGTAGTGCTATGAACAGCAAAAGTGTCTTTATCAGGCCTAATTTCAATTATAATAAGTGCAAATGGTTATATGGTCTCAAACAGAGGCTGCTGTAGTCACAGAATGGGATGCCCTAAAAACCCAGCAGTGAACCTTGGACAAGTAGTGCTATGCACAGCAAAAGTGTCTTTATCAGGCCTAATTTCAATTAGAATAAGTGCAAATGGTTATATGGTGTTAAACAGAGGCTGCTGTAGTCACAGAATGGGATGCCCTAAAAACCCAGCAGTGAACCTGGGACAAGTAGTGCTATGAACAGCAAAAGTGTCTTTATCAGGCCTAATTTCAATTATAATAAGTGCAAATGGTTATATGGTCTTAAACAGAGGCTGCTGTAGTCACAGAATGGGATGCCCTAAAAACCAGCAGTAAGTACACCTGGCAGGGTCCAGTAGTGCTATGAACCGTAAAAGTGTCTTTATCAGGCCTAATTTCAATTAGAATAAGTGCAAATGGTTATATGGTCTTAAACAGAGGCTGGTGTAGTCACAGAATGGGATGCCTCACAGCAGACTTAAGATCAGTTCAGTATATATGCACAGTTAGTTAGTATAAGCAGCCTGAAAACGCTAACAAAGCCAGTCAGCCAGCTAGTAACACTCAGGCTGGATGAAAAAAAAAAAAAAATCTCCCTGTGACAGCCTCCGATTTTTCCTACCTTTCCCTGTTTTTCGCTGACTTTCTGTCTGTCTCCTGTCTGTCTCCTGCCTGTCTCCAGCCTGTCCCTGTCTGTCCCTGCCTGTCTAACTGCCTCTCTCCCTCACTACAACGTTCTGTCTCTCACGAATGCAATAGAGAAATGAGGAAGGAAAAGCAAGATGGCCGACTTAAATAGCGCTGTGACGTCACCGGGCTTGCTGGCTGCTGATAGGCTGCATGTGACTGCCCCAGCTTGCACTGGCGCGGGATAGATGTCCAGACATGTCCCGTCCGCCATCTTAGAATGCCTGTAAATGTAAATGAATGGATGTTAAAGGAAAACTTCGAGCGATCGAATCGCGGGGAAATTCGGATTCGATCCGAATCGAATTTTTCCTGAAATTCGGATCGAATCCGGGTTCGTCTGGATCGATTCGCTCATCCCTAGTGGCAACATATAAAAAGTCGGTCCTGAGGCACCTAATAAATGCAGCCAAAATGCTGATTCCCAGGTTTTGGAAGGCCGAATATACCCCAACAGAAAATGACTGGATCCGAGAGATAGACAAAATAAGGGAGATGGAAGAGCTGACAGCTGCAGCTCAGGACAACGAGGAAAAGACCCGACTGCTCTGGATGCCGTGGCACATGTACGTGCTCCGGCCCCTGGGGGCCCATGCGGCTGGTCCCTCGCCCCCCTAGGGCCCGGTGCGGAGCCTCTGATGGACAGTGGTCGGCCGTTCGGGGCTGGCTACAATATGGGTATGTACACACTTGTGGGGTGGAGCGTGGAGACATGGAGACCTCCTTTCCCCCCCCTCTTTTTTCTTCACTTTTATTCTCCACCACCTGTTCATACTTCTCCCCTTTCTTAACCCCCCCCCCTTTTTTATCCTCTGCACACCCACTCTCTCTTAATGGCCTGGGTTACGGAACACCCCAAACTGGCCCCCAAACTATCAAGACACTAGGCCGGAATCAAACAAATGTTATCTGATAAACGAGGATGTCATTGAGATGTCTGGCAGCAGAATGAGGTTTAGAAGCCTGAACCTTTTGACAGAGAAAAGTGAATAGAAGCCAAAACTCCCGGAGGGACAGGGGACAAGGGTGGGACACTATTGGTGTCTCCCTGCGTAATCCTGGATCCTCTAGGATATCCCAGAGATAAATAGTCTCTGAAAAGAACCACAATCATAGGAACAGGGGGGAGTACATGCATATGGCAGGCCAGTGCCACTACTACGTGTATGTTATCTTTGTACTTATTCTGAAACCTTTCTTTGTATCCCTGATACCTTGTTATCCTGTATTTGAAAACTAAATAAAGAATTTAAAAAAAAAAAGAATGTGTGGCAGGGCTTCTGCCTTGGTGGTGGCTCTCACTGGGTTTCCCTTTAAAGGACTGCGCCTACTTGGGGACTGCCTGGACCTGTTTGCTAAGGGAGGCAAGTTACCCCAGAGCAAAAGACAGTCTCGGCCCTTTCGGGGGTAAGGTTCCTTTCTTCCCTCCTACCGTGTGTCCAGAATGGGAAGGGGAGCCTCATTTGCAGGGGCCCGTGGAGATTTCTGGGGCAGGGATAGAGGACATGGCCACCCCGGCCCCTCCTGGGATTCCAAGTCTAAGTCTTCCCCCAAGCCCCCTCAGGCATGAAGGGGCGCCCTCACCCATCTGGGTGGGGTGGCGGCTTCGGCTCTTTGCTCACGTCTGGAGGCGTCATGTCTCAGACCGGTGGATTCAGGAGGTAGTGTCCTCCGGTTACAAGATAGAGTTTGCAGCCTGGCCGCCCCCAAGATTCATCAGATCCCAGATGGCTCAAAACCCTCTGTCAGCTCAGGGTCTGATTCTCGCTGTGCAAAACCTTCTGGAGCTGGGTGTCATCTGCCAGGTGCCCTTCAGGGAAAGGTATGAAGGCTATTATTCCAACCTATTCACTGTGCCCAAAAGAGATGGGTCCGTCAGACCCATCCTGGATTTAAAGCTTCTCAACAAATTTGTCAAGTTCAGGCATTTCGCATGGAGACTCAGCTGTGACTTCATTACGCCCAGGGGACCTCATGACATCTGTGGACATCAAGGAGGCTTACCTTCATATTCCAATCTTTCCAGGCCATCAGAGATTCCTCAGGTTCGCTCTGGAGGATTGGCACTATCAGTTTGTGGCATTGCCCTTCGGCCTCACTTCGGCTCCCAGGGTTTTCAACAAGGTGCTGGCGGGAGTAATGGCTTTGTTGAGATCTCAGGGCATTCGCATTCTTCCCTATTTGGACAACATTCTCATCACTTCTCAGTCCTTCCAACAGGCAGAGCTGGATACCCAGCGGGTAGTGGCCACACTGGAGTCATTCGGCTGGGTGATCAACCACGCCAAATCTTCCCTGTCTCCCTCCTTGGTGACGTCATTTCTGGGCATGAATCTGGATACAGCTCAGGCCAGGATTTTTCTTCCCCACCGGAAGGTGGACAGTCTGCAAACGCAAGCTCAGTTCCTTCTGTCTTGCCCTCATCCTTCCATCAGGCAGGGCATGCAGCTAGTGGGCCTGATGGTGTCTTGCTTCGAGGCGGTGTCTTATGCCCAGTTTCACATGAGACACCTCTTCAACTCCACCTCTTGTCAGTATGGGACACCCTGTGTCCCTGGATCAGGAGTTTGCTCTGTCCCCCCTGGTCAGGTGGTCCCTCTCGTGGTGGCTGGACTCAAGGAACCTGTTGGTGGGCAGATTCTTTCTGGCCCCTTGCTGGGAGACAGTCACCACGGATACCAGTCTGACAGGTTGGGGGGGCTTTGGAACTCTCTAAAATTCCAGGAGGCCCACACCCCTATCAACATTCTGGAACTGAGGGCGATCAGGTTGGTTCTAGCCCGCTTGACCCCACACCTTAGGGGTCGAGCCGTGCAGGTACGCTCGGACAACCGGACAGCGGTTGCCTACATCAATCATCAGGGAGGGACCCGGAGCAAGGGGACCCTCAAGGAAGTGTCTCTGATCCTGTCCTGGGCGGAGGACAATGTTCCCTGCATCTCAGCCGTGTACATTCCGGGGGTGGAGAATCTGGAGGCAGACCTTCTGAGCCCCTTAGCAACAGAGTGTTTCGCTCCCTGTGTCACCATTGGGGTCAGCCAGTTGTGGACCTGTTTGCGTCCCGTCACAATCACAAGCTTCCAGTCTTTGTGTCTCTGTCCCAGGACCATCTGGCCTTAGCCATGGATGCGTTAACACTGCCCTGGAAGGGGTTTCAGCTTCTGTATGTATTTCCCTCGTTTCCCCTGTTGGGCAGGGTTCTGCGCAAAATAGCTCAGGAAGGGGTGCCAGCAATTCTGGTGGCCCCCTGTTGGCCAAGACAAGTGTGGTTCGCAGACATCATGCAGCTCGCAGTAGATCAATACGCCCTGCCCAAGGATCCAGATCTGCTCACTCAGGGGCAGCTACGCCACCCCAATTTACAAACGCTGGCTTTGACGGCCTGGTTGCTGAAACCTCCATCTTAATGGAAAAGGGGCTGCCTGCCTCTGTGGTTGACACCATGATCAGGGCTAGAAAGAAGTCCTCTTCTTCCATCTACTATAGGGTTTGGCATGCCTACATTGACTGGTGTGAGTCTAAATCTCTTCCCTGTCGGGTGTTCTCTAGTCCTAGGATTCTGGAATTTCTTCAACATGGTTTGGATCTGGGGCTTCAACTCAGCACTCTGAAAGGTCATGTTTCTGCCTTGGCTGTTTTCTTCCAGAGATCCTTTGCTCAGCATCATCTGGTCAAGACCTTCTTCCAGGGGGTGACTCATGTGCGTCCCCCTCGTAAGCCTATGTTGCCAGTCTGGGACTTGAACTTGGTCCTATCTGCCTTGCAGGGGTCTCCTTTTGAGCCTGTGCAAGAGGCTGCTTTGTCCATTCTCACTCTTAAGCTAGTGTTTTTTGTGGCTATCACTTCTGTTAGACGTGTTTCTAAGTTGGCGGCGGTTTCCATCCAGCCCCCTTACTTTGAGAGGCACCAGGACAAGGTAGTGTTTCGCTTCAAACTAGATTTTCTGCCTAAAGTTTTTTCTGCCTTTCATCTCAATCAAGACATTGTTCTGCCTTCTCTGTATCCCAATCCTAGTAACCCTAAAGAGAGGGTTTTACACTCTTTGGATGTGGTCAGGAATCTGAAGGTCTATTTGGTGACTACTGCACCCTTCAGAACGACTGATGCTCTTTTTGTGGTCCCTTCTGGTCCTAAGAAGGGTCTGGCTCCAGCTAAGTCTACTACCAGCAAGTGGATCCGTCAGGCTGTGATTTAGGCCTATTCTGCTAATGGGAAGAATCCTCCCTTCCGCCTTACTGCTCATTCCACTCGTGCTATTGGTGCCTCTTGGGCTTTTCAGCACCAGGCTTCTGTTGAACAAGTTTGCAAGGCTGCTACTTGGTCTTCTGTTCATACCTTTTCTAAGTTTTACAAGGTTGATGTTCGGGCTTCAGCTGATGCTGCTTTTGGCCGCAAAGTTCTGCAGGCGGCAGTGGTTTAAACTGCCCGTTGTTGTTTTTTGGGGATCCCACCCTACCTTAGGGACACTGCTATTGGATGTCCCAAACGCAAGGAATTATCTTTGGAGCAGGATGTGCTGTATACTTAGAATAATACAATTCTGTGATTACTCACCTGTAAAATTGGTATTATATGTATACAGCATGTCCTGCTCCACCCCGCCCTTGTTATCATTATTTTTTGTACCTCTGTACGGTGATTGTTATCATGTTTCATGGTTAAAATTGTTGATTATGGGTTAATTCTCCCGGCTTCCTGCTTTTCAATACTGGGGAATTTGTGGGAGGTCCCTAGTATATAAGGGGCTGGGAGGAGCCACTTTTTTACTGTCTCTGCAGTCCAGCGCCATCTTGTGGAGGTAATACCCAAACGTAAGGAATTATCTTTGGAGCAGGACGTGTTGTATACGTATAATACCAATTCTACAGGTGAGTAATCACAGAATTGTATTTTCGCAATACACATGTTCAACTGTGAATTTTGAGGGGATTTCCAGCGAAAATTATATATTGTTTTTTTCAGCAGAATCTGGGCTTTAACATGAAATGTCTTGTTTGGCCTTATTTTGTATATTCTCAATACTTTGGGGTGAAATATGTGCAAACAAATAAAAAAAAAAATTTTACAGTTTGTAGTGTTTTTGTGATAAAAAATGTAGGTTTGTCAATAAAATCTTATTGCGTGTAAAAGCCCCAATTCTCCCAGTTACAACGGTACCACATATGTATTGGTAGACACCCTTTCCTGCCCAGGAGACTCCCCCCAGCTGAAACTGCTCTTTGGGAGATTTCCAGATAAAATACAACTATGCCATGCACTATGTACACCGTGCGGATTTTCCAAAAAAAAAAAACAACCCTTTATATTTGAAATACCCCTCACACTATATATTCTCTGGAAGTACACACTGGCTTGTTGACATGGAAGGAGTTTTATGGAAGTAATCCCTCAATGAATTTTTTTGTTGCACAGAGTTTCCCTTAAAAAAGAAGAAAAAGAAGAACCAAAGCCACATTCTCTTAAAAAAAAAAGTATATGCAAACAAGAAAAAACAAGTTAAATCTGAAAAAGCAAGGTCCTCTGAACAGAACAATACCCAACATGCACAAGTACTTTCAAGGCAAAAGTTGCCAAACACCCTAAAGTAATGGGTAATTTTACTTAAAAATTTCAGCTCTGCAGTTCGCACCATTTTTTCAACCAAAACATACCCCCATAAACCATATATTCAGCTTGTTGTAGTGGACTCATCTTTCTGGAAGTAATCCCTTGAAGAAATATTAGGTTGCACAGGATTTCCCTAAAAATTGTATGAAAAAAAACACAATAAAAAACAAGTTTTCCTAAAATATCAATATGCAAATAGGATAAAACAAGCACAATTTGAAAGTACAAGGTCCCCTGAGTAATTGGCTGCCTACTTGAAGTTTTGTCACCCTCTGTTGAAAGTTGATTTTTCACCATTTTTGAGCCATGTTTTTGCAGGATTTTCCAGGAAAATTAGGAAAATTTAGGATTTAAAATGAAATCTCTTGTTTTAATTTTTCTACTGTTTTTTAAAATATTTTTGCATAAAAAAGACAACAAAATATTGTTTAGAAAATTGTCTCCTTTATTTGAAAGAAAACATTTTTTTATTAAAGAAAACCATATTGCATGTGAAAGCTCCATTCTCTTTATTACAATGGTACGATATATGTATCGGTAGACCCCTGTTCCTGCCCTGGAGACTCTCCAAACTAAAAAGAGCACTTTATAACATTTACAAATAAAATATAACTACTAGCTGCCAGATGATCCGGTGGAGGGGGTCTGGGGGGGGGGGGTGATCACAGCCCTCTTGCCCCTCCAACCTTCCTCCCCCGATAATCCAGCGTTACTGATAGTCTTTGGTCGAGGTAGAAATGCCAGCTTCCGGGTGACATCATCTATGACCCAAAGGGCGGGGCTAGCAGCCGGCGACCCAGTAACATCAAGGGCAATTTGTTGCCCTCTCCTCACTACGGAAGAACCCAGGAGGCCTCCTGGTGAAGAGGAGACCTGAGGGGAGTGATCGCGGCAGCAGGTGAGTAAATGTAATTTTTGTTTTTTACAGTTAGCAATAGCTGCTGCCGAAGTGGGGGGCGCTATTGTGGGTGCTCTGCTGAAGTGAGAAGCGCCCCCAGGGGGGATCAGATGACACAAAGTTAAAGAGGAGACCCGGCTGGATCGATAGAGGGGTCAGGTTTTTCTATTTTTGGTCCGCTAGCAGGGGTAAATACCAGGCTCGTAAATTTTACGTGGGGGATGGTGCTGAGGCATTACAGTTTGTATTCAACCTAAAGCGCACTTTCTGCCAGTCCCACAGGACATGCTATCATCCAGTGGGTCATCCAATCATCTGAACTGAGATGCCCCGCTGTGAGCAATCCTCCCCAGTTTGCCCCCAAAATGTACCTTTACATATTCTCCATATTCTCATGGTGCATGCAAGGGCTCTTGTCTGTTATATTCTAGGAGTGAAACCATCTTGAAGAAGAGCAACACCCCCTTCAGTCTGCTTCACTGGGGCATCCCGTTTAAGCCCATCTGCACTTCATTTAAAATGGACCAAAACCCAGAATTGTCATTATCCTGGGTTTGGTTCTTTCCCCAGGAGCATCCTTATCCACAGCCTCCCTGTGGTTTACACTACTTTACTGCCCTCAGCCTATCTGGTTTTGAGGTGATCTAAGGCTTTCAGAAATTGGGATGCCCCAGAAAAGTGGACCAAAATCAGAAATGTTCAAAACCACAGGTACCAAGAAAAACAAAGCCCAAAAAATTTCACTTTCTTCCTCTATGTTGGGGCATACTGATCTTGGATGCCTCACTGTGGGTATCACCTGCTAGTCCTGGCTAAGAAGTTCTAATGCATAATGTAATAGTTTATCAAAGACCAAAATGGTCTAATGACAGGTGTGCCACAATGTAATAGATTGTCAAAGGCCAAGAGGGTCTAATGCAGAGTGTGGCCAAAATTATATAGTTTAATCAAAGGCCAAAATTGGCTAATGCCAGGTGTGGCAACTTGTATTAGCCAAAAAATGTGAATGCCAGGTGTGACCTTAATTAAATAGTTAAATTATATTAAACAGTATTGCCACACAAGTGGCCTGGATACTCCACTAACAATTGGTATTACAGAGCAGGGACCCCCAAGTGGCCTGAGCAATTGAAATTACTAAGCACTGACACACCAGTGGATTAGCAATTGGTATTACAGACTACTGACACTTAAGTGCTATTTCAGAGTAATGCCATTGCTGCAGTACTATCAGAGTACTGACCCTGAATTGCTAATATAGATTACTGACAATGATATGCTAATACACAGTACTTACACTGAGGTTATAATACAGAGTACTGACACTGAGATGGTAATACAGAGCAGTGGCACTGCTGCAGTAATATCAGAATAGTGACAATGAGAGGCTTTTACAGAGGATTGTCACCCTACCTATCTCATCTTCACTCCAGCAGCTTTTCCTCAATAAATGTCCTAAAAATGACAATAGCGTGCTTTAATGCCTATCTAGCCTTGATCAAAAAAGCTTTCCCTAAATAAATGTCCTGAAAAGGACAGTTGTTTTAAACAAAAAGAAGCACTAACACAGAGGGGCCTTGAACTAATGGTATAAATGCTATCCGAGTACTGAGTAGTGAGACTGTTGCAGTACTAATGAGGGTATAGAGGTTAATAAGAGCATGGGGCCTCCAGTCTCCTGAACCCTTACTAGAATAGTTGGCAGGGTTATAAGATGACATTTACAAGACATGGGGAATTAAGTGCCCTTATCTGTGCCAGAGAAAAAAATCCAAATAATTTCCTGTTCATTCAGGACCTAAGGATATAATTAAGTCTGAATGGGAACACCCAGAAATGAATGTTTTTAAGCTCGCTCAAAACGAAACTCCTCTTTCAGGAGCAGGACATGAGGCTCGATTCAGAGAGACAAAAAAAACTTTCCGTTTTAGTGCCGATGTCGTATTATGTTCCCGCTCTCGTATGAATGTGCGAGCGATCCTATGCGTGCATTGTAAACCTTCTGTAATGTTTCCGTCCGCTCGTATGCCAGAGTACGAGTACGAGGATGTCATTTTCCATCGAGACTTTTCTGATTCATTTTCTCAGGTAACAACGTAGCCTTTCGTTTTTGCCCTTTTCCCATCGTATCCTCACACGAATCCTTTACATTTCCCGATTGATTCTGTTTCCCTTTTACAAAAAATAATCGTCCAGACGGAAATCCTTACGATCTTGCGCCTGTGCACTACAAACTTAACTCATTAAAGTGCTCGCCTACATATTTGACTCCCTCACTTCTACTACAATGTTTAGCTAAACCACTTAGCGCTATCCTGCAGCTTCCCTTTTGGACCCTTAAAGCTCACCCTAACCACTTAGCGCTATCCTGCAGCTTCCCTTTTTAACCCTTAAAGGTCACCCTAACCACTTAGCACTATCCTGCAGCTTCCCTTTTGAACCCTTAAAACTTACCCAAATCACTTAGCGGTTAGGTTCTTCTTCCATTTTAGGCCCCTAAAACTTACCCAAATCACTTAGCGGTTAGGTTCTTCTTCATTTTCCGCACCCTAAAACTTACCCAAACCACTTCGCGGTTATGTTTTTCTTCATTTACCGCACCCTAAAACTTACCCAAATCACTTAGCGGTTAGGTTCTTCTTCCATTTTAGGCCCCTAAAACTTACCCAAATCACTTCGCGGTTATGTTTTTCTTCATTTACCGCACCCTAAAACTTACCCAAACCACTTCGTGGTTAGGTTCTTCTTCCATTTTAGGCCCCAAAATCTTACCCAAACCACTTAGCGGTTAGGTTCTTCTTTCATTTTAGGCCCCTAAAACTTACCCAAATCACTTCGCGGTCATCTGAATCTTCATCTCTAAATATGTTTTATAGCCTTTGTTTGTTGTTAATGTATTTGTTCCAAAAAATGACACTGAAACTTTTATTATCTTTTTTTTTTTTTTATAGCAGAACGCCATTTTTGTTTGGCTTTTCAAATAATTTACAAAACAATGTGACATTTGTGTAAAATTGTTAAAAAACATTAAAATTTGTTAAAAAACTACAACACAGTGACAGGACCCAGGACACTAGTCTTCTTCTGTTGTCCCCAACGAGTCAACCAGCTGCTGCATACTGGCCACCAACTCTAGGAAAATAACAGTGATTTGTCCAGCTTCTCCTTAAAACATAGCTTTTAATCCATCCAGTTAAAAACAGCTTTTTGTGAAACTATTAGGTAATTGAAATGGCCCAGTAACAACAACAAAAGGCAAGCACCTAGTGACGCGTTTTAAGCCTGGTCAGGCTCTTAATCATACAAAAGTATGGAGCAGCTTACAGCCTTATATACAGCTAAGCAAAGAAAGCAAAGCCAATTACCTGTAATGCATGACAGGTGCGGTGATTGGTATTGCGGCCAGACCCGGAAGAAGCTAGTATGACGTCAGCCAGTAAGGGTTAAATGATTGGGCGGATAGCAACCAATCCGCACTAGGGCTGGAACAGTGCACAGCCCTGCGTTAATAGCGTACATAACTGACATACAATCAGAAGAAAAGCAGCCCCAGATATTCACAAGCAAACTGCGGCCGTACTGACAGACAGGCATAACGGGCTAAATAGCCGGCCGTCAAAGTGGCATATACAGCCGCACAAAAAGGTTAAACTAACTACATGTAAAGCTTATAGTGGTTAAGATAATAAATTACACCCACCAAAGTTAATGGTAATAACAATTAGCCCTATACAAATTCATATACTGTGTTGAGATAGCGCATATTACAAGCGCCTGGATTACTGATAATGACATTTAACCCTATACCAAATTGATGTACTGGGCTATAGTAGCGCATATTGTAAGCGCCTTAAAAATTGATCCAGACACATTATAACAGTACACAGCAGACATGTAGTGGTCAATGACACTGGATGCAATTTTTTCATTGAATAATCCTATCTCGCCCCCCTCAGAATTAAAAGAGAAATTTTGGGAGTATGAGAAATTAAAAAGCAAATCAAGTTATGGTGGGATATGTCCTCTTTAACAAAATACCTAGATAATCAAATGATACCAAGAGGATTAAGATTAAAAAAACGGCCCACTTCTGCATTTGATGATGCATTTGTGAAAGCGTGGTATGACATCCTTACAGATGCTTCTAAAAAATTAATACAATTATTAATTTATCAGGAAGCTAAAACACTACAAGATGTTAAGAAATGCAATCTGGAGATTAAGAGTTATTTGGATCGTTACAAAACTGAACAAGACTATTGTAAATTCAAACAGGAAATGGATAATAGGATCCAAAAACTCCAAAAGGAGGTTATTGAAAAAATCTAAATTCCAACGAGATTTGCAGGACTATCAATCCAATCACGTTTATGATTGGGTAACAAATAGGAGGCCAAGAAGACCCAGATCGATTCTAAAAAACTCCTCTAAAACAAAGAAAAGGCAAAAGTCAGTATCTTTTTGGGACACAGATACAGAAGGCCAGTCAGACTCTGGTAGTGATATATCTGCATCTTCAACTGAATTGCGATCAGAACCACAGACAAATCAATCTTTTTTAGACGATCGGACAAAAACAATCGGCAAACAGAGAAATCGCCCAAACACAGGGCAGGACGCAAGCATAGAAAGGGACAAAACGTATCAACTGAGAAACAAAAACCACAGGAGGAACTAAACACTGTAGTACATTTGTCATCAGTGTTATTAAATGACCAACATATAAAATTGTTACAAAAAGGCTTGACTTTTTCACCAACATATCATATGAGTTTATTTGATGTCATTACCGATGTAAATCGCTTTGTCCGTCGTCTGACCCTGAAAAAACATTTTTGCAAACAAACAGAGCATATTGAGAATAGTCTGTTGCAATCACCACCTGGTACACAAGAAGCAATGTGTATAGATTATCCTGAAAACCCTGACTGGTTACACTATATTTTTCTGACACGTGTGCACTGGTAAATTTACAGCAGCTGCAATTAGAGAATGGGATAAACAAAATAAACAAGTTCCATACTCGAGGATTTGGAAATTCGGATTTTTATCCATTACAATCGAGAAGTGATCCTATTTGCACCTTCCAAGCCGTAGTAGAGAAAGAGTTGATTAATCTCTCAAGAAAAATAGAGAAGGAAGTCATCAGAACTTGACAAAGAAAGAGCGACTGGCATTAAAAGATCTTGAGGACAATCTTGCGCTGGTCATAAAAATGGCGGATAAAGGCGGTTCAATTGTGGTCATGGATCGTGAGATTTATATCAATGAAGCAGAACGGCAGCTGAAAGACACCGACACCTATGTCCAGCTAAGGGGAGATCCCACACAGGCTTTTTTGGTGTTTGAAGAAGGAATAGCAGTGGGACTTTTCTCTGCCAATTTTGTTGAAAAACTTAGAGTAAAACACCCTGTGATTCCAGTTTTTCATCATTTACCGAAAATACACAAACCTGAAACACCCCCACGTGGACGACCCATAGTGGCAGGAATTGATGGCCTAAATGAGAACTTGGGTCAATGGTTAGATTCCATACTTCAGCCAATAGTGAAATATCTCCCAGGATATATTAAAGACACCACTGAGATATTAAAAGCTATTCACCAGCTCCAATAGCCATTAGGGGGCAGTTGGATGTCAATGGATGTTTCTTCCTTGTATTCGTGTATCCCCCATAGGAAAGCGATTCAAGCCATCACATACATGTTGCATAAATATACTAGTTTCAAGGAAGAAGAAATACAATTTCTCTGTTTCGTTCTAGAGTATTCATTACAACATAATTACTTCCTTTTTGAAGGGAAATTCTACCTCCAAAAATGTGGTGCATCTATGGGGGCACCCTTCTCACCGTCATTAGCAAATCTTTATATGGGATGGTGGGAATCAGAATTCATCTTTTCAGAGAAAAATCCTTACTGTAGCCATATTTTTTGGTACAGGCGATACATAGATGATCTGATCTGTATTTGGAAGGGGCCCCCGGAGACATCAGATGATTTTTTGACCTACCTCAATGAGAATGAGTTTAATCTCAGATTTTCAGGGAATTTTCAACTTAAAGAAATAGAATACCTGGATCTCATTCTAACTTCTCCCAGTGAGGGGGGCTGTATAAATACTAGAACTTTTCGTAAGAAGACAGCTGGAAATTCAACACTGTATGCTACAAGTTGTCATCCTCACCATACAAAAAAGGCTATCCCGTATGGTGAGTTTGTAAGGGCAGTCAGAAATTGCAATACAGCTGAGTCCAAGGAGAATGAGTTCAAACTGATTCAATCTAGGCTCCAACAAAGAGGGTATAGCGAGAAGTTAATCAATGAGGCCAGGGATAAAGCTAAGTCTATGAACAGAGATACTCTTCTTTTCAATAAAAATAAGAAAATCATGAAAAAGCCTAGTCCTTCCACTTTAGTTACAAAATATTGTAAGGAATTTTCCAAAATACGTCAGATTATTAACTAAAATTTGGCAATCTTGAAATCTGATCCTGATTTACAATCTCTGATCGAGAAGGAAGGAGTGCGTGTAGTGGCCAAAAGGGCACCAACACTTGCCAACAAACTTTCCCCCTCTTTGCTTCGAACGTTAGACATTAAGAAATCTCCTACATGGCTGACGTGCAGAGGATCCTTTGTGTCAGGTCCCGGAGACACCCACCTTCCAATAAATCAGCAACCCCCAATCTCCGCTGCTTTCTTCGCCTATAGTAAGCCCCCGTTTGCCGGGACGCCAGACACGCCTCACCGGGCACGGTTGCCCCCAGGTCTTGTTAGCACAAAGGATGCTGACTTATGCAGGGGAAGGCAGATGAATCCAGGGACTAGACTGAGTAGCAATAAACGGACAGGGGTCATACACGGGTGGTCAATCCGAGGAGGCACGGTACAGAAGGGTTAGACGGAAGAGTAGTCAGGGCAAGCCAAGGGTCACAACGGGAGGTCAGAAGTTCGCGGTACAGAGGAGCAGGCAGAATCGTGGTCAAAGAGCAAGCAAGGTCGGTCCAGGCGGCAATCAGGGATGGTCAAAACACGGCAATAATCACAAGGAGAAGAGCTATCAAAATCGCACCCAGTAGCACGCTATAACGGGCCCCGACTAACTGCAGGGTGTATACCTTTATAGGATGGGGGCTGACTGGATTGGCTGAGGGGGGAGTGTGTGATTGGAGTAACTGGGATCTCTGGGCTGATTGCCCAGTTTGAATAGGGAGGCGGACTGTATTATAGGGCACATGCCCTCTTAATCAGCAAGGGCTCATTGGCCCAATTCAATCACCTCCGGCGGGCGCGCTGTGCGCAGCGCCGCCGGAGGACATAGGAAGAAGACAGACGCGCGCGCGCGTATGTGCGAGGACACGCGCCGGGAGCGCGCCGCACAGAGAGCGGCGCGGCCGCTCCCGACGCTGCAGAGCCGGAAGCCGCCTGAGCGGCTGCTCGTGACAGCCGAGCGGCGGGCGGGCAGGAGCGACGCCGACCCGCCGCCGGCTGCAACAGACGTTCAGCCCGCCGAGAGGAGTCGGCGGGGGAGCGAAGGCCAGGTGAGGAGGTGGCCGTGGCCGTGACACTACCCCCCCTTCACGAGGGGCCTCTGGACCCTTACCGGGCTTATCCGGATTCTCACGGTGAAACCTATTAATAAGGGTTTGGGCATGGACATCCTTGGCCGGTACCCAACACCTTTCCTCAGGACCAAAACCCTTCCAATCTATTAAATACTGTAAAGAGTTTTGAAGCACCCGAGCATCGAGTATTCTATTATTTTCATATTCAGGCTCATCTTCCACTATGATCGGGGGAGGAGACGACACCTGAATATTTTTGGCAGATTTTAACAAAGAAACATGAAAGGACGACGGAATTCTCATGGATGAAGGTAACTTGACCTTAAAGGTAACGTCGCTTAGTTTATCAATAATAGGAAACGGACCGATAAAGTTAGGCCCTAGCTTAGACGAGGGTTGCCGAAGGGCAATATTTCTAGTAGAGACCCAGACCAAATCACCCACCTGAAATGGTGGTTCTAGCGACCTATGTCGGTCCGCAAAGATTTTATAAGTTCTAGAGGCTTTCTTTAAGTTAGTCTGTATCTCAGACCACACTTTAGTCCTTTCTCGTAGCCATTCCTCCAAGGCCGGCAAGTTGGAGGAAGGACCAGAAAAAGATGATGCCTTAGGATTTCTACCGTAATTACAAAAGAAAGGCGAGAACCTAGTAGATTCACTCGGCGCATTGTTAAAGGCGAATTCTGCAAATTCGATGAATTCCGCCCATTGTTCTTGGCGATCGGAAACGAAACAGCGTAGATATTGTTCTAAACATTGATTTACCCGTTCAGTCTGTCCGTTAGACTGAGGGTGATAGGCGGTAGAGAGCGACACTTTAATACCTAAACGATTGCAGAAAGCTTTCCAAAAACGGGATACAAACTGAACTCCTCGATCTGAAACAATATTCTGCGGTAGACCATGGAGGCGAAAAACATGTTTAATGAATAACTGTACTAAATCTGGTGCCGATGGAAGTTTTATCAATGGAATAAAGTGTGCCATTTTACTGAAGCGGTCCACCACCACCCAAATTACAGAATTCCCTTGTGATGGAGGAAGATCAACAATAAAATCCATGGAAATGTGCGACCATGGTTCAGCGGGGATTTCTAAGGGAACTAATAATCCCGCAGGAGACCCATGAGTGGCCTTACTCCGAGCACATACCGGACATGCTTCGACAAAGGCGGAAGTATCGCGTCGGATGGTGGGCCACCAGACATGACGTTTGGCGATAGCCAAGGTCTTCCGAACGCCTAAGTGACCGGCCGACTTGGCATCATGTAGTTCCTGTAAAACGGCCAGACGCAAGTGAGGTGGAACAAATAAACAATCAGGGGGTTTACCAGGAGGGGAATCAACCTGAAATGGCATTAACGAGCTAGACAAGTCAGGGAGAAGAGTAGCCACAACACAACCTAAAGGCAAAATCGATTCTGGAGGACCGCTCTGGTCCTTACACTCCCCGAAATTACGGGATAGGGCATCTGCTTTGGCATTCTTCTTCCCCGGCTTATAGGTGATAATAAAATTAAATCGAGAAAAGAAGAGTGCCCAGCGCGCCTGACGGGAGTTGAGTCTCTTGGCGGACTCTAAATACTCTAGATTCTTGTGATCAGTATATACAGTGATAGGGTATAGGGAACCTTCAAGCCAGTGACGCCATTCTTCAAAGGCCAGTTTAATACCCAATAGTTCCCTATTCCCAACATCGTAATTGCGTTCGGCGGGTGAAAATTTACGAGAGAAGAATGCACAAGGATGTAGTTTCTCAGGACTGCCCGCATACTGAGAAAGAACAGCTCCTACTCCCAGTTCCGAGGCGTCAACCTCCAATAGAAATGGAAGCCGGGTGTCGGGATGTATCAAAATGGGAGCGGAGGTGAAAGTCTCTTTTAACACTTGAAAGGCGTCTTTTGCTGAGGGAGGCCACTCCTCAACAAAAGCGCCCTTACGAGTGAGATCTGTTAAAGGACTCACTATGGACGAGAAACCCTTTATAAATTGCCTGTAAAAATTCGCAAATCCTAAAAATCTCTGAAGCGCCTTTAGGGTTCTAGGTTGTTCCCACTCCATAATAGCAGAAACCTTGGAGGGATCCATCACCAACCCCCGCTTGGAGATTATAAATCCTAGGAACGGAATCTCAGACACTTCAAAAACACATTTGGAGATTTTAGCATACAGACGATTTTCCCGCAATCTCTGCAACACCGCTTTGACATGTTGACGGTGCTCCACCAGGGAGCGGGAAAAAATCAGTATGTCGTCCAAATAGACCACGAGAAACTGACCCAGAAAATCACGAAATATGTCATTGACAAAATCTTGAAACACTGCGGGAGCATTACATAACCCGAATGGCATCACTAAATATTCATAATGCCCATCTTTTACATTGAAGGCTGTTTTCCATTCATCCCCCTGCCGTATGCGAATAAGGTTATATGCCCCTCGAAGGTCTAACTTGGAGAAGACCTGGGCCCCAGAGACCTGATTAAAAAGGTCGTTGATTAATGGTAGGGGATACCTATTCTTTACAGTAACCTTATTTAACCCTCGATAGTCTATACAGGGGCGTAAGCCGCCGTCCTTCTTCTCGACGAAGAAGAAGCCAGCACCGGCAGGAGAGGTGGAAGGACGGATAAAACCCTTCTGGAGGTTCTCGGTAATATAATCTTTCATAGCCTGTTCTTCAGATCTAGTGAGATTATATAGTTTCCCTCTAGGGGGCATAGTACCTGGGAGTAATTCAATAGGACAGTCGTAGGCCCTATGGGGTGGAAGAATGTCAGCGGATTTCTCCGAAAATACGTCTGCCCAATCTGTGTAGACCGGTGGTAAACCATCAAGGACAATAGGTGTGGATCTAAGAGATATGGAGAAACAATGACTTTGACATGAAGGACTCCATTTCACCAGATCCCCAGACCTCCAATCTATCACTAGATTATGGACCTTTAACCAGGGAAATCCCAATACAATAGGGGATACGGGACTTTCAATAACCAGAAACTCTATTTCTTCCGAGTGGGCAGATCCTACGACTAAATTTACCCAAGGAGTCTTGTAGGAGACCAACCCCCCCTCAATGGGCTTATTATTAACCGCCAGGACCCGAAGGGGATTTTCTAACGGAATTAACGGAATCCCAAGAGTGATGGCTAGGGATCTATCCAGGAAATTGCCAGCCGCTCCACTATCAATGAAGGCGGAGGCAATAGTCCGGGAAGGACCCCAAGAGAGTGTAACGGGTAGGAGTACACGATTATCAGGAGGGAACGATACCTGACCGCCTAGAAGAAGTCCCTCAGCAGGATCTAGGCGTTGAAGTTTCCCGCCACCGGAGCCTTGTTTGGGCAGGTCTTGGCAAAATGACCCGGATTACCACAATAGAGGCAGAGGCCTTGGGATCTGCGCCGAACCTTCTCCGCCTGAGAGAGATGGGTAACTCCAAGCTGCATCGGTTCCTCAGGCGACAAGGAAGGAGAGGAAATGGCTGCCCCCTTAAAGCTTGGCTCTTGACGTGAGGATCCCCAAGGTTGGTCCTTGTCTCTTTCCTGGCGTCTCTCTCGGAGACGTCGATCCACCCTGATAGCCAACTGCATGTATTCGTCCAGGCTTTTAGGCAAAGGATAATTCACCAAGGTGTCCTTGATGTTCTCAGAGAGCCCAATCCTAAATTGGCTACATAAGGCTGGATCATTCCACTTAGAATCTATAGCCCATCGCCGAAATTCTGCGCTGTATTCCTCAGCAGAACGTTTGGCCTGTCTCAGGTTCCGTAATTTAGAATCCGCTGTCGCAGCCCGATCTGGGTCAGCATACAGGAATTCCATGGCCGAGAAAAATGAGGAGACCGACTGCAATGCTTCATCAGTCGGAGCTAAACCAAACGCCCAGGTCTGTGGGTCGCCCTGGAGAAGTGAAATGACCAGGCCAACACGTTGCGCTTCTGATCCAGACGCGTGGGGTCGAAGGCGGAAGTAGAGCTCACAAGAGTTCTTGAAGTTAGAAAACTTCGCCCGATCCCCCAAGAATTTTTCCGGGAGAGGAATCTTGGGCTCGATGGCAGGACTAGGATCCACTGGCGCAGGCATCTGACGACTCTCTTGAGTGGCCACTCGTTGAGCCAGCTGGTTGATGGCAGTGGCCATAGCTTGAACCTGTTGTATCAGTTCTTCCATCTAGAAGGTATTCTTCTTTTGTGGCCCGTTATAATGTCAGGTCCCGGAGACACCCACCTTCCAATAAATCAGCAACCCCCAATCTCCGCTGCTTTCTTCGCCTATAGTAAGCCCCCGTTTGCCGGGACGCCAGACACGCCTCACCGGGCACGGTTGCCCCCAGGTCTTGTTAGCACAAAGGATGCTGACTTATGCAGGGGAAGGCAGATGAATCCAGGGACTAGACTGAGTAGCAATAAACGGACAGGGGTCATACACGGGTGGTCAATCCGAGGAGGCACGGTACAGAAGGGTTAGACGGAAGAGTAGTCAGGGCAAGCCAAGGGTCACAACGGGAGGTCAGAAGTTCGCGGTACAGAGGAGCAGGCAGAATCGTGGTCAAAGAGCAAGCAAGGTCGGTCCAGGCGGCAATCAGGGATGGTCAAAACACGGCAATAATCACAAGGAGAAGAGCTATCAAAATCGCACCCAGTAGCACGCTATAACGGGCCCCGACTAACTGCAGGGTGTATACCTTTATAGGATGGGGGCTGACTGGATTGGCTGAGGGGGGAGTGTGTGATTGGAGTAACTGGGATCTCTGGGCTGATTGCCCAGTTTGAATAGGGAGGCGGACTGTATTATAGGGCACATGCCCTCTTAATCAGCAAGGGCTCATTGGCCCAATTCAATCACCTCCGGCGGGCGCGATGTGCGCAGCGCCACCGGAGGACATAGGAAGAAGACAGACGCGCGCGCGCGTATGTGCGAGGACACGCGCCGGGAGCGCGCCGCACAGAGAGCGGCGCGGCCGCTCCCGACGCTGCAGAGCCGGAAGCCGCCTGAGCGGCTGCTCGTGACAGCCGAGCGGCGGGCGGGCAGGAGCGACGCCGACCCGCCGCCGGCTGCAACAGACGTCCAGCCCGCCGAGAGGAGTCGGCGGGGGAGCGAAGGCCAGGTGAGGAGGTGGCCGTGGCCGTGACACTTTGCATGTGGTCAGACACGCTGTGCCTGCTGTGAGTTCATCCAAAAAGATATGTTTTTTGAGTCAACAACTACTGGGAAGAGATTAGAGATGAGCGAACTTTTGAAAAATTCGATTCGACTGATTCGCCGAATTTTCCGACAAAAATCATTTCGACCCGAATAAATTCGCAACGAATCGCTATTAAAAACAGCTATTTCTGAGCCTCCTAGAGCCTCATTAGGGTTGTAAACCATTCTGCCTTGCTGTAACACGCACAGGATGCGTGCTGGGTTAGTTAAATAATACTTTGAAGAAATATCACATGCAGATCAGAGGCATCGCTAATAGAATCGCAGAGCGGCACAATTGCAGAGAGTTGAAGTGGCATCACTATGAGGGGCAGAAGGAGCCTAAACATTGCTTTAAAGAGACACTGGAGTTGGCAGCAGCAGGAGCCCAAAAATTGGATGAATCACACCCTGGAGTTGGCAGCAGCAGCAGGAGCCCAAACATTACTTTAAAGAGACACTGGGGTTGGCTTCAGGAGCCCAAAAATTGGATGAATCACACCCTGGAGTTGCCAGCAGCAGGAGCCCAAATATTACTTTAAAGAGACACTGGGGTTGGCTTCAGGAGCCCAAAAATTGGATGATTCACACCCTGGAGTTGGCACCAGCAGCAGCAGGAGCCCAAATATACACTGGAGTTGGCTTCAGGAGCCCAAAAATTGGATGAATCACACCCTGGAGTTGGCAGCAGCAGCAGCAGGAGCCCAAATATTACTTTAAAGAGACCCTGGGGTTGGCTTCAGGAGCCCAAAAATTGGATGAATCACACCCTGGATTTGGCAGAAGTTGGCAGCAGCAGCAGCAGGAGCCCAAACATTACTTCAAAGAGACCCTGGGGTTGGCTTCAGGAGCCCAACAATTGGATGAATCACACCCTGGAGTTGGCAGGAGTTGACAGCAGCAGCAGCAGCAGGAGCCCAAATATTACTTTAAAGAGACCCTGGGGTTGGCTTCAGGAGCCCAAAAATTGGATGATTCACACCCTGGAGTTGGCAGCAGCAGCAGCAGGAGCCCAAATATACACTGGAGTTGGCTTCAGGAGCCCAAAAATTGGATGAATCACACCCTGGAGTTGGCAGCAGCAGCAGCAGGAGCCCAAATATACACTGGAGTTGGCTTCAGGAGCCCAAAAATTGGATGAATCACACCCTGGAGTTGGTAGCAGCAGCAGCAGGAGCCCAAATATTACTTCAAAGAGACCCTGGGGTTGGCTTCAGGAGCCCAACAATTGGATGAATCACACCCTGGAGTTGGCAGGAGTTGACAGCAGCAGCAGCAGGAGCCCAAATATTACTTTAAAGAGACCCTGGGGTTGGCTTCAGGAGGCAAAAAATTGGATGATTCACACCCTGGAGTTGGCAGCAGCAGCAGCAGGAGCCCAAATATACACTGGAGTTGGCTTCAGGAGCCCAAAAATTGGATGAATCACACCCTGGAGTTGGCAGCAGCAGCAGCAGGAGCCCAAATATTACTTTAAAGAGACACTGGAGTTGGCTTCAGGAGCCCAAAAATTGGATGATTCACACCCTGGAGTTGGCAGAAGTTGGCAGCAGCAGCAGCAGGAGCCCAAACATTACTTTAAAGAGACCCTGGAGTTGGCTTCAGGAGCCCAAAAATTGGATGAATCATACCCTGGAGTTGGCAGCAGCAGCAGCAGCAGGAGCCCAAATATTACTTTAAAGAGACACTGGGGTTGGCTTCAGGAGCCCAAAAATTGGATGAATCACACCCTGGAGTTGGCAGAAGTTGGCAGCAGCAGCAACAGGAGCCCAAACATTACTTCAAAGAGACCCTGGGGTTGGCTTCAGGAGCCCAACAATTGGATGAATCACACCCTGGAGTTGGCAGGAGTTGACAGCAGCAGCAGCAGGAGCCCAAATATTACTTTAAAGAGACCCTGGGGTTGGCTTCAGGAGCCCAAAAATTGGATGATTCACACCCTGGAGTTGGCAGCAGCAGCAGGAGCCCAAATATACACTGGAGTTGGCTTCAGGAGCCCAAAAATTGGATGAATCACACCCTGGAGTTGGCAGCAGCAGCAGCAGGAGCCCAAATATACACTGGAGTTGGCTTCAGGAGCCCAAAAATTGGATGAATCACACCCTGGAGTTGGCAGCAGCAGCAGCAAGAGCCCAAATATTACTTTAAAGAGACACTGGGGTTGGCTTCAGGAGCCCAAAAATTGGATGAATCACACCCTGTAGTTGGCAGCAGCAGCAGCAGCAGGAGCCCGAATATTACTTTAAAGAGACCCTGGGGTTGGCTTCAGGAGGCCAAAAATTGGATGAATCACGCCCTGGAGTTGGCAGCAGCAGGAGCCCAAATATTACTTTAAAGAGACACTGGGGTTGGCTTCAGGAGCCCAAAAATTGGATGATTCACACCCTGGAGTTGGCAGAAGTTGGCAGCAGCAGCAGCAGGAGCCCAAATATTACTTTAAAGAGACACTGGAGTTTGCTTCAGGAGCCCAAAAATTGGATGATTCACACCCTGGAGTTGGCAGAAGTTGGCAGCAGCAGCAGCAGGAGCCCAAACATTACTTTAAAGAGACCCTGGAGTTGGCTTCAGGAGCCCAAAAATTGGATGAATCATACCCTGGAGTTGGCAGCAGCAGCAGCAGCAGGAGCCCAAATATTACTTTAAAGAGACACTGGGGTTGGCTTCAGGAGCCCAAAAATTGGATGAATCACACCCTGGAGTTGGCAGAAGTTGGCAGCAGCAGCAACAGGAGCCCAAACATTACTTCAAAGAGACCCTGGGGTTGGCTTCAGGAGCCCAACAGTTGGATGAATCACACCCTGGAGTTGGCAGGATTTGACAGCAGCAGCAGCAGGAGCCCAAATATTACTTTAAAGAGACCCTGGGGTTGGCTTCAGGAGCCCAAAAATTGGATGATTCACACCCTGGAGTTGGCAGCAGCAGCAGGAGCCCAAATATACACTGGAGTTGGCTTCAGGAGCCCAAAAATTGGATGAATCACACCCTGGAGTTGGCAGCAGCAGCAGCAGGAGCCCAAATATACACTGGAGTTGGCTTCAGGAGCCCAAAAATTGGATGAATCACACCCTGGAGTTGGCAGCAGCAGCAGCAAGAGCCCAAATATTACTTTAAAGAGACACTGGGGTTGGCTTCAGGAGCCCAAAAATTGGATGAATCACACCCTGGAGTTGGCAGCAGCAGCAGCAGCAGGAGCCCGAATATTACTTTAAAGAGACCCTGGGGTTGGCTTCAGGAGGCCAAAAATTGGATGAATCACGCCCTGGAGTTGGCAGCAGCAGGAGCCCAAATATTACTTTAAAGAGACACTGGGGTTGGCTTCAGGAGCCCAAAAATTGGATGATTCACACCCTGGAGTTGGCAGCAGCAGCAGCAGGAGCCCAAATATACACTGGAGTTGGCTTCAGGAGCCCAAAAATTGGATGAATCACACCCTGGAGTTGGCAGAAGTTGGCAGCAGCAGCAGCAGGAGCCCAAATATTACTTTAAAGAGACCCTGGGGTTGGCTTCAGGAGCCCAAAAATTGGATGAATCACACCCTGGAGTTGGCAGCAACAGCAGCAGGAGCCCAAATATTACTTTAAAGAGACACTGGGGTTGGCTTCAGGAGCCCAAAAATTGGATGAATCACACCCTGGAGTTGGCAGAAGTTGGCAGCAGCAGCAGCAGGAGCCCAAACATTACTTTAAAGAGACCCTGGGGTTGGCTTCAGGAGCCCAACAATTGGATGAATCACATCCTGGAGTTGGCAGGAGTTGACAGCAGCAGCAGCAGGAGCCCAAATATTACTTTAAAGAGACCCTGGGGTTGGCTTCAGGAGCCCAAAAATTGAATGATTCACACCCTGGAGTTGGCAGCAGCAGCAGCAGGAGCCCAAATATACACTGGAGTTGGCTTCAGGAGCCCAAAAATTGGATGAATCACACCCTGGAGTTGGTAGCAGCAGCAGCAGGAGCCCAAATATTACTTTAAAGAGACACTGGGGTTGGCTTCAGGAGCCCAAAAATTGGATGAATCACACCCTGGAGTTGGCAGGAGTTGACAGCAGCAGCAGCAGCAGGAGCCCAAATATTACTTTAAAGAGACCCTGGGGTTGGCTTCAGGAGCCCAAAAATTGGATGATTCACACCCTGGAGTTGGCAGCAGCAGCAGCAGGAGCCCAAATATACACTGGAGTTGGCTTCAGGAGCCCAAAAATTGGATGAATCACACCCTGGAGTTGGCAGCAACAGCAGCAGGAGCCCAAATATTACTTTAAAGAGACACTGGGGTTGGCTTCAGGAGCCCAAAAATTGGATGAATCACACCCTGGAGTTGGCAGAAGTTGGCAGCAGCAGGAGCCCAAACATTACTTTAAAGAGACCCTGGGGTTGGCTTCAGGAGCCCAACAATTGGATGAATCACATCCTGGAGTTGGCAGGAGTTGACAGCAGCAGCAGCAGGAGCCCAAATATTACTTTAAAGAGACCCTGGGGTTGGCTTCAGGAGCCCAAAAATTGAATGATTCACACCCTGGAGCTGGCAGCAGCAGCAGCAGGAGCCCAAATATACACTGGAGTTGGCTTCAGGAGCCCAAAAATTGGATGAATCACACCCTGGAGTTGGTAGCAGCAGCAGGAGCCCAAATATTACTTTAAAGAGACACTGGGGTTGGCTTCAGGAGCCCAAAAACTGGATGAATCACACCCTGGAGTTGGCAGCAGCAGCAGCAGCAGCAGGAGCCCAAATATTACTTTAAAGAGACACTGGAGTTGGCTTCAGGAGCCCAAAAATTGGATGAATCACACCCTGGAGTTGGCAGAAGTTGGCAGCAGCAGCAGCAGGAGCCCAAAAAATGGCCTAAAGACATAAGTATGTTTTGCACCATTTGGAAAGTGTAAAACGTGGCACCATGCTGAATCTAGTCGCATGCATCAGGCATTGGTGGGTGGAAATCCTGGCTGATCCATCCCTGATTCATTTTGACAAAGGTGAGTCTCTCCACATTTTTAGTTGACAGACGAGTTCTCCTCGCCGTAACTATGACCCCCGCCGCACTAAACACCCGCTCAGATGGCACGCTACTTGCCGGGCAGGACAGCTTTTCCAGGGCAAACTCTGCTAGTTGCGGCCACAAATCAAGTTTGGCTGCCCAGAAGTCCAGCGGATCCTCAAGGTGTGTTGGCATGGTCATGTCAAAGTATGACATGACCTGCTGGTTGAGGTCCTGCTCCAGGTCTTCCTGCTGCTCATGAGTAGCCTCACTATGCGGGTGTAGAAAGCTACTCATTAGCGACTGAAGACTGAGGCTGCTGATGGAGCTGCTGCTGCTGCTCCTGCCAACCCCCCCAGCGGCCATGGCAGTGGAAGGTGAGCGCAGAGGTCCCCTCGAGTCAGACCTGCGAGAGTATGGACCATGGCGCAGATAGGCATCGGCCAACTGCCTACGTAGAATGTCTTTGTAGTAGTTGAGTTTGTCCTCCCTCTCGGTGGGTTTAAAAAATGCCCCCATTTTGTGCCGGAAGCGAGGGTCCAATAAGGTGGACAGCCAGAAGTCATCCCGCCGCCAGATGGAAACAATTCTGGGGTCACTACGCAAGCACGTGAGCATGCTTCGTGCCATTTGCGCAAGTGACTCGGATGGACTACCTGTCTCCATCTCCACTGCATACTGCCACGGTGTGCCCGGGTCCTCTGTCTCGCCTTCCTCAAAAACCTCTAGCTCCTCTGGCTGCTCCTGCTCCTCCTCTCCTGTCCGCTGACTAGATAAACCAGCCATTTCGCCAAGCCTAAACTGTGTTTCGCTGGGCAACTCCTCCTCCTCCTCTTCCTCCTCCTCCTCCAGTTCAGCTCCAACGGGGTTCATGTGGCCGTAAGATGTAAACGCCATGTCTCCAGTGCCCTGACCAGCCATGGTTTCCAACATGTGCTGTAGTACATGAAGCAGTGGAATCACGTCGTTCATCCCGTAATCCTGCCGACTGACAAATAAAGTGGCTTCCTCAAAGGGCCTGAGCAAATGGCAGGTGTCACGTATGAGCTGCCACTGGTTGACATTGAAGTTACACAGGGGAGTCCCCCTATCTGCTTGGATCATCAGGAAATCCGTGATGGCTTTTCTCTGTTCATATAATCGGTCCAACATGTGAAGGGTGGAATTCCAACGGGTGGAAACATCGCAAATCAGACTATGTTGGGGGATACCATTCTGACGCTGTAGCTCAAGAAGGGTGTGTTTGGCGGTGTAGGAGTGGCTGAAGTGCATGCAAAGTTTCCTTGAAGTTGTTAGGATGTCCTGCAGATGGGGGGAACACTTCAGAAACCGCTTGACAACCAGATTGAAGACGTGAGCCATGCAGGGGGCATGGGTCAGGCTTCCTTGGCGCAGCGCAGACAAAATGTTCTTCCCATTGTCGGTAACCATGATTCCCATTTTAAGTTTTCTCGGAGTAAGCCATGTTTGGATTTCCTGATGAATACATTTAAGCAGTTCCTCCCCTGTGTGACTCCGTTCGCCAAGACAAACCATGTGAAGCACTGCGTGACACCTCCGTGCCCTGCACACATGGTAGACTGGAGGGGCACTGAGACTTGAGCCTACAGTGGAGGGTGAGGAGATGGCGGAGGATGAGGAGGCCGAGTCGCACGGTGTCACAGGCCCAATGGGCAGAGAGCGCGGAGGCCGAAGCGGCGTGACCTGTCCAAGTTGCTGCTGCAAAGGGACCACATTCACCCAGTGGGCCGTAAACGACATGTACTGCCCCTGACCGTAGTTACAGCTCCAGATGTCGGCGCTGCCATGTATTTTGCTACACACCGACAGGCTCAAGGACTGGCCCACCTTCTGTTCAACAAAAGTGTGCAGCGCTGGTACTGCCTTCTTGGCAAAGAAATGACGGCTTGGGACTCTCCACCTCGGCTCGGCACAAGCCATCAGTTCTCTGAAAGGTGCAGATTCCACCACCTGAAAAGGGAGCGACTGCAGCACCAGCAACTTGGACAGGAGCACATTCAGCTTCTGCGCCGTAGGATGAGTGGGCACATACTGCTGTCTCTTGGACATGGCTTCGCTGATGGATTGCTGGCGGGATGCATGACTTGGAGGAGGAGGAGCAGGAGCGACAGAGGATGGGTATGACGCACAGCTGCCTTCGGCTGAGGTGCTGGAGCCTTGGCTGGCAGAAATTGGGAGCTCACTTGGTGAGGAAGCAGACTGGACCACCCCTTGGGAGCCTCGGTTCTCCCAGGTCGTTTTATGGTGACGCATCATATGTTGACGCAGGGCATTGGTGCCAACATTTGGACCCTGGCCACGCTTCACCTTTTGCCTACATATCTTGCATGTGGCCATGTTACCCTCCTGCGGATGCCTCAGGAAAAACTGCCACACTGCCGAGTAGCTACTTTTCCCACCCCCTGGCCTCACTGATTCACTGCTGCTGTTGCCAACTCCAGGAACCCCTGCTCCACTACCTCCCGATAAGGTAGACTGCCGCACAGCAGGTGCTCTACCCCGGCCCCGGCCGGCTCCAGCCTTTGGAATTGTGCCCCCATGCTGACTGCTACCACCTTGCTGCCTCAGCTGCTGACTCCGGGGCAACCTGCGCCCCTCTTCTCCTGATGATGACGATGAAGCCCCTTCATCACCCGGCTCCCAAGTGCGATCGGCTTCATCGTCATCATCATCATCATCACCGAGTTGTGGCTGTACGTCACTGATGTTCGTGGATTCGTCAACAGTGTCTGGCGCAGGAGCTGGAACGCTCGCAGCACCCACGACACTGTCCACATCACTATTTGTCTGCCTAGCTAAAGAAGCCACCTCCATTTCTTGGCTGGGCAGTAGCTGCTGACTGTCCTCCTGTATCTGATCGTCCTCCTCACTAAAGAGTGGAGCTGAACCCAAAGCATAGGATACGTCGCAGGGGGAGGGAACGGCGTAGGACAGAGGCAATGGGAGGACAGGGACTGCTCTCGGGGCATGCCAACTCAGGGTTGTGTCAGAGGAACCTACCGACCCTAGACTGGGGGTCTCAGACGTAAGTTGTGATGATGTTGTTGATGAGCGCGTCAACCAATCTACCACGGCAGATGCGTTACTGGTGGAGACCCGACCGCTAGCAGATACTGGCAGATTAGGTCTCTCAGCGTGACTCCTGCTGCTACTGGCCCCCAGTCTGATGCGAGCTCTGCCTGCGGAATCTTGGCCTCTGCCACTCCTCTTTTCACTTCCAGGCACTTGTCTACCCGACATAGTCTAACTGGCGTGGTAGTAGGTGATATTTTAAGATCCCCCGGGCAGCGGTGGGTCTATATGAAACAGAATATAATGCACACCAAAAGTGAGCAGTAACACTCAGCCTCCAACAGGCCTGCTTAGTGTAAATAAGAGAGCTGCTTAGTGTAAATAAAGAGGGGTATGCTATGTTACAGAATGGGATGCCTCAACAGAAGTGCACCTGGCAGGCAGCAGTAAGCCTATGCCCAGCAAAAGTGTCTTATAATATAAATATAATAAGAGCAAATGGTTATATGGTCTTAAACAGAGGCTGCTTTAGTCACAGAATGGGATGCCCCCAAAAGAGATCCAGTAGTACTATGCCCAGCAAAAGTGTCTTTATCAGGCTAATTTCAAATATAATAAGAGCAAATGGTTATATGGTCTTAAACAGAGGCTGCTTTAGTCACAGAATGGGATGCCCTGGCAGGGACAAGTAGTGCTATGACCAGCAAAAGTGTCTTTATCAGGCTAATTTCAAATATAATAAGAGCAAATGCTTATATGGTCTTAAACAGAGGCTGCTTTAGTCACAGAATGGGATGCCCCCAAAAAAGATCCAGTAGTGCTATGCCCAGCAAAAGTGTCTTTATCAGGCCTAATTTCAAATATAATAAGAGCAAATGCTTATATGGTCTTAAACAGAGGCTGCTTTAGTCACAGAATGGGATGCCCTGGCAGGGACAAGTAGTGCTATGCCCAGCAAAAGTGTATTTATCAGGCTAATTTCAAATATAATAAGAGCAAATGCTTATATGGTCTTAAACAGAGGCTGCGTTAGTCACAGAATGGGATGCCCCCAAAAAAGATCCAGTAGTACTATGCCCAGCAAAAGTGTCTTTATCAGGCTAATTTCAAATATAATAAGAGCAAATGCTTATATGGTCTTAAACAGAGGCTGCTTTAGTCACAGAATGGGATGCCCTGGCAGGGACAAGTAGTGCTATGCCCAGCAAAAGTGTCTTTATCAGGCCTAATTTCAAATATAATAAGAGCAAATGCTTATATGGTCTTAAACAGAGGCTGCTTTAGTCACAGAATGGGATGCCCCCAAAAAAGATCCAGTAGTACTATGCCCAGCAAAAGTGTCTTTATCAGGCTAATTTCAAATATAATAAGAGCAAATGCTTATATGGTCTAAAACAGAGGCTGCTTTAGTCACAGAATGGGATGCCCTGGCAGGGACAAGTAGTGCTATGCCCAGCAAAAGTGTCTTTATCAGGCCTAATTTCAAATATAATAAGAGCAAATGCTTATATGGTCTTAAACAGAAGCTGCTTTAGTCACAGAATGGGATGCCCTGGCAGGGACAAGTAGTGCTATGCCCAGCAAAAGTGTCTTTATCAGGCCTAATTTCAAATATAATACGTGCAAATGCTTATATGGTCTTAAACAGAGGCTGCTTTAGTCACAGAATGGGATGCCCTGGCAGGGACAAGTAGTGCTATGCCCAGCAAAAGTGTCTTTATCAGGCTAATTTCAAATATAATAAGAGCAAATGCTTATATGGTCTTAAACAGAGGCTGCTTTAGTCACAGAATGGGATGCCCCCAAAAAAGATCCAGTAGTACTATGCCCAGCAAAAGTGTCTTTATCAGGCCTAATTTCAAATATAATAAGAGCAAATGCTTATATGGTCTTAAACAGAGGCTGCTTTAGTCACAGAATGGGATGCCCTGGCAGGGACAAGTAGTGCTATGCCCAGCAAAAGTGTCTTTATCAGGCTAATTTCAAATATAATAAGAGCAAATGCTTATATGGTCTTAAACAGAGGCTGCTTTAGTCACAGAATGGGATGCCCCCCAAAAAGATCCAGTAGTACTATGCCCAGCAAAAGTGTCTTTATCAGGCTAATTTCAAATATAATAAGAGCAAATGCTTATATGGTCTTAAACAGAGGCTGCTTTAGTCACAGAATGGGATGCCACCAAAAAAGATCCAGTAGTACTATGCCCAGCAAAAGTGTCTTTATCAGGCCTAATTTCAAATATAATAAGAGCAAATGCTTATATGGTCTTAAACAGAGGCTGCTTTAGTCACAGAATGGGATGCCCTGGCAGGGACAAGTAGTGCTATGCCCAGCAAAAGTGTCTTTATCAGGCTAATTTCAAATATAATAAGAGCAAATGCTTATATGGTCTTAAACAGAGGCTGCTTTAGTCACAGAATGGGATGCCCCCAAAAAAGATCCAGTAGTACTATGCCCAGCAAAAGTGTCTTTATCAGGCTAATTTCAAATATAATAAGAGCAAATGCTTATATGGTCTTAAACAGAGGCTGCTTTAGTCACAGAATGGGATGCCCTGGCAGGGACAAGTAGTGCTATGCCCAGCAAAAGTGTCTTTATCAGGCCTAATTTCAAATATAATAAGAGCAAATGCTTATATGGTCTTAAACAGAGGCTGCTTTAGTCACAGAATGGGATGCCCTGGCAGGGACAAGTAGTGCTATGCCCAGCAAAAGTGTCTTTATCAGGCCTAATTTCAAATATAATAAGAGCAAATGCTTATATGATCTTAAACAGAGGCTGCTTTAGTCACAGAATGGGATGCCCCCAAAAAAGATCCAGTAGTACTATGCCCAGCAAAAGTGTCTTTATCAGGCTAATTTCAAATATAATAAGAGCAAATGCTTATATGGTCTTAAACAGAGGCTGCTTTAGTCACAGAATGGGATGCCCTGGCAGGGACAAGTAGTGCTATGCCCAGCAAAAGTGTCTTTATCAGGCCTAATTTCAAATATAATAAGAGCAAATGCTTATATGGTCTTAAACAGAGGCTGCTTTAGTCACAGAATGGGATGCCCCCAAAAAAGATCCAGTAGTACTATGCCCAGCAAAAGTGTCTTTATCAGGCTAATTTCAAATATAATAAGAGCAAATGCTTATATGGTCTTAAACAGAGGTGCTTTAGTCACAGAATGGAATGCACCCAAAAAAGATCCAGTAGTACTATGCCCAGCAAAAGTGTCTTTATCAGGCTAATTTCAAATATAATAAGAGCAAATGCTTATATGGTCTTAAACAGAGGCTGCTTTAGTCACAGAATGGGATGCCCCCAAAAAGATCCAGTAGTACTATGCCCAGCAAAAGTGTCTTTATCAGGCTAATTTCAAATATAATAAGAGCAAATGCTTATATGGTCTTAAACAGAGGCTGCTTTAGTCACAGAATGGGATGCCCCCAAAAAAGATCCAGCAGTACTATGCCCAGCAAAAGTGTCTTTATCAGGCTAATTTCAAATATAATAAGAGCAAATGCTTATATGGTCTTAAACAGAGGCTGCTTTAGTCACAGAATGGGATGCCCCCAAAAAAGATCCAGTAGTACTATGCCCAGCAAAAGTGTCTTTATCAGGCTAATTTCAAATATAATAAGAGCAAATGCTTATATGGTCTTAAACAGAGGCTGCTTTAGTCACAGAATGGGATGCCCCCAAAAAAGATCCAGTAGTACTATGCCCAGCAAAAGTGTCTTTATCAGGCTAATTTCAAATATAATAAGAGCAAATGCTTATATGGTCTTAAACAGAGGCTGCTTTAGTCACAGAATGGGATGCCCCCAAAAAAGATCCAGTAGTACTATGCCCAGCAAAAGTGTCTTTATCAGGCTAATTTCAAATATAATAAGAGCAAATGCTTATATGGTCTTAAACAGAGGCTGCTTTAGTCACAGAATGGGATGCCCTGGCAGGGACAAGTAGTGCTATGCCCAGCAAAAGTGTCTTTATCAGGCCTAATTTCAAATATAATAAGAGCAAATGCTTATATGGTCTTAAACAGAGGCTGCTTTAGTCACAGAATGGGATGCCCTGGCAGGAACAAGTAGTGCTATGCCCAGCAAAAGTGTCTTTATCAGGCCTAATTTCAAATATAATAAGAGCAAATGCTTATATGGTCTTAAACAGAGGCTGCTTTAGTCACAGAATGGGATGCCCTGGCAGGGACAAGTAGTGCTATGCCCAGCAAAAGTGTCTTTATCAGGCTAATTTCAAATATAATAAGAGCAAATGCTTATATGGTCTTAAACAGAGGCTGCTTTAGTCACAGAATGGGATGCCCCCCAAAAAGATCCAGTAGTACTATGCCCAGCAAAAGTGTCTTTATCAGGCTAATTTCAAATATAATAAGAGCAAATGCTTATATGGTCTTAAACAGAGGCTGCTTTAGTCACAGAATGGGATGCCACCAAAAAAGATCCAGTAGTACTATGCCCAGCAAAAGTGTCTTTATCAGGCCTAATTTCAAATATAATAAGAGCAAATGCTTATATGGTCTTAAACAGAGGCTGCTTTAGTCACAGAATGGGATGCCCTGGCAGGGACAAGTAGTGCTATGCCCAGCAAAAGTGTCTTTATCAGGCTAATTTCAAATATAATAAGAGCAAATGCTTATATGGTCTTAAACAGAGGCTGCTTTAGTCACAGAATGGGATGCCCCCAAAAAAGATCCAGTAGTACTATGCCCAGCAAAAGTGTCTTTATCAGGCTAATTTCAAATATAATAAGAGCAAATGCTTATATGGTCTTAAACAGAGGCTGCTTTAGTCACAGAATGGGATGCCCTGGCAGGGACAAGTAGTGCTATGCCCAGCAAAAGTGTCTTTATCAGGCCTAATTTCAAATATAATAAGAGCAAATGCTTATATGGTCTTAAACAGAGGCTGCTTTAGTCACAGAATGGGATGCCCTGGCAGGGACAAGTAGTGCTATGCCCAGCAAAAGTGTCTTTATCAGGCCTAATTTCAAATATAATAAGAGCAAATGTTTATATGATCTTAAACAGAGGCTGCTTTAGTCACAGAATGGGATGCCCCCAAAAAAGATCCAGTAGTACTATGCCCAGCAAAAGTGTCTTTATCAGGCTAATTTCAAATATAATAAGAGCAAATGCTTATAAGGTCTTAAACAGAGGCTGATTTAGTCACAGAATGGGATGCCCTGGCAGGGACAAGTAGTGCTATGCCCAGCAAAAGTGTCTTTATCAGGCCTAATTTCAAATATAATAAGAGCAAATGCTTATATGATCTTAAACAGAGGCTGCTTTAGTCACAGAATGGGATGCCCTGGCAGGGACAAGTAGTGCTATGCCCAGCAAAAGTGTCTTTATCAGGCTAATTTCAAATATAATAAGAGCAAATGCTTATATGGTCTTAAACAGAGGCTGCTTTAGTCACAGAATGGGATGCCCCCAAAAAAGATCCAGTAGTACTATGCCCAGCAAAAGTGTCTTTATCAGGCTAATTTCAAATATAATAAGAGCAAATGCTTATATGGTCTTAAACAGAGGCTGCTTTAGTCACAGAATGGGATGCCCCCAAAAAGATCCAGTAGTACTATGCCCAGCAAAAGTGTCTTTATCAGGCTAATTTCAAATATAATAAGAGCAAATGCTTATATGGTCTTAAACAGAGGCTGCTTTAGTCACAGAATGGGATGCCCCCAAAAAAGATCTAGTAGTACTATGCCCAGCAAAAGTGTCTTTATCAGGCTAATTTCAAATATAATAAGAGCAAATGCTTATATGGTCTTAAACAGAGGCTGCTTTAGTCACAGAATGGGATGCCCCCAAAAAAGATCCAGTAGTACTATGCCCAGCAAAAGTGTCTTTATCAGGCTAATTTCAAATATAATAAGAGCAAATGCTTATATGGTCTTAAACAGAGGCTGCTTTAGTCACAGAATGGGATGCCCTGGCAGGGACAAGTAGTGCTATGCCCAGCAAAAGTATCTTTATCAGGCCTAATTTCAAATATAATAAGAGCAAATGCTTATATGGTCTTAAACAGAGGCTGCTTTAGTCACAGAATGGGATGCCCTGGCAGGGACAAGTAGTGCTATGCCCAGCAAAAGTGTCTTTATCAGGCCTAATTTCAAATATAATAAGAGCAAATGCTTATATGATCTTAAACAGAGGCTGCTTTAGTCACAGAATGGGATGCCCTGGCAGGGACAAGTAGTGCTATGCCCAGCAAAAGTGTCTTTATCAGGCTAATTTCAAATATAATAAGAGCAAATGCTTATATGGTCTTAAACAGAGGCTGCTTTAGTCACAGAATGGGATGCCCCCAAAAAAGATCCAGTAGTACTATGCCCAGCAAAAGTGTCTTTATCAGGCTAATTTCAAATATAATAAGAGCAAATGCTTATATGGTCTTAAACAGAGGCTGCTTTAGTCACAGAATGGGATGCCCCCAAAAAAGATCCAGTAGTACTATGCCCAGCAAAAGTGTCTTTATCAGGCCTAATTTCAAATATAATAAGAGCAAATGCTTATATGGTCTTAAACAGAGGCTGCTTTAGTCACAGAATGGGATGCCCTGGCAGGGACAAGTAGTGCTATGCCCAGCAAAAGTGTCTTTATCAGGCTAATTTCAAATATAATAAGAGCAAATGCTTATATGGTCTTAAACAGAGGCTGCTTTAGTCACAGAATGGGATGCCCCCAAAAAAGATCCAGTAGTACTATGCCCAGCAAAAGTGTCTTTATCAGGCTAATTTCAAATATAATAAGAGCAAATGCTTATATGGTCTTAAACAGAGGCTGCTTTAGTCACAGAATGGGATGCCCTGGCAGGGACAAGTAGTGCTATGCCCAGCAAAAGTGTCTTTATCAGGCCTAATTTCAAATATAATAAGAGCAAATGCTTATATGGTCTTAAACAGAGGCTGCTTTAGTCACAGAATGGGATGCCCTGGCAGGGACAAGTAGTGCTATGCCCAGCAAAAGTGTCTTTATCAGGCCTAATTTCAAATATAATAAGAGCAAATGCTTATATGGTCTTAAACAGAGGCTGCTTTAGTCACAGAATGGGATGCCCCCAAAAAAGATCCAGTAGTACTATGCCCAGCAAAAGTGTCTTTATCAGGCTAATTTCAAATATAATAAGAGCAAATGCTTATATGGTCTTAAACAGAGGCTGCTTTAGTCACAGAATGGGATGCCCTGGCAGGGACAAGTAGTGCTATGCCCAGCAAAAGTGTCTTTATCAGGCCTAATTTCAAATATAATAAGAGCAAATGCTTATATGGTCTTAAACAGAGGCTGCTTTAGTCACAGAATGGGATGCCCTGGCAGGGACAAGTAGTGCTATGCCCAGCAAAAGTGTCTTTATCAGGCTAATTTCAAATATAATAAGAGCAAATGGTTATATGGTCTTAAACAGAGGCTGCTTTAGTCACAGAATGGGATGCCCCCAAAAAAGATCCAGTAGTACTATGCCCAGCAAAAGTGTCTTTATCAGGCTAATTTCAAATATAATAAGAGCAAATGGTTATATGGTCTTAAACAGAGGCTGCTTTAGTCACAGAATGGGATGCCCTGGCAGGGACAAGTAGTGCTATGCCCAGCAAAAGTGTCTTTATCAGGCCTAATTTCAAATATAATAAGAGCAAATGCTTATATGGTCTTAAACAGAGGCAGCTTTAGTCACAGAATGGGATGCCCTGGCAGGGACAAGTAGTGCTATGCCCAGCAAAAGTGTCTTTATCAGGCTAATTTCAAATATAATAAGAGCAAATGCTTATATGGTCTTAAACAGAGGCTGCTTTAGTCACAGAATGGGATGCCCCCAAAAAAGATCCAGTAGTACTATGCCCAGCAAAAGTGTCTTTATCAGGCTAATTTCAAATATAATAAGAGCAAATGGTTATATGGTCTTAAACAGAGGCTGCTTTAGTCACAGAATGGGATGCCCTGGCAGGGACAAGTAGTGCTATGCCCAGAAAAAGTGTCTTTATCAGGCCTAATTTCAAATATAATAAGAGCAAATGCTTATATGGTCTTAAACAGAGGCTGCTTTAGTCACAGAATGGGATGCCCTGGCAGGGACAAGTAGTGCTATGCCCAGCAAAAGTGTCTTTATCAGGCTAATTTCAAATATAATAAGAGCAAATGCTTATATGGTCTTAAACAGAGGCTGCTTTAGTCACAGAATGGGATGCCCTGGCAGGGACAAGTAGTGCTATGCCCAGCAAAAGTGCCTTTATCAGGCCTAATTTCAAATATAATAAGAGCAAATGCTTATATGGTCTTAAACAGAGGCTGCTTTAGTCACAGAATGGGATGCCCTGGCAGGGACAAGTAGTGCTATGCCCAGCAAAAGTGTCTTTATCAGGCTAATTTCAAATATAATAAGAGCAAATGCTTATATGGTATTAAACAGAGGCTGCTTTAGTCACAGAATGGGATGCCCCCAAAAAAGATCCAGTAGTACTATGCCCAGCAAAAGTGTCTTTATCAGGCTAATTTCAAATATAATAAGAGCAAATGCTTATATGGTCTTAAACAGAGGCTGCTTTAGTCACAGAATGGGATGCCCTGGCAGGGACAAGTAGTGCTATGCCCAGCAAAAGTGTCTTTATCAGGCCTAATTTCAAATATAATAAGAGCAAATGCTTATATGGTCTTAAACAGAGGCTGCTTTAGTCACAGAATGGGATGCCCTGGCAGGGACAAGTAGTGCTATGCCCAGCAAACGTGTCTTTATCAGGCTAATTTCAAATATAATAAGAGCAAATTCTTATATGGTCTTAAACAGAGGCTGCTTTAGTCACAGAATGGGATGCCCCCAAAAAAGATCCAGTAGTACTATGCCCAGCAAAAGTGTCTTTATCAGGCTAATTTCAAATATAATAAGAGCAAATGGTTATATGGTCTTAAACAGAGGCTGCTTTAGTCACAGAATGGGATGCCCTGGCAGGGACAAGTAGTGCTATGCCCAGCAAAAGTGTCTTTATCAGGCCTAATTTCAAATATAATAAGAGCAAATGCTTATATGGTCTTAAACAGAGGCTGCTTTAGTCACAGAATGGGATGCCCTGGCAGGGACAAGTAGTGCTATGCCCAGCAAAAGTGTCTTTATCAGGCTAATTTCAAATATAATAAGAGCAAATGCTTATATGGTCTTAAACAGAGGCTGCTTTAGTCACTGAATGGGATGCCCCCAAAAAAGATCCAGTAGTACTATGCCCAGCAAAAGTGTCTTTATCAGGCTAATTTCAAATATAATAAGAGCAAATGGTTATATGGTCTTAAACAGAGGCTGCTTTAGTCACAGAATGGGATGCCCTGGCAGGGACAAGTAGTGCTATGCCCAGCAAAAGTGTCTTTATCAGGCCTAATTTCAAATATAATAAGAGCAAATGCTTATATGGTCTTAAACAGAGGCTGCTTTAGTCACAGAATGGGATGCCCCCCAAAAAGATCCAGTAGTACTATGCCCAGCAAAAGTGTCTTTATCAGGCTAATTTCAAATATAATAAGAGCAAATGCTTATATGGTCTTAAACAGAGGCTGCTTTAGTCACAGAATGGGATGCCCCCAAAAAAGATCCAGTAGTACTATGCCCAGCAAAAGTGTCTTTATCATGCTAATTTCAAATATAATAAGAGCAAATGCTTATATGGTCTTAAACAGAGGCTGCTTTAGTCACAGAATGGGATGCCCTGGCAGGGACAAGTAGTGCTATGCCCAGCAAAAGTGTCTTTATCAGGCCTAATTTCAAATATAATAAGAGCAAATGCTTATATGGTCTTAAACAGAGGCTGCTTTAGTCACAGAATGGGATGCCCTGGCAGGGACAAGTAGTGCTATGCCCAGCAAAAGTGTCTTTATCAGGCCTAATTTCAAATATAATAAGAGCAAATGCTTATATGGTCTTAAACAGAGGCTGCTTTAGTCACAGAATGGGATGCCCCCAAAAAAGATCCAGTAGTACTATGCCCAGCAAAAGTGTCTTTATCAGGCCTAATTTCAAATATAATAAGAGCAAATGCTTATATGGTCTTAAACAGAGGCTGCTTTAGTCACAGAATGGGATGCCCTGGCAGGGACAAGTAGTGCTATGCCCAGCAAAAGTGTCTTTATCAGGCTAATTTCAAATATAATAAGAGCAAATGCTTATATGGTCTTAAACAGAGGCTGCTTTAGTCACAGAATGGGATGCCCCCAAAAAAGATCCAGTAGTACTATGCCCAGCAAAAGTGTCTTTATCAGGCTAATTTCAAATATAATAAGAGCAAATGCTTATATGGTCTTAAACAGAGGCTGCTTTAGTCACAGAATGGGATGCCCCCAAAAAAGATCCAGTAGTACTATGCCCAGAAAAAGTGTAATTATCAGGCTAATTTCAAATATAATAAGAGCAAATGCTTATATGGTCTTAAACAGAGGCTGCTTTAGTCACAGAATGGGATGCCCTGGCAGGGACAAGTAGTGCTATGCCCAGCAAAAGTGTCTTTATCAGGCCTAATTTCAAATATAATAAGAGCAAATGCTTATATGGTCTTAAACAGAGGCTGCTTTAGTCACAGAATGGGATGCCCTGGCAGGGACAAGTAGTGCTATGCCCAGCAAAAGTGTCTTTATCAGGCTAATTTCAAATATAATAAGAGCAAATGCTTATATGGTCTTAAACAGAGGCTGCTTTAGTCACAGAATGGGATGCCCCCAAAAAAGATCCAGTAGTACTATGCCCAGCAAAAGTGTCTTTATCAGGCTAATTTCAAATATAATAAGAGCAAATGCTTATATGGTCTTAAACAGAGGCTGCTTTAGTCACAGAATGGGATGCCCCCAAAAAAGATCCAGTAGTACTATGCCCAGCAAAAGTGTCTTTATCAGGCCTAATTTCAAATATAATAAGAGCAAATGCTTATATGGTCTTAAACAGAGGCTGCTTTAGTCACAGAATGGGATGCCCTGGCAGGGACAAGTAGTGCTATGCCCAGCAAAAGTGTCTTTATCAGGCTAATTTCAAATATAATAAGAGCAAATGCTTATATGGTCTTAAACAGAGGCTGCTTTAGTCACAGAATGGGATGCCCCCAAAAAAGATCCAGTAGTACTATGCCCAGCAAAAGTGTCTTTATCAGGCTAATTTCAAATATAATAAGAGCAAATGCTTATATGGTCTTAAACAGAGGCTGCTTTAGTCACAGAATGGGATGCACCCCAAAAAGATCCAGTAGTACTATGCCCAGCAAAAGTGTCTTTATCAGGCTAATTTCAAATATAATAAGAGCAAATGCTTATATGGTCTTAAACAGAGGCTGCTTTAGTCACAGAATGGGATGCCCTGGCAGGGACAAGTAGTGCTATGCCCAGCAAAAGTGTCTTTATCAGGCTAATTTCAAATATAATAAGAGCAAATGCTTATATGGTCTTAAACAGAGGCTGCTTTAATCACAGAATGGGATGCCCCCAAAAAAGATCCAGTAGTACTATGCCCAGCAAAAGTGTCTTTATCAGGCTAATTTCAAATATAATATGAGCAAATGCTTATATGGTCTTAAACAGAGGCTGCTTTAGTCACAGAATGGGATGCCCCCAAAAAAGATCCAGTAGTACTATGCCCAGCAAAAGTGTCTTTATCAGGCTAATTTCAAATATAATAAGAGTAAATGCTTATATGGTCTTAAACAGAGGCTGCTTTAGTCACAGAATGGGATGCCCTGGCAGGGACAAGTAGTGCTATGCCCAGCAAAAGTGTCTTTATCAGGCCTAATTTCAAATATAATAAGAGCAAATGCTTATATGGTCTTAAACAGAGGCTGCTTTAGTCACAGAATGGGATGCCCCCAAAAAAGATCCAGTAGTACTATGCCCAGCAAAAGTGTCTTTATCAGGCCTAATTTCAAATATAATAAGAGCAAATGCTTATATGGTCTTAAACAGAGGCTGCTTTAGTCACAGAATGGGATGCCCTGGCAGGGACAAGTAGTGCTATGCCCAGCAAAAGTGTCTTTATCAGGCCTAATTTCAAATATAATAAGAGCAAATGCTTATATGGTCTTAAACAGAGGCTGCTTTAGTCACAGAATGGGATGCCCCCAAAAAAGATCCAGTAGTACTATGCCCAGCAAAAGTGTCTTTATCAGGCTAATTTCAAATATAATAAGAGCAAATGGTTATATGGTCTTAAACAGAGGCTGCTTTAGTCACAGAATGGGAAGCCCTGGCAGGGACAAGTAGTGCTATGCCCAGCAAAAGTGTCTTTATCAGGCCTAATTTCAAATATAATAAGAGCAAATGCTTATATGGTCTTAAACAGAGGCTGCTTTAGTCACAGAATGGGATGCCCTGGCAGGGACAAGTAGTGCTATGCCCAGCAAAAGTGTCTTTATCAGGCTAATTTCAAATATAATAAGAGCAAATGCTTATATGGTCTTAAACAGAGGCTGCTTTAGTCACAGAATGGGATGCCCCCAAAAAAGATCCAGTAGTACTATGCCCAGCAAAAGTGTCTTTATCAGGCTAATTTCAAATATAATAAGAGCAAATGCTTATATGGTCTTAAACAGAGGCTGCTTTAGTCACAGAATGGGATGCCCTGGCAGGGACAAGTAGTGCTATGCCCAGCAAAAGTGTCTTTATCAGGCCTAATTTCAAATATAATAAGAGCAAATGCTTATATGGTCTTAAACAGAGGCTGCTTTAGTCACAGAATGGGATGCCCTGGCAGGGACAAGTAGTGCTATGCCCAGCAAAAGTGTCTTTATCAGGCTAATTTCAAATATAATAAGAGCAAATGCTTATATGGTCTTAAACAGAGGCTGCTTTAGTCACAGAATGGGATGCCCCCAAAAAAGATCCAGTAGTACTATGCCCAGCAAAAGTGTCTTTATCAGGCTAATTTCAAATATAATAAGAGCAAATGGTTATATGGTCTTAAACAGAGGCTGCTTTAGTCACAGAATGGGATGCCCTGGCAGGGACAAGTAGTGCTATGCCCAGCAAAAGTGTCTTTATCAGGCCTAATTTCAAATATAATAAGAGCAAATGCTTATATGGTCTTAAACAGAGGCTGCTTTAGTCACAGAATGGGATGCCCTGGCAGGGACAAGTAGTGCTATGCCCAGCAAAAGTGTCTTTATCAGGCCTAATTTCAAATATAATAAGAGCAAATGCTTATATGGTCTTAAACAGAGGCTGCTTTAGTCACAGAATGGGATGCCCCCAAAAAAGATCCAGTAGTACTATGCCCAGCAAAAGTGTCTTTATCAGGCTAATTTCAAATATAATAAGAGCAAATGCTTATATGGTCTTAAACAGAGGCTGCTTTAGTCACAGAATGGGATGCCCCCAAAAAAGATCCAGTAGTACTATGCCCAGCAAAAGTGTCTTTATCAGGCTAATTTCAAATATAATAAGAGCAAATGGTTATATGGTCTTAAACAGAGGCTGCTTTAGTCACAGAATGGGATGCCCTGGCAGGGACAAGTAGTGCTATGCCCAGCAAAAGTGTCTTTATCAGGCCTAATTTCAAATATAATAAGAGCAAATGCTTATATGGTCTTAAACAGAGGCTGCTTTAGTCACAGAATGGGATGCCCTGGCAGGGACAAGTAGTGCTATGCCCAGCAAAAGTGTCTGTATCAGGCTAATTTCAAATATAATAAGAGCAAATACTTATATGGTCTTAAACAGAGGCTGCTTTAGTCACAGAATGGGATGCCCCCAAAAAAGATCCAGTAGTACTATGCCCAGCAAAAGTGTCTTTATCAGGCTAATTTCAAATATAATAAGAGCAAATGGTTATATGGTCTTAAACAGAGGCTGCTTTAGTCACAGAATGGGATGCCCTGGCAGGGACAAGTAGTGCTATGCCCAGCAAAAGTGTCTTTATCAGGCCTAATTTCAAATATAATAAGAGCAAATGCTTATATGGTCTTAAACAGAGGCTGCTTTAAACACAGAATGGGATGCCCCCAAAAAAGATCCAGTAGTACTATGCCCAGCAAAAGTGTCTTTATCAGGCTAATTTCAAATATAATAAGAGCAAATGCTTATATGGTCTTAAACAGAGGCTGCTTTAGTCACAGAATGGGATGCCCCCAAAAAAGATCCAGTAGTACTATGCCCAGCAAAAGTGTCTTTATCAGGCTAATTTCAAATATAATAAGAGCAAATGCTTATATGGTCTTAAACAGAGGCTGCTTTAGTCACAGAATGGGATGCCCCCAAAAAAGATCCAGTAGTACTATGCCCAGCAAAAGTGTCTTTATCATGCTAATTTCAAATATAATAAGAGCAAATGCTTATATGGTCTTAAACAGAGGCTGCTTTAGTCACAGAATGGGATGCCCTGGCAGGGACAAGTAGTGCTATGCCCAGCAAAAGTGTCTTTATCAGGCCTAATTTCAAATATAATAAGAGCAAATGCTTATATGGTCTTAAACAGAGGCTGCTTTAGTCACAGAATGGGATGCCCTGGCAGGGACAAGTAGTGCTATGCCCAGCAAAAGTGTCTTTATCAGGCCTAATTTCAAATATAATAAGAGCAAATGCTTATATGGTCTTAAACAGAGGCTGCTTTAGTCACAGAATGGGATGCCCCCAAAAAAGATCCAGTAGTACTATGCCCAGCAAAAGTGTCTTTATCAGGCCTAATTTCAAATATAATAAGAGCAAATGCTTATATGGTCTTAAACAGAGGCTGCTTTAGTCACAGAATGGGATGCCCTGGCAGGGACAAGTAGTGCTATGCCCAGCAAAAGTGTCTTTATCAGGCTAATTTCAAATATAATAAGAGCAAATGCTTATATGGTCTTAAACAGAGGCTGCTTTAGTCACAGAATGGGATGCCCCCAAAAAAGATCCAGTAGTACTATGCCCAGCAAAAGTGTCTTTATCAGGCTAATTTCAAATATAATAAGAGCAAATGCTTATATGGTCTTAAACAGAGGCTGCTTTAGTCACAGAATGGGATGCCCCCAAAAAAGATCCAGTAGTACTATGCCCAGCAAAAGTGTCTTTATCAGGCTAATTTCAAATATAATAAGAGCAAATGCTTATATGGTCTTAAACAGAGGCTGCTTTAGTCACAGAATGGGATGCCCTGGCAGGGACAAGTAATGCTATGCCCAGCAAAAGTGTCTTTATCAGGCCTAATTTCAAATATAATAAGAGCAAATGCTTATATGGTCTTAAACAGAGGCTGCTTTAGTCACAGAATGGGATGCCCTGGCAGGGACAAGTAGTGCTATGCCCAGCAAAAGTGTCTTTATCAGGCCTAATTTCAAATATAATAAGAGCAAATGCTTATATGGTCTTAAACAGAGGCTGCTTTAGTCACAGAATGGGATGCCCTGGCAGGGACAAGTAGTGCTATGCCCAGCAAAAGTGTCTTTATCAGGCTAATTTCAAATATAATAAGAGCAAATGCTTATTTGGTCTTAAACAGAGGCTGCTTTAGTCACAGAATGGGATGCCCCCAAAAAAGATCCAGTAGTACTATGCCCAGCAAAAGTGTCTTTATCAGGCCTAATTTCAAATATAATAAGAGCAAATGCTTATATGGTCTTAAACAGAGGCTGCTTTAGTCACAGAATGGGATGCCCTGGCAGAGACAAGTAGTGCTATGCCCAGCAAAAGTGTCTTTATCAGGCTAATTTCAAATATAATAAGAGCAAATGCTTATATGGTCTTAAACAGAGGCTGCTTTAGTCACAGAATGGGATGCCCTGGCAGGGACAAGTAGTGCTATGCCCAGCAAAAGTGTCTTTATCAGGCCTAATTCCAAATATAATAAGAGCAAATGCTTATATGGTCTTAAACAGAGGCTGCTTTAGTCACAGAATGGGATGCCCCCAAAAAAGATCCAGTAGTACTATGCCCAGCAAAAGTGTATTTATCAGGCTAATTTCAAATATAATAAGAGCAAATGGTTATATGGTCTTAAACAGAGGCTGCTTTAGTCACAGAATGGGATGCCCTGGCAGGGACAAGTAGTGCTATGCCCAGCAAAAGTGTCTTTATCAGGCCTAATTTCAAATATAATAAGAGCAAATGCTTATATGGTCTTAAACAGAGGCTGCTTTAGTCACAGAATGGGATGCCCTGGCAGGGACAAGTAGTGCTATGCCCAGCAAAAGTGTCTTTATCAGGCTAATTTCAAATATAATAAGAGCAAATGCTTATATGGTCTTAAACAGAGGCTGCTTTAGTCACAGAATGGGATGCCCCCAAAAAAGATCCAGTAGTACTATGCCCAGCAAAAGTGTCTTTATCAGGCTAATTTCAAATATAATAAGAGCAAATGCTTATATGGTCTTAAACAGAGGCTGCTTTAGTCACAGAATGGGATGCCCCCAAAAAAGATCCAGTAGTACTATGCCCAGCAAAAGTGTCTTTATCAGGCTAATTTCAAATATAATAAGAGCAAATGGTTATATGGTCTTAAACAGAGGCTGCTTTAGTCACAGAATGGGATGCCCTGGCAGGGACAAGTAGTGCTATGCCCAGCAAAAGTGTCTTTATCAGGCCTAATTTCAAATATAATAAGAGCAAATGCTTATATGGTCTTAAACAGAGGCTGCTTTAGTCACAGAATGGGATGCCCTGGCAGGGACAAGTAGTGCTATGCCCAGCAAAAGTGTCTTTATCAGGCTAATTTCAAATATAATAAGAGCAAATGCTTATATGATCTTAAACAGAGGCTGCTTTAGTCACAGAATGGGATGCCCCCAAAAAAGATCCAGTAGTACTATGCCCAGCAAAAGTGTCTTTATCAGGCTAATTTCAAATATAATAAGAGCAAATGGTTATATGGTCTTAAACAGAGGCTGCTTTAGTCACAGAATGGGATGCCCTGGCAGGGACAAGTAGTGCTATGCCCAGCAAAAGTGTCTTTATCAGGCCTAATTTCAAATATAATAAGAGCAAATGCTTATATGGTCTTAAACAGAGGCTGCTTTAGTCACAGAATGGGATGCCCCCAAAAAAGATCCAGTAGTACTATGCCCAGCAAAAGTGTCTTTATCAGGCTAATTTCAAATATAATAAGAGCAAATGCTTATATGGTCTTAAACAGAGGCTGCTTTAGTCACAGAATGGGATGCCCCCAAAAAAGATCCAGTAGTACTATGCCCAGCAAAAGTGTCTTTATCATGCTAATTTCAAATATAATAAGAGCAAATGCTTATATGGTCTTAAACAGAGGCTGCTTTAGTCACAGAATGGGATGCCCTGGCAGGGACAAGTAGTGCTATGCCCAGCAAAAGTGTCTTTATCAGGCCTAATTTCAAATATAATAAGAGCAAATGCTTATATGGTCTTAAACAGAGGCTGCTTTAGTCACAGAATGGGATGCCCTGGCAGGGACAAGTAGTGCTATGCCCAGCAAAAGTGTCTTTATCAGGCCTAATTTCAAATATAATAAGAGCAAATGCTTATATGGTCTTAAACAGAGGCTGCTTTAGTCACAGAATGGGATGCCCCCAAAAAAGATCCAGTAGTACTATGCCCAGCAAAAGTGTCTTTATCAGGCCTAATTTCAAATATAATAAGAGCAAATGCTTATATGGTCTTAAACAGAGGCTGCTTTAGTCACAGAATGGGATGCCCTGGCAGGGACAAGTAGTGCTATGCCCAGCAAAAGTGTCTTTATCAGGCTAATTTCAAATATAATAAGAGCAAATGCTTATATGGTCTTAAACAGAGGCTGCTTTAGTCACAGAATGGGATGCCCCCAAAAAAGATCCAGTAGTACTATGCCCAGCAAAAGTGTCTTTATCAGGCTAATTTCAAATATAATAAGAGCAAATGCTTATATGGTCTTAAACAGAGGCTGCTTTAGTCACAGAATGGGATGCCCCCAAAAAAGATCCAGTAGTACTATGCCCAGCAAAAGTGTCTTTATCAGGCTAATTTCAAATATAATAAGAGCAAATGCTTATATGGTCTTAAACAGAGGCTGCTTTAGTCACAGAATGGGATGCCCTGGCAGGGACAAGTAGTGCTATGCCCAGCAAAAGTGTCTTTATCAGGCCTAATTTCAAATATAATAAGAGCAAATGCTTATATGGTCTTAAACAGAGGCTGCTTTAGTCACAGAATGGGATGCCCCCAAAAAAGATCCAGTAGTACTATGCCCAGCAAAAGTGTCTTTATCAGGCTAATTTCAAATATAATAAGAGCAAATGGTTATATGGTCTTAAACAGAGGCTGCTTTAGTCACAGAATGGGATGCCCTGGCAGGGACAAGTAGTGCTATGCCCAGCAAAAGTGTCTTTATCAGGCCTAATTTCAAATATAATAAGAGCAAATGCTTATATGGTCTTAAACAGAGGCTGCTTTAGTCACAGAATGGGATGCCCTGGCAGGGACAAGTAGTGCTATGCCCAGCAAAAGTGTCTTTATCAGGCTAATTTCAAATATAATAAGAGCAAATGCTTATATGATCTTAAACAGAGGCTGCTTTAGTCACAGAATGGGATGCCCCCAAAAAAGATCCAGTAGTACTATGCCCAGCAAAAGTGTCTTTATCAGGCTAATTTCAAATATAATAAGAGCAAATGGTTATATGGTCTTAAACAGAGGCTGCTTTAGTCACAGAATGGGATGCCCTGGCAGGGACAAGTAGTGCTATGCCCAGCAAAAGTGTCTTTATCAGGCCTAATTTCAAATATAATAAGAGCAAATGCTTATATGGTCTTAAACAGAGGCTGCTTTAGTCACAGAATGGGATGCCCCCAAAAAAGATCCAGTAGTACTATGCCCAGCAAAAGTGTCTTTATCAGGCTAATTTCAAATATAATAAGAGCAAATGCTTATATGGTCTTAAACAGAGGCTGCTTTAGTCACAGAATGGGATGCCCCCAAAAAAGATCCAGTAGTACTATGCCCAGCAAAAGTGTCTTTATCATGCTAATTTCAAATATAATAAGAGCAAATGCTTATATGGTCTTAAACAGAGGCTGCTTTAGTCACAGAATGGGATGCCCTGGCAGGGACAAGTAGTGCTATGCCCAGCAAAAGTGTCTTTATCAGGCCTAATTTCAAATATAATAAGAGCAAATGCTTATATGGTCTTAAACAGAGGCTGCTTTAGTCACAGAATGGGATGCCCTGGCAGGGACAAGTAGTGCTATGCCCAGCAAAAGTGTCTTTATCAGGCCTAATTTCAAATATAATAAGAGCAAATGCTTATATGGTCTTAAACAGAGGCTGCTTTAGTCACAGAATGGGATGCCCCCAAAAAAGATCCAGTAGTACTATGCCCAGCAAAAGTGTCTTTATCAGGCCTAATTTCAAATATAATAAGAGCAAATGCTTATATGGTCTTAAACAGAGGCTGCTTTAGTCACAGAATGGGATGCCCTGGCAGGGACAAGTAGTGCTATGCCCAGCAAAAGTGTCTTTATCAGGCTAATTTCAAATATAATAAGAGCAAATGCTTATATGGTCTTAAACAGAGGCTGCTTTAGTCACAGAATGGGATGCCCCCAAAAAAGATCCAGTAGTACTATGCCCAGCAAAAGTGTCTTTATCAGGCTAATTTCAAATATAATAAGAGCAAATGCTTATATGGTCTTAAACAGAGGCTGCTTTAGTCACAGAATGGGATGCCCCCAAAAAAGATCCAGTAGTACTATGCCCAGAAAAAGTGTCTTTATCAGGCTAATTTCAAATATAATAAGAGCAAATGCTTATATGGTCTTAAACAGAGGCTGCTTTAGTCACAGAATGGGATGCCCTGGCAGGGACAAGTAGTGCTATGCCCAGCAAAAGTGTCTTTATCAGGCTAATTTCAAATATAATAAGAGCAAATGCTTATATGGTCTTAAACAGAGGCTGCTTTAGTCACAGAATGGGATGCCCTGGCAGGGACAAGTAGTGCTATGCCCAGCAAAAGTGTCTTTATCAGGCCTAATTTCAAATATAATAAGAGCAAATGCTTATATGGTCTTAAACAGAGGCTGCTTTAGTCACAGAATGGGATGCCCTGGCAGGGACAAGTAGTGCTATGCCCAGCAAAAGTGTCTTTATCAGGCTAATTTCAAATATAATAAGAGCAAATGCTTATATGGTCTTAAACAGAGGCTGCTTTAGTCACAGAATGGGATGCCCCCAAAAAAGATCCAGTAGTACTATGCCCAGCAAAAGTGTCTTTATCAGGCTAATTTCAAATATAATAAGAGCAAATGCTTATATGGTCTTAAACAGAGGCTGCTTTAGTCACAGAATGGGATGCCCCCAAAAAAGATCCAGTAGTACTATGCCCAGCAAAAGTGTCTTTATCAGGCCTAATTTCAAATATAATAAGAGCAAATGCTTATATGGTCTTAAACAGAGGCTGCTTTAGTCACAGAATGGGATGCCCTGGCAGGGACAAGTAGTGCTATGCCCAGCAATAGTGTCTTTATCAGGCTAATTTCAAATATAATAAGAGCAAATGCTTATATGGTCTTAAACAGAGGCTGCTTTAGTCACAGAATGGGATGCCCCCAAAAAAGATCCAGTAGTACTATGCCGAGCAAAAGTGTCTTTATCAGGCTAATTTCAAATATAATAAGAGCAAATGCTTATATGGTCTTAAACAGAGGCTGCTTTAGTCACAGAATGGGATGCCCCCAAAAAAGATCCAGTAGTACTATGCCCAGCAAAAGTGTCTTTATCAGGCTAATTTCAAATATAATAAGAGCAAATGCTTATATGGTCTTAAACAGAGGCTGCTTTAGTCACAGAATGGGATGCCCTGGCAGGGACAAGTAGTGCTATGCCCAGCAAAAGTGTCTTTATCAGGCTAATTTCAAATATAATAAGAGCAAATGCTTATATGGTCTTAAACAGAGGCTGCTTTAGTCACAGAATGGGATGCCCCCAAAAAAGATCCAGTAGTACTATGCCCAGCAAAAGTGTCTTTATCAGGCTAATTTCAAATATAATATGAGCAAATGCTTATATGGTCTTAAACAGAGGCTGCTTTAGTCACAGAATGGGATGCCCCCAAAAAAGATCCAGTAGTACTATGCCCAGCAAAAGTGTCTTTATCAGGCTAATTTCAAATATAATAAGAGTAAATGCTTATATGGTCTTAAACAGAGGCTGCTTTAGTCACAGAATGGGATGCCCTGGCAGGGACAAGTAGTGCTATGCCCAGCAAAAGTGTCTTTATCAGGCCTAATTTCAAATATAATAAGAGCAAATGCTTATATGGTCTTAAACAGAGGCTGCTTTAGTCACAGAATGGGATGCCCCCAAAAAAGATCCAGTAGTACTATGCCCAGCAAAAGTGTCTTTATCAGGCCTAATTTCAAATATAATAAGAGCAAATGCTTATATGGTCTTAAACAGAGGCTGCTTTAGTCACAGAATGGGATGCCCTGGCAGGGACAAGTAGTGCTATGCCCAGCAAAAGTGTCTTTATCAGGCCTAATTTCAAATATAATAAGAGCAAATGCTTATATGGTCTTAAACAGAGGCTGCTTTAGTCACAGAATGGGATGCCCCCAAAAAAGATCCAGTAGTACTATGCCCAGCAAAAGTGTCTTTATCAGGCTAATTTCAAATATAATAAGAGCAAATGGTTATATGGTCTTAAACAGAGGCTGCTTTAGTCACAGAATGGGATGCCCTGGCAGGGACAAGTAGTGCTATGCCCAGCAAAAGTGTCTTTATCAGGCCTAATTTCAAATATAATAAGAGCAAATGCTTATATGGTCTTAAACAGAGGCTGCTTTAGTCACAGAATGGGATGCCCTGGCAGGGACAAGTAGTGCTATGCCCAGCAAAAGTGTCTTTATCAGGCTAATTTCAAATATAATAAGAGCAAATGCTTATATGGTCTTAAACAGAGGCTGCTTTAGTCACAGAATGGGATGCCCCCAAAAAAGATCCAGTAGTACTATGCCCAGCAAAAGTGTCTTTATCAGGCTAATTTCAAATATAATAAGAGCAAATGCTTATATGGTCTTAAACAGAGGCTGCTTTAGTCACAGAATGGGATGCCCTGGCAGGGACAAGTAGTGCTATGCCCAGCAAAAGTGTCTTTATCAGGCCTAATTTCAAATATAATAAGAGCAAATGCTTATATGGTCTTAAACAGAGGCTGCTTTAGTCACAGAATGGGATGCCCTGGCAGGGACAAGTAGTGCTATGCCCAGCAAAAGTGTCTTTATCAGGCTAATTTCAAATATAATAAGAGCAAATGCTTATATGGTCTTAAACAGAGGCTGCTTTAGTCACAGAATGGGATGCCCCCAAAAAAGATCCAGTAGTACTATGCCCAGCAAAAGTGTCTTTATCAGGCTAATTTCAAATATAATAAGAGCAAATGGTTATATGGTCTTAAACAGAGGCTGCTTTAGTCACAGAATGGGATGCCCTGGCAGGGACAAGTAGTGCTATGCCCAGCAAAAGTGTCTTTATCAGGCCTAATTTCAAATATAATAAGAGCAAATGCTTATATGGTCTTAAACAGAGGCTGCTTTAGTCACAGAATGGGATGCCCTGGCAGGGACAAGTAGTGCTATGCCCAGCAAAAGTGTCTTTATCAGGCCTAATTTCAAATATAATAAGAGCAAATGCTTATATGGTCTTAAACAGAGGCTGCTTTAGTCACAGAATGGGATGCCCCCAAAAAAGATCCAGTAGTACTATGCCCAGCAAAAGTGTCTTTATCAGGCTAATTTCAAATATAATAAGAGCAAATGCTTATATGGTCTTAAACAGAGGCTGCTTTAGTCACAGAATGGGATGCCC